>JAZHRO010000035.1:58974101-59597969 GCA_037157565.1 Thalassia testudinum | reverse complement strand
GGGGATCTAATACTAAGTCTACTCCTAAGACTAATCTAACTACAGCTAACATTAAACACTAACAATTAAAACTAAATCTATTCTAAACTACTGTAAACTAAATCTAACACTACTTGTGCAGAATTAAAAACTAAACTAACAGGAAGAATGGGACCTATGGGTCCTTAGCCGGCGGCTAAGGAGGAAGAAAGGAGGAGGGTGACTCCAGCGGAGGGAAGAGTCTGCTAGTGAGACTCCAGGGTCGTCCTCAGGTGCTACGAGGTCCTTAGCGACGAGGAGGGTCGAGAGCAGGCGATGATTCCACAGCCGGTGGCTGTGAAATCAGGGTCTAGGTGAGGAGGAGAGACTGGAGTGGAAGAATTGATCGCTAAGAGATGTAGGAGGGAGCGATCCTTCGCGCGCGACACCACTGAGGTGCTTAAATAGCAGCTCAGTGACTGAGATCACCGCAAGGGTGAGGTTAATCAGAATCAGGTCGGCGGTGAGGATGAGATGGGTAGAGCGTGCGGCGAGTCAAGAGAGAGATCTGACCGTCAGATGAGATCTGGGAAGAGAGGTGAACGCACGCACCGAATCGCGCGAAGGTTCCATTTGAATCCAGCCGCAGATCGAGATCAAAAGTGCGATGGACGGTCGAGAGTGGCTGTGTTCTTCGCGCGCTACAGTGCGCGTGAAGAACACAGGCTTCTCTTTGAAATAAAGGGGAAATTTGCAGACGGACCCTTAGAAGAAGGGGTAGAACATTTGCATGCAGGCCCATAAGCGAGAAGAATAGCAGCTGGAAGGGCCCTGCAGTCTTATAAAAGGGTCCCTGCGGCTTGCAAATAGGTCCAAAAAGGAGTTTTGAAGGGTAGAAATGTAATGCATGAAGGATCTAATTGTAATCTATTTATTTCTAAGCCTAAATGATGTCCAATTGCTTTCAAATTTTTACATGTGCTTAATTGAACATTTACAACATTGATTTTACTTCTGATTTGGCTTTTCAAACTTGTTTATGTGTTCAATTGATGCATGGATCATCATTTGTTCTTTAGTTTTCAGAATATCCCATTTTTGTGACCTAATTAGGAGATTTTAACACACATTAAAAGTTTTAGGTCTTTTCTTTAATTCCCACACTTAACCCTTTTTATGTGTTAATTTGATATTGTTTTGCTTAGTATCTAGCTTAATTTCGGCCTTTTAGCTATAATGAGTAGCCACTCATCATACCCCCATGCTTACGTTTTGCTAGTCCCTTAGCAAACAATCTGTTGAAGTGTAAGGCAATTTAAGTATCAGCAAGGTAAGTGTGTAAAGATATCTTTTTCTTCTTTCAAAAATTTTTAAGTGTTTATGATGATGATCTTTAAGCTGAAACATTTTCCAATACCAACTGTGTTTTTGGACATTGTGAGAACCTGGTTACTGAGGATAACCTACCAGAACTCGAGGCTTAAATGACATAGACCATCTCTCAACCAACAAGGACTCTTGATATTTAAACCTTAAGTCGAATTCCAGGACTCAGGAGGTTTTTACAGAGACTCAGAATGCTATGAAGTTATGGCTGTGCTTTGTGATAAGTCAGGACTAACCAGGTGAATTCTAAGGCTCAATCCCGGGGTTTCACTTCTTTTTAAGTCCAGGTTGGTCCTAACTTCAGCTCATGTTTTCGGATGACTCTCAAAAATTGATGGTATTCAAACCCAACCCTTATTGTATTTGTGGCTCAGAGAAGATTTTTTTTTTTTTTTTTTTTTTTTTTTTTTTGGTGGAAAAATAGGGTATTTATTTTGAACCCTGAAAACATTTTTGGTGGAAGAGTTGTTTTTCAGACATTTTGGAGAACATACTTAACTTTTTTTTTTTTTTTTTTTTTTTTTTTGAACAGTATGTCTCCAAAACTTATTTGGTAGAGCGCACTGTATTTGGTGGGTGGATTTCTTTTGTGGAAAGAGCTTCTCCTAGACACAAAACTAAAGATTAGGACAAAGAGTCTACCTGCACGCACAGGTAAGGACTCCACCTTCCCTAATGAACACAAGGGTTGAGGTTTAGGTTCAAGTGGTCTTTCCTGACATTGTGTAGTGTAAGCCAAGGTTACTTAGACTCCTAAGTCAAAGCAAACCAACGAATCCTGTACTGGTGACTCAGGTACAAGAATTGTCCTAAAGTTAGGAGAGACTGTGGTCTATCTTGTCAAGGCTCGAAGTGTATTAAGCCTAAGCTTGTATCAAGCTCCTATGGCCCGGTAGGTCAAACCAGTAATGGTTGAATGTCCATAGACACTTATTCTATTTTTTGTTTTCAGCTATAAGATCACTTATCTTTTCTTTTTTTCTTTTTCTCCCTCCTCTCTTGAAATGAATATCTTCCTTTGACAAATAAAGTACATGTCCCTTATTGTATTTTTTGGAATTTTTCTGATTTGTTATTTTTTTGTATTTTTAGCTTTGTAATTTTTTTTTTTTTTTTTTTTTTTTAAAAAAAATTTTTTCAAAATTTTTCAATTTTTTTGAAGTATATAAATTTTTTGATAATACTATATGTACTATAGTTGTGTCTACAATTGCATTTTGGTTTAAATGTTTTACCCTTTACACCCCCCCCATGCTTAAATGTTTCAATGTCCTCATTGAATGAAAGGGTGGATGCAAATGCATGCTCTGCTTTTCACTATCCTAGGCTGGGTGATGGAAGGAAGTCGGAATGAGGAGATAAAATCTCTGTGCGGACGATTTTAAGTCTGATCTAGGATCAGAGTGAACAGTCGGGCTAGGAAGTGAAATGCATGACATGTGTGTCAATGAATGTATGCTCAGAATGCAAGGGTAGACACTAAATGTAAGTAAAGGTAAGAGTAAGAAAAGTGTAAAACAGCTATATACAAGGGTAGGTGTTGCTAAGTTTAACGCCTTCAGCTAGGCGAAAACTTACATGGTAATTCAAAATGTAGGAGCGAAATGGTGGAATTGACAAGTCTGAGATCCTGCGGCTCAATGAAAGGTTTCAGTCTTTGTCCATTAACAATAAAGGGTTCAGATTTGTCAAGTTCAGTGATCTCAACGGCTCCATTATCAAATAATCTCAAGATTTTGAAAGGTCCAATCCATTTTGATCTTAACTTCCCAGGAAAGAGTTTCAGTCTAGAGTCGAAGAGAAGGACTTTTTTACCAGGGTGAAAAGATTTCCTAAGAATGTGACGGTCATGGAAGGCCTTAAGTTTGTCCTTATACATCCTTGAGCTTTCATAAGATTCATTCCTTAATTCATCGAGCTCAGACATTTGTAATTTCCTAAGATCACCGGCCTTCTCTAAGTCTAAGTTACACTTTCTGATGGCCCAATAGGCTTTGTGCTCTAATTCGACAGGAAGATGACAGTGTTTCCCGTACACAAGTCTAAAAGGAGACATGCCTAAAGGGGTTTTGTGGGCTGTCCTATATGCCCACAACGCATCAGAAAGGCGGGAAGACCAATCCTTTCTATCAGGTCGGATGGTAGTCTGTAAAATCTTTTTGATCTCCCGATTAGATAATTCAGCAAGTCCATTGGTTTGAGGGTAATAAGATGTAGCAATCCTATGTGACACCCCATACTTTTGCAGTAGGGACTGAAAATGTGTGTTTCTAAAATGAGACCCTCCATCACTAATGATGGCTTTAGGTACCCCGAATCTAGAGAAGATGAAATCTTGAACAAATTGTGTCACAACTCTATGATCATTAGTCCTTGAGGGGATGGCTTCAATCCATTTTGAAACATACTCAACTGCCAACAATATGTACTCGAAGCCATAAGATTTAGGAAAAGGTCCCATGAAGTCAATGCCCCAAATGTCAAAGATTTCGCACACCATGATCGGATTCAAGGGCATCATGTCTCGGCGGCCAATACTACCAAGAGACTGACAGCGTGAACATGCCCTGCTATATTCGTGTGCATCCTTGAAGATTGTGGGCCAATAGAAACCACTCTGCAAAATCTTTGCAGCGGTCTTTTTGCCAGAGAAGTGACCGCCGCACGCCTGGTCGTGGCAGAATGATAAGATGCTTCTAATCTCCTTATCAGGGACGCACTTCCTAAAGATCTGGTCTTTACAATGCTTGAAAAGCCAAGGTTCTTCCCAGTAATAGTGCTTGGCCTCGGATCTAAGTCTGTCTTTTTGATGTCGGACCCAATTAGTGGGGATGAGTCCAGAAGCCAGGTAGTTGACAATGTCAGCATACCAGGGAAGATCAGAATGAATGACCAGCAATTGCTCGTCAGGGAAGTGGTCAGAGATGGGTAAAGAAGGAGAAATCGCTTCAGAAGGAAGGCGGGATAAGTGGTCAGCTACCACATTCTGCTTTCCAGCCTTATCACGAATCTCTAAATCAAATTCCTGTAAAAGTAGGATCCATCTAATCAGACGAGATTTCGCATCCTTCTTGGCGAGAAGATATCGAATTGCCGTGTGGTCAGTGTAGACTATAATGTGGGAACCTAAAAGATAAGGTCTGAATTTTTCCAGTGCATATACTACAGCTAGCAATTCCTTTTCCGTGACGGTGTAATTCCTCTGAGCTTCATCCAAGGTCTTGCTAGCGTAATAGATGACTGTGGGTTTCCCGTCCAATTTTTGACCAAGGACAGCTCCTACTGCATAATTAGAGGCATCACACATGATCTCAAAAGGGTGAGACCAATTCGGGGGTTGCAGTATGGGTGCCTTGGTAATCAGATCACGAAGTGTCGTATAGGCACGAACACAATCGTCAGAGATCTGGAAGTCTACGTCTTTAGAGAGGAGAGTAGTGAGAGGTCGGGCTATTTTCGAGAAATCCGCTATAAAGCGGCGATAAAAACCAACATGCCCAAGGAAAGATCGAATTTGCTTAACCGACGAAGGTAGTGGTAAATCAGAAATCAACTTTACCTTCGCGCGGTCAACCTCAATTCCTCTCTCAGAAATAAGGTGACCTAATACAAGTCCTTCAGTTACCATGAAATGAGATTTCTCCCAGGAAAGTACCAGATTCACATTAATGCATCTTTGTAGGACCTTGGTCAGGTGGTCTAGACATGCATCAAATGTGCTCCCGAAGACCGAGAAGTCATCCATGAAGACTTCTAAACAATCGCCTACTAAGTCAGAAAAGATTGCAAACATACACCGCTGGAATGTAGCAGGTGCGTTGCACAATCCAAAAGGCATCCTACGGAATGCAAAGGTTCCGTAGGT
The DNA here is from genome assembly GCA_037157565.1 of Thalassia testudinum. NCBI lineage: Eukaryota > Viridiplantae > Streptophyta > Magnoliopsida > Alismatales > Hydrocharitaceae > Thalassia > Thalassia testudinum. The sequence continues at coordinate 59,592,760 of JAZHRO010000035.1, read as the reverse complement.
GCAGGTGAATGTTGTTTTCTCCTGATCATCGGGGTGAATTGCCACCTGATTATATCCTGAATAGCCATCCAAAAGGCAGAAAAATCTATTCCCTGCCACTCTTTCCAGTATTTGATCAATGAAGGGCAAAGGGAAATGATCTTTCTTCGTGGCTTGGTTGAGTTTTCGGTAATCTATACATACTCGCCACGAACTAGCAATGCGTGTAGGGATGACTTCTCCAGAATCAGTGGTGATGATGGTAAGTCCGGCCTTTTTTGGCACAACCTGAACAGGACTTACCCATCTACTGTCAGAAATTGGGTAGATAATTCCATTGTCCAGCCATTTAATCATTTCACTTTTTATCACCTCTTGTAATGTAGGATTTAATCTACGCTGGGGCTGTCTAGTAGGTCTAGATCCTTCTTCAGTGAAAATCCTATGTGTGCAATAAGAAGGACTGATGCCAGTAAGGTCAGAAAGGCTCCATCCTATAGCCTGCCTATGTGCTCTTAGGACAGATAAGAGTCGTGACTCTTGATTAGAAGAAAGGGAAGAGTTAACAATCACCGGATAGGTCTGATCAGGTCCTAAGAAAACATATTTGAGAGAGTCAGGAAGAGGTTTGAGTTCAACAGGCACAGGATCAGAAGGAGCAGGTGTGAAAGTTTCAGGAGATCCTAGAGATACTAATGGAATGGGAGGAAGGTCCTCAGTCTCTAAATTTGGTATCTCAGTGGAAGTCACGTCAGAGTCCAAAGAGTGTTGAGGTTCTAAATTTAATGAATTGATCAAGGTGTCCTCAACCAATTGATCCAATGAATCCAGGGAGAAGATTTCTTCAATTAAACTACAGGTCGGTCCTCTTTGGGCCTGAAAAATATCAATTTTTATTTTCTGATCTCCAAACTTTAATTCTATAAGGCCCTCCTCACAATTGATGTTTGCCTTGGCCGTAGCCAAGAAAGGTCTTCCTAAAATGATAGGTGTATTCTGGATATCTTCAGGTACTTCCATGTCAAGGACTATAAAGTCTACAGGGAAGTAAAAATCCTTGACCCGCACTATGACATCTTCCAACACTCCCTGAGGTGTCTTAACTGATCTGTCAGCTAATTGCAGGGACACCTTGGTTGGCTTCAAATTGCCAACCTCAAAATGTGTCAGTAGAGAGGTTGGGACAAGATTGATGGAAGCACCTAGGTCAAGTAGTGCTCTATTGAATGTGGTGTTACCAATCATGCAGGATAAGAGAGGGGTGCCTGGGTCTTTCATCTTAGTTGGGAGGGTACTAGAGATGATGGAACTAGCTTGTTCCGAGAGAATGATTGGACTACTCCCTTTTTGAATTCTTTCTTTACGCTTAGGTGTACATAGGTCTTTTAAAAACTTAGCGTAAAGAGGGATGTGGCGGATTGCATCCAACAAGGGGATGTTTATGTGGACTTGCTCAAAGAGCTTAAGCAAATCCTCCTCAGGTGCCACACAGGTCTTTTTCTTTCCTTTCTCCTTCTTCTTTAAAGCTTCAGGAAAAGGTACTGGAGTTGTGAGAGGTTCAGTTATAGGTAGAGGAGAAGTAGGAAGTGGAGGAGTAGAACTAGAAGTGGTAGGTGTTGGAAGAGGTGGATCTAGTGTGCATTTACCACTCCTAGTGACTATGGCATTTAGTTCAGCTCTAGAGGTAGATGGTAAATCATTGTTAGGTAGCAGAGGTGGTTGCGTTTGTGCAAGAGAGGAATTTGAGTCAGTGAAGAATTCAGTGTTGTGCACTGCTTGTGAAATGTCATGTGTTTGGTTTTGCAGTGTTGGTCTAGGTTGGACATACCTTTGAGCAGGTATGTTCCTAGGGTTGGGTTGTGCTTGGGATGGGAGTGAATGTGGTTGACGGGACTCCGTCAAGTGTGATAGCTGGGCTCTCATCTCAGCTAAGGCCGCGTCCTGTCTCTGCTGCATAGCAATATTCTGTTGTTGCATATCAGCAAGAGCTTTCATGATAGACCCCAACTGATCATCTCGTGTAGGCCCAGATTGAGAGTATTGGGTGGGCCTGGGTTGGGGTTGTTGGTAGGTACGCGGTGGATATCCGTGTGATTGTGGAGGTGGTGCTCGGATCGGGTTGTGCAATGGTGGTGCAGAAGGTTGTTGAAAAGGAGGTCTTTGTGAATTTCCCGACCATGAGAAATTTGGATGATTACGCCATCCAGGGTTATAGGTTTGTGTGAAAGGATCATTGTGAATGGCATGAAGCTCCTCCGAAGCTCCAGAAGGTGCAGGGAAGTCAGTGAAGGGAGGAACAAAGGTTCCTCCAACCGGTGAAGGATATGGGAATGGAAAATCCGGTAATGCAGTTTGTGTCACAGAAAGGTTATTCACAGTTTCCCTCCCTGTGGGAAACTGAGAAGAAGTGTTTTGTGCTGGTGACTGAGAAGAAGAAGATGGGTGTTTTGAGAGAAATTTCCATACTTCATCTACTTTCTTCTCGATTAAGCCCACTTTATCCAGTTGACTAGCCACTATCTCTAAGTCTTTGCTACTGGATTGGGCTTCATGTACCCCCGTGTGTGAGTGGGAATGTGAGGACTTTCTATTAAACACGCTCATTGAAGCATTGTTAATAGAGTTTTCGGCCATGCCTTCAAAGAGCTCAAAGGCTGAGTCCTCGTCCCGACACAGGAAATTGCCTCCACAAGCGGCATCTACAAAATTCCGTGTGTCATCATGGAGCCCATGGTAGAAGATCTGGACCTGTTGCCAGCGTGGGACACCATGGTGGGGACATTTTCTCAAAAGCTCATGGAATCTCTCCCAAGCCTCGTGCATAGGTTCTCCTAAATTCTGGGTGAAGGTGGTGATGGCACGCCTTAAGGCATTAGTGCGGCCTACAGGAAAGTACTTCTTTAAGAACTCATGTTCTAAAGAAGCCCAGGAATCTATAGGTGTAGTCCGTGCAAGTGTTCTAAACCAAAAGGCTGCCTTATCTTTTAATGAAAAGGAGAACATTTTCATCAAAAGCGTGTGCTGATCATGTCCTTGCGGACCCAAAGTTTGGGCAAGATTCTTCAGCTCCTCTAAATGCTGAAAAGGGTCCTCAGAAGCAAGTCCATGGAAGTGAGGAATGAGTGCTATAATGTTCGGCTTCAGTTCAGCAGCACGACCCCCATTGGGATAACGTACCACAGGCATTGGTTGGGCAACTGCGGGATTATAGTAATCTCGTAGTTGAGGTCTACGGGGTTGGGGTGGTGCCTGAGGATTTCTAGGTTGAAGTGGTTGTGGTTGGGGGTTAGCTAATAGATTTACAGCTTGAGCAAGCTGTTGCACCTGTTGGGTTAAGGTATTCATTTGTAGTTGTGTATCGAAAAGGTGCTGAAGATGAGGCATAGGTCCTCTCTCCGGGGGTGGATTAGGATGATTAGGATAAGGTGGAGGTTGGAACCTAGGGATAGGTGGTTGCTGTGGTAGAGGATGTGCAACTAAGTCTGGAGGAAGTTCTTCAAAATCCTCAAAGTGTGAAGAATCAAGATCATCCTCTTGGCGAGGGGGATTGTGGAAAGTATTTTGAGACTCAGGAGGTAAGGGATTAGAAGTGGAAGGCAAAGAAGATGATGCAGTAGCTTGGGTAGCAGTACCCAAGGGGAGTACAAGTTCTGGGTTTTGGGATCTCCTACCTTCCATTGAGTTGATTTTTTTTTTGAATTCCCGTTTACTCTAATTCGATCCAACTCAATGGAAAAAAAATTTTAACGTTCACAATAAAATAGAAGAATCCCAATAAAATCTCAATTCAAGAAGACCAATCAATCGAAATGAATCGGAGAAAATTTTTCCTAGAGGCTGCTACGCAAAGTATGCTATACGCAAACAATTGTTTCAAGCAATTGTACGTATCCTAAGATAAACCTAGCGAAGTGCAGACCTCTAAAATCCACTGGGAATCTGGATAAGACTGAGCGTGCGGATCCAGATCCTGTGGTTGCAGAAAGATGAGGTAGAAACCCGTGTATTGTGGCCTTAAGTGATCGTGCTGTGTGCACGATAACATTCAACACAAGGCGATTAAAATCTCAAACATGGTTTCACCCAATTTTTGCTATCTCCTTTTTGATTTAATTAAAGTGATTAAAATATGTTTTCTATGCTGCTCATTTCACTTTTTACTAAATTCAGAACAAGTAGTGGTCTTCTTTAATTTTAAGTCAAATGCAAATATGGCAGGAGTTAGAGTTAGATAAGAAATGCGTACCTGACTCCAGCAATCTTCTAATGCAGATTTGACTTGAATTAAAATCTAGCAGGAATGAAATGCAATCCTAAAAATGGATGCCTGAGGTTATGCTGCTGCTAGATAAGTATGAGGTCTTTTTGATTTTTTTTTTCTTTCTTTTTGAAAAAAAAAAAAAAAAAAAAATTTATATGCAATTCAAAAGTAAGGAAAGAAATTAAGAGAAAGAAATAGAGTCCAGATAGTCCAGAATTATTACAAAAATTGTGTGAGAACAAGCTCTCACAACTTATGACTAACAATTGCTCCTAATCAATAAACCTAAAACTATCTATACTAAAACTAATACTAAAATCCTACAGCGACTTCGAGGCAAAACTCCACCAGGAAGACGGATCTGGAGCGCAGCGACTCCACCAGGAAGACGACACTCCTCCTCAAGTGCTGTGGAAAAAAACAAATGATTAGTAAAAGAATAAAGGAATGTATACACAGTTAATTCAAATGGAAAATAAAAGCAATTATAATGAATGAATAAAGAATTTCTATATACAAAAGAATGAAAAGAAAATTTTTGGTGCAAAGAGCGTTGCCTCCCCGGCAACGGCGCCAAAAATGGTGTTGTGCATCTGGTGGCTTGTAATGATTGTTGATTATGTCGTTGTAGTACAGGGTGTACAATATAACATTAAGGATGTCGTATAGTGGTGAGTATGGGTGAGTTCCAGTCATTACAACCATTATTATCATTTGCTTATTTATCTAATTTTTACTGGTTTTGTTCCAGGTCGTTCACTGGGAGGCAATTTATTGAATTTAATTCGGTCACTCTTTGATTATCTCCAAAATTTACATTTTATTAAAGAATGAATGAATGTGTGTTTTATTTACCTAATTACTAAGAAATGCTTGCAAAAATACTAACTATGAACAAGCATCAAACAATCTATTATTATACTCTAAACTATGTATTTACAAGGTATCCTATTAATACTATCATAATAGTATATAATACATTAGAATGCACTGGTGTAGAAATTTAACTTATTAGTCTGTTATGTACAGTAACATATACAGCAGTTTCAGTGACAGATATAAGCGTCGCTAAATCTCAGAAAACACTATATACAACCTAAAGAGGCAAAACTGAGATCTTTAGCGACGTTTATAGTGTCGCTTTATTCTGTTAGTAATTATATAGATTTACTTATACGTATGTATACTAGTTATTCTTTGTTTCTCTTTCTTTCTTCATTAAGTCTCTGTTCTTTGTATTCTTAACTCCTGTTCTTCTTGTGTTCATATTTCTGTTTTATTCTAAGTATTCATCTTCTTCTTTCTCTTTTTATTACTCTTGTTCTTTTCTCTGTTGTTCTTGTACTCTTTGCTTTTTTTTTCTCTCGTGTTAACTCTTTGTTCACTCTTCTGTCTTAGCATATTTCAGAGGTTGCGGTGGGGAGGGGATTAGGCTAATATCATTAGTTAAAACGTGTTTAGTTTGCGGGCACGCTTTTCGAGGGATACACAGCACCCTTAGGGTGGGACCAGACCTCTACTAAGCGCGCCCTAATCTCAGATTAGGTGGCTTAATTATGTCTTTAATCTCAGCGCCAGGCCTCAGCCCAACGCCATATGCTCGCACACGCTCGGGCCCCCGGCCACACACACGTCACATATTTATCGCAAATCAGACAGAGTACTCAGACCAGAGCTCTACGGGTAATCGGGTCAGATGTTCGTAGGCAGTGTTTCGGGCGCCCGGCGCCCGTGACGACTGGCGTATAAGAAACACAAATCACATTTATGTGGCTGCGCTTGACTTGCAGCACACGATGTGGTGCTATTCCAGCGCCACATCGTGCGCTGGAAATCAGGCGCAGCTGCGTCTGATCGGACTTTTGGCCCTCGATTTGGGGGCCATAAATTATTAAATAAAATAAAATAAAATATGGTTAATAAAGTATTTACATAATACTACATAATTGATCAATTAATTTTGAATTTTAAATATGTTTACTATACAAATAAATTCGCTAAACTAGGCTGGTTGTACAGGTTGATTTAGGTGATTAAATAGTTAATTACTTATAAAATAGTTAGTAAATGGTCTAATTGACCTTATACAGATTCAATTTACATACTTAAGTATTTTATACGTATTTTTATTGTATATTTACGAATTTATTTCTATTTTATTTAAGTTAAACTAGCTGTTCTGGGGGTTTTAACAGTGTCAGTGGCTTAAGCCACTGTCAAATGGGCTAACTGCTGCTGCAGTTAGTCCATTTGAAGAGGGGGAAAGCATTCACAGAGAAGAGGAGAATTTAGAGAAGAGGGGAATGTTGCTGCAGTTTGCAGCATTTTACTGTATAACTGGGAATAAGAGAAAATTCAGAACAAACTAAAAATTAAAGAGTTGAAATCCAAATCTGATAAGGGTATAGATCTCACGAAAATCACATAAGAATTCAGTTCAAATACCCACAAGGAAAAGCCCTTATCAAAAGCATCATTTCAGATCAAAACACAAATGGCATTGAGTTAGTCTTCCTAATGCCATAGACAGCATGAAGGAAGACTTAACTCAATCAATTAAAACCAAAAACATACAATCCCAGTTTCTTGCAACCTTAAGGAGTATGGAAAACTCCTTAGGTTAGAGAATCACCATACAAAAATAATTATCAAACAGGTGGTGTATGGCAGTTCTGAAATGACAAATCAGAAAAAGAATGCATTAAAGGAATTTATAAAAGCTAGCAAATGCATTCAGATCAAGGCAGAAGCAAATTCATGAAAGGCTCTTCTGATTTGTTCTCTGTCACCAGAGAACTTCTCAGAATCCTTGCCCTCAAGGAAAACCAAAATCCCTTCAATTTGTCAGATCTGTCAAGACATTTCAGAAAGCAAAATCTCTTCAAAACCCATGTTAAAGTGAATCTGACAAACTGAGGCAATCAATCTAAAATAAAAGGGGCTTTTGTGAACACAAATGGGGTGAGTGAGAAGCCCCAAATGGTGCTTGTGACGCCAATTTCAGATCTGAGGCAGTACACCATCAGATCTGGAATTGGGTCCAGATGTGTGGGTGACAGATGAAAGATTCGTCGTTAAAAGGAACATAAATCAGAATTGGATGGTGGAAAAACAAAACATGAAGAGGGAGATAAATTGATTAATGAACAGATGATTCTTCCCCTCTGATCTGGACTGATCAGAGGAGGTGAGGGAGGGGATCTAATACTAAGTCTACTCCTAAGACTAATCTAACTACAGCTAACATTAAACACTAACAATTAAAACTAAATCTATTCTAAACTACTGTAAACTAAATCTAACACTACTTGTGCAGAATTAAAAACTAAACTAACAGGAAGAATGGGACCTATGGGTCCTTAGCCGGCGGCTAAGGAGGAAGAAAGGAGGAGGGTGACTCCAGCGGAGGGAAGAGTCTGCTAGTGAGACTCCAGGGTCGTCCTCAGGTGCTACGAGGTCCTTAGCGACGAGGAGGGTCGAGAGCAGGCGATGATTCCACAGCCGGTGGCTGTGAAATCAGGGTCTAGGTGAGGAGGAGAGACTGGAGTGGAAGAATTGATCGCTAAGAGATGTAGGAGGGAGCGATCCTTCGCGCGCGACACCACTGAGGTGCTTAAATAGCAGCTCAGTGACTGAGATCACCGCAAGGGTGAGGTTAATCAGAATCAGGTCGGCGGTGAGGATGAGATGGGTAGAGCGCGCGGCGAGTCAAGAGAGAGATCTGACCGTCAGATGAGATCTGGGAAGAGAGGTGAACGCACGCACCGAATCGCGCGAAGGTTCCATTTGAATCCAGCCGCAGATCGAGATCAAAAGTGCGATGGACGGTCGAGAGTGGCTGTGTTCTTCGCGCGCTACAGTGCGCGTGAAGAACACAGGCTTCTCTTTGAAATAAAGGGGAAATTTGCAGACGGACCCTTAGAAGAAGGGGTAGAACATTTGCATGCAGGCCCATAAGCGAGAAGAATAGCAGCTGGAAGGGCCCTGCAGTCTTATAAAAGGGTCCCTGCGGCTTGCAAATAGGTCCAAAAAGGAGTTTTGAAGGGTAGAAATGTAATGCATGAAGGACATAATTGTAATCTATTTATTTCTAAGCCTAAATGATGTCCAATTGCTTTCAAATTTTTACATGTGCTTAATTGAACATTTACAACATTGATTTTACTTCTGATTTGGCTTTTCAAACTTGTTTATGTGTTCAATTGATGCATGGATCATCATTTGTTCTTTAGTTTTCAGAATATCCCATTTTTGTGACCTAATTAGGAGATTTTAACACACATTAAAAGTTTTAGGTCTTTTCTTTAATTCCCACACTTAACCCTTTTTATGTGTTAATTTGATATTGTTTTGCTTAGTATCTAGCTTAATTTCGGCCTTTTAGCTATGATGAGTAGCCACTCATCAGGCACACAGGCGAGCACGGGGGCAGGGTGCACGGAGGCGTGTCTTGCGCAGGCGTTCAATGCTAAGCGCAGCCAAATCATTTGCCACATGCTCCCATTCATTTATGAATACCCCCATAGCCCCCATTCTTCCTCTTGATCTCACCCTCTTCTTTCCTCACCTCCTCCAAAAGCTTTAAGGAGCTGGTCCCAAGCCTGGGATGCTCCTTAGAGTAGAAAAGTAAAAATATTTTCCTGCTTCTCAGCCCCCTTTGTGGAGCATCCTGTGGCCTTCCTCTCACTACATTTAGGAAGCAGATCCTCACCGCGATGCCGTCCTGCCCCATCCTCCATCCTCTGGTTCCATTCTTCTTCGTCCAGTCTCTCACCACCTTCATTCAGGCGCTATCATTCGTATGCCCTAAAATAGATCTAGCTATTAGGGTTTAACTCCACAAATGGGTTTTTGGGCTACATTTAGGCATTTACTTAGGATAGGCATGTATTGCATTTTATTGTATTTTTAATGCATTCACTTGAGTGCCAGGGATAGGCAGAAAGTCAGATCCTATAAACCTTGCCACTCAAGAAGGCAAAAGATGAAGGAGAAGCTTATATCAACTGGATCTCAGCTAGATCCAGCTCCTCCTAGCTGGATCCCAGCTCCTCCCAGCTGCATCCTAGCTCCTTCTAGATGGATCAACTTATCCTTAGCTCCATTCACCTCATCTCAGCTAAATAGTATCTCAAGCTAGTTCACCTCAGCTCCATTTAGCTCACCTTCACTGGATGGCAGCTCAAACTAGCTCAAGATAGTTGATCCCAACTCCATTCTAGCTCCTCCAACTCAGAACAGTTCACTGGAAGCTCTACCTAACTAGGACTAGCTACTACCATCAACTAGCTAAGCCGAGTCAGCTGAAGAAGACCTCAACCAGCTTAGGCCAGCTCAAGTCCAACTCCTAAAGATTCAACTCAACTTGGTTAAGCTGAGCTACTTGACCTAAGTTAGCTACTCCAACTAGCTAGGTAATCTCCAGGAAGACTAGACCTAGCTCACATTAGCAGAAGCTAGCTCATCTTAGCTTGGCTTAGCAGCTAGCAAAGAACTACCTAGCTAAGCCAGCTAAGGTAGCTCTTTGCAGCTCTTTTCAGCAGCTACCAGCTCCAGTACAGCTCAGAGGCAGCTCCTCCTCAGCTCTTCCTCTCAAACCCTAGCTTCCTCTACCTCCTACTCTATTCATCTACTAGCTAAGCTAGCTTAGCTAGCTTAGCTTAGCTCTTCCTGCCTTCCTCCAACCATCACCTTAGCTAACTCCACCTCAACTCCACTCTGAGTCCACCAAATAAGCTACCTACCTACACCTATTCCCACTTCAACTTAATGCCACCACAACCACACCTCTTCACCCCACTAACAACACCAAAAGCCACCTCCAAAATGACGCCAATCACCCCATAACTATCCATGGTTGGCGCCAACTTTTTCCCTCCAAAACCTTTGAAATCCAACCCTACACCTACCCCTTTAAGCCATCCCCACTATCCACCTAACCCTCCTTCTAGAAAACCCACTTGTTGGCGCCAACTAGTTGTGTCTCTCCACCACCAAGAGCCACCAACACCACCATAACCACCACCCTACATGACCTTTGGGTTGGCGCCAACAATCTTACACCATAGGATCCACAACCACCTATCAAAAGCTAATCCTAACCCTCCACTAAAAGGCCATGCCAACCTACCCCTTCCCTTCCTATAAAAATACATCTAACCACCACATTTGACATATCCTCCCTTGGTTAATTCCACCAATACCCACCTATAACCTAAGGCCAAGGAAGAAGAAGATAAGAAAATCAAGGGGGCAACCTACCCGCCCACTTGGTGCCTTCTTCCTCTCTCTTCTTCTCCCTTGTGCTACTCCAAGGAGGAAGCTTTCATCTAGAGGGATGGCCAGGCAAGAGGAGGAACAAGGGTGGTGGACGTCCACCCTTGAAGGAGGCTTGAAGGAAGAAGCCAAAGAGAAGTTCTTTTCAACTGCGGGTGTAGCACAAGTTAAAGCAAGAGCTTCTTAAAGCTTCTACTAGAGGATCTTCATCTTATTCTTCATCACTTTTTGTTTTTGTAATAGCTAGATTTTTAATTCCAAGGATTTGTCTACTTGTGACCTTGCATATCTAGTTAATATAAAAGCTTTTTGCCTTTCTACTTTGGTTCTTCATTTCAATTCAAGAATTTAGGTTTTTCTTAACTTGTTGCACACACTCTACCCTCTAATTACCCTAGGTACACTTGCCCAGGGTGAGCTTAGAGGTGTAGACTTTTTCTCGTCACGTAGGCGTATGTTTAGCGTAGTTCGTCTTCGCTTTGAAGTGGCCATTATTTATTTCTAAAAACCCTAAAAACAATAAAAAGCAAAATCACGAAAATACAAGTGCGAATTTGAGGGTCGAGAGAGAGAACCATTTCATGTGACTAACAAAATTGGCCTCCTTGGACAACTCTAGATACTCATCCTATCTAGGTTTTATAAATTTAAGAGTTGATTAATTTTACACGTACAACGACATTATTTGCATATTTAACAAAATGCGTAAAATTAGCATCAAGTAGCCATAGAAAGCTACTTCGAAACTCTAAACTTAAAAATCCAAAAAATTAGAAAAGACGAAAAAAGAAAAAAAATGGATTTGCTTTTGTACGAAATAAGGCGAGGACTTGGGCGATCTGCATTTTAGCAGGCACCTGGGCACTATTGAGTCTTTGTAATTAGGACCGTGGTTGAGATTTTCTATTGTTAATAAACAACGTAAGCCTAAGTAATTGATTTCAAATTCTATTCTTATACATAGCATATAGTTTAATTTTGCTAGGGATTAGCAAAAGTAGGCATGGAAATATGATGTATACACATCTATTTAGGTTAAAATGCCTATTTATGCATATTCTTAAGCTTATAGATGTATTTCATATTATAAATATTGAATAGTAAGTATCATTCTGCATTTAAAATAGCTTGTATTAATTATAGGTTAATTTGCTTCTTGTTGTGGCTAGGAGAGAAGATTTATTCTAGAGCCTCGAATTAACGATCCAATCATACAGATCTAATCAGGATGACGATTGGAATCTAATGCCTCTGAAATTGCCTTGATTGGAGTTCCATACCATCATATGCAATCCAAGGAAGATTAATGGCCAGGGGGCAAGGTGACATAATTCGGAGCTTTAAATGACAAATCTAACCATACAGATGGATTCGAATCGACGATCGCAACCCAACGGCATGAAAATTGACCCAATCCAATATCCTTGGCATCACCTACAAGCACCTAAAGTTGAATGGTCTAGATGGCGCCACGTGGTCCCATCCAGATCATCCAAGCCGGCCAACAACACTCACATTACCTCCTCTTCATTCGCACCATCAACTCTCAGTCGTTGGATCAAGATCCAACAACTGAGAAGCCACCTCCACCATGCTGTTTGCACCTCAAAACACGCCTATAAGAACGCCTTCTTGTGCTATTTTCTAGCATTAACTATGTATATTATAATCCTGTAGTTGCATTTGTAAAAACGCTTGCATGCATGCATTTAATTGAGAGGAGAAGAGAATGGAATAAATGGCTTGCATTTTTACATTTTTCTTCAAGTGTCTCTTTGCAAAAGTCCCCTCTCCATATTTTATTTTCATCTTTCTTTCTTCTTCCAACGGTTTTTCTCATTCCCGCGGCTGCCTTCTTCCCGCGCCCACATCCACGCCATGCTGCATGCAACGCCTCTCCCTGCTGTCCTTCCCGCACCTCTCCCTGCAGCTGCCACTCTCCAACGCCTCTCCCTGCTGCTGCCATGCCTCCCCGCCATGCTCTCCTCCTCTATAAAGCCGCAGCTCTTCCTCGCGACGAAGAGGGGGACAGCTGCTGAAAAACGCCACCCTGCAGTCCACCACCTTCCTCGCCCGTTCTCCCCTCCCATACGCCGGCCCTCCGTCGAGGAGGCACCCGACGAGCAGGAGAACCCACTGTGGTGCTCACCACCACAGTGGGAACACCACCGCCCAGCTCTTCAATGAGCAGGTGGGCGTGGTGTTTTCTTTTCTCTTCGTTTTCATCTCCACGCCATTGCTGCCGCTTCAAGGTCCGAAGCTTGAAGCAGCAGCAGCAGCACCCCCGCCTCCTCCGCGACCTTCCCCGCAGGCGCGCAACCCTCCACGCGCGCCTGCAGGCCCGTTCCCCGCCTCCATCTCCGTTCTGTCCACGCCGCAGTTGCACCCGCAGCAGGCCGCTGCGCGCACTGCAGCGGCCGGCTACGGCCTCGCGCCGACCCCCGCGACCCTCCGCGACCACTGCAGAACCTCCTCCACGCTCGCTCCTCCGCGCCTTCGCCTGCCCGTCGTCTTCGCGCGCGCCTGCAGGCCCGTTCCCCGACTCCGCCTCTGCTCTGTCGCCTCTGCCATTCCACCCGCGACCGGCCGCTGCGCGCACTGCAGCGGCCAGCTAGGCCCTCTCGCCGCCCCCTGCCAACCTCCGCAACCCTCCGCGACCGACTGCAGACTCCCCGCCGCCCTCTCCGAGCACGCCATCGCCCGCTCTCCTTCCTCGCACCCGGCCTGCAGACGCCTCACCTTCTCCGCGCGAAGACGCGCCTGCATCCGCGATCTTCAGACGTCCGCCTCCGCCTTCAGACGACGCGGCGTCAGACGTCCGCCGCCGCGAGCAGACGCCTTAACTCGCTGCCATCGTCCGCGCTCGCGATCTCTCCCGCCCGCTCTTTCTCTCTCTGGCGCTCTCTCTCTCTTTTTCACTTACAGCAACACACACACACCCATTCATCGACACACACACACACACTCATAGTAACATATATACATATATATATATATATATATATATACACATATATCTATATATATATACTTATATATACATAGTATATCTATATAGTTATGTATACATACATATAATATAATATATATATACATATACATATATAATATATATATATACATATCTATATACTTATACATATACACATATATATATACATATATATCTAGATACATATATACTTATATACATATATATATATATATCTATATAGTATTATATATATACTTATATACATATATACATAGCTATATACATATATACATACATATATATATATATATATATATATATATATATATATATATATATATATATATATATATATATATACACCTATATATATATATATATATATCTATATATATCTATACATATATACTTATACATTTATATACATACATATGTACATATACTTTCATGTTATTTATTATACGCTGTATCGCGGGGATATCTGCACCAGTTGCTGATATTCCCGGATACACGCGTACAAAAAAAGCGTGGTCCCATACATCATCCATCCTCCATCCACACTCCACGCGGCACCTAGTCGTGTTGGTTGCGTCTCTCTAGACGTCGGCTGACTCGACATAGTGCTACACTCCATCGTCACCTCCACCCCCACCCCTTTATAGATATACTACATATAAATCTATAGCTATTATATTTACTTTCTATCTGTTAGCTTCCTTCTTAGTAAAAAGATAAAAAAAAGGTATAAAAGTGAAAAGATAATCTTTGATTTGCAGGTACCCCCGTCTTGCAAGTAGCAAGACGTGTTTTGAAACTCTGTTTTGGCTAAAAGCCAAGGACACAATTTTTGAGGGTGTGCCTCAAGAACAAGGATTACCAGAAAAAAACCTAAATAAGAAAAATACCAAAAACAGAATAAACGAACGGAAGAGACGCGTTTTAAGGAAAACGTAGAAACTCGACTTGAACCCCACTTCCCTGAGTTCGACCCTGGGCTTAAAAGTGACAAGATAAAATCAATTAGGCCAGGTTAAAAATTTTGTAAAGAGATGGTTAGGTCTGAATTAGGTTAACCACTATACACATTTCAACGGTAAAAATATCATATTAACAACCTATCCGGGCCGACCATCATAACTTTTCTGGCGCCGTTGCCGGGGAGGTGCGCTTTCGAGTAAGTTTCTATCCAATTCCTTTAAATTTGTCTCTTCTCTCTTCACGGGTATTATTGTTTTTGGTGTGCAGGTGAACCTGGTGGAAGGAGAAGAAGGCTAACGAAGTCGAGGACGTGAGCAGATCCAAGGCGGGAACGAGAGCGTGAAGACGCCGACATCGCATTGGAGCTTTGCACACGTTGCCGAACAAGTAGGTTTTCTTTTCTCATCAAATTAGGGTTAACTTGCCACCACAAAAAAAAAAAAATTTAAAACTAAAAACTAGAAAAACTTTTTGGGATTTCTTGAGGGCAAGTGGATTAAAATTCACTTGATTGATTGGTTGTCTTCACTCCCACTGCCCCGGGATTTCCTGCCTTACTTCGCATAGCGAAAATCCTAGAATCTTGATTCTTAGATTTTTCGCCGTGGGAAGTATTCTTTGAGGCAAAGAAAAAGATTGCTTGTATCCCTCTTTTGCCTCACTTATCTTTAATTCAGGATCACATTTTTGGTGGGGAGATTTGGAATTGAGTTGATTCCAACCCCACCACGACTTTTCAAACTTGCCTGTGATTCGATCCTGAATACTTCAACCCCAACAATTTTACTTTCTTTATCTGTTGGTTGAAGCCTTGTGTGTGGATATCTTTCTGGTGATTGAGAGCACTTGAATTGAAGTGTTTTGGCTCCCTTTCACATTGGTATAAAATTGATTCGCGCATCCACACATAGAAATCTCCATTTAGGGTAGCCCATTGCATTTTAGCATGCATTAACTAACTGATAATTGAAGAAGGGTTTCTTGGGCTTTAGAAAGAAAACCTGTATTCTTGCAAAACCCGGAGATTGGTTGAATTGGTAATTCAGCAAAATCCTAAAATTCATACTACTTAAGGTTGAACTCTAAAAGCCATTCACCAATTAAAACTTCAATTCGGGGAGATTTCCCCGTTGCATGCTTGTTCTTACACACTCTTAAAATCAATCACTTGGGCATTACCCGTAAACAACGCCCTTCACATTCCAAAAGCACTTGACCCTAAGCCTCTAATTAAAACTGGTAGTAACTTGACCCTTACTAAGGATTGGAGGTCTAACTACCTGTGTGTAGCGACTACGTGCTGGTGAGAGTTCCCGCGTGCTATCGGGTGTCTAAGACTGGGGCAAACGGCCTTTCAATCTGGCCCGGTGGTTCCGTGGTGCTCACATTCGGTTCCGTAGTTCGTGATAGTAGGTAACTTAGATCTTTAGGTCTAAGGGCACACTGTAGAGGTTAGGAACTTGACTGTATTGATTTGTAATCAAGTGTACCTTTGCGGCGTCATTTCTCTCATCCCTTTTCCCTTCTCATCTCCCCAATTCTTCTTGCGGTAGTGCATGTTTGGGAGGAGGTCACAAAACCCTGAATTGCTTGTTTTGACTGATAAATCTAGAAAAAGAGCCGAATCATCCTCCTCCTCCACAAACATGGCACACACCCCCGCCTCACCACTTCGTCACAATTTCAATTCTTTCAACACCAGGCTTATCCCGAGAAACCCTGCAAGACCTTCCTTATCGAGTGTCGCGCCAAGCGACTCGGTAAGTCATGTGGAACTGGCTTCTGCGAGCCAGTATTTCAACATGGAGGACCAAGCCTCCGTGTACTCGGACACATATGCGGACACGTCTTCTGGCATAGAAGATGCCTGCACCCTGGGGAATAACCCGTTTTCTGCCACGTATAACCCAGGGTGGCACAATCATCCCAATTTTGCATGGTCCAACAACCCGCAGCGTCGAAACCCCGCTGGTGGACCAATGCGATCGTCCGCACCCGTCATCCCAAGGGCCCAGTCTAATCCTATGGCAAATCTGCCATCAGGCCCTTGTGTACAGAAAACCAAACACGCATCAAAACCTCTTGATAAATTGATGCGAATGATGACGGAAATGTCAAAGCGCCATAAAGAAAACATGACCTCTCTTCAGCATTTGGCGCAGCAGAATGCTGAGATCAGTCAACTAAGCATGGCGACTCGATCTCAGGGCACTTTTCCCGCCCAACCTGTTCCAAACCCGCAAAACTTTGTACCGTACAACCTTCTCAGGAACAAGTTCATCAAATTCTGCAAGCTCCGAGTATTCCTCCGGGATTTCAGGTTAATCCCGCTGCAGCACCGCACTCTTATGATGATAGTGATCACATCAAGGATGACACGTCTGACGAAGACGTGACTGTCAGTACGTGTATCGAACTAATTGGAGCCGATTCAGATTGCTGCAAATTACCTGACGACTGCCTGACCAACACAAACTGTGACGTTCCCCAATCCCTCCCTATTCCTGTACCTTCTCCTGACCAGACTTCTGACGAGGTTTTCTCCGCTTCCCATACCTCGTGGTCTGAGTCATTGCCGGGCTGCTCACCGCCGGTCCACACTATGGAAGACCAGATTGCTCTTTCTTTCCCGCTAAATCAGGCGGATTTGCAAATCCACACTGGGACCTTGAGCCCACATCTTACTCACCGGGGCTATTCCCTTTTGGATCCATCTATCCAAAAAGCCCCCCTTCTTGGCCAATATAAGGGCCAACTTCCTCTTCCTGATCTGTTTTCTGATCCGCCTGGGACACTCTCGTCCCAGAAAATGCCAAATCTCTCACCATCCACCATTACTTTTCACGCCTCTATCGCGATTACTTCGCTTTTCTCTTCACCACCCACCATCCACCCACCCTTCCACCCTGATTTATACCGTGAACCTCAGCTCCTGTTACCCGATCTGTCATCCGTTCTCTGCCTTTCCCTGCATGCATATGAGGACATAGCATTGTTTGGCATGGGGGGGTGGATAGGCATCCATAGGATCCGGGTATTTTATGGTATCAGACAATTACCACCTATTTATAAATATGCAAGAAAAAGAAAAAAGAAAAAAATAAAAAAAATAAAAATATATATATATATATAGTAATAAATGGTGTTTAGTAATGATCTAAAAGCTGAAACAAAAAAATACAATAAGTGTTTATGGATATTCAACCTCTGTTTTGAAGAATTTCCAGGCCACAGAAGCTTGATTCGCTCAGGCTCGGCTTAATTCACTTAAAGCATTGACGAAATAGATCAAAATCTCTCCTAACTAAGAACGTTTCTTGTACCTGAGACACAGTACAAGATTCGTTGGTTTGCTTTTTCTTGAGAGCTTAAGTAAACTTGGTTCACACTACACATATCAGGAAAGATCAGGTGAACATAAGATCCAACCCTAGTGTTCATTAGGAAAGGTGGAGTCCTTACCTGTGCGTGCAGGTAGACTTTTTATCCCAAGCTTTAGTCTTGTGTTTAGGAGTGGCTCTTTCCACCAAAAAGAAACTCTCCCACCAAAAGAAAAAAAAAAAAAAGATGTTGCAAAAGAGTCAGTATATCTCATAAATGTCTGTATAATTTGTTTTTCGAAAATGGGAGTTGAGTTTTCCGTAATCATCTTAAGGGTCAATCCGAAAACACGAGCTGAAATTGGGACCAACCTGTACTTAAAAATTCGTGAAACCCTGGGAGTGAGTCTTAAGGTTCATCTGGTCAGTCTTGATCCTTCACTATGCACAAACCATAACCTCTTGAGCTCTCGAGTACGGCAAAAACCTCCTGGGTCCTGGAAATCGTACTTAAGGTTTAAATATCAAGAGTCCTGGTTAGTTGAGAGATGATCTATGTCATGTGAGACTTAAAGTACTGGTAGTCTTCTTTACAATTGGTTCTCACAATATTCGATAATAAACACACCTATATCACCTCAGAAGAAAATCTTCAGCTTAAGATCATTTCTAAATACGGTTTTGCTAGGGACTAGCAAAAGATAGGCATGGGGGTATATGTTTGCACCTCAAAACACGCCTATAAGAACGCCTTCTTGTGCTATTTTCTAGCATTAACTATGTATATTATAATCCTGTAGTTGCATTTGTAAAAACGCTTGCATGCATGCATTTAATTGAGAGGAGAAGAGAATGGAATAAATGGCTTGCATTTTTACATTTTTCTTCAAGTGTCTCTTTGCAAAAGTCCCCTCTCCATATTTTATTTTCATCTTTCTTTCTTCTTCCAACGGTTTTTCTCATTCCCGCGGCTGCCTTCTTCCCGCGCCCACATCCACGCCATGCTGCATGCAACGCCTCTCCCTGCTGTCCTTACCGCACCTCTCCCTGCAGCTGCCACTCTCCAACGCCTCTCCCTGCTGCTGCCATGCCTCCCCGCCATGCTCTCCTCCTCTATAAAGCCGCAGCTCTTCCTCGCGACGAAGAGGGGGACAGCTGCTGAAAAACGCCACCCTGCAGTCCACCACCTTCCTCGCCCGTTCTCCCCTCCCATACGCCGGCCCTCCGTCGAGGAGGCACCCGACGAGCAGGAGAACCCACTGTGGTGCTCACCACCACAGTGGGAACACCACCGCCCAGCTCTTCAATGAGCAGGTGGGCGTGGTGTTTTCTTTTCTCTTCGTTTTCATCTCCACGCCATTGCTGCCGCTTCAAGGTCCGAAGCTTGAAGCAGCAGCAGCAGCACCCCCGCCTCCTCCGCGACCTTCCCCGCAGGCGCGCAACCCTCCACGCGCGCCTGCAGGCCCGTTCCCCGCCTCCATCTCCGTTCTGTCCACGCCGCAGTTGCACCCGCAGCAGGCCGCTGCGCGCACTGCAGCGGCCGGCTACGGCCTCGCGCCGACCCCCGCGACCCTCCGCGACCACTGCAGAACCTCCTCCACGCTCGCTCCTCCGCGCCTTCGCCTGCCCGTCGTCTTCGCGCGCGCCTGCAGGCCCGTTCCCCGACTCCGCCTCTGCTCTGTCGCCTCTGCCATTCCACCCGCGACCGGCCGCTGCGCGCACTGCAGCGGCCAGCTAGGCCCTCTCGCCGCCCCCTGCCAACCTCCGCAACCCTCCGCGACCGACTGCAGACTCCCCGCCGCCCTCTCCGAGCACGCCATCGCCCGCTCTCCTTCCTCGCACCCGGCCTGCAGACGCCTCACCTTCTCCGCGCGAAGACGCGCCTGCATCCGCGATCTTCAGACGACGCGGCGTCAGACGTCCGCCGCCGCGAGCAGACGCCTTAACTCGCTGCCATCGTCCGCGCTCGCGATCTCTCCCGCCCGCTCTTTCTCTCTCTGGCGCTCTCTCTCTCTCCGCCGATCTCTCCCGCCCGCTCCCTCTCTGTCTGCCGCTCTCTCTCTCTCACGTATTCTCTATCTCTCTCTCTCTCTCTCTCTCTCTTTTTCACTTACAGCAACACACACACACCCATTCACCGACACACACACACTCATAGTAACATATATACATATATATATATATATATATATATATATATATATATATATATATATATATATATATATATATATATATATATATATATATATATATACATATATCTATATATATATACTTATATATACATAGTATATCTATATAGTTATGTATACATACATATAATATAATATATATATACATATACATATATAATATATATATATATATATATACACATACTCATATACATATATATATATACATATCTATATACTTATACATATACACATATATATATACATATATATCTAGATACATATATACTTATATACATATATATATATATATATCTATATAGTATTATATATATATACTTATATACATATATACATAGCTATATACATATATACATACATATATATATATATATATATATATATATATATATATATATATATATATATATATATACACCTATATATATATATATATATATATCTATATATATCTATACATATATACTTATACATTTATATACATACATATGTACATATACTTTCATGTTATTTATTATACGCTGTATCGCGGGGATATCTGCACCAGTTGCTGATATTCCCGGATACACGCGTACAAAAAAAGCGTGGTCCCATACATCATCCATCCTCCATCCACACTCCACGCGGCACCTAGTCGTGTTGGTTGCGTCTCTCTAGACGTCGGCTGACTCGACATAGTGCTACACTCCATCGTCACCTCCACCCCCACCCCTTTATATATATACTACATATAAATCTATAGCTACTATATTTACTTTCTATCTGTTAGCTTCCTTCTTAGTAAAAAGATAAAAAAAAGGTATAAAAGTGAAAAGATAATCTTTGATTTGCAGGTACCCCGTCTTGCAAGTAGCAAGACGTGTTTTGAAACTCTGTTTTGGCTAAAAGCCAAGGACACAATTTTTGAGGGTGTGCCTCAAGAAAAAGGATTACCAGAAAAAAACCTAAATAGGAAAAATACCAAAAACAGAATAAACGAACGGAAGAGACGCGTTTTAAGGAAAACGTAGAAACTCGACTTGAACCCCACTTCCCTGAGTTCGACCCTGGGCTTAAAAGTGACAAGATAAAATCAATTAGGCCAGGTTAAAAATTTTGTAAAGAGATGGTTAGGTCTGAATTAGGTTAACCACTATACACATTTCAACGGTAAAAATATCATATTAACAACCTATCCGGGCCGACCATCACATGCCTCAGAAATTCATCTTCTCAACACTCTTGCAAGCGTAACACAACAGCCAGGTAAAGCAATCGCTTCGTGAAGACACGAGTTCAAAACCTCGTGACGTCTCCAATTCCCTGCACATGAGAAGCTCACCAAATTCGGCCGCTGGATCTTCATCGGACGGACCCTGAGTTGCCACGTGGCATGTTGCGATGTGCGCACGAAGCACACGTGATTCAACGCACTATTCCACGCAAAATTGTACACGTGGTGAGAAGATCTGAGGTGCGCTCTTGCGGGCAATGAAGTCCCCACGATCGAAGATCAACGACTGGTAGGTGGCTCCTGGCAATGATAGCTATAGTTGCGTAGGCGTGCGCGTTGCATGCACATGCACGAGGGCGAGCGTGGGGGCAGGGTGCGCAGAGGTGTGTCTTGCGCGGGCATTCAATGCTGAGCACAGCCAAATCATTTGCCACATGCTCCCATTCACCTATAAATACCCCCATAGCCCCCATTCTTCCTCTTGATCTCTTCCTCTCCTTTCCTCACCTCCACCAAAAGCTCTAAGGAGCTGGTCCCAAGCCCGAGATGCTCTTTAGAGTAGAAAAGTAAAAATATTTTTCCACTTCTCACCCCCTTCATAGAGCATCTCGTGGTCGTCTTCTCACCACATTCGGGAAGCAGATCCTCGCTGCGACGCCGTCCTGCCCCACCCTCCATCCTCTGGTTCCGTTCTTCTTCGTCCAACCTCTCACCACCTTCATTCAGATGCTATCAAAGCGAGTCGTCCCCTAAGCAGCCGTCGAGGGAGATTTTCCCACCTCTCTCTATGTTTAACTGCTTTCATAGTTAGATTTATCTTCTTCTTGCATTATATTATGTAATCAAGCATTGGCTTAATCATTTAGTTAGAATTATTCTCTCCCTCTTTCTTATTCTCTCTCTGTCTCTCTCCGTTTATCTAATTTTGCAAGTAGATTAATTAGACAAAGATATTGTCGACTTGATCTCTTTCCTTATAAAAATATCAAAAAAATCACAAAAGATAAAAACACCAAAAACAAATAAAAGCAAAGAGTGGTCTTTCTTACAAAATTAAACGTATTGTCCCCGTGTTTGACTCAGGAGTCACCTTCAGCTTCAGTAAATTTATTTGGTAGCAAACTTTTGTAACTGCGACGACGGATTCTCCAAAACCCTAATGTTTCTCGCGAATTTTACTCTCGTCAAAGGATGAGGAACATTCAAGTGATGGAGGTGGTGGTGGATAATGAGATAATGACGATGGTCATGGATAGTAGGGATGGAGGAGAGGGTCAGTTAAATGGTTAGGGAGGTGTTGATGATGGTGGAGTTAATGGATAAAGGGCACGGCTGGGAGGGGGAAAATGTGATGGTGTGGTGAATATGGAGGGTGGGAGGGATGGCTAGATGAAGATTAAGGTGGTGGTAAAATGGATGGTAGTCGGCCAAGGCTATGGTGGTGGATAGATGGAGAAGGTGATGGTCATGAGGTGGTGATTAGGTGTGGTGAAGATGAGAGATGTTGGGTGTGTAATGGAGGTGGATAAGGGGGTGATGGGCACAACTAGTTGGTAGTGGTGGTGGTGGAGGTCGTGGATGATGGTGATGGTGGTGGAGTACAGTTATGTGATGGTGGGAGTGAGGGTGGCTGTGGATAGTGGAGGTGAAGTGGAGGAGGTGGTGCAGACAATGGATGGTGGGAAGTGTGCGTGTATGTATGTGTGTGTGTAAACAAATAACGAAATGACAAGAACAAGAACAATAATAAAAAGAGTAATAGAAATAGAAATGGAAACTAGATTATTGCAATCAAAATAAGAACAAGAAAAAGGAGATGAGGAAGAAACTCGCCACGTTGAGAGGTGTTACGACCCGGTTCCCGAATCCCTACAGGACATGAGAATCGGACCAACTCGACTGATCCCAAGACCCAGTCGTCCAACGAGAAAGTAACCAAAAAGCAGTAAAATAAACCACATTCACCATGCAAGCAACTAACAGTGACAAAAGTACAGCAGTAAAGAAAGAAATTACTACAATACACACCACCACAACAGTAGAGAAATTTAAACGGTACATAAATATGAAGTTTACAATAAAAGAGTACAAAGTGTAATAAAATACTCACTACTACAGAAAACACGTACAACACGAGTACAACTACTGGGCTCTACTAGTCCCAGCACCTCCCGCAGCCGTAGGCTCTGGCTGCTCAACACCTGGACCTGAAAAGGGTGGTAAGTAGGACACGTCAGCGAAACGCCGAGTAGAGTGGCAACCAGCTAGCTAAGAAAAACAGTAAAGATGGACAGGTAGTTGTTGTTTTCAATTTCTTTCTTTATTTAACTAATTATTCTTTCTTTCATCACTTGGTTTATTTATCAGGTCTTCTTCTTGATCTTGACTGTTCCTCGTGAGAACGATCTTGATTACAGTCTTTTCCGAAAGGGAGAAGTAGCACATGGTTCTCTCCTAGCCGGGAGAGTCCCCCGTGGTAGTCCTACCCTCAGTCAACCACCCCAGGTCGCTGACAGACGTAACAGTGACTACGGCATGCACGATAAATGCACGGGTAGCTACCCCGCACTGGCACGCGGTCAGTCGTTTCCGTTAATGGGTGCACCCAAAGCACAACAAGGAACCAGTATAGGGCAGAGCCCTCTCAGTAACAGGGGTCTAGCCCCTCCACAGTAACCAAACAGGAGACTCGCCCCTCCACAGTCTACGCACCCTCGCCTGACTACCCTGGTTTGCCCAGTGGGCCTAACAAGTCGGTGTAGGACGGCTAGTTGAACCCCAGGCCCCATGGGGTGGCTAACTCTCTCCCTACACTAGTAGCTCTCCCCGGTACTGTGTACGCGAGGGCCAGAAAGTCAATGCAAAGTGGCCAAACTGACCCCGATCTGGACCTGAGGGCGGCAAGCTCCCCTCTACACTAAGAGGTAATATGTGCTCTCTTTGGTACCACGTACCCATGAGATAACACACTTTCCCATTCACTTTTCCAGTTCCATTCTATTTATTTCCAGGAGCTCTACTCCTAATTCCCTATAGGGTTCGTGCTCATGTTTCCTCAGGCCAAGCCATATTAGGTTTCATTATTCAGGTTTATTCGCATATAGCAGGTGTTTCCAACATTCAATCTTTCTTTTCTAATTTATAAACAAGCAGCTCGTATTTAATTTCAACTAACAGAAATTACATGTAGCAGCTACTAACAACAGTACTCTACATTTCACAGGAAGCTGTTATCCAATTACAGGCAGTTATTATTAGATCTACTCATTTCAAGATTTCATTTCAGGCATTTAATACAATCGTTCCAGTGTTTCTAGTCCTAGGATTCATGCCATACCCTAGGATCCATCATTCAATCTAGTTTTCAGGTCCTAGGATTCATGCCATACCCTAGGATCTATCATTCAATCTAGTTTTTCTGGTCCTAGGATTCATGCCATACCCTAGGATCTATCATTTATTTCAGATATGCATTTATGTTTGTAATTAACTAAGGGAAGCCACTCTACTCGCAAAACCGGGAGTAATGGGGGCTCGATCAGCAGGTCCGTGTGCCTCCGCAACCCCTAAATCCGCAACGGAACGAGGTCCTACACAAGGATCAATCACAAGGAACCACTCAGAACATGGTAAAAAGCATTCCAACAGGTAGAGGAACTTATACGAAGAAGAACGGGATCTTAAACGTGGAAATCAGACCTCGAACGGACCCTAAACTGGTCAAAAATGACAACTTTAACTCAAATCAGACGTCTGAAACACCTTCCACACATCTTAAAAGGAGTCCAGATCCATACCTCACTCGGTGCTACTTCTTAGACGTCTAGAGATCCTGCTGAACCGTCTGGACCTAGTTCCAGACGTTTGACCACCTCTCCAGACGTCTGGAGACGCTCTCCACCGTCTGGTGACTTGCCCAGTCGTCTAAACTGCGTGGGAGGGCGTGTCCTGCGCCTTCCCAAAGCGAAACCTGCACACATACGCGAAAACTCTTAAACACGGCACGCAACAAAGCTTCGGCGAAATGACCGCATGGCTATACCCGCAAAAAGGAAGGTATAGGCACAGTACGTACCTCTCGGTCGTCTGGAGCTTCTTCCAGACGTCCACGTCGTCTGGATGTAGGTCTAGACGTTTGATTCTGGGAAAAATTCCCAGAATCAGAAACCTCCTTCGTCTTCTTCCCACTGCGTGCGGTCGCGCCGCGCTCGTCCGCCGACTGCTCGAGCTGCAGCAGCACCGGGGGAAACCTCCCCAGCACAACGCTCCTCCGCGCGCACGCCGACCGGCCTCGAACTGCCCCGAAGAGCTCTCTCTCTCTCGGCTCGCGCGCTCTCTTCTCTTCCCTCTCGCTGCTCCTCTCCTCTCCGCCGTTGCACTCGGCTACAGCTGCTGCTCGCTCTTACTCTCGCTCTCGCGCTGGAGGAAAGAGGAGACGGATGGGGTGGGGTGGCGTGAGGGAGAGGAGGGGAGTATTTGTAGGCGTGAGGGGGGAAAGGTCCTGCAGTCGGCGAGGGGAGAGAAAGAGGAAAAGGCTGCTGGGGTTCAGTCTGCGCGCAGCACGCGCGTAGACTCGTGATCGTACGCACGCAAAAATTAATTTCCAGACATCTGGGAAGGTGTCTAGACGTCTTAAAGTGTTTTGATGTCACGGGTCTTAACAAGAGGGCACAATGGTTGTTGGCCTTGTGTGGGGAGTGCGGTGAGCTTGGTCACGATGACCCCTTGCATCGCCGCTTGGTGGTGACCGAGAAGGGCTAATGAGAGGGCTGCCAGCCACCTTAGAGGATGAGAGGGCACTCCATTAATGGCAGGGGGCAGATAATAGAGGAGAGAAGTTGATAGGAGAAGAGAGAAAATGGAGGAGGGGATGGCGCCAACAATGGGGGGTGTCTTTTATAAGGTGTATGTGTGTGTGTGGTGTCCCTAAGGTGTGCCTTGGGTGTAGCTTGAGGGGGTACAACTTAGGTATTAGGTGGTGGAGTACATTTAGGAATATTCTAGAGTAGGGTGGTGCTGTGGAAGGTGAGGTGGTGCCACTGGGAGAGATGTGATGATTTTGCACCACATGTGTGGGTGACATGGCAAGGGTTAGGTGCACCTAGTGTAGGGTTTGTCTCAATGAGGTTCTAGGTGCCCTAGTTGAGGTTAATTAGGTGATGATGTAGGTCAGTTAGGTACGTAATCAGGGTTGGTTCTGTATGTAGTTAGATGTTTCATGCACATGGATTCTTTGGTTCTGTATGTAGTTAGATGCGTCATGCACATGGATTCTATCTCTGTCTCTTTCTGTTGTAGGAAGCACATGATGGTACTGATGCGAGTCTTCTCACATCTACATGTCAACTCGACTCTAGCTCCTCCATTATGACCCTAAACACATGAAATAATGTCATCAATATTGGACCTATAAAATAAAGAAATTATGCAATGCCTGTACAAAATGCAAATGCATGCAATGTATGCTTCTATTTACGAAGGAAGTTAGGTTTTTAGTTTAATTCAAACATTCAAAAACTCGATACACCTTACTTTATGAAGAATAATCAATAAAAATAACTTATTTACCCTCATCGTCAAATTTATCAAAATTAATTTGATTATTTAAAATAAAATATTATCATATAAAAACTTTAAGATAATTAATTTTGGATACTTTCTCACAACATAATTTCAAAACAAGTCTTTTGCAATCCTAAGCAAATTAAAACTGAATTAAATATGTAACAAGCCACGTTGATTGCCTAGACCCAAAAGTACTTTGATAAGCTGGAGTCTATGAGTAATATACAAGTATACTCATGTAAGGTACGGTTCTTTCTTTCAACCACCTCATTCTGTTGAGATGCTCAAGGGAAGAAGAACTCATGAGTAAGTAATCCCATTAGTCTTACAAAACTCAACAAATAAAATTTTTTTAAACTTACCACCATGATTACTACGAATCCAAGTGATTTGATGATAGCCTTTCTCAGTTTAAACTCTTATAAAAAATAGAAAATATGTCATACACTCAATCTTTAGATCTCGAAAAGGAAACCCAAGAGAAATGCGAGAAATTATCTATAATGACAAGACAATACTGACAACCCCTAAGGCTCTCATGTCTAGTACGTTCAAAAAGATTTAGGTGAAGTAATTACAAAGGCTTAGTAGTGTAGATGACATTCTTATTTTTAAAATTAGCTTTGGTTATTTTTCCTAATTCACATGAATCACAAGTAAGGCTATCCAAAAACTTCTTTTTAGGTAAGCCTTGAACTAATTTATGTTTAGCTAGTCTTTGAACTAATCTCATATGAACGTGTCTAAGTCTCTTATGCCAAATATTTAATTCTTCCTTAACTATCAAACAATTAGAAGTACCATTTTTATCAAATGAAATAATATAAATATCCTTTTATCTAATTCTCTTAACAAGGGCTTCATTTGTTAATTAAGACAAGCAAGATCTCAAAAATTTTATAAGTAAAGACTACTTTGTAACCCTTATCACAAATTTGGTTAACACTTAAAAGATTATGTTTAAAACTTTTAACTAATGAAACATTGGAAATGAGAGAGTTGGGATTATCGATCTTAACAAGGCCAACAATACCGATGCCTCATTATCACTTTGATAAAACATGATCTAAAATAAGAAAATACAGAAATTACCTCTCATCGAGAACAACAAACAACTTGATGAAGATGGAGTCAACTACAGTTGAACCGAACTCTATCTCCTATCCTACACAGCGTAAGCCAATCAACAAGCAACCATAGATTAGAGCTTATAACTTAAATGGAATAATGTTAAAGAGTGAAAAGGATTCATTTGGAGAATGTCACCACTTGCTAGATCATCCTTTGAGGTCGATGCCCCGTGTTCTTTCTCTTCCTCCTACTTATGCAAGAAGAGGAGGGCAGGAAGCATAATTAGAGCTTGGGGGTTGGATGCCCTTTTATAGGCCTTCTTCAACTTCAGTCGTGATCTTATCCAACTCCAGGTACCATTGTTAATGCTTGATAGATGCGAACTAGCAAAGGTTGATGATGCCATGAAGGGACACATCCACACATTGTAGCTAAAGAAGGCCTCACAAGGTGGCAATGTCAATGCATCTAAAGGTCACAAGAGGGCTTGTGTGTTGAACTACCCATCACACCAAGAATACAATGCAGCTAACCGACTAAGGTATTTCTTAGCTACATGACACAAATGCTATAGGGGAGATTCTTTGAAAGCCATTTCAGGCCTTAAAAGCTTTATTTTGAATACATTAGAGAGCATGACATTGGAGGAAGTCGTCAAAAACGCGAGAAGACATCATCAAGGGTTTAATAAAGGAAAAATACTAACTACAACAACATTTACAACCTTGAGAAACATTGATTAGAACTAGAAAAATCATGCAAAGGAACAAAAATACCTGACCACCCTTGAAATGTAAAGGTAGCAAAAATCGGGTCGTTATAGATCGGATAAGCCCTCTACTCTCATTGTTGAGTGGATCACCATCTCCAATCATTGCTAGGGTTAGGGAGTTAGGAAACTCGGTACTAAAGGTTCCAAAATAACAATGACAAGATAAAAGGGGCCGAAGTAGAGACAATGGAAGAAATGGTGGAATAACCTTAATTCCATCCTCCTCGTCCTCTTCCCTTGAAAAATTAATTATAGGATTTTGAGTTCAATACTCGAATTAAAAAAACTCCTGTGAAATTAAATCAAAACATGTGTTCGGTTTCAAATCTTGAAAAACAAAAATGACCCGTGGGGAAGGAACTCTCACCCTCCGTTTGGTTTGCAAAAGTGACGTTTTGCTTTGAAGTTATTTTGCTTGCGGTGGGGGTATGGATACGCCCCATCGATGGGGAAGAGGAACAGCAACAACTTGGCCGCGACCGGATAGCCGCCACGTCAGCCGACGAGTGGACGGCTTCGATTGACGATTTGGAGCAAAGGCGAACGGCGGAGATGGCCAAGCGCGGAGATTTTTCCCCGGAGCAATGGTTTCTCCACGCGTCGGTCGAACGTACGGCATCCATCCACACCCACAAAACCGCCTCAGTCATCATCCTCTTTCTTTCTCGCGCTTCTCCTCTCCTCTCCAACCCTGGTCCCAACCGAACGGGAGGCCCCAAAACGAGGAAACCCTACTAGAATCGGCCCCCCACCCACGGCGTTCTGCGCCGGGAGATCCAAACGAGGCATCAGGAGATGAGTTCTTCTCCGGAGAATCCCCATTGGCTTTTGGAATGCTCCTTTATTGATGAGATCGGTGGTGGGGTCTTTGGCGCTCAGGCGGATGCCGGTGGTTGCCATTGGCATCCGCAGTGTTACGATACATCGCCCCCCGACAGGTTTTTTGTTTTCCTTTTTTCTTTTCCCAGCAATTTGTGATGGTGTATTTATGTTTCTTCTTGTTCTTCTTGCTGTTCTTGTCGTCGTCGTGTTGCGATGACACTTGAGTCCGATCTTTCGTAACGCGACGGCTTGGTTTGTTATTACTGGAAGTGGGAAATGGATCTGTATTCCGATTGTTCTTTTGATTTAAGAAATTGAGGGTGGATTTCGATGTTGGATTGGTTCCAAAACTGCTGTGTCTACTGTGAGCTTATTTGCTTTCTCTGGCCTTCTTCTGTAGCTGCCTGGTTGCTTGCCTGCTTTGTATGTGTGGGCGGGTCGCTATGGTTATGGTACAGAAAAAATCTGTGTTGGTGCCTTTTTGAAAATTGGACTTTGTCCTCAAGTTCACATCCTTGGAACAAGGTCATCGTGAACTGAATTTCTTTGTTTGCCCTCACCATGTTATGTTTTATACAGCTTTTGCCTTCCTCTATAATGCCATATGGTCAATGAGTTTATGAATCTTTTTCTTTCTTTCTTTCTTTTTTTTTTTGAATTTTTGTGTAAATCTTATGCCCTGCATGATGATAAAATGCCATTTTTGGAGGATTCTCACAATTAATTGACAATAAAATGCCATTGGGGTTTTTACATATATGCCTTTTTTTTTTCTTTCATAAAATTCCTCACCTCCACCTCCACCTCCCGTCTGTCATCTCCTCCCCTCATCCTCAAAATGGGTTTTGACAGTTCCGCCACAATGTCAACGTCAACGTCTCCATCTGCTCCTTTCCACCATGACACCCGCTCCTTATCTTCGCCATAGCACTGGCTCCTTGTCACCGCCATGACACAACACCGCCGGGGGGAAACCAAAGGAGGGGGAGGCTGAACCAGATGAGTGGGAGGAGAGGGGGTTAGTGGGGAGAGGGAGGGGGGGCAGAGGAGGAGAGGGTGTTGAAGGCGGAGAGTAGGGGCAGAGGAGTGGGAGGAGGCAGGTGAACAGGAGGAGGTGGAGGGGAAGGAAGTAGAGGGATGGGAGGAGGTGGAGTGACAGAATGTAGAGGAGTGGGAGGAGGTAGAGGAGAAGCGGGAAGGGAGGAGGTGGGCAAGGTGGGAGGGGTGAGAGGAGGGGCAAGGTGTACGAGGGGAGGGAGGAACAAGAGGAGGGGTGGTGGGTTGTTGCTTGGTGGTGGGGAGGAGGAGGAGGTAGGGGAAGGTAGGAGGAGGAACGGGAGGGGGACTGTTGGAGGAGAAGAATAAAGGAGGTGAAGCGTTTGCTTGCGTAAAAAAAGAAAAAAAAGGGATCTATGTATAAAAATTCCTTTATTTTTAGTCCTAATAGTTTACAAGGGTATTCGAACAAGCAAATAAACATTTATGGGGATATATACGTGTATATGAAGTAGGGGTATATACATTTTTTCCAAACTTATAGGGGCGTATATGTAAAAATTCCAATACCATTTGGTGCCCATTGCATTGTTCAGTGTATAAGTCACTGAATAATTCTTGAGGAGAAAATATTTTCGCTAGCTTGGATAAAGATGTTTAGTCGAAGGGGCCAGAAGTGACAACATGAAGATTGTTCTAGGAATGGAGTAAATCATTTGAGACAAATGTTTGAGAATGGACAAACACGGGGAATGGCTTTGAAGAAAAAGAGAAAAAATATCAATGTATGTGGGGTGAGAGTGGGTGGGATACATCACAAATTTATCAATAAAGCACATGCTAGTTAAATCTAATTAGGATTTGGCTTACCATTAATATGGTAAACTACATATATTGCCTCTTTTTCGATAATGACTTCTGGTTTCTAGTTGGATGATGTTGAAAATGGGATTGTTAGGGTATAATAACACGGAGCAAATTTTGGAGAGATGCAAGGGTTGCACAGGCAACCATGATTTGCTATTATGAATTGAAGGATATTTGGTTGATATAAAAAAGGTTTAGAGAGTTGGGAGGGTGGAAATAACCTCTTCCATGTCAAAAAGTGGAAGATTGGTAATGGAGCGAGAGAGTGGCAAGCGAGTTTGGGAGGGAGGCAACGGTTAGTGGGTATGCGTGAGATGTTGGAGTAAGGTGGCCCGCTTGAAGATCCCATTGCATCTACACATGGCCTTTTGCTACTGTTGTTGGGAGCGTGGTCACCTTGCAAGGGAGTGCCAAAATGCGGTCGTTTGTTATCGTTGAATGGTTTGGGTCATTGACGATGGACCAGTAGAGTGAAGGTAGAATTGGTGCTTAGGTCTCATTGGAGGATTGTGCTCGAGATTTGGAAGCTGTTGATGCAAGGTGTGTGAAGATGGTGGTGTTCCCTTGGTCACTGTCATTGAGGGAGGTGGTGGCTTTGCTTGATGGGCCACTCATTGGAGAGGTGCTGGGGAGTCGACGCTTGCTAGTTGAGGGGAGGAAGGTCATCCAAGTCTTCTGTGTGAAGACGATGAAGGTTTAATTGTCGTGGGTAGGCACCATGAAAATTCTCCTTCGGGGGGTGGCCATGGGTGATATGGGACTCGTTCGGTTCCATTCTTTCATTATTGGCAACGCGAAGGTCTGGTAGAGAGAGTGGATGGAATTTGATGGGGTGATTCATGGGTCTCAAGTGGGCCTCCCTAAGGGGCTTTTCAGTTGGAAGAGAGGCACAACCCTCTTTTCGGTCTTTCCCTCGAGCGATTTGAATAGGGAGGTGGGGTGATATTGCGGAGCGAAGCATGAAGAGGAGGTCAGATCCGGAGTGGCATCTCGATTAAGATCGACTTGTCGATTGATCAATAGGGCAATTCTGGAGGCTAGTGGTATGCCGTAGGTTCGCACTTCTGCCTTTGGGGGTTGGGCAGAGAAGTTTGACTCTGGTGACTCCACGAGTGCATCCATGTTAGTTTTGCCTCAATAGCCCTCCCTAATGGTCTCTCAACCACGAGATAAGGCTTCAACAAGGAAGGCTGATGTTGTGGCATTTGAGGCAGGGGGTGGATGATGCGGTGTGCGCATTGCAGGATCGAGGGTGAGGTGCAGCTAATGTTGTGGATCCAGGGAGTCTGAGGCGAAGCTTGAACAACAAATCTAGTAGAATTGCCAGGGTCAAACTGACAACCCCCAGAGCAAAGGTTATGGTATAATTCCATCTACAAAAGAAAGGTGATTAACAAGAGAAGAAATGAGGTGGTGGGTCAGTTGAGCATGAAGGCGGCCGCTGCTTTGGTTGATCGAGGAGTGGTAGAGGTCCTGCAAGTCAAGAAGGTGCGGCCAACGAATGAGTTCGGGGTTAACATGGTGTTTCATGGTTAAAGTCTTATCATGGAATGCTAGGGGTCTTCCTAGTCAAACACGAAGATTGACGCTGTTGCGATACTTGTTTGACTGGAATGTTGATTTTGCATGCTAAAGGAGATGCACCTTTAGTCCTTGGAGGAATAAACTCAGAGGGAATTGAGTGGAGTTCGATTCACAGGTGCGATCGTTGTTGATGTAGTTGGTAGGTTTGGAGGTATTTCGATGATGTAAAATGGTGACAAGTTTAAGTTGTGTCTCTTTGATAGTGTGTAGGGTGATTACAAGGGTCTTCACTCGAAGGTTGAATGGGCTTACGTCTTTGGTTTCCTCGGTGTACGGGCCTTGTGACAACGTGTTTAGATCCACTCTGTGGGAAGAATTACGCCAGTGCTTAACCCTTATAGATGGTAATGTCACTCTTTGGGTTGATGATAGATTGGGCGATCGGGTGGATCAAGGTACACATGAGTTTGCGACTTGGTGGATGAGCTGGATCTCTATGATGTTCCAATATCTAGCATGGTGGGTAATGGGTGCACATCCAAGATTGATAGATTTCTTTCCTTAATGGAGTTGGTGGAAAAGTTTTAGTTGGTAGATGTTACGGTCAGGCAAGGATTGTTCTCCAATCATACATTTTTGGTTTGGGACAATAATGACAGTACCACATATCCCTCTTATTTCAAATTACAAAAATTGAGGCTGTTCAATCTGGGGTTTCGTGATTTAGTGAGAGCTAAATGGGAGGTGATGCCTTATTGTTCCTCGGTGACCCACACTCTTGCTGCAAAGATCCAGGTTCTCACACTTGCACTCATTCACTATAAAATGGAGGTCAGGGAAAGAAGGGAAAAGGTTAAAAGGCCAAGGCTTTGGATAGAATCTTTGCCTCGGACAGAGTGGAGGATGCTAGGACTTTGGCGGAGGGGGTGAGCAATGAGAGATGTCGTTGGCTGGTTGTGTCGTAGTAGGACCATAAGCCTGAAGTCGACTAGAGGCAAAAATCCCGCTACTTGTGGTTGAGGGAGGGTGACTTGAATACCTGATTTTTTCACCTATATGCAAGTGCCAAAAGGTGATCAAATCCGATCAGTACTCTTTGAGATGGAGAGGATGTGATGGCAGACATGGGGCAAATTTTAAAGGCATTGTAGTGACATTTTCATGAGTTTATGAGGAGGCTGTAGGGGGCTTGCCAGCTTAAAAGGTCGAACATGATTACTATTGATGACGAAATGTGAAGTAGCCTGGTCAGGGAGGTCACTGAGGAGGAGGTTTTGATGGCTATTTGTGGTATGAAGGTTGAGGGTGTGCTCGGACCAGATGGGCTACATGTGCTCTTCTATAAGGAGATGTGGAAAATTGTTGGGGTGGACTTCATGGCTATGGTTCAAGAGTTTCTAGTAAAGAAGTGGGGTTTCGATAGACTGAATAGATTCTACTATTTCCTCCTACCGAAGCGGCCTGGTGTAAGGCGATTGATGACTTCAAACCTATTGCATTGTCCAATGTCGTTTATCTCATTGTGGCGAAGGTGCTGGTGGATAGGTTGTGCTAGGTCCTGCCATACTTGGTTAGCCTTGTTCAGTCAGCCTTTCTCAAAGGGCGACTCCTTCAAGAATCTTTCACAACGATTAAGGAGATGGTGGCCATGTAGTAGAGAGGGAGGCCACTTTCTTTATGTAGAAGGTCGACTTCTCCAAGGCCTACGACTTGATCTCGTAAGCATATGCGTGGGAGATACTGAAAAGGAGGGTTTCCTGAAGGTTTGAGTGCAATGGATGAAGAGGTGCATCACAACCATCTCTTTCTCTATTCTAGTCAATGGTAGATCTGATGGCTTATGGACACAACCACAGTGTGGAGTATGGCAGGGGTGTCCTTTGGCCTTGCTTCTCTTCAATGTTGTAGTTGATACCTTGGCAACCTCGGCTTTCAAGGCTTGTGCTGGTGGCTTGATCTTTGGGTCCAAACTGAGGGGTGATGGCTCTCTTCTTATACGTATCCTTCAATATGTTGATGACACGATTTTCTTTGTGGAAGGGAACATTAAAGAGGCTAAGAATATAGCATTGGTGGTTAGAATCTTCGTTGAGATTTTAGGCATGGCGATTAACCATGGGAAGTTAGCTTTCATTACTTTCCACATGGGAGCAGATGAGATGGTGGTCTTATCGTGACAACTTCGTACCTTGGTTACACATCTTCCTTTCACTTGGGTCTTCCGTTGAAGGGGAAGTGGCTTACCTCTGGCAACTGGAACTATCTCTTGGAGTGTGCGAGAAAAGATTGAATGCTTGGAGTAGGAAGCTTTTATCTAAAGGAGGGAGGATGGTGCTTCTAAAAGCGGTGTTATCAGCAATTCTTGTTTTCTATTTGTCTATGTTCAGGCCTCCTAAGAAGGTTATTCACAAGTTGGAGCTCATGAGAAAATAGTTATTTTAGAAGGGCCTAGATCATGAAGGAAGATTCCTTCAGCTTGTTGCTTGGGAAGTGGTGTGTAGGCCAAAAAGATCTGGAGGACTTGGTATTTGTCTACTTGTTAATTTTTGCACTGCTTTACTAGTGAAATGAGTTGTGAAACTTTTCGCACATAAGGATGGTATGTGGGACAGGCTGATGAAGGATTCTCACTGTGTGTCGATGTTAGCATTTTAAATGCCGATGGCATGCCGCTGACAAGGCTTGTTTTGAAAAACCTCCATGCCGATATGAGTATCGTGTCGAAATTCTGGTATTTCGTCGGCATGCCGATCATTTCATCGCCATGCTGACGGTATGGTCGGCATGTCGCTAGATGGTAATGCCTGTGCTCGGACATGCCTATTGTGGTGCACTGCTACGTGCGTGCGTGTCCTTGGCATGCCTGATGAAACGCTCTTATTGTTATATAATCGATATTTGATTTTCTTGAAATTGATATCATTTTGACTCCTTTTGTCATTTTTATCGGCATGCATCGGCATGTCCTTGGCATTTTCACGGCGTGTCCTCGACATGCCCATCGGCATGATCATCGAAAAACAAGCATTTCCACGGGCATGCCCATGAAATGCACTTAGAATTTCTTCGACATGGCATCGAAATTGGCATTTCGAACCTTGGTTGATGTTTATCTAGGAAAGGGTTGTAAACCACTGATGCGACTCTACCTTTTGAAGATTGTTGTTCCCGATTATGCATATATTTGTTCCTTTCTTTGCCCCTGATCTAGGGAGGCGAGAGAGCTTAAAATTTTGTGAAGACAATTGGTTGGAACTTGGAAGGCTTGTAGATTACTTCCCCCATCTTTATAGTTTGGTCGCTAAGATGCAAACTTGTTGCGGAGGTGTGGAATTTGATGTCCTTTGTCTTGGGTTCCCACCTTGTGAGGAGCTTTGTCTAAAGCAAGACTCTGCGATGTTCAGGAGCTCTTGTCGTTGCTGAGTGAGGTGATGTTGCATGATGCAAGACTAGACTGGCTAGGGTGGAAGGAGGGTCGTTTCTCTGTGTCTAAGCACTAAAGGGTTCTGTAGGGGATGGCAAATGGGGTGAATGACTTGCTAGTTGATTTTCAACTTTTGTGGAAATTGAAGATACCCTTAAAAGTCAAGATGTTTCTGTGGCTCATGATGGGGGAGAAGGTGGTCACTAAGGTTTGGAGGAGACGTTGGTTAGATGACATTGATATCTCCTATCCTTTATGTGGTCAGGGTGATAAGGATGTTAATCACCTCTTTGCTCTTGCCCCTTCTTTGTGAATGTATGGGAAATTTTCATCTCTAGGGGCTTGATACCTCATCTCTAGACTGGTTGTGGAGTTCTTTTAGACGCAACATCCAGATTACTGTATGGAGTGGATGTAGACGCTAGCAATTATCTGATCAATTTGGCTCCAATGTAACTTTACAATTTTTAGGGGCGAGAGGGTTTAGGTGGTAACTGTTGTAAGGGAGGCTTTTTTCTTTCTAATTCCTGGATCTCATCTTTGTAAGTTTGATCTTGTTTATTTAATGAAGTTGATCGGATGACTATTAACCTCCAACAATCATCATTTTCCTTTTAGAGAGTGGATGGCTTATTGCATGATAATGCTGTCCTTAGAGGAATATATCATTTTTGCTTTTGTTAGAAGAAGTGGATGGCTTATTGCACTGTGGAAACACTAACCCACCTCATTTGGAGGATTAGAGGAAGAAGTACAATCACACACCTATCAAGCAATGAATATAAGAAAATATAGCTATTCTCTTAAGGAACATTGAAAATGAAAAAGTACATTAATCTCAATAATGTGTATTTAGTTGGAATATCAATGTCAATAATGCTCATTTTGGAACTAGAACTAAAATGCCTTTTCAAAAGGAAACAACTTGACCAAAGAGTATGAGAAAGTGCCTTAGTGAATATGATAGCTGTTTAATCTTTTGAATGATATCACAACTAAAGTGGCCAACCACTTTTGCGTATTAGGTTTTCTCATGAAATACTAAATTGCTGGCAATAAAAGAAGCATCGTGGTTTTGCATCCCATAGCTATGTAGGATGTCACAAGCAAATGAAAATTACAAAGGACAGAACTAGGCCAACACTCATTTCTTTCACACGATTGCTAGTGCGAGAATAAGGGCCAGTGTGATTAGCTCTTTACATGTTGGTGAGGAGGTCATTTCAGAGAGGGACCACATAATAGAAGCCCTAAGAAAGCATTTTATGATTTCACTAGAAGATGTTCATCAGGAATGCTGGGGTTGGCTACCTTTGATTTGTCAGTACTTGATGATGGCAAAATGATCTTATTAGAGATGTCCCAAGGAGGGGGTGATGTTGGCTATTTATGGTCTTAAGGTCGAGGGCTCACTTGTGCCAGATGGCTTTCAAGTTCTCTATTATGAGGAATTTTGGGATGTTATTAAATTTGGCTTTATGGCTATAATGTGTGAAAGTTTGGTGGACAACTGAGGTTTTGAGAAGATTAACATGTTATACTTCTTGTTGTTGAGGAGGTCGGGTGTTGAAGGAATTGATGATTATCGATGGATTGCTTTGTCAAATGCTATATACTTGATAGTGGCACATGTGTTGGCAAATAGACTATGCACCTTTTCCTTAATTTCCTTGACATGAGTCATTTATCATGGCGGAAGGGATGGTTGCGGCTTGGAGAAGATTAGGGAAAAAGAGTTTTATTTGGAAGGTTGATTTCTTTAAGGCGTATGATTTCGTCTCAGTCTTACTTGCGACAGATTTTGAGGAGGTGCTTTTGAGATATGTGGATTTGGTGGATGAAACAATGCATAACAATGATCTTTTTTGTATGGCTTAATGCTAGGTGGATGGAACTTGGGCACAACCAAAGTGAGAACTTGAACAAGGATGCCCTGCAGTGCCTCTCTTATTGATCGTTGCAAATACTTTTGCGGTCATCGCCTTTAAAGCTTGCATTGGGAGTCTTTATGTCTGGCTTCTTGCTTCAAGAGACGTTACCTTGTTGACTGTAGTGTTGCAGTATGCAGATGACACCCTTTTCTTTGTTGAAGGGGGTTCTTGGGAGACAAAGAATGTGACTACGCTAGCTCAAATTTTTGGTGATATTTTTGTCTTGGTTGTGAATCACTCCAACTCTGTTTATGTTGTTTCATACGTGGAGTGATGAGGCTGAAAAGTGCTCTTAGCTGCTCCATACAATTTGCAGTCACTTGCTTTTTATGTACGTGGAGCTTCCTTTGAAGGGCAAATAGCTGAAGGTGGGTGATTAGATCCCTTTGATAAAGAGAATGGAGAAGAGGCTTAATGCATGGAGTAGGAGGTTGTTGTTTAGAGGTGGAGGGCTTTTTCTTTCGAAGGTTGTACTTTTAGTTATTCCACTTTTTTACCTTGTCATCAAGCCATCAAAGAAGGTTTTATAGAAGTTGAAGGTCATGATTTTGGAAAGGGTTAGGTCATGTTAGGAGGTTTTTGCAATTGGTGTCTTGGGATGATGTTGCAAATCAACAAAAGGTGGTTTAGGAGTGCATGACGTGAACAACTTCTATGATGCTTTGTTATCAAAGTGGGTGGTGAAGCTCCTTCAAAATGGGGACACTCTTTGGCATCGTCGGATGATGGACTTTTATGATACATCTCTAAATCTATCTTGAAGGGCTGTCATTACTTAGGGTGCATTGACTTTTGGAGGACCTTGGTGCATGTCATGCAAAGGGTTTCCTCCTTTTTTTCATTGAAGTCTGGAAGATAGAAAAATGTTCAGATTCTGCGAGGATGATTGGTTGGAGAAGGGGATTTTTGCTGAGTTGATGCCTAGATTTTATGCACTTGTACATAAAAAGTTTTCTATAGTGGCGGATGTTTAGGATGTGGTTTCTACCTTTCGAGCACCCATTTTTGGGGGTGAACTCTTTGATGTTGGAGTATAAGACTTGCAACCAATGATTTAAATGCCGATGGCATGTCGTCGAGATGGTCATTTTGGAGATATAGCCATATCGACATCCATTAGTTGTCGATAAGCAGGCATTTTGCTGGCATGTTGGCGATATGGTCGGCATGCCCCGGTATGTCGACTGCTACTGCCTACTGGTGCTTGCTGCTGTTGCGCTCCGATTTTACTGGAGCTATTGTGCTGATGCTAGCGCCTGGCGCAGACTCTGTGCTACTGCCCCAGCGCTCCACGTTTGCTGTTGCTGCATTGCCCATGTTGTATTTGGAATACATTTCATATTCAGAAAGTGTACCCATATGTTATATTGTGGTCCAGTTAGACAAACAAATCGGAATGGCTTAGCTGGCAGGAATTTGGGGGTTCATGTTTGTTAGCATATATGGTACTTTATTTCTTTTTTCTTATTGTAAGGGCTATGGGTGTTTTGCCCCTTAAGGACATTTCTGTACTTTTGACTCTATGATCTCTTTCTATAGAAGAGAGCTCTAGGGTTTCTAATGAAACTAAGTCATTTCTAATTTGGTATCAGGGCACTGGTCCTAGATTGGGGCTCTAGGTATCCCACCCCTCAAGGCCTCCTAAACTCTACCACCGAATCCCGATCTCCTCTCTTCCTCAGTGGCGACAGTGGCCCCCGACAATGCTCTGGTGGCACGCAGTAGCCCTCGATGCGGGGCTGCGGTGGAGTGGGACTCGCTGCAGTAGGGTAGCAGTGCTCTGGCGATGCCCATTAGACTTCACAGCGATGCTGCGATGGCGTAGTGACTTGCTACAGCAGCAGGTGGTGGGGCTACGACCTCGAGAAGCGTCGGTGACGCTCTGCAGCAGCCAACAGTAGCGGTGACAACCTTCAGATTGACAGTGGCGACGACCCATGCAGCGTCGCAGCGGTGGTGATTGGCGGCGCTGACCGGCAGCATAGGCAATGCAGGGGGTCTTGATCCATGTGCAGCGATCGTGAGGGGCTTCTTGCCCTAATCTAGGGACTGCAGTCCCTGTAGTCGTTGCGGGAGGGAGGCTAGGTCTCTTTGGGGCCACCTTGGGTGTTGTCTTCGCACCCAGGTGAGGTCAACATTTGTCCAAGGATGCCTCTTGTCAGCGATGTAGATCTGAATCTGTTTCGTTTCAGATTATTTGATGATTTCTTGGTGATAGATGCTTGATCAAGGCTTCCAGATTGTGAAGGTGGCTTCAGATGATCAGTTTGAGGTGTCTTCGAGCTCTATTTCGGACATCGAGGTACTCAAGAACCTGTTCTTTGGTCTTGTTGTTGAGTTGGATGAGACCAATTACCCGTGGTGGTCACAGACCTTTCTTATGACCATCAGGGATCATAAAAAGAGTCATATTCTTATAGATCCAGAGCCTGAAAACAACACTGGCACAAATGCTAACTGGGATAGTGACAATGCCATGGTTTTGTGCATGGCTTATGCAGACGGTTATTCCTCGAATAGGGGATGAGAGCATGTACTATACTACAACAAAGGAGATGTGATAGTCTTTGTGTGATACCTATTCACATGTCAAGAACTCCGCACGAGTTTTTCAGGTCTTTTACGACCTTTTCTATCTGCATCAGGAGGGACGCACGCTCACAGTATTACTCCTTCATGAAGGGAATGTTGGAGAGGCACTACTCCTACTTGACAGGGTGTGCTTGTGAGTCCTGGAGGAGTTTTAGGAGACACTTGGCTGTCTCTCTTTTCTTGGCTGGCCTTAGACCCGAGTATGCAGCAACCAGAGATCAGATCCTCACTGCTCCTCAGCTTCATACCCTCGAGGAAGCATATAGTAGGCTCGGCAGAGTTGCAGTGCGCACTCCTACTCCTGACTCTACTGCTTAGTTGTCCGCACTAGCTGCGATCCCTGGACATGGCAGGGGTACCATTTATCATGTACATGGTCGTGGACGTGGATGTGGATGCTTTTCTGGTATATGTACTAGGATCTGTGCACTTACTGTGGCAGACTTAGTCACTCTAAGGTTACATGCTGGCAGAAACATGGTAGACCGCCTGTGGCCAATCAGGCAACTGAGATCTCAGATGCAGCTCTTCCTACTTCTGATATTAGTTTCTTGAGTACTGAGATTGAGACCTTGCGGCAGCAGATTGCTCAGTTGACTCAAGCTTCTTTTTCTCAAACTCCAGACATTGCAGCTTTGGCTACCTCTTCAGAGACACCTGCGACTGGTATGTTGTCCCTTTTGTCTTCTGGTGAGTGGTTATTGATTTTGGTGTATCCAAGTACCTATGTGGCGACAGAGGCTCTTTCTCTCAGTTAACACCTATTACACCTGCCAGGACAGTATAGGTGGCTGTGGGAGACACTCGTCACTTGTTGGAAAAGGAGATATGTTTTTGTCCCCTACTTTGAGA
This sequence comes from Thalassia testudinum, assembly GCA_037157565.1. Classification (NCBI taxonomy): domain Eukaryota; kingdom Viridiplantae; phylum Streptophyta; class Magnoliopsida; order Alismatales; family Hydrocharitaceae; genus Thalassia; species Thalassia testudinum. The sequence goes on along the minus strand of JAZHRO010000035.1, from coordinate 59,551,145 downwards.
CTAGTAGCTGTCTATTATGTGCCTGATTTTCCTTTGAATTTATTGTCTGTTAGCAGTATCATTAGAGATCTGAATTGCCGAGCTATTTTTTGATGTGTCCTTTTGTGTCTTGCAGGATAAATTCATTGGGAAGATGATTGATGGAGGGCATGAGGAATATGGGGTGTACTGTCTGAGCCATACTGCTTTTGCTGCCTCTGCTACTTAGGGCCTTGCTTCTGCTAGATTTCCTCTCCAATGGCACCATCGCCTTGGCCATCTACCCATTCATTGCCTCAGACATGTTCTACCGCACATCTCTACTACTGCTCTTACCTGTCAGCTTGGCAAGCACTACAGGGTTAGTTTTTCTAGTTCTACTTTTGTTTCATCTATTGCTGCATTTGATTTGATTCATATGGACATGTGGGGTCCCAGTTATACTCCTGATTGACTTGGGAACAAATATTATCTTGTTTTAGTTGATGATTTTTCTCGTATTTCTTGGATGTTTCTCTTGAAAAATAAGTCCAATGTGGGATAAATTATTATGAGCTTTTTCAAGGAAATAAAAATTCAGCATTCCTGTTTGGTGAAGTACTTTTGTTCTGATAATGCCTTGGACTTTTGTACTATGCATTTACACAGTTTCTTTTCTAGTCGTGGCATTATCCATGAGACATGTCCTCATATCTCTCAGCAAAATGGTGTTGTTGAGAGGAAACATCGCCATATTCTTGATATTGCTCGCACTTTGTTAATTCATCATTCGGTCCCCTCTCTCTATTGGGGTGATGCTATTTTGATTTTTTTGATTAATCGGATGCCCAATGCTGCATTACATGAATGGATTCCTCTTCAGGTCATGTATCTTGATCGACCCTTGTTTCACGTCACCCCTCAGACCTTTAGTTGTGTTGCTCTTTGTCCATTTGTTGGGAGTGGGTTGGGATAAAGTAGCACTGAGAGTAGTTAAGTATGTCTTTGTTGGGTATACTTGGACACAAAAGGGGTATCGCTATTTTGATCCGCTTACTTTTCGACATATGTTTTAGGGGATGTTACCTTTCATGAGACTGTACCTTTTTTTTTGGGACGGCTGCTGAGATGCCTCCTGAGGGTGATATGGCGCCTATGCCATATACTCATTCGCTTTGGGAGCTTTCATGAGATTCCTGTCTCTACTACACCACCACCACCTTCTGCTACGCATCCCTTTCCATGCTTGACTGGGCCACTCCAGACACATGTCCGCCCTTATACTACTTATCAAGGACCCTCACCCTCGCCTTCACCATCTGCTTCTCAGGTGAGTCCTTTAGACACTGACGTACGTTTGCCATGTGATGGTTACAGGGACAGGACAGGTGATGTGTCAGGCGATGATCTTGATCTTCCGATAGCATTTGGAAGCGACCATGGACTTGCACTACTTATCCCATGGTAAGGGCACTTGCTATTGATAGTCTAGCTCTTGGATTTGTTGGATTCACTCAGGCGTTAGCTACTACGTAGATTCCAGCGACTCATCATGAGACCATGCTTGATCCAAAATGGCGAGTAGTTATAAAGGATGAAATGGTCGCTCTTTGAGGTCGTGGGACTTGGGAGCTCACTTCACTTCCTGATGGCGCTACACTCGTTGGCTGTCGATGGGTATTTATTGTGAAGTTCAATCATAATGGTGGTGTTGTTAAGTACAAAGCCCGCTTTGTGGCAAAGGGGTTTACCCAAACTTATGGGGTAGACTTCTTTAACACCTTCTCATTAGTTGCTAGGCTTCCTACGGTCCGAGTGTTGGTTGCAGTGACAGTTCAACTAGATTGGCCCTTGTATTAGTTAAATGTGAAGAGTGTATTCCTTTATGGTGATCTCCAAGAGGAAGTCTATATGCAGCAGCCACTTGACTTTGAGAGTTAGGGGGAGTGTGTATATCGACTATGGAAGGCTATATATGGCCTCAAACATAGTCCCAGAGCCTGATTCCAGAGGTTGTCACGGGTTGTGGAGGTAGCTGGATTCAGGAGATCGACAACTGATTTTTCACTCTTTGTCAGGAGGACTAGATGTACTGTGATACTTGTTTATGTTGATGATTTAATCATCACAGGGGACGATGAGCATGGTATTGTTGAGGTTAAATGTATCTTAGCAGAGCAGTTTGTCATGAAAGACCTGGGGGCTCTACGGCATTTCTTTGGTATTAAGGTTGCTCGCAGCAAGAAGGGTGTGGTCTTGTCTCAGAGGAAGTATGCTTTAGATATCCTGCAGCAAGTTGGTATGCTTGGGGCCGAGGAGGCCAACATTCCTATGGACCTCAAAAAGCCACTTTATGATGAGGATGCACAGGTGGTGGACAACAGGCAGTATAGGCAGCTTGTGGGCAAGCTGCTGTATCTCACTATCACGATGTCAGATATCTCCTTTGCAATTGGGGGACTGAGTCAGTTTATGGCCAACACATCAGCATTGGGATGCAGCATTGATGGTGCTTAGATATGTCAAGAAGGCTTTTGTGAAGGGTCTCTTCTTCTCCAAGGGGTCTTTTATAACGTTGGTTGGCTACTCTGATGCAGACTATGCTAGATGTCATATGGACCTCAAATCTACTACTAGGTTCTGCACCTTCTTAGAAGGAAATTTGATCACATGGAGGAGCAAGAAACATGTCACAGTTGTGAGTTCTAGTGTCGAGTCTGAGTATAAAGCTATTGCTCAGACGACTGCAGAGATAATGTGGATCAGATTCTTGCTTATTGACATATAGGTGTAGTTTTTTAGCCTCATGGAGATGCGATGTGATAATAGAGCAGCTACTTTCATTACCAATAGCCCAGCATTGCACAAGAGGATAAAGCATGTTGAGGTTAATTGTCATTATACTAGGGATATTATTCAGAAGGGGTTGTTGTATACCACTTCTGTTGCATTTGAGGAATAGACTGCAGATATTTTCACCAAGCTCTTGGCCAGATCTTCATTTGATTCTTATATATCCAAGTTGAGCATGATAGATATTATGCTCCAGCTTGAGGAGAATTGTTAGCATATATCGTCTTTTATTTCTTTTTTCTTATTGTAAGGGCTATGGGTGTTTTGTTCCTGAGGGACATTTCTGTACTTTTGACTCTATGATCTCTCTCTATGTAAGAGAGCCCTAAGGTTTCTAATGAAATTGTCATTTCATCCAATTATGTTATTTTTGGAATTTAGGTAGGAATTCTACCAATGATATACATTAGCAAATAGAGTGAATAGACTGCATTTTAATTATTTCTGCCATTTTTCTTGGCATGCCCTCGACATGCTTCCGAAATGACCTATTTTCGAGCCATCGAAATCGTCGAAATTTGCCGTCGAAATACGGGTGTTTGCACAGCGTGCCTTCGACATGCCCACGAAATACACACTTAAAAATTCATCGACACGGCATCAAAATTGGCATTTCGAACCTTGCTTGTAACTCTTGCTTTCTTTGTGTTGTGTTTAGAATTATTTCTTATGTTTTCATTTATTTTTGTTATTTTTGTTTTATATAAGGGTCTACTTGTAACTTTTCCTAATCCTCTATATATATTGAGGATTAAGGTTTCTTAATGAAGTAGGTTTGATCTTTACTTGGTTCGCATAGCACATTTTTCTTAACTAAATAGAAAATATTTGACAACCCTAGTTTTTTTTTAAAGGGAACAAATCCTAGTTTTTCTTGCACCAAAAAGCAAAAAAATTAGGTTTTCAACCTTGATTGGTCGCCACCTCATCAGACCACTGCCTACCCACCACCCATTAGTCACGCTGTCACTGTCGACCCTTGCCATCGTTCAACAGCCTTCAGTGGTGGTAGAAACCCTGGGGGTGCTTTTTCGATCGCTACAACCAAAGCACTACCCTGGGTCGGTTCCTGGGTAGTCGCCTTGCACCGTTAAACTCTCGAGACCACTTGAAGTGGCTTCGGTAGGTTGGAATAGCCTTCGTACTACTTTCTAGGTTGCATTTTGTGCGTGTGCAGTGGGTTTTTTGAGTTGTTCTCATGACGTAGGTTGCGATTTTAACCTATGTTAGTGTATTTACAATTGAATATATCTTCAATCTACATTGTTTGGCATACTTCATTGCTCGATTTGAAGTTCTACGGTGGCTTCCTTTCATTTATGTGATCTCTAAGGTTTGGCCAACATCATATATGGCATCTTGTGAGGGTTTGGATGTGACATTGATGCATATCATTGAAGTGTAGGGTCATAAGAATGGATTCTTTGGTCATATGGTGAGATTTGAGGAGACCAACTATGCTCAATGGTTGTAAATGTTCCTCGTGGCCATGGAGAGCCATAATAAAGGCCATCTTTTGATTGAGCTAGAGCTTAAGGAGAAGAGTGGCAAGCATACCACTTGTAAGAGAGAAAATGTAGTGGTCCGTATCTGGATCATGAATAATGTTTTTCCACAAATTGGAGATGAGTTACATACTATAGGACGACAAATGAGATGTGGGAGATGCTTCAAGGTAAATATCATGATCGTGTGTCATATATCACTTCCCTTCCTTTCCTACCCGATATCCTTGTTGCCCTATTGCTTAGACTCCTAGGTGTGATCCTGACTGGTTGGTGTATTCTGGAGCATCACGTCACTTGTATGGGTATTGGAGTAGATTCACCACTCTGGAGTTGTGTGCAAGAGAGAAAGAGAGCTTGGAGCACACTAGGAGCTTTGAGTGAGATCTTTGAGTGTGCTTTGAGCTCTAAGTGTTTTGTGTCTAAGAGAGCTACATAAGGTATTTATAGAACTCATACGAATGTTTGGGACAACCTTGAAGAGCCTAAATGGCAGTTGTAATTGATTTGTACAAAGATCCCTCAAATCAGAAATTAATACTGCTGTAAATCGCGCAAGTAGGAGCGTGGAGACTCCGTGTGCGTGGGAAAAATAGTCAACGTGGATGACTATTCACGCATGGGCTTGGAGGCATGAAGGAGCACCATCAGCAGGCTGGTGGCAGGCGAGGTGGTGGCCGATGGTGGCCAAGGGTGGCCGACATTGGAGAGAGAAAAGAGAAACGAGAGGAGCCTTGAGTTATTGGAAATATTTGTATTGCTCAAAATCGAAAAGGTGGGAAGACTCTTTTTATAAAGAGAACATATCTCTACAATTAGAAACATAAGGTTTTATCCCTATTAAGAAAAGATCTTATCTCATTAGGAAGTATCTTATCTCTGATCAAAATAAATTTCAACATATTTTCCTAAAACACTTTTACTAAAAATAACTAGACTTAACAATTAAGCAAAGACTCTAATTTTGATCCCTTGGACCACCAAAACTGCTGTCCCTTGTGGGCCCTGAGATGCTGGCATGTGGCACTCGCCACGTGGCCTGCGGCTGCCACGTGGCTAGCTTGATTCCCAACAAATACAAAAAGTAGTCCAACTGTCTATACAGATCAGACATCTAAAAGAGGTGTTAGAAGTCCTAAAATAGTGCTAATCAGATGTTTTGATAGCAATGGGTGTCGTTTGATTTTAGATTACAAAATGGTCAAAAAAATGGCTAACATATCAGATGACTTATTTAGCCATATTGGATGTCTGGTCAATTGTTTAGGCATCTAACTCTAAAGGGAAAAAGGTCCTGGATTTTACTGGAGTTGGGTATCTTTGTGAGAGGGATCTCCAAGGATGTCTATTTTAAGTGTTTAGACATCTGATAATCTCTAATTATGTCTTGGATATATTTTCTGGCACATAATCTCAGGGTTTGAGGTTTCAAAATACAGTCATTTAGGTCCAATGTATAGGTATTGGATGTCTAATGTGAGTGTTAGATGTTTGGGAAGGCTTCTAGACTTTCAGGGAGTGTGTTGGATGCCTGATTTAAGCGTAGGATTGGTTTTATTTATCTTGCAGCCGTTGGATAAGGGTTTCAAACTAAATAGGCTTGTGATCGTAGAGCTTAGGTCTATTTAATGAGTTCCTTTGGGTTGTTTGCAAGTTATCTAAAAGAAAGAAAAAGATACATCATACATCTCAATAAATTATAGAGACATTTCTCTTGATCTAGCTTGAACTTCTTGAATCTTTCCTTCTCGAATTTGTTTCCATCTTCCGTAATTTTAAAGCATGAATTACTGCACTTAGAACTTTGGCACAAAAATATGCAGTAAATATTTCTATCTTATTTATTGACTAATTTATCTTTTTGTAAATCATCAAAATAACCAAAGTGTTGACATTAACAATTTACCCTTTTTTGATGATTTAGAAAACTTTATCAATAATTTGCTCCTCAATTTAGTATCCCCCTTCAAAAGATTGATATTTTGTGAGTAGTTAAAAAAGGAGTTTTTATTAAAATGAATCATTTCGTAAAAACATTCTCCCCCCTTTTGTAAGTTATCAAAAAGAGAATAGCAAGAGCAACTTAACAACAAGAGAGATGAAACTTCAAACCAGATAGCAGCATGGTAGAATTAAAGTTCCAACATGAAGGGTGGCAACTAATGCAAATAAAGAACTAAGCTAACTGCCAGCAAATGTAAGTGTTTCTACCTACTAGCAAGTTTCCAAGATTAAAAGTATGGGGGATATAACCCCTTAGTACAGACCAAAGGAAACCATGAAACATGAGAAACACAACAAACAAAAGACAAAAAAAGACACAGCAATTGCAGCAACCAAATAGGAACTCTTCTAGCATCTCCTTTGCTCGTGATCTTGCCTAAGTTTGGAGACATAGTGGTTGAGGTGGCCAACGTCGTTGTGGAGGTGAAGAAGATTGACGTGGATCTCCTCAGTGCGGTAAAGTAGAAGCTCCATTCATTCCACCAATGCTGGATCCAAGCAATCTCTTGCCCTTTCCTGAGTGGTAGAGAAACAAAAGGGTGTGTGGGGTAAAAGTAGAGGATCATGAGGGGTGTTTTGAGGCTCTTGAGTGGGTTGTTGGTGCATAGCTTTATCTTGAGCTTGGTTGCCTTGAGGAAGAACATACATTTTGGAGATGGTAGCACAACATAGGGCTCAATGACAGTTCGATTCCCCAAATTAACTGATGCCCTTAAAGATATGGCTAATAAGTACTCCAAGATGAAGACAAGCACTATGGTCTTCCTCCATGACAGAGATGATGAGATAGCAACAATTGAAAGGAATTTCCCAAATGGCCACAAAGATACAAGTGCAAGATGGCGTGACAGATAATCGAGTCCACCTGACTTGTTGGAAGAGGTCCCAACTAAAAATCCTAGCAAAGACCTTAGGAAGAGGTTTGAGTTTTGTTGCTTTGGACAAAGGCGAGGCTGAGCCTATAATGTTGGGTAGAAAAAGTTCTTGGTTAATCTCAACCATAGAATGATTCTCATCTAAATCTTTCATGTAATTCCTCGCACGTGGAAGACCAAGGATAGAAGAGATATAAGTTCAGTGGTGGCTTTGATTTGGACAATTAGGACAGTTGTTTGGAGGTGTTTTCACCACAGGTTTCAAGCATGTTGGTATAGAAAAGTTGAATCAAGTCCGAGTAAATGCCAACACAACCAAAACTTGGATGAAAAGTCCTATCAAAGAACTTAGCTAGGTGAATGTCTTTAAGATGTTTTTTAAGGTTAAGGAACTCAAGTCGGACCAAATTATGGGTCGTGAGTTCTTAAGCTCAGCAGGAATATTTTTGGAATTTTTCTAAGGTACCTTTGTTAATAATTGATTGGTTGAGATATGAGTAGAGTAGCTAGAGTTAGAAGCATCACTTTTCTTCCCTTTATTGTGCATCATGATGTAGATCAGATGTTTGTCAACAAGTTTAGATGTTGCCTAGTGGGTCTGGTTGTCTCCCAAGCATGCTGGACGTTTGCTGGGCACACAACAAGGGCTGATTGACCTGGGTGGTCATCGGTCAACAAGTGGGTTGGTCGTCAGGAAGAGAAGAAAAATAGCTGCAGAAAGAAATGACTTTTAGGGTTTTGGAGTTTTAGAGCTAATTTGGATTTAAGCAAGAAATCAAGAGGTTCTACCAGAGGAGTATTTTTCCTTGGTAGTTAGCCTCCTTGTTGGCCATGGAGTGGAGAGGAAAGAAGGGAGTAAAGGTTTGTGGTGAAAGTGAAGGGAAGGGGGTAAAGGGGCTTTTGACTTGGAATAAAAGAACATCTCCTATTATTTTAATCTATCAATTGCAAAAAAGCCTTTGCAAAACAAAGAAAACCCTAAACAAACCCAACTCACACACCAAAACAAAACCATGAGAGGTATGTGCCTAGTAGTTGTTTGACTTGTCAAATGTCCAAAAAGAGCAAATAAGACGTCTACAATCTAATTTGACATTTGATTACCGAAGAAATTATTTTTTTCTTTCTTGAACAAAGTGAAGGCATTCTAAATTAATTTATTGAACTTGCCTTCCATGCTCATTTTGAGAAAACTCTATAAAAACCAACACATTCAATTCTTTAAATATCAAAGGCCTTGTATATATATGCCTAATTTCCTACAAATAAAACTAAATTGATTACAATTCAAAGGCTTAGTGAAAATACCAACGAGTTGAAACTCGGTTGAAACAAACTCAACCTTGATCTCCCCCTTGAGTACATTATCCCCATAGAAAGTGATGTTGAACATCAAGATGCTTTGAGCAGGAATGATGTACATGGTTCCAAGAGAGGTTAATAATACTACTATTATCACAAAAGTATTTTTACTTACCAAGTGTCAATCCAAAATCCTTTAAAGTATTCTTTACCAAAGAACTTTGGAACAAGCTAACTCAGTGGCTATATACTCAACCTCCATTGTAGATCGAGTTACACTAATTTGTTTTGTTTGGAGAACCATAAGACTAGCGAATTACCTAAGAAGTGATACGTTCCATTAGTACTCTTCCTATCGATGCGACTACCAACATAGTCGACATCACTATAAGATAATAAGTCAAATGAACTACTCCTTGGATAAAGGAGGCCATAATCAAAAGTGTCTACAAAGTATCTAAATATCTTTTTATGGTATTTAGGTGACTTTGCTTGGGCTTAACTTGAAACTTGGCACATAAACAAGTACTAAGAGTATATCCAATCTACTTGCTATTAAATAAAGTAGAAATCCAATCATACATCGATATAATTTTTCATCTATATGAGTAACTTGTTCATTGGCATCCAATGATGGTGTGGAGCTTATCAATGTATTTTTTCCATTACCGTGGTCCATCCTAAAGTACCTGAGCATCTCCTTGGCATACTTAGCTTGATTTAGAAAGATCCCATTCTCATGTTGAGTTATTTAAAGTTCAAGAAGAATTTTAATTCTCCCATAAGACTTATCTCGAATTCTCCTTACATATTTCTTGAAAACTCTTAGCATATATCCTCATTAGTAGCATTGAAAATTATATCATCGACATAAATTTGGACTAACAAGATATCATATCATTTCCATTTTTCTTAATAAAAAGAATAGTCTACACCAATTTGAAAATTTGAATTGAGTAAATAGTCTTTACGTCTTTGATTCCAAGCTTAAGTGCTTATTTTAGACCATAAGGAGCTTTGTTTAACTTGTAAACGTATTCTAAATGATCATGGGATTCGAAATCAGGTTGCTTGAGATTAACTTCTTTAATAAATCTGTTAAGAAATGCACTCTTAACGTCTGTTTGAGAGAATTTAAATTCGAGGAAGGCGGCAAAGGTAAGAAACATTTGAATTGACTTTAACCTAGCAAGCAGTGCATAAGTTTTGTCAAAGTCGATTTCCTTTTCTTGATTGTACCCTTGCACCACTAAAAAAGCCTTGTTGCGCATGACTACATCCGATTTGTCTAACTTGTTCCTAAGGGCCCATTTTGTCCTAATAATGGAATGCCCTTCGGGCCCAAGGATTACGTTTGGAACATGGTTCCTTTGGAATTGAGTTAGCTCCTCTTGCATAGCCATGAGCCAAGATTTGTTTGCACACGCATCCTCAATGTAACTTGGTTCAACTTGCAAAACAAAAGGTCGAAAGACCAAAAGAACAATTAACTTTATACCTGGTTTTCACACCATCAGAAATACTTTCAATGACTTGACTTTCTAGATGATCTTTGTTAGAATATTTATTTAATTCCATAATTTTATTTTTTATTTTTTATGTTTTCTTGTTCCCCAAGTTTAGGGGCACTGTTTACTGTTTACTGTTTCCTTTCTTGCTCCCCAAGTCAGGGGGTGTCGTTGTAATTGTCCCGTAGGGTCTCGCGCCTATAAGTAGATACCTATAGAGAATAAAAACTTATCTCATTTTCTCTACAAGGTATCAAAGCCAAACTCCTTCTAGTAGGAGAAAAGAGCTGTCCTTGAGACGACCAAAGAGTGTACCATGAGATGGAACCACCGCTACTACCAGGAGTATATTGATTGAATCCTGATAAGGATGCCAGGATTTCAAGTGGGGGAGGTTTTAACACCCTTAAGAATAGTCCCACTCATGAAAGTGAGTGGTGGAATATAAGAAAATTGAGAATTACTATTTGGCAACTTGGGCTTAAGTATTTTGGGTGGTTGTTTGAGTTTATGGGGCACATACCCAACAAGTTGTTAAAGATAGTTTCTCTCAATTAGACTTGGGTTTAGACTTGGGTCGTTAGAAATGGTCTAGACCCAGGTTGTTAGCAGCAGTCCTAGGCCGATGCCGATACCCTCCTTGATCTCCATAACCTCTTTATTCTCTAGCTTAAATCGATTCTCCTTTGGCTTCATTGAATCAAAGTGTGAATCTCCCGATCAAAGGCTCTTCTTTGGTCTTTTGCTATAGCGTTGCAGAGGGATGTCTTTGCTGCTATTGGCGGAGGGTTGACACTGGGTCGAGACCATCAATTAGGGGGGGTGGTCGCTTGACCACCGCTGGTAGGCTTGACCACCTTTGATGGTGCGCCATTGATGACATCAACTCCACCCAGGAGATCGAAGGCTCATGGATGGAGGGGTTTCGGTCTCTTGACGCAGTTTGCTGCTTAGGAGGATAGATCCTAGGATGGCGCGAAGATGTCTTCTCCATGGAAGATTGCTTCAAAGGAGAGTACGTCATCTCTGCGAGACTGGTAAGGAAAGTGGGAGGTGCCAGAATGACCGTCACGAGGTTTTACGGGCCGTCAGATGCTTAGGCGAGGGGAGTCATGTGGGAGGAGCTCACATCTGCGGTGGGGATTTCAACGTCACCTTACATATCAAGGACAAACCTGGCAAACGAGGGAGGCATGACCTCAGATCAGATCTTTTTGTAGAGTTTGTGGCTATGCATGACCTCATAGATCTGTTTTTGGCATCCTACGCCTATACTTAGAGGAACAACAATGGTCAAATGTCCAGGATTGATGGATTTCTCTCCAATGTGATGGCAGAGGCATTCCCTTTGGTAGATGTGTCCCCTTTGGAGAGACCTTTTTCAGACCACACACCTCTTATGTGGTGGCCCAACGAGGGGACACATTTCGCCACATAGTTCAATTTTGATAGATCCTTGATTATGGGGGGGTTCCGGAGTATGGTGGAGGAGAAGTGGAGCTCTATAGAGGTGAAGGGATCGGCCGTATGTCACATGGCAAAGAAGCTGGGTGTGCTATAGGACCACTTGAAAGCGTACAAGAGGGAGATCAGGGTGTCCAGGAGAGGTAGGAAAGAAGAAGCACTAGCAGAAATTACCAGGATCGACAGGCAGGAGGTCCATAACCCTATCTTAATAGAAGATAAGGAACATAGGGTGAAGATGACACGGGTGATGCAGGAGGATAGGAAAGCAAAGGTGGAGTGGAAAACGAGACTGAGACAGAAATGACTGAAGGAAGGTGACTCCAATATTAGGTTCTTCCACCAAATGGCCTCTGCAAAGAGGAGAAACTAGATAGAGAAGATGCTGGTACACAGGGAGACCTTTGGTAGAGAGGAGGTAGGATGGGCTGCAGCAGATTGTTTTAGGGAATTCACAAGGAGGCGCATCAAGCGATGCTGGAGATGGAGGGAGGATGTGCGGTGTATCACGGTGGATCAGGCGGTGGGCCTCACGGCTGGCTTCTCAGAAGGGGAGGTGAGGAAGGAGGTGTAGGGCCTCAATGCAGAGGGTGCCCTGGTCCAGGTGGTTTTTCTGTTTTCTTCTTCAGGGAGTTCTAGCCCTTGGTAGGGGCGGAAGTGATGCAGATGATGGAGGAAATTGTGGTCGGGAACAAAGGTTTCGACAAGATAAATAGATATTACATGTTCTTGTTGCCTAAGAAGGACGGTGCGGAAGCAATCCAAGTCTTTCGACCGATTGCGTTGTCAAATGTCGTGTACCTCATTGTTGCTAAAGTCTTAGCCAACAGACTCAGGGACCTCCTTGAAGACTTGATCTCCTACGTTTAGATGACCTTCGCTCCAGGGAGAGGAATCTTGGATGGTTTTGTCATTACTATGGAGGCTCTGGCCAATTGGAGGAGGGAGAAGAAATGGGCTTTTTCTCTCGAAGGTCAACTTCAGCAAGTTATACAATTTAGTGCAATGGGATTTTCTGTGGGCTTCCATGGTGAGGAGGTGCTTGCCCACGACTTGAATTCTTTGGATGAAGAGGTGTGTGACGATGACATCCTTCTTAGTCTTGATCAATGGAAACCCAGCAGGAGGTTGGGTGCAACCTAGGAGGGGAGTCTGACAGGGCTGCCCTCTTGCACCTATGCTGTTTGTGCTTGCGGCGGATGCCCTAGCGAGGGCAACACATAGGGCCTGTGCTAGGGGTCTGTTTAGGGGCTTTTTGGCTGGTGAGGACAAGATGACGGCGGTCCTTCAATATGCAGATGATACATTGTTTCTAGTTGAGGGAGCTGGTCTGGAGGCTAAGAGGATGAGAATCCTTTTGGAGCTTTTTGGTGAAGCATCAAGGTTACAGATCAATTATCAGAAATCGACCTTTATCCTGATGAATCTATTAGCCGAAGAGGTAGAGATGGTTGGTGGTGCGCTGGGAATAGAGGTGAGCTCTCTGCTGCTGGTGTATCTAGGACTCACCTTGTCAGATCGGCGACTTAGGATGCAAGATTGGATTCCTTTGCTGGAGAGGATGGAAAGGAGGCTTGCGAGTTGGTTTTCCAGACTTTTGTCTAGAGGAGGGAGGTTAACCCTGGTGAAGGCTGTTCTGGCATCCATACCAATGTACTTCCTTTCAGTGTTGAGGATACCGCACCAAATTAAGAAGATCTCAGGGCTAATGAGGAACCTCTTCTAGTCTAATGCGGGGTCGACAGGAAAGGGGGCGAGACTGGTGGCTTGAGAGGAGGTTTGTAGGCTGGTGTAGGAAAGGGGCCTGGGGGTTAGGGATGTAGACAAGATGAACGTGAGCATCCTTACAAAGTAGATTGCCAGGCTGGTGGGACGAGAACAAGGACTCTTTGGAGACATCATGCGGCGCTATTACGACCCCTTCCTTTCGTAGGGGCCACTGGAGTCCCTCCTTCCTGGAGCCTCCCACTTCCTCAGAGGTTTAGCGGCGATGGCGATGAAGGTGCAGGCTTTCTTTTCTCCTACCCTGGGGGAGGGGGATGCCTTCCGGTTCTGGTAGGATGACTAGTAGGGGTTCGGATATACGCTCAACGACAAGTTTCCCTGCCTCTTTGGGGGAGTTGTGGATCTGTTGGCCATAGTGGGGGGTTGTTGGGATGGAGCATGGTGCCTGACCTTTCGGTGGGGCCTCTCCAACTAGAGGAGCGAGGATTTCCAACAGTTATTACAGGAGTTAGAGGGTTGGGCGCTGGAGGAGGGTGGTGACGCATATTTTTGGGAAGGAGAGTTCTCTGTGGTGAAGGTCTTCTACAGATTGGGAAACGGCTCGGCTAGTTCGAACATCGATTTTTTGAGAGATTGTAAGCTGCTTTGGATGGTGGAATGCTTGCTGAAGGTAAAGATTTTCGCCTGGTTAGTGAGGAAGGGGATGATTATGACAAAGCAGTGGAGAGCGAGGTGGGCCCAAATGGATGATTTGAGATGTCCTCTTTGTGAAGGAGCGGACGAAGACATCCAACACCTCTTTTTCCAATGTCCGATTGTGCTACAGGTCTGGCAGAGGATGGGGATCGACTGGATCGCCCATCGGGACACGTTTAGCTTGTGGTTTTCTTTTCGTAGAGGAAACGCCCACGATGGAGGGATCACCTTTAGATCCAAAAAGGATAGGTCTAAGGTTTTGGCGGTATTGTGGGGTGTTTGGCTGGGGAGAAATGAGGTGCTTTTTAGGGGGGAGAGATCCTATGTTGAAAATTTTGTTTCATCCATTTCTACCCAGGTGATGTTCTGAGGATCTGTCTTGTAATCTGTGATGTAATTGATTTTTTTTTTTTGAAATGAAATGAATGTGGGTGATTATCATTTGGATAACCGCACTTTGGCTTTTAAAAAAAATCAACTCCACCAAGCACCGTTCTTGTGTAGAGCCTCTTCGAAGGGGCTTTTGTATCCTGTTCTTTAGTTCTTTATGGGATCCTAGGGTTTCCTTAGGAGCACCAAGTGGCGACGATCCCTTGCAGGTGGTGGCCCTCTTGATAGAGCGTCGCCAAATATCCAATGACAAAGAACAGTTCCAGTAGGAGTTTAATGGGGGTTTGATCTCTCTGGTTGTTACATTTGAACTGGTTTTCAGACTCTGATAAAGTGGTATGGCTTTTGAAATTGTTGAGTCTTCTCCTTAGGGTGAGGGAAGCCAAGGTGATTTCAAGATTCCCTTTTTTGGCTCAATAGCCAAGTTTATTGGGTCAAATTATGTGCTACGGGCATAATCTATCCTCAATGTGGTTGAAGGACATGACAGAGCATATACTGCTTGAATTAGGGCTAGAAGAGAAGGCACACAAGTATGCCACCTGGTAGAAAGACAATGCTATGGTTCACGCTTGTATTACGAACACTTCTATCCAGCACATAGCTACTGAGATCATGTGTCACATGATGGCCAAGGAAATGTGGGATAGTCTGATGGGTACATACGTTTCTGAGGGGAAGAGGTTAGCCACCTTTGATCATCGTGCCCTTGCTGCACCTGATATTGTGACTATCCTTAGGAGTGAGTATGAGATACTACTCCACAAGTTTGCCAACACGATGCATCTCAGGCTGGGATTGCATGCCATTCTTAGGTAGAGGAAGCAAACTGGTTCATTGACTTAAGCGAATCTTGACACATGTGGAGATGCGAGACAATTCTCTACACTCAGGATTGTTCCGTCAGGCAGGACCATATTGGTAGTTGATGGGTAACATTCCCCTATTATAGGTCAAGGGACGTTTAGGTGACTCCTCGCATGAAATCGGAAAATGTACTCCTTGCTCTTGATTTTCCTATGAGTCTACTCTCTGTTAGTAGGATAACGAAGAAGTTGAATTGCAGGACAATACTTGATGTTGTGCCCCTCACCTTTGAGGATGTTATGATAGGACACTATTGGTTGTGGTTGTAGGAAGGCGATGTTTATTCTTTTCTACAATTGTCTTATGTAGGCCATGTTTCTCTTCCTTTAGGAAGTGCTTCTAGCTACTTGTGGCACCTTCAATTTGGTTACCTCCCTTTGTGTAAGCTTCGAGGGGTTTTACCACAAATTACCAATAGCCACTTTCTAACGTGAGACATGCTAACTTGGAAAACATCACAAGAGTACACTTCCAAGGAGCCAACATAAGAGTTCTGATGCTATGTTTGAGTTACTCCATTTGGACATCTAGGGACTGAGCCAAACCCTAGATCGTTTGGGGCATAGATTTTATCTGGTAGCAGTAGATGACTTATCATGCCTTACTTGGATCTTTTTGTTGAAATCCAAGTCCAAAGTTGGGGATATGATCTTCCTGATGGAGATTACAAATCAGTTTGAAGTAAAGGTCAAGATCATTCAATCAGATAATGCCTTAGAATTTTGCACTAGCTCCTTGCTTGCCTTCTATTAAAAGCATGGAATTACCCATCAGACTAGTTGTCCCTACACGTCACAATAGAATGGCATGGAAGAAAAGGAAGCACTTGCACATCCTAGATGTTGCGAGGACTCTATTGATATAGAACAATGTATTTGATAGGTATTGGGGAGATGTAGTGTTAACTACATGCTACCTCATAAATTGAATGCTGTTTATTGTTCTTGACAAGCAAGTACCTTATTCCAATTTATTTCTAGACCGTGAGTTATTTGGGGTGTCGCACAAGGTCTACGGGTGTGTGGCCTTTCACGGATCCAACTGAGATAAGCTTGCTCCTTGAGTTGTCAAGTATATTTTTCTTGGATATTTAAAAACGTAGAAGGGGTACCATTATTTTGATCAAGTAGGGAGACATTACTATATTAGTGTCGATGTCACCTTCCATGAGTCAATTCCTTTCTACTCTATGTCCAACTTCCACATTCGCACTCCTACACTTGAGGACTTCCACATTCGCATTCTTGCACTTGAGAATATTGCTATTATATCACTTCTTGCGCCCTCATATACCTCTCAAAAGAAGTTGCCTGAGCCACCATCTATTTCCCATGGTCCTCTTGAAAGCATGCTTGAGAGGGTCCATTCTCACCAACATAGACATGAGACTCTTCCTTAGGCACTAGAGCCTTCACCTGCTTGTGAGGAAATACCTTTCTCTATAGAGATCGATGTCCCCTTTAATCCTGGTGCCACGGATAGTCTTGGTCCCTCTGAGTCGCATAAGATGATGTCTTCTGATGATGATGAAGATACCGATCTTGACCTCCCTATTGCACTGAGGAAGGGGACTTGGTCATGCACTCTACATCCTCTCTCCCAACATGTATCCTTGGTCAGGCTATCTCCTAAACACTAGCAGCTTGTCTTTGCTCTCTCCACAGTGCATATTCCTCATACTCACCACCTGCCTTCAGATTCCTCATACTCACCACCTAGTCCTTACTGTGCTCCTAGCACACTAGGAGCTTTGAGTGTGATATGAGCTTTAAATGTTGTATGTGACTAAAATGGCTACATGAGGTATTTGTGGAACTCATAGGAAGGCTTAGGACAGCCTTGAAGAGAGTTTAAATGGCTGTTGGAAGTGAGTTGTGCAAAGATCTCTCAAATTAGAAATTAATGCAAAAAGTAACCTAGCTATAATGGAAGTGTTAGATGTCCTAAAGTAGTGCTAACCAGATGTCTGGATAGCAATGTGTGTTGTCTGATTTTAGCTCACAAAATGGTCAAAAAAGAGCTAAGACATTGGATGTCTAGTCAATTGATCAGACATTTGGCTGCAAAGGGAAAAAAGTCCCGGATTTTACTGGAGTTGAGTGTTTTTACATGGGGGACCTCTAAGGATGTCATCTAATAGGTTGGCTAGACGTTTAACTATAGGATAGCTCATGACTTTTATTCTTTGAATTGAAATATGAATTTCTTAAAAATGGAGCCTTCTTAGCTTAGATGCATTGGTAGTTTCAAGATTGAATAGACGACTTGTTTTAAAGATATAATTTCAATGTTTTTAGATAGAGATGCAGGATTTTTGTACTCTTCTTCCAAAACATTTTATACTTATTGGAGGTTTAATGATGGATTGAGGTGCGAATACTTGTAAGCTTGAGGGATAGTGGTTGCTAGAGGTTAACTAGGTAGTAGTCTGGTTAACAAAGATCGGAGTGCTTGTGATTCTAGTCTAACAATAAGGATTCTAGCATCTAGATTGACATCCTTGACATCTATTTTATTGGAATGGTAAAAAGAATATGCTGGAGTGAGGACAATGAAGAATGGCATCCTTGGAGGATATTGCTAGGTTTGATCATATTGAGGTAGTAGATGTTGCTATTAATAGAGGCCTCACAACATCTAGGATGTGTCAGTGCCCAAGCTCCTTGCACCCTTGTTGGCAGTTGATGCCCTAGCTCTAGCCACCTTTTTTGCTTTTTATTTGATCTTTTTGCAGATTTTATGCCAAGCAATAAGCTGTTGATGAAGTTCCTATGTTCTTTCTTCTGGTTGCTTTGCGTGGCTTTAAGGTAGAAGGTTCCCCTTGTCCGGATGCTTCCAGGTTTATTCTATAAAGAGTTCTAGGATGTTGTTGGGTCCGATGTGGTGGCGACAATCCAAGAATTTTTCTATGGTAATATGGATTTTGAGAGGCTCAATTGCTTCTATCTTTTTCTTCTTCTAAAGAAGGAGGGTGTTGATACTTTGAATAGTTTCATGCTAATTGGCTTGTCAAATGTCATCTACTTGATTGTGGGAAGGTTTTGCTAATCGGTTGCGCCTGGTTCTCCCTGGTTTAGTATCTTCAGTGCAATTTGCTTTCATTTCTAGAAGGTCTCTTTATGATTCTTTTGTTCTAGTGGAAGAGATGGTTACAACTTGGAATATAAGCTCCACTCCTTTTATGTGGAAGGTTGGTTTCTCTAAGACTTATGATTTGGTAGCCTGGACTTATGGGACATTCTTAGGAGGGGTCTCTTGGAGCCTTGGGTTCGATAATGAAGAGATGTATTACGACGACCTCTTTCTTTGTGTTGGTTAATGGGAAGCCATGTATAAGTTGGATTCAACTGCAAAGAGGTGTTAGGTTGGGTTGCCTGCTGGCACCCATGTTCATCATTGCTATTGATACTTTGGAATCTCTGGCTTTCAAGGCATGTGTGGGTGGCCTGTTTTTCGGGTTTTCTTTGAGGTTAGATGGTTTGTTGCTTACCTCGTTATTGCATTATGCCGATGATACGATTTTCTTCGTCCAGGGGGGCTTGAGTTAGTTCGAGCATTGAGCATGTGTTGCAGATGCTGAGAATGTTTGGTGAATTGTTTGGCCTTTTGGGTGGTAGGGGTATCCTAATTGGGTCTCCCCGTCGCCGTATGATCCTCCCTATGCCGGGTGCACGGGTTCGAGCTCGCGGCTTGCCCATACATGCATAGGGTCCAGACGGTGGTGTTGCTCGCTGGGGTTCTTCGTCCGACGCGTTGACTACGGCTTCACGAGACGGGCCCCCCGGGGTTTACCTTTAATTGCACAGAGGGTTCCTCAATATCAAAAAAAATTTGCTTGGCCTTCTCGTGAATGGTATAGTATTAATCGTTGCTCCTTTTCACATGAGTAGTGGGGGAGAGGTTGTAGTTTCTGAGGCCCTTGATTAGCTGGTTGTTTGGCTCCCGATTACCTATTTAGGGCTTTTGTTGAAGGGGAAGTGGAGGGTGGTGGTGGAATGGTTGAATAGGAAATTGGTTAGTTGGAGTGGAAAGCTGCTTTCATATGGTAGGAGATTGGTCTTGATTAATTCAGTTTTTTCAGTTGTACCGATCTTCAACCTTTCTATGTTCAGGCCACCGAAGAAGATTTTGTCTAAGTTGGAGATTACCAAAAAGTAGTTTTTTTGGTAGGGGTCAGATCATGATGGTTGCTTTTTACAGTTGGTTCCTTGAAGGGAGATTCACAGATCGAAGAGGAGAGGTGGGCTTAGCATTAGGAGTTTGGAGAGGTTTAATGAGGCTCTCTTGATGAAGCTGATAGCATGATTCCTTTTTTGTTGGTGGTAGTCTTTTGGAGAAGATATTGAGAGACTCTTATGGAGGTTTGTTGAGAGTGGAAAACTATGCGATCGAAATTGGATTTTGAAAACCCGTCATAGTTCGATTTGCGAAGCAATCCGTCAACGGATAAAATTTATGCCGAAACTCTAAGAATTCCAGGTCGAACGCAGGGAGGCAGACGTTTAATTCAAAACCACGTTTGTTTAATTGTTACGAAGCAGATCAGCTAGTCGAACTGAATTTAAACTATCTACTTAAAGAATAAATAATAGAAGATAGAGAGAATATTACAAATAAAGGTAAAAGAGAGGTAGAATAAATATGTATATCATTATCACAAGCTGATATTCATTACAATTACAATTGCCTACTTCACTAGAAAGTCGAAAATCTACACTAGAAAGCGGTAAAAGAGAAGGTAGAAAGAAGTTATCCTCCTCGACAACTGCTTGGAGGACGAGCTGGACGGGGCGACGCCTGGAAGATGGAGGACGGAGCGGGAAGGACGAAGCAGGAAGAAGCAGGAACGAGGCAGCACGTCGTCGTTGTCGCGGGATCCACTTCCGGAATGGGGCGAGAAAACTTGGATTTAGCTCTAGAGTAGCATCCCGGGTGTGGGACAAGCTTCTCTTGAGCTTTGGAGAGGGAGAGAGGTGAAGGAAGGGATGAATGAAATGTGGGGGGCGTAGACCTTTTTATAGGTGTAGAGGGTGGGGGCAAAAAGGTCATTTTAAGTTCAAAACAATAAATTAGGGGTCTTTAGTGATGGATTTATTCGTCATTAAAGCCCAGTCGTGGCTGAAGTGTGCACGCCTCCTCGCCTCCTTGCGCCCAACACTCATCCACGATCTTTGATTCTCAAACGTCTGATCATGAGATCGGACGGCTAAGAAACGATCTCGCCTGCTTCTTTAGTGTAACCGCTTGCTCGTGCGTGCGACGGAGCGTGCAGAAGCGCGTCATCGTGCGCGTACGCGATCCAAAGCACCTCCATGCGCCACATCTCCGCTCCTCGCTCGCACGATCGCTATCTGATTGCTGAATTGAGCTCGCTCCCACGCCTGCACCTAATTTGAGGCCTAGCGGGGATCGAACTCGCGCCTCGTACTCGCGAAAGAGCACTCAACCGCTGCACTGCGGCTGACTCTTTGTCGCGCTTACGTTTTAAGCACGTGTGCATGTGGCCGTTGGATCCAGATCTTGTCTCGCCTGCGCCTTCAGAGGTTGAGAAGCGGTGCTGCGGCCGGTTTGGGCGGCTGTGATGGAGTCACGTGGCGCCCTCATGGCTGTCCATCTTCTGTGAGTTGCAGATGGTGCCGCGAATGTCAGATTAGATCGATTTTCGTGCTGTTGGGTTGCGATCGTCGATTCGAATCCATCCGTGAGGTCGGATTTGTCATCTGAAGTGCGGATTTACACCATCTTGGCCCTTGATCTTTGACCTTGCTCGGATTATATCTAATACTACAGAAGTCCGATCAGGGTGATCTTGGAGTCGAACTTCAATCGTTGCCCTGATCAGATCCGTACGGTTGGATCTTCGATTCGAGGTTCCGATTAAAAGTCGCCCTGTTACCTGACAACAAAAAGGGAAAATTAACCTAAAATTTACACAACCTAACCTAAATGCAAGATGATGCATGTTATGTAATATTTATAATGTATGATGCAACTATAATACTAAGAACATGCATAAATAGACATTTTATGCTATTTAGATGCATACGCATCAAGATCCTATTGATGTCTTTTGTGGCCGATCTAGAAGGATTAGGCTGTTTGCTTTCTAGAGCTTGATAGGGTCATCTATGGTGTTGGGTGCTGCTACGATTTTATTTGTACCAAGGATTAGTAATGGCTTCTTTTTTCGATTTTGGAAAGATAATTGGATGGGATGTAGGGTCTTCTCTGTTTTATTCCCACGTTTGTTTGGCTTGACTACGACCAAGGATGCTATTGTTTTGGACGTTTGGGATTCACCCTTAGGTGCTTGGTCTCCCATTTTAGAGTTGTCTTTCAGAGTCCATGCTGGAGTTGCAATCTGTAAGTGGGGAGAATTTCGATGGATTCGCTTGGAAGGAGGGGGGATTCTCTGTATTAAAAGCTTTTAAGATTCTACCTTTGGAGGAGGGACCTTTGCTTTTGATGTAGGAGGACTGCTCATAGTTTTGGAAGATGCCTATACCTTTGAAGATTAAATCTTATTGCTGTTTATTAGACGAGTGAAGTTAGTCACAAAGGTCCTTCGGGTTAAATGGGCTTTGAATTCAAATTTGCTTTATCCTTTGTATGGCTCTATGAAGGAGACATTGGACCATCTCTTCTTCACTTGGCAGTTATCGATGGAAGTTTAGCAAAGTGTTAGTGTCTGGATGGCAGTTTTTACATCTTCAGATTCTTAGTGGGCTTCCTTCAGGTCCTTGGTATGCGGACACTACTGGTTGGATTAAAGAGGTGGCCGCTTTTACAAGAGAAAGAAAATGGGGAAGAAGATAGTTGGGAAGGATCCAGTGCGGGATGTTGATGATTGGGTTGCTAGGACCATGGGGGCTAGAAGAGTTCACAAAGGGTGTTTTAAAGTTAGTAATGGTTAAGGTCCTATCATGGAATGTTCAGGGTCTCTGGGATGATAAAAGGAGAGCTTTCTTGAGGAGATATCTGACTGATTGGAAGGTAGGTGTAGCGCGTCTTCAGGAAACCCATTTAGAACTTTTGACGCCTCAGTTGAAGGCACAATTGTGTGGTGATTTATACACTTGTATTGTGTAGTTGAAGGCTGATGGAAGATCTGGAGGTTTACTGATGATGTGGCATGATGATATGCTTGTGCTCATTTCATTGAATCTAGCTAGTAATGACTTGGATTTTTACGAGAAAAAGTAATGGCATGGCCTTTGCTATTTCGAATGTTTATAGCCCTTGTGATGATGGGTCAAGGATGCATTTCTGGGAAGAGGTGCAGCGGGTTGCATCCTTTGTTGAGGGGATGCCATGTTTGATATGCGGAGGACAGACCTGATGGTAGATATGATGCAGCTACAACTCAATTTCAACAGGTGGTGCAAGAGTTAGAGCAAATTGATCTCCCTACTTTGGGATTGCGCTTCACCTGGTGGAATGGTAGGGGTACTGTCTTATATTAACAGATTTCTTTGTAATATTTCTATGGTTGAATCTTTTCAGGTGACAGGTGTGGGTACTTGTGATAGACCTTTTTTTTATCGCATTCCCTTGTTGTGGCGAAGTAATGAGGAAAGTAACTTCTCAACTTATTTTAAATTTCACAAATCCTGGCTAAGGGAACCTAGTTTCAAGGAGTTGGTTCAAGATAAATGGTCTACAACCCCGACCTCTACTTCTGCCACGCGTACTTTGGCTGCCAGGATTGGGGTGGTGAGCCATGGAGTTTAAACGTGGTCTCAGAGCTAGTAGGGATGAAAGGACTGCTACGCTTCAAGAGGTGGCTTCTCTTGATTGAAAGGAGGTGGTGGCACTTTCTGAGGAGGAATGCCAGGAGAGACAGAGATTTCAATCTATTGTGTCCAAAGAAAATCATAAAAAGGAGATGGATTTGAGACATAAGTCGAGATAGCTATGGCTCAAAGGTGATGCCAATACCAGATTTTTTCATTTGTCAGCTAGCACTAGAAGGAGAAATATGATCAATGGCCTGAAGGTAGGTGATGATGTTTTCAGAACGAGATCAAATTTGTAGTGCGTTCAAAAATTATTTTCAGGAGTTTACCAAAAGATAGTTGTGTGGTGACTAGCAGCTGGCAAATCTACATTGGGAACAAATCAGTGAGGAGGCAAAGGTCGCGCTTGTTAAGGATGTTGATGAAGAGGAGGTTATGAGTGCCTTGTGTGGCATGAAGGCAGAAGGTTCTCCTGGCCCGGATGACTTGCAAATTGTTTTTTATAAGGAGTTTTGGGAGGTGGTCGGGCCTGATATATTGGCTATGATTTAGGAGTTTTCTGATGGGAATGCAGGTATTGAGAGGCCTAATAAATTTTATTTATTTTTTCTACTTAAGAAATAAGTTCCGAAGGAGGTGGGAGACTTTAGGCCTATTGCCTTATCGAACTCTATTTATCTTTTGGTTCAAAAATTTTAGTCAATCGTTTACGCCAAGTGCTCCATGACATCATCTCATCTTGTCTGTTCAGTCTGCCTTTGTGAAGGGGAGGTTGCTATAGGATTCCTATGTGTTGGCAGAAGAATTTTTGGCCTTATGGAAGAGGAGAAAGTCTAAGGCGCTTGTGTGGAAGGTAGATTTTTCTAAGGCTTATGATTTCATTTCTTAGAATTATTTGTGAGACATTCAGAAGAGAAGAGGATTTCCTAATCGGTGGATAATGCTGATGAAAAGATGCGTTATTACTTCCTTTTCTATTTTGATTAATGGAAGGGCAAATGGTTCTTGGATTTAGCCACAAAGGGGAGTGTGGTAAGGCTGCCTGTTAGCACTGATGTTGTTTAACATTGCAGTTGACATGCTTGCAAACATGGCTTTTAAATCTTGTGATGGCGGCTTGATTACTGGCTATACGATTAAGAGTGATGGTAGGATCATTACACCCATCTTGCAATATGCTGATGACACGACCTTTTTCATCGAAGGTGGGGGAAGAGAGGGTAGTCATGTCTCCTCTTTGGTAAGTATCTTTGCTGAAATTTCAGGTCTTAAAATTAATAGAACTAAATCCACTTTGGTCCCTTTTGGCATGGGCAGTGCAGAGGAGATCAAGTTATCCAATATTTTGGAGACCCCGGTGATTAGACTTCCTATTAGATATCTTGGGCTATCGCTAAAGGGAAAGAAATTGAATCCGTCTAATTGGAAGCCTCTTGTTGAGAGGTTATCAAAGAAGTTTTCTTGGAGTGGTAGACTTCTATCTAGAGGAGGACGTTTGGTCCTTCTTAAATCAGTCCTTTCATCCATTCTGATTTTCTTCATTCCTGTCTTTGTGCCAACAAAGAAAATTTTGAAAAATATTGATTTGATAAGAAAAAAGTTCTTTCAAAGGGGGTTGATTGTGAGGGGAGATTTGAGTAGCTGATTTCTTGGGAAGATATATGCAAGCTGAAAAAAGAAAGGGGCCTTGGTGTTGGTAAGATGGACTATTTTAACAAAGCGCTTATGCTGAAATGGGTAATCATGCTATTTTCTAATGAACAAGATATGCTTACGTCCACTTTGAAAGACTCCTATGGAGAAGATATGGACCTTAATCGGCAGGCTGCTCATGTCAGTGGATCTTCTGCGTTTTGGTACTCCATGCGTCCAATCATGATCGAGCTTTTAAGTCATTTTGGGCTGTGTCTGGGTGATGGTTCATTTAAATTTTGGCTCGATGGTTGGTCTGAAAATGGAAGGTTTTGAGATTTATACCAGAGGTTATTTCAGCATATTATGCATAAAGAGGCTTGGGTGGAAGACCTGTAGGACAGACCATAATATTTGGGATATTAGACTACCAGTGATGCAACTTATTCTTAATTTCAGCAATTGCTGGCTGCGATGGAGGATTTATCACCATCTACTGAACCAAATAGAATGTAGTGGAACCATGGGAAGTTTTCCATTAATAATGCTTACAAGTTCCTGATTTCAAATGGGGTGTAGCTGTCACCTTGGTGATTCCAAATTGATTTAGAGTTAGTCGTGTCCGGATGGTGATACCACTTGTCCGTTATGTGGCCATTCAGACGAGGATATCCAACATCTGTTTTTTGAGTGCAGCTTTTCTAGAGAGGTTTGGGATCATTTTGATGGCCACATCGTTGACCATACAAACTTTGAAGCCTTTTGGATGACATTCAAGGACCACCTTCATCTTGATATGGTAGGCTGGTGCAAAGCTTTTAGTTCTCTTTGGGCTATTTGGTTGTAGAGGAATGATAAGGTGTTCAATAATGAGCGATGTTGGGTGGAGAATGTAGTGAGAGAGGCTAGATATTTTTCTGATTTTCTCATTTAATACATTTACGGGATGACTACCACGCTCAAGCAATCTTCCTCTTTTTTCTAAAAAAAAAGGTGGTGACCGCTTTGTGGTCTATTTGGTGTCAGAGAAATGCTTTCATTTTAAGGAATGGGTGTGGGTTGAGACTATTGTAAGGGAGGTGTGTGGCCTGTCGGAGTTGTGGCTTGAATTACTCTAAGTCCGTTCCTTTTATTTTGTTATTAATGATATTTGGATGATTACCGATCTCTGGTAATCTTTCTTTTTCCTCTAAAAAAAAAGACTAAAGGATTGATATTAGTACTAGTTACACAATTTTTTTTTAATCGAAGAAAGCAACAATTTGTACCTTGTGGGTACTAGTGTTAAGCATGACTACTGGTACTTGTTGCTTCCATATATGAGGTTTTAGGCTAAATGATTAACCTAAGTCTGTAACCCAGTTGTATCGATACTTTAGTATCGGTATTTGTTCAGCACAAGTATGGTTCTTTGTCAAGATTTAAAAGACCCTTAAACCTGTAACTTACTTTTATTGGTACCATCGTTTAAAAGAACGCACCTCGAGGTGCTTGAGGAGTGCACCTCGAGGCGAGGCATGCTAATTTCACCTCGAGGCTTAAGCCTTAGATGCAGTCTACGAGGTGTGCACCTCGTTTTGCCGAGGTGCTGAAGCTGGAGAGGCGTCGCCTCAGCTGGTTTGGTTTGTAAAATGGTCATGTGCTAGTCACATGACCATTTTTTTGACCCAAGCCTTGGTGTAACTCATCTAGCCCTAAGCCTAAAATCCAAACCTCAAAAAGTCCTGAGCAAGTGCCATCACCAGCTAGTCGGCGACAGCTCCTGCTCCACCGCATTGCAGCCTCCACTGGCGAGCAGCACTCCAGCGCCAGCAGCGCGAGAAGCGTCAGCAGCGCAAGTAGCGGCAGGCTTCAGCGTAGGCCCCAACGCTCCAGCACAGGCCCTAGCGCAGGCTTCAGGACTCCACGCAGGCCTTAGCACAGGATTCAGCGCAGCTCCAGCGTAGGCCCTAGCGCAAGCAGCGGCAGCTCAGGCCCCAGCATAAGCTCTAGCATAGCGCAGGCCCCAACGCAAGCAACGGCAGCGCAGTGCTCCACGTAGGCCTCAGCGCAGTGCCCAAGGGAAGTTGGTTTAGTTTGTGCTTTTGTTATGGTTTCTAATCTTCTATATTATATAGATGTTTATCTTTTCATTTAAACGTCATCTCGTTTAGTTTCGTTCTTTCAATGCTGTGATAGAGAAAAAATGTTATGAAACTGTATTATTTATGTTATTATTTCCTTATTAGCACTTGATAAGTATATCATGCAAATCCTGAGGCTTACGCCTCGACCGCCTCGAGGTTTATGCCTCGCCTCGATGAAGGCAAACCGTCTCGGTACCGCCTCGCGTTTTTTAAAACCTTGATCGGTACTAAACTTTAGTATTGGTATTTGTAGGCTATTTAACAAGTACCTTGATTAAATATCATTAAGGGTTTAATATTATTGAAACACCTATCTAAATAAGACTTGTTTTTATGGACACATCCATTCCTTTTATGAAATTATCGATTTTGAAAATTGATTTTTAATTAAAAAATGAATCATCAAATTAGGCTAATATTATATTATCTCTAGATCATTTTTATGTCGACTAATTTGATCTTTGTTTGGAGGCTCAACACTCTCTTAATAAACAAAAAAAAAATTTAAATATCTCCATGCGAGCTAGTTCATTTGATTTCTTTTTTGAGCTCTTTTGTCGTTATCATCATCATTTGCTTTTTCTTTTCTTCTTTGCATCCTCCTATGCAATAATGCTTATTTGCAAATAATAAATAGAGTGTTTTGTTAACGTCAAAACTTAGGATAATGTGGAAGATAGTTCCAACAATCTTTCCCTTTTGATTTTAACAAAACCATCTTTCAAATGGATATATTTTGGAGGTAATAACATATTGAAAATTGAGATGTATAAAATGGAAGAGAATTCTTCCCCAGTAAGTGTTCTCTCCCTGAAAATGTCTATTTACTTATCTTATTTATCATTTCCCCCTTTCGGTTAAGCAAAAGAACAGCATAGACAAAGAATAATTGAACATAAAATTGCATTCATTTTCGTATAAGCAACATAGAGTCAATAATCTATTTGATTAAGGTTCAACATATAAATTTCTAAGTTCGATCAAAGATGAGTATCCCATATGATATAAACAATATAAACAATTCACATTTCAACCACATCCTTTAATTAATTTGATCAAGAAAAAGAAATCAAATTTATTTAACTACTTTTACAAGTAAATAATTCATTACAACCATTATCTCATATCTAACTAATACTAAGCATGTTATATTTTAAAATTTCAACTAATATAACAATGCAAACCTTTTTGATTTAGTTACCTACAGTACCTTCAATGATGATGTGACAACACTTGTCATTGTTGCGCTCCATGTGTCCTTTCTTGATCTTCATTCATTCGATAAAAAAGTTAGTGTTCTGATATATGTATGGAGCACCCATTGTTTATAATCATCTTGTCTTTCTCTTCCTACAAAATAATTTAACACATTTTAACTAGATATCCGTTTCTTGAGGGTCCTTTTGAGTTGGCATCTTTCAGATCCTGAGATTTGTAGATCCTAAGATTTATAGATTCATTTGGAAGTGCTAGGTCTATAACTCTTATAATCCTTGGTCTTTTGATAATACCATGCATGCTTAGGTGCACATGATTTAGTATAGATCCATTTTTCTTTTAATGCATCACAAAATTTAGTATTCAATCTAGTGGTGGTCTTTATGTTACTCAGAGTCTTTTCAAAATATTCATAATGCATCATTTCAAGATCTATTATTTTTTCTCATGTAATTGAACATTTATTTCTTTTGTCATGCTTAATTCTATTTCTAAACAAGCCTTTTCAAATTTGAGAGTTGAATAAGCATTTTTTTGTTCCTTATTCTCCTTTCTAATCTTTTTAGTTTCCCTATATAACTCCTCATATGCTTTTAATAGCTCATTAAAAAGAGAATTCAGAATTTACCTCATTTTCTCTACCATGTTCTGTGATCATTAGGCATAGATGAGTGACTTTACTCTCGTCTGACTCATTAGAGTGCGTGTCCATATCAGAGCCCTTGTCGTCCCATGTGGCCTTGCATGCCTTTTAGGAAGGCTTCTTTTTCATCTTGTTGATCTCCTTATTGCCTTTGTTGTCCTTTCTCTTAATGATTGGACACTTCTTTTGCAGGTGCCCTTTTTTCTTACTCTCAAAGCATATGTCAATTGGATAACAGTTTGCTTTCTTACCTTGTTTTTGGATGAATTTTCAGAATTTCTTTGTGAGCAGCCCTATTTCTTCGTCATCTTCGGATTCTGAGTCATTTAAATCTTAGTCATCTTTGGAGACTTTGAAGGTAAGATTTTTCTTTTTACTAGTTTTCTCTTCATTTTTCTTTATGTTCTTGAGTTGAACCTCATATGCCATGAGGATCCTAATTAGATCGACGAGTTGAAGAGTTGAGAGATCCTTCGCCTCTTGGATTGCGGTTGTCTTTGGTGTCCAATCACTTCTAAGGGATTGTAAGATCTTCCCTACAAACTGCTCATTCGTTAGCTTGACTCCAAGATTCTTCATTAGGTTCAGGAACTCTACAAAACTTGTGCACATATCTTTCATTGTTTCCCCTTTCGCTATCCTAAAACATTCATAATGTTCGTTTAGAATACTAATGCGAGTTTTGCTTATCTTATTTGTTGCTTCATAGGTCACTTAGAGTGTGTGCCGTATTTGATGGGTTGACTCACATGTTGAAATGCTATTGAACTTCTCTTTTGATAATGCGTAATAAGGTGCATCTATCGCCTTTGCATTGCTCATTATTTTCTTTTGTTCGGCTATCAGCTCCACTTCTTTTACTTCTGGATCTGCATATTTTGTTTAGATGAGGTTCCATTTCTCTTCATCCATTGACTTGAGGAAGACCTGCATCCTTTTCTTCCAGTACTCGTAGTTCGTCCCATTGAAATATGGAGGATGGCTTAATGACTATCCTTTGGTGTGCTTGGACTAAGAGAAGCTATTTGTGAGAAGACTTTTTACATTACCTTACACCTGATACCACCTGTAGGATCTAAACAATAAGAAACACTAAAAGGGGATTTGAATAGTATGGGATAAAATTAAATTGCACAAAAATATAAAATCCAAACCATATAAGAGTGCACAAGATGTATAGTGGTTCTCTACCCTAAGTACTCCACTATTAAGTCTTCCAACTTTGGATTTTTAAACCCAATTCCCTCACCTCAAGGAAATCAATACTACTAAATGAGGTAATTAGCAGGTTACCTCAACCAATTACAAGTAATGAAATGATTACAAGATAGCACTGGTGTAATATAAAAAGATCTTACAACAATTAACTTAGGCCTCTCAACAACAATTAGAATGACGTTACCAATTTAAGAACCTAAGAATCTAGGGGTGTAGCGATTTGAAAGTGAATCTAAGCATGCACGAGCTCGTCTCAACGAAGAATGAATAGTGGAGATATCACAAAGTAACAAGCTTCTTATTGTAAAGACAAATGTTGTAGATACTCTCTTTAGAGCACAAATGACTTTTCTTATTTTTTGTTGTTTTGATAAAGAGGTTTAGAAGGTCTATTTATAAACTTAGGAACAAAGGATTTTAAGTACTAGTCAAAGTTTAAAAACAAACGTTAATATCCAAAGATCCACAAATTTAAGTGCTCAGATTTGACCCAACATATAGTTGGTACCGGTACTGAAGGACCGGTAGTCATAGTTTTGTTTCTAATCGAAGAGAGCCACAATCTGTACCTTGTGGGTACTAGTATTAAGCATGTGCATTGATACTCATTGCTTCTAGATTTGAGGTTTAGGCCAAATGACTAAGTAACCTAAAGCTGTAACCTATGTGTATTGGTACAGAGCTTTAGTATCGGTACTTGTTGGATACAAGTTTAGTTTTTTGTCAAGATTTAAAAGATGCCTAAACCTGAAACTCACCTGTACTAATACCAAGTTTTAGTTTCGGTACTTGTGGGTTATTTAACAAGTACCTTAATTAAATCTCACTAAGTGTTTAATATATTGAAACACCTATTTAAATAAGTTGTTCTTATTATTATAGACACATCCATTCTTATTATGAAATTATTCACTTTGAAAGATGATTTTTGATTCGAAAACGAATCATCAAATTAGGCTAATCCTATATTATCTCTAGATCATTTTTATGCTAACTAATTTGATCTTATCTGTTAGGAGGCTCACACTCTACTAATAAATAAAAAAAAATTCAAACATCTTTACACGAGCTAGTTTGTTTGATTTCATTGTCGAGCTCTTTCGTCCTCTTCATAATCATTTGCTTTTTCCCTTTTTTTCTTTGCATCCTTCATCATGCTTTAATTGATAGCATCTATACTTTGCAATAATGCTCATTTGCAAATAATAAATAGGGAGTGTTTTGTTAATACCAAAACTTAGGATAATGTAAAATATAGTTCCAACAATGGCCTGCTTGTTTCATGTTGACAACAAAATCTTTTTCAAGCCACCCAAAGGAAGATGCTTGAACAATGCATCAGATATGAAGCAGCATACTCCTACAAAAATGAATGCCTTGTTACTTCATTTGCCATGTTTTTTAGGATTATGCATTGATACTGTGCTTGACATTATTGCGGTGGTTTTTCAACTTATGGAGTGAGTCAAATGACGCATCGTTTGTAAAATGTAAGTTGTATAGTAGACTTCATAGGAGAGATTGAGTTGAAGTGCCTAGATCCCTGAATTCTAATTCAAATCAAAATGCTGGACTTGACTCTGATCAACATCCAATTTGAACCATCCAAACTTGACCTAAGGACCTGCACTTTGGACAGGCTTGACTTCTGGTAGTCATCAAGTGTCAGTTGCATTCAGTTCTGAACAAATGCAATATTTCAGACTACTCACACAATGAGAGTCTCATCCAACCTCACTATCACTGTGAAGAGTGCTATGTTCAAGAGATAGTGGGGTTGTAATATCTCAGTGTAAGAATGCTACACTAAAGAGATGAAAGCCCGGGATGTAAAAAGCTTCTTGCCTCAGCCTATCATTGATCTACCAGAAAACTCGGAATTTGACGGTTCATCATGGCTTAACCTTCAAGGTATCTTTTAACAATTGAATGGGCCCTCATCTCTTTTATTTCATAAGTAAATAACAGCCCTCCACCATTACATTTGGGGAACAAGTGTTGACTAGCCACTACTCATAGAAAAACATATCCAATCTAGCTATAGCTATCATATGTTCAAGCTCCTCCTTTGTATCACAGGCTTATAGTGCATTCAAGGACCCAAACTTTGGACAATGCTCTTCATATGGTGAAAATGGTATGTGTCACTTATGTGTGCATTGTTTGCTTTCATTTCTTGAGGATTGCTCTCATTTCATGAGGAAAAAATTTCCTTGTTCTCATCTCTAGGGTCAATTCTGTTCATTGGGCGATGCCCAACTTCTTCTATGGCTTCCACTTGTTCTTATTCCTAATCGCACGTTCTGTTGTGGATGAGGTAAGTGTAGTATTGAATGCCGATATTGCCATCCATTCATCAGGACATAATTCCCCCACACACCCACCACTCCCTGTTTTTTTCTGAAAAAGGAAGTGCCACTGTTGTTGTTCCAACATAATGCATTTATTCCCAACCTAGGAAGGTAATTTAGCCATTCTGACATCGACGGGGTCACCTACTCTCTCTCAAGCATCATCAAAGGCATTGCCACCACCATTGCCTTTACTGTTGCATCTCCTCTTCCTGGTTTTGCCACTTCTTGTTAGCAATTTTTGGATCGTTGCAAGTATATATACTCTTCTTGCTTGAGCAACCCTCAATCATAGGATCTTCAAGGGGTACGGTTTAAAATCCAGGAGCTTTGCAAAGTTGAGATTCAATCAATTACTCATCAAGCAATTGATTCCTCTCATGAAGGCCATTGCTCTAGTAGCTTTGAGGGTGAAGCTACGTCCCACAATGGTGATGACCTCATGGTCTTCATAGCCTTCAACAAAGGCGCTCAGCTTGAGAAAGCCCTCGAGAAGTTCCTGATTATGAAGTCTTTCCAAACCTCCTAGTCTTGCTGATCCAACTCCTCCAGCCTCCTCCTAGCAATATAGTGAATGCTGCCATGCTATCTAGAAAGTGGTCACCCCTGCCTCTGTGATCATTTGGAATGTAAACTTCGTGGTTCATAGCTACCCAGGGTGAAAAGAACTTTAGTTAGAATGCCCAGCTTGCCCATTCCTAAAGCAGTCATGTGCTTGAGAACCCACAAAAGCTTTTTAAGACTTGTAACTGACTTGTTGGACCATATAAACTATTTTCCATATGGTCATATGTTTGGAATAGTCTGATGATAATGCCCATTTTGGTATTTCCTAGCCCTAAAGGCATGGAGAGAGACATGTTATTTTGTTCTTTTTCTGAAAGGATTCCTTGTTCCTGCACCAGGACAACTCCCTAAGTGAGGGTGTAAAAGACAGTAGAAAGAGAATTTTAGGTATACTTTTAATTTGAGTTAAGTGCAGATATGATGCATGATAATCTGAACAATAACAATCCTTGTAGGTGACACCATTAAATTTGCAAGAAGTCACGATTATAGCATGATGATGATGATCTAAGTTTATGTCCAAGCATGTATAAATCAACCCATCAGTAACTTCATGCTGTCATGTCAGCTGCATCAGGGAAGTTTGCTTGTTGGGAGCATTCTCCCTTCTTTTTATGTGCAAAAGGCTTGTTTGTTTCATATGCTCACCTTCTCTATGCTAAATGGTCTTGAAAATTTCTCTTTACGTGTAATTTCCTTACTATGGACTATTCTGGGATGTGAAGTTCTGAAAACTTAGTGGAGGCATCACATGCACAAGTACAGGTGTGTCATGCATGGTGTACTATTTTATGTTACAACCACTGATTTTCCATGCCAAACTACTGAAATTGCACTGAAGGAGAGGTAGTGCAGTATAAAATTGACAAGCAACTAAAAATAATCGCACAAAATGATATCCACACAATGCATAAGTAATTTTAGGTAGAAACCTCAAGAGTAAAAATCATCACCTAAGTCTTTCCTGACTTGGGATTATTCTGATCGACCAAGTAAATAAAAAATTACTAATGTACCACTTTAAATAGAGGGTGGCACAAGTTCAAGCACACAATGCACTGGAAATACCTGATGCAAGTTTTGCTTTAAGAGAGGTAAGAATCCACAAATCTGATACCTAACTACAAAAAAAAAAAAAAGAAAACAAGATCCTATTAAGCAAAAAAAAAAAAGAAATAAGTTAGGGAGTAATAAGACCACCGGTCTTTCTTAGACAATAGAGAGTTGCAGCGGTGGAAGTGAAGCTCTTTGAGCTAGAAAGCTTGGGAGCTTGAGTCATTTTGGTGTTCTTTAGTGATAGTGAGCTCAAGCAATTTGTGAGTGGGAGTGTCCTAGTATATTTATAGAGGGCTTAGGAACACTCTAGATAGGTGCAAGAACAAGATATCCGTTGGAGCAACAAAGGGTAGTTAGAAATTAGGCAAGGTTTTATAGGTTGATTTTGATGATGTGTTGATAAATTTCTAGGTGTGCATTTTAGAGGCACGTCGTGGAAATGATCATATTTTGATGGCAAATTTCAATGGTTTCAATGCCCCGAAAATAATCCATTTTGTAAGCATGTTGACGCATATCGACAAAAATAACAGTAGTCAAAACGATTAAAATTTTAAGAAAATTATAAGCTTAAGTTGGTTCGTATAAGAACTCTCTCTTTCTCATCTATTTCCTTTCTAATGATACCCTCACCTCTCATCTTCCTTTTTCACTAAAGTGACTGTACAACACATATCTTCAACTTTTTTTCTTTCCTTTCCTTGCTTTATCTCCTTCCCCACTGGAAACCCACCAACCACCTTATTCTACCAACAAGAGACCTTCCACCTTGAACCTTTTCTCCTCTCTTCCATGTGACTCAACAAAGATCCACCATCTTTCCTTCCTCCTTTCCACGAGGCGCGAGTCACAGTTCCACCATCACTGAAGTAACTAAACCCATCCTTCGACCACCGCAACAACAGGTAACAGCTACATGTAGGAGCAGAGTAGCAGCCAGTAGGCAACAACATGCCCCAAAACAGTCATGCTGATCGAAATATCGACATGGTCGAACACCCTATATTTCGATACCCCTTTTGTGTTGACATGGATCTCTGCCTAAACCTCCCATTTCGTTAGCATGCCGATGGCATCTTAATCATTGAAAATAGGTTGGATTTCTGGAAGATAAAATAGATCCAATAGTTAGGTATAGTTGGTCAACACCTGATCGGCACCCTATAACGAGGTTGGTCAACTAAAACATGTTGTTGGTGGAAATAGCCTATGAAAGTTTTATCTCGAGAGAGGCGGGAATCTACAAATTGGATACCCAACTACAAAAGAAAGAAAAGATCCTATAAAGCCCAAAAAAAATATAATGAAATAAGTTAGGGGGCAATAGGATCACTGAGTTTCCCTTAGAGAATGGTGAGTTACAGTAGAGGAAATGAAGCTTTTGAGAGCTAGAGATCTTGGAAGCTTGAGAGCTTGAGTGATTCTGGTGTTCTCTAGTGGTAGTGAGCTCAAGCAACGTGCGTTAGAGTCGGAGTGCCCTAGTATATTTGTAGAGGGCTTAGGAACACTCTAGATAGCTGTAAGAACAAAATATATCTATAGAGAATTGCGCACGTGAAGCGTAGAGGCTCCTTTGGTGTGGAAAAAATAGCCCACATGGGACTGTTCCATGTTGGAATAGGGAGAGAAGAAGCAGCAATAGCAACCACCGGCTGCTATGGGTAGGTGGCTGACCGGTGGTGATGATGGAGGCTGGTGGTGATGTTGAGAGAGAGAGAGAGAGAGAGAGAGAGAGAGAAGGGAGGAGTTTAAGAGGAATTGGAAATATTATTATTAACTCAAAGAGAATTAATTACAATAGGAAGGCTTCCTTTTGTAGAAGAGAGAGCATATCTTCAAAAACAAGAAACAAATCATATCTCCTAAATAAGGAAGGACATATCTCTAAAACAAATCAAATCCTCTAAACAACTTTCCTAAAAATTAACTTAACAAATAAACAAACTTGCAACTTAAGCAAATGACCAAAACTTGGAACCTAAGACCTAGAGCCAGTGGCCCTGATGGCCTCCTGATATGCTGCTAGGTGACACTGCTATGGCTTGGATGGCTGCCATGTGGTCCTCAATATCTATTGGAGCAATAAAGGTTGTCAGAAATTAGGTTAGATTTCTAGAAGCTCGAGTAGATCCAACAATCAAGTGTAATTGGTCGATGCCTGGTCGACACTTTATCATGGGGTTGGTTAACCAAAACATATTATTGGTCAACGCCCTATAGCTGACTTTAAGTGCCAAGCTAAGCCTTTAATGGTTGATCAATCATAGTCGTCCAATGCTATTATGGTTGGTTGACTGTTGGTCAATTAGCTACTATAAGGTTTTTAGGTTTGGAATCCTTGGATTTGGATATTATTGACCATTGGTTGTTGAATACACGGTATTAGGCGATGCCCTAGTGAAGGGTTGGATGATGATCAAAAGTCTGGTTAGTGAGCCCTTCGAGGGTGTTTAGTCCAATTAATTAGGGCAATCAATGTTAACCAATTTCCAAGAAATATGAATGTTAAGCTCTCAATATTCCCTAATTTGGTCAATGCTTGGTTGACTGGCTACTATAGTATTGGTTGGCAGGTAAGGTAGTCAGGCGACTAGCTACTAAAGGATTGGTCAACACATTGAGGAATCCTAGACTTGGCTTAGGTTGTTTTGATGCCTTTAGGTGATGGGTTAAGTTTCCTATGTGACTTAACAGCTAGCCAAGTTATTTATCCTTATTTTTGGTCTTGTTAACAATATTCTAAGGGAAGAAAAAGCCAAATAAAGAAACATCAATTACAACAAATGAAATCTAATCCTAATCTCCTTCTTTATAAGTTTTTTCCCTTTGCTTCTTGTTGCTTTTCTTGAGATCCTCCCCCTCAGAGCTTGCTCTTGATCTTGAACTTCAATCAAGCTTCATCCACTCAATGTGCTAAACCTGAACTATTAGTTTTCAAATACAATGTTAAACGTAAACGTTTTGTTATTATCAAAATTAATGATCATAGTATTTATGCACCAACAAGGACGGCGTGTATTGATATGCATACTTGAAATATTCAGACATTCTTTAGTTCTGAAATTGTACCTTTAAAGTTGGAAAAAAAAGGCTGTACAGAGGATGCAATGGCATAGTCCATTCTGAAAATCCTAACCTCTCTTACATAGAGAAAGTGGGTAGAAAAATTACTTATTGGTACTCAAGAAAAATAAAATAAATATAAAATAATACAAAGAAATAGAGTACTAATACACCCCTCAAGCTAAAGCATAATTATCTATCATTCCCAGTTTGTCACATAAGATGCTATTTCTTTTCTTGGAAAGCTCCTTTGTAAAAATATCTGCAATTTCTAATTCAAAGGAGACAAACAGAGTAATAATCTTCCCATCATTTTCTGCATATCAAATGAAATGACAATATCCACCTCAATGTGTTGGGTACCGCCTAAAAAATAATTTTTGATGCAATATGCACAGCTGATTTATTGTCGCATGATTTGAAATACGATGAGAGACAACTTCCAAGATCTGCCAAAGAAGAGCTAATTCACCCCAGTCAACATATTGTTGGGGCCATAGCCCTAATATTATACTTTACCTCAGTGAAACTACAAAATTGCTTCTTACTACGACATGCAACTAAACTATTAGCAAGAAATGTAACATCTAGTAGATCTTTCAATAGGGGAGTTGACCACTTAAGGTGGCAACTCTTTGTTAACCTCCTTTGCTAGGTGATCTCTTTAGATATCTAAAAATAAAACACTAGTCATGCCAATTACCATAGCATGGCTTATCCATACTTGGTTCACCCTACTCACTATTAGTCATGGAATAGTTAAAATGTAAGTTATTAGCAACACTCGGGATCTTCAAAAGGAATTAGTTGAAATGACTTATCTTTATTGAAACCTTAGGTCTCTCTTATATAGAGAGAGAGACCAAAGAGTAAAAGTACATCCTTGCCCTTGAGGAGCACACAAGGGAAAAAAAAGAAAGGAAATAACACATATGGTATGCTACCACTCCCCCTCAAACTGGAACATATATATCTATCATCTCAGCTTGGATATACATGAATCAAATAGAGATCTAGCTGGGGGCTTGATGAAAATGTCGGCAATATGCTCCTCAGATGTGACAGGTGTGGTATATAGCAACCTCTTCCGAATAATGTTCTTGGTATAGTGGCAATCGACCTCGACATGCTTTGTCCTCTCATGGAATGCTAGATTGTAAGCAAGGAAGGTGGCTAGTTTATTGTTACATCTCATCTCCATTAGGTTAGAAAATAGTATTTGCAAATCAGTAAGCAAAGACCTAATCCACATCATTTCTGCAGTTGTCTGAGCCATGGCTCTGTACTTAGATTCGACATTGGATCTATCAACGGCGCCCTGCTTCTTACTCCAAGTGATCAGGCTTCCAGCCAAAAAGGTACAGAACCCAGTAGTAGATTTGCAGTCCACATGACAATCGGCATAGTCCGTATCGGAGTAGCCAACCAAGGTCATAGAAAACCCCTTAGAGAATAGGAGACCCTTCCCAGGAGTCTTCTTGATGTAGCTGAGTACCATCAATGCTACGTCCTAGTGTTGACGTGTTGGCGTGGCCATGAACTGGCTCAATCTCCCCACCGCAAAGGAGATATTCGACCTAGTGATGGTAAGATATAGCAGCTTGCACACAAGATGCCTGTACAACCTGCTGTCCACCAACTGAGCATCATCATCAAAGAGTGGCATCTTAGGATCCATAGGAATATTAGCCTCGACCTCAAGCATATCAACCTTTTGCAAGATGTCCAATGCATACTTTCTCTGAGACAGGGCTACACCTCTATTACTGCGAGCCACCTCAATGCCAAGAAAGTACCAGAGTGTTCCCAAGTCCTTCATGACAAACTATTCTGCTAGGATGCGCTTGATCTAAGCAACACCCTACTCATCATCACCTGTGACAATTAAGTCATCAACATAGACAAGAATCACAGTACCTCGTCCAGTCTTCCTAACAAAAGGAGAGAAATTTGTTGTTGATCTCCTGAATCTAGTTGCCTCAACAACCTATGATAGTCTCTGGAACCAGGCTCTTGGGTTCTGCTTTAGGCCGTAGATGACCTGCAATCTGCACACACTCCCCCTTAGTCTCAAAGTCCAGGTGGTTATTACATGTATACCTCTTCCTGGAAATCACCATAAAAAAATGCATTCTTTACATCCAACTGATGTAAAGGTCAATCTAACTGAATTGCCACTGCCACAAGCACCCGTACGGTAGGAAGTTTGGCAACAGGTGAGGTGTCAAAGAAATCTACCCCATAGGTTTAGATGAACCTCTTTGCCACTAGCTGTGCTTTGTATTTGGCAATTCCTCCATCAGGGTTGAATTTGACATTGAACACCCATCAACAGCTAACAAGTCTAGTACCCTCAGGAAGTAGAGTGAGTTCCCAGGTCTCATGACCTTTAAGAGCTGCCATCTCATCCTCTATGGTTGCCGGTTACTTTAGATCAAGCATGGCCTCAGTGTACGTCGTTGGGATCTAAGTAGCAGCCAACGCCTGTGTAAATCTTACAAGCCCAGGTGCAAGGCTGTCAGTAGCAAGTGCCCCAGCCATGGGGTAAGTAGTGCAGGTCCAAGGTCTCTTTCAAATGGCAATCGAAAGATCTAGATCATCTGTCGCCACATCATCAGTCTTGTTCCTGTGATCGTCACATGGTAAACATGTGTCAGTGTCAGGGACTCACCTGAGAA
The DNA here is from genome assembly GCA_037157565.1 of Thalassia testudinum. Taxonomy (NCBI): domain Eukaryota; kingdom Viridiplantae; phylum Streptophyta; class Magnoliopsida; order Alismatales; family Hydrocharitaceae; genus Thalassia; species Thalassia testudinum. The sequence goes on along the minus strand of JAZHRO010000035.1, from coordinate 59,511,710 downwards.
GCCGACGATGAAGGTGAGAGTGGGGGGAGCCTGATAAGTAGTGTGTGGGTGAACATAGGTCTATAGAGACTCTGTCGATGGGGAAAGGGTTGCGTAGTAGGTGGTGGTGGTGTAGTAACAATCAGTATCTCAGGAAAACTCCCAAATCAAATGGATGTGAATGGCATAGGTGTTATATCACCCTCAGAAGGCATCTCAGCAGCAGCGGTGGAAAAGAAGAGTATTCTCATGAAAGGTAACATCAGCTGAAACAAAATGGCGAGAAGCAATTGGATTAAAACATCGATACTCTTTTTGCATCCGCGTATATCAAAGGAAAACACTTAACTGCTCTCGGTGCTAGTTTATCCCGACTCGACCCAACAAGTGGACAAAAGCAACACACCCAAAGGTTCTAGGGGTGATGTGAAAAGTGGTCTATCATGATATATAACTTGCAAAGGAATCCGTTTATGTAAAGTAGCATTAGGCATCCTATTAATAAAAAAATAAGCAATCAAAGCAGCGTCACCCCAGTAAAGAAACGGGATTGAGTGGTGAATCAGTAACGTGTGAGCAACATCAAAAATATGACAGTGTTTCCTCTCTGCAACACCATTTTGCTGAGAGGTGTGAGGGCACGTGGTCTCATGAATAATGCCATAACTAAAAAAGAAGGTACGCAAGTGAGTGGTACAAAACTTTCAGGCATTATTAGATTGAAAATGTTTCACAAAACAAGAATGCTGAGTTTTTTTCTTTAACAAAGTTCTCAATGATTTGTCCCACATTGGACTTATTCTGCAAAAGAAACTAGGAAATGTGAGAAAAATCATCTACTAACAAAAGATAATATCTATTCCCAAATCGATCGTGAGTACGACTGGGACCCCACACATCCATATGAATCAAGTCGAAAAACAATAGTAGAAACAGAAGTAGAACTGGGAAAACTAACCTTATGATGCTTGCCCAGCTAACAAGCATCACAGGTGAGCAGTAGTGGAGGGTGTGTGGCAAAATCCTTCTGAGGCAATCAATAGGCAGGTGACCAACGCGACGATGCCACTGAAGGGGAGATCTAGTGGAAGAAGGTCCTGGGTAGCAGAAGTAGCAACAATGGTTTGGCTCAGACGGTACACCTCCCTTTCCTCACGGCCTCCTTCAATTGTCTTTCCAGTGAGTTTGTCCTGCAAGACACAAGATGCATAAAAAATGATTCTGCAGTTCAAATCCCTACTAATACTGCTAACAGATAGTAAACTCAAGGGAAAATCAGTCACATAAAAGACATTTGCTAGTTTCAAGGTAGGAAATAGAGACATTTCCCTTGCCAACCAGTGGCAAATGTCTCCCGTCTTCCACCTGCACAGTCCTGACTAGTATAGCAGGTGTTAACTAAGAGAATGCACTCCTGTTGCCACATAGGTGCGTAGATGCACCAGAATCAATCAACCAATCACCAGAGGACAAGGGTGAGAACATACCAGTCGCAGGTGCTTGTGAGGAGGTAGCAAGGACTGCAGTATCTTAAGATTGAGAGGATATGAAATCTATGCTAACTGTGCAATCTGCTATTGTAAGATCTTAATCTCTGTACTCAGGGAGTTTACATCAGAACTAGCAGGCACTCAATCTGTTATCTCAGCTACCTGATTGTCCATAGGTGGCCTACCATGCTTCTGCCAGCATGTAGTTTCTGAATGACCAAGTTTGCCACAGTAGGTACACAGGGTCTTAGTACGTGTACTAGACGAGTGTCTACGTCGACGACCACGTGCAGGGGGACGAGTACCCCTGCCACGTCCAAGGATTGCTGTCAGTGCGAATGTCTGAGTACTAGGGTCAGGAGCAGGAGTATAGACAGCAACTCTGCTAAGTATGCTATAAGCCTCCTTTAGGGTAGGAAGCTCAGGAGCGGTGAGAATTTGATCTCTGGTAGCAGTATACACAGGTCCAAGACCTACCAGGAAGAGAGACGACCAACTGTCTTCGAAAATCCTTCCATGAATCACAGGCACACTCCAGCAGATAGGAGTGATGTCTCTCCAGCATTCCCTTCAAGAGGGAGTAGTACTGTGGCAGAGTGCGTCCTTCCTAACGCAAATGAAAAAGGTCGTAAAAGACCTGAAAGACTCGTGCAAAGTTCTTGGCATGAGAGTAGGTCTCACGCAAGAACTCCCACATTTTTGCGATGTCATAATACATGATCTCATCTCCTATACTGGGAATAATTGTTTGCGTAAGTCATGTAGAGACCTTGGCATTGTTTCTGTCCCAGGTGTCATTGGCACTAGTCTTGCTTGCAGGCTTCGAATATGTAAGGATGTGGCTCTTCCCATGACCCCTAACGATCATAAGGAAAGTCTAGGACCACCGTGAGTAGTTGGTCTCGTCCAACTTGACAAGAGGACAAAAAAATGAATTCTTCAGTACCCCAGTGTCCAAAAAAGTGCCCGAATTCACCTCGGACTGATCATCTGAAGCCATCCTTACAATCTTGGAGTCGCAATCAGACTTCTATATCCAAGAGGTCATCAATCAGATTTGAAAGCGGAAAAATCAGACCAACATCTTCACAAAAAATCCCCTTGGACAAACTTTGGCCTATCCTGAGTGTGGGAGACCACCCGAGAAGGCTCCACCGGTGATGGCGGAGCCCTAGGCAATGCTAGCGGCATTGGCGGAGCCCTAAGGGTTGCTGGTGGTGCTGGGGAAGCTCGGGCGAGCGCTGGTGAAGCCCTAGGGGTCGTTGGTGATGCCGGGGAAGCTCGAGGGGGTGCTGGCAGCGCTAGGGAAGCTCAAGGTGACACTAGCGAGGTGGAAGTGCTAGTTGCGTTGGCGGAGTCCTACCCGGCGATGGGGTGATCTATGATAGGGTTGTGAAGCCCTGTCGGTCAGGCGATGGCTTCTTGAGGCAGATCGATCGGTAGCAATGGCTGATGGGGCTTGTTAGCCGTGGCGGTGGCCCGATCAACGGTTAGCTGCAACCAGCAGAGGCTGGTAGCCGCTGGTGGAGGCTCCTCTGGGTGCCTCCAAGAGAGATTAGGATTTTGGTGGATGAGGTACGAAGGCTTGTGAGGGTGGGATACCAGAGTACCGATCTAGGAACGTCGCTCTGATATCAAATTGGTTGAAATGACTTAATCTTTATTGAAAGTCTAGGTATCTCTTATATAGAGAGAGACCAAAGAGTAAAAGTACATCCTTACCCCTTAAGAGCACACAAGGGAAAAAAAGAAAAGAAATAACATTATCACTTCGGGCTCTCCAAACCCCACAGAAATTGAAGATTTGACACCAAGTGAGCATGTCTCCTTTAGCATCTCCATGCATTTCCTCTGTGATAGGATCAGCCCTTTGGATTTGCATTCTACTTCAACGGGGAAATATCTAAGCTTCGTAAGATCCTTTGTCACGATTATTTTATGCAAAAATGACTGTTTCCTGCATACTTGCATAATCATCACTTTTCAAAATCCTGTTACAAAATGTAGCCTTGAATAGTTCTAAGCTCATATCTCCGTAGACTTGCAGCCTCGCACGGGACTTTTGCGACCCTGCATTAACAGTAGGGGCCTGGGCCTATCCCCTGTCAAATTTCCTTTTCTCAACACTGAAGAAGATTGCCTAATTTTTTTGCCTTCAGAGAAGTGTCAATTTCAGTCTAAAAGAAATAGAATAACCTACGTAGAATTAGTTAATCCAATCTTAACCTCACTTCTATTCGACCCTATTTAAGGTCATAAATAGCCTTTATCAATCTGCACATATACAGAGCTCTATTATAGCATTGGGTGGAAAAATTACTGTGGTATCCAAGGAAACACAATAAGTATAATTCGACTCAAAGAGCCAGAGAATTCCAACACTTTGCAAAAGCAAGATTGTGTAGAAGTAATTTTAAAAATGTCTGAACATTAATCCAGGTTTACAAAAGTGCAAGGGGGTGTTAGCCTTTGTTTTTGTTTATTTTGCAGGGGTTAATACTTATTTTTGTTTACTTAAAACATGTGTTAACTTTTGGTGTTAGAAAGGAGAGGTAAAAAAAACGAGGGTCAGCTCCACCAGTGTGAACTTAGCTTTTGCAAAATCTGTCTTTTATCTCTAAAACATTTTTGGAAGGTGGTGTTAACCCACAAAATAAATGGACGTTAAACCTCGTTTACTGGGGTCAACCCTCCAAGTAAACTAGGCGGTAGTGATCACCCAATGTCATACTTGGAAAGTCGGACCATCCACTCACTTAAGCAAGAAGCTAAGCACCACTTCCAGTCAAGTGAAATACCTGATCTACTTGGCTCAGACTCTCCATATTTCCCTGAACTGGGGATTGTTTATTCAATTTGTTCTCTTTCTAGTCCGAAAATAGATTTTTCCATTTTTTTTACCTATCTTTCTTTTAGAAATCTCTATATTTTCATATAAATTGGAAATAACGAACATTGGATGTACCGAAGACCTAGATCCTATTGCCAAAACCTCCGCACTATGCACTCGCATGGTGCCCTTCGTAGGTTTGTGTGTGCACATGTTTGGGGATAAGGGGGCATGGTAAGGGGTTCGTTGATGGTGGCACCTGTTTGAAATTTTTCTTTTGCACAGGTTTCTTGGAAAAATGTTAGTCTTACATGACATTTCTGATTTCATCGCTTCATTTACTAATTAATAGGCATGCATATTTTAATTACTTTTGTGTGCAAATATATTAAAAGAAAACAAACTGATAATTTCCTTTCTGCTCTCTTGCTTGTCTTGTACCGAATGGGTTATTTATTTTTGCAATCTTTAACATTACATATGCTCTTTTTCGGGACCTTTTCCTAGTAGTGGTAACCAGAATTGTATTCTGCCAGTAAGTTCTCCTTTTTCTTTTTTCTGTTTGGAAGGGAACTTGATTTTCTGTCTGCTAGTATTCTACTTCATGTGCTTTATATTTCTTAGAGTATTCTATTTCATAGATTTTAACTTTTGGTGATTCCAGGCATCACTTTTATCACTCCATTATTTATCGACATAATAATTTGATGTTGTTTGTCACAGTGGAAAAGAAAATGGTTGTTTCCTAGATCCGAATGGCTTCAAGGAATCTAGCTTCCGAAAAGGGTACCATTCAATCTATTAAGCTTGCTTTTTTCTTTCAACCTTTTTGCATTTGTTGACCGTTTGCTGATAATGATAAAAGGGCAAGTTTGGATTCATGCAGCGGACCTAAATCTAAAGCATGCAGGGAGAAAATGAGAAGGGATAGGCTAAATGACAAGTATGAAACTCCAGGTTCCTCCAACTCCTCGTCTCAATTCTCACCCTAACAATTGTTGAACCAAGTTTTGCAGACAATTTACAAGTTTTGGTATTTTAATATATTCCTGTGCTATACTTCCAAGGTTCATAGAATTGAGTGCCATCTTGGAACCTGGAAAGACACCCAAGTTGGATAGAGTTGCTATTCTGAGTGATGCTGTAAAAATGGTAACTCAACTAAGAGCTGAAGATGAGAAACGTAAAGAATTGAACAAGAGCCTTCAAGAGAAGATTGAGGAATTGAAGGTGTCAGCATTGCTGTTTATCCACCTTTTTATGTCAATACCATTTAATGAAGTAAAGAAACATTTAATGAAGGAAATGTTTCTTATTTTTTATCTTGAGGAATGATGCTAGTTGGCAGTGGACGTTGCATAATTGGTTTTCCTTTTTGTTTCTACTCTGTGATTGCAGACGGAGAAAAATGAGCTGAAGGACGAGAAGCAAAGGTTAAAGGCCGAGAAAGAGAGCCTGGAGCAGCAAATCAAATCCATGAGCTTGCCGCCACCAAATTTCATGCCTTACCCTCATCCAATGATTCCATGCCCCTACATTTCTCCAGGGCAAGCCGGAAACAAGCTGATGATGCCTTATGTCGGCCACCCAGGACTCATGTTCCCATTCCAATCTCCTGGGACTGCTGATGACAAAAATGAACTCCCACCGGCTGCTTAGATTAAATTGGATGTATGCTGCTGCAGATTTGGAACACTCCAAAGGCATCTCTACTTGTATGCAACTCAACTGGTTGGTTGTGCTTTTTGAAAACATGGGCCTATCGGCTGTAAATGTAGGTTAGTTAATCTTCTGGTTCCATTTGTAAACGCTTAGAAAATAAGAAAATCGTTTTATTGGAAGTATTTATGCTTTTTTCAGGCATATAAAAATAGGATTTGGGAAATCCTCTAATGGATGCTTTAATGTTATGTTTTGGCATCATAGTTCAGCTTTCTTTCCTCTGTTAGTGCCTTTGTGCATTAAGCAGTGAGCACTGCCTTCCAGATTCATGGCTAGTCCTACAATAACATGCCAGGCCTTGCAACGTCTCATTTGATTGGAAAAAGAAAAAATCATGTGCTTAGAACCGAACATTTAACCTAAACCTATGTTTGGTTGTCAGACAAGGGAGGAATTGAGAAAGATTAGAAAGGCAATTTTTGAGAGATTTCTCTCCCATGTTGGATAGGTTGTAAGGAAAACTGAATTACATACCATTTTATTTTAAATCTCTTTTGTTCGTCTTTCCGATAAATATCATATATATCAAGGAAAGCACTCCGAGAGTTTATAGCAGTAAATTATACTAAATCCTTTCTTCTTACCCCAACAATTCTGTCTGAACGTACGGTACCAGCTTCTCTTCTCCCATTCTTCTTTCCAAATAAGAATTATATAAACTTTGCCCCTCCCGGCCCCTTTTCTTTCCCTTCCATTCTGACACTATTTGCGCGATCTTCAGTTTGAGAACTTGTTGGAAGGATATGCAAAAATCTTGAAACTTAAGGTGAGAAATGGATATATTTCCCAATGCTACCCGAATTCCATAATTTCAATCGACAATAAGACGCTAAAATTTTTTGAAAATATGTTTAAACTCCTGGGAGCTAAAATGTTTGACAATTCTGATCAGATGTATCATCGGAGTGTTGCCCTCAATAAAATATTGGTACGGTGCACATCATCCAATTGCTTTACTGCTCAAACAAACACCCTATAGCTTCTTCTGTTGAACAACGCAATAATTTATCAACCAGATTGTGCAGTGCTGTTTAAAAATTGTTCCTGGCTTTCAATATTTTTAGGAGATATTTCATTATTGTTTCCGGATGCTTTTTCCATTCCTCTCCATTAGGCAGAAAGGAATCCGAGGAGCTTCCTATCCATCCATCCAAAGGGTTGCATATCTCATGAGCGCAATCAATGTATTGCATCCCACCGCCATATGGTGCCATCCTCACAACAAGCAAGTATTGTGCTGCAATGCAAAAAGCAAGGCGGGCATTGAATAGCATAAAATAGATCATCTAACAGGACTTAGGGATACAAGTTTCATATGTGTAGACAACTACCTTCCATTGAAGGACATTGCAGTTTGCCTGATGGGGGATCTGCAATGTACGTGTGATAACCTGGATATGGGGGCCCAAGTTTCACGATTAGTAGAGTAATGACAAGGACTATATAGGGGATTCCGAGAGATTTTGAGTCAAAGAAAATGATCCAGACCTTGCTATGAGAACAGGTGGGCTGGATTGCAGCTCCCAAACAAAAATCTTTCCCTCGCGATTTCCTTTTCCATCAAAATGCCTTTAGTGAGCGTTAACCTTCTAGAAAAGATTTGGAAATAGCTTCCTATCATGACTACTTGAAGTGTACTCAGAGGGAGAGAGTAGGAATCCTCCACCCGATTCCAATGAAACAAGAAAAATGCGGCTAAAGCAACAAACCAGAGTAAAAGGGCAAATATTTTAATAAGATCTTCTTTTTTCACTTTCTGGAAAGCTAGGATGAGCATTGTGCACGGGAGGGGGGTAGGTTCTAAAAACTTAAATAATACTACTTGAATACTGTATTCAAAATTTTATTTCCCTATATGTTAGAACTAAAAATCAAACATTCATACATACATATACGCAGGAAAAATATCTTTTGAAAACTGTATTAAAAAAAAAGCATTCATTTAAGGTTGTTGGAGTTATTTTCTGCTTGATGGAAACCATCGAAGATGTTCATAGGTGGTTTACAAAAAATCAATCAAGTTATTACAGCCAACATTGAAAACTATAATTATGGTATTATATTGTCGTATTACAACGTGGGTCTATAATTAGAAAAAACTTGTACTACAACTTTAAATCATAATCATGTTATATAATTAACACACTTGTATTACAAGTTTTTTGTTTTATAGCATACATCTGTATTACAAGTAAAAGTTGCATGTGCAATACAAGTTTTCCTACTAGTATTACAAGTAGTTCCTCGTTGTAATACAGTTTTCATACTTCATTACAAGTAAACCCCTCTAATAGACATGTAATATAAGTCCTTTTTTCTAAAAGAATGTTTATTAATTTGTTGTACTTTTTTTTGGAATGTGATAAGATGTTCTATGCACCCATTTGGATCAAAATAGGAAACCTACGAATTTAAATGCTTACACCGGGGATCTACAAAATCAGAATTTGTACTTCGGGTGATTTTATTATGATGATTATATCAAGACTATCCTTGAATTTTATTAATCAAATAAAGCAGATCGATGTTACAAAATGTTTGCCCACCACCCGAAATAGACGCCAAACACTGCAAAAGGCTCAGATCTCTCACTCCTGGAGCTAAAACATAAACCTCCTAGTCCTATCCTTGCCCTTGCCAAATATCCCTAAAACGATGCTAACAAAGAATTCACCCACTGAATTAATCTTTTCCTGCAATGTAGCTACAAAGGACAGGTGACAGAAAAATGCCCTCAATCTTCCTCTTCATCCCCACAAGAGCACAAGCCACATCTTCCGAATGGAAAATTATTGCAATTTTTATACCAAATCCTTACAAACAATTATTACATCCATATCCTTATAAACTTCCATCCAATGATGGTTATATCTCTAGGATAAGTCTTTATTAAATTTGAGAAAATATTCCATTGAATATCTCTTAACTGCCATCCAAGTTAATGGCATAACATTTAAAAATTATATTAGTACACCTATCAATATTTTAAAATTACATTAGTATCTCCATCCAATTTTTTTTTCTTTTTTCTTCCTTACCTTTACTTCATCCTTCTCATAAGCTTGGATCGTACCTTTCATCAGAGGCCACAAGAGCAATAGTGACATTCACATCATTGCTGGGGCTCACCCTCCCTCTCCAACAGTCACCGCCCCTCCATAATCACCAGCCCTCCTTCCTCCTCACCAATTGCCGCTCCTTGTAGATGCAAGTTTTAGTCAATCCGATCTGAACGTGCAAAGAATGAGTAAAACGTAACATGTTCAATTTAGGTTTGGACTTTATCAAAAAAATCCAGTTTGGTTCGGGTATGGATTTGGATCCATACCCATTTAGCTTGACCCGATAACCCAATCCATCCAATTTATATTATATATATATTCTTGACTTTTATGTAATGTATGGCACGGTACTTTTTTTTATGTTCTATATGTTGTGAATGATATGATCATAAATCATTTAAATTTCGTTATAAACTAGCAATGAATTCTGTTATCATTTTTTTTTTCTTGTTTGACTTTATTGTCGACATGATTTGATTATAGGATTCATTTATAAATGAATACTCGAAGGGAAAATGGATATCCAATAGGTAAATGGATTTGACTACGATCCTAACTCAACCCGTTTGCATCCCTATTACCCCTCCTCCCTAACAATTGTTGCCTCATCTCTTCCCTCCCCAGCCATCGCCCCTTCATAGCCACCACTGCCCCACCTCCTCCCTCCTCACCAACCATCGCCCCTCCTCCCTCCCCTCTTTAGGAGAAAAAATTTATTTTGAAGGGGATTTGGATGTAATTAGAAAAATTTATACTTGTATGGGTGTAAAAATATCAAAATTTTTTGTTAACTACAGTGAGGAGGTACATGTTACCACACACACACACACACACACGGGACATATCTTATTAGCACAGTGCCTAAAAGGTATTAAATGAACACCAAGTATGATTCATTGGATGAAGTCCTAATTAATACAATCTACAATAACAATAATGATTTTACAAATCACCTTCAAATGTGACAGTTACCCAAAAAAAATGCAATACATACATTCGAATGGAAATCTTTCATAAAGAGCCATGACAACCAACAATATTCAAATTTCTATACTCCATAAAAGTTGTCGAGATTGGTTAGTAATATGAATAAACAATAATCAATGACACACGATAGCTTTTGATATTAGTAATAAAATTAATAATAGAAGGAAAGAATAGTCAATGATATATTAAAGAATTTACTCAACTTGTAATACAACCATATAGAAGTTGTAATACAATAATAAGTCAATTTGTATAACTATACGGTGATTGTAATAGAACTATAGCATGCACAAAAAGTGTAGAGTTAGTAATATCACTAGTGATTTTGTCTGTGAACAATTGTAATACAAAAAATGTGCTATTACTATAACATATTGTTTGTAGTACAAAATGAAAGCATATTGTAATACAATATTAATAATTGTAACAAAGCTTTCCAATACAATGTGATCGACCCTCTTAGAATAGAGAAATCGACTCAAAAGCAATCACATAGAAAAAAAAACAGAGATTGGTGACCCAATTCTACCTTAACTGGTGCACGTCTAGGGAGAGTGAAACTTTCAGAGTTCACTATTGATTTTTGTGGATATAGAATACAAGGAAGCTCTCTTTTTTCTTCTCTCTTAAATTGCGTAACACCATCAACTCAGGCAACCTTGGTTTATATAGATGATCGTGGGTTTGAAACATGGAGATTGTGGTTAATTACGTAGATGATCGTGGGTCTGAAACCATGATCCCACGATCTCCTTCAATAACGAGGATGTGCCCTTGAAATAACTGTCGCATCCATCTACCTTCCGGGTAGTCGAAGCGAGTCGGCCTACCAAGTAATCGAATGAAGATCTGCCTCCAAATAGCCAGATCTAACTAGGCTACCAAGCAGGCAAGAGAAGATCCGCCTTCGAGCAGCCAAACTTAGTTGGGTTACTGGGTAAGCAAGTTGTCGGACTAAGTCTATACAAGCATCCTGAAAAAGCTTATTTCCTTTAATGGGTTTTATTAATAAGGTCTGATCAAGAGGATTTTTCTTCCCTCATCATAATGGAAATGACAAAAAATAATGGCTGAATAGCGAGATAAGATTCCTTAACCATAATATCTATAAATAATATAATTAATGTGATTGTTGTATTACCATATATATAAGAGGTGATTTTGACGAACGTGCTCAAAACTACTAAATAACAATGGAGATCTCATCAAACAAAAACATCATCCAACAATCATTAAAAAGTGCTTTTTTGGATATTTATGAGCATAATGCACATTGGATATATATATATATATATATATATATATATATATATATATATATATATAACTTTGCAAGTGTACGGATAAAATAATGAAGTATTTGGAGATATGGATGTAAATAAGTATGTTGCTAGGAGCATGAATGTAAAAATTCTTAAATTATGCCTAAGAACCTTCGTCATCAACTTCTCCAAAGTGAGGAAAATATTTTAAGAGATGTCCTTGCTTTCCACGACACTCTCACATCCTGAGTGAATTACCGTAATGTTGCCAAGGGTCCATCCAACAATAGTAGCCTATAGATATCCTTTGTAGGACACCTTTCCATCCTCCAACTCCCACCTATCAACTATGAGCGGCTTTCCCCCCTTTCTTTTCCCTCTTGTGAGCAATCGACCATACGAAAGCTTTGGGGCTTTGATTGGCCACCCTAGGTTGATCGCCCCCCCCTCCATTGGATCGTCCTTCCTTTCCCTCGGACCTCTCTCTCCTCTTCATAGATCAGGCCTTTATCTCAACATGCACAGCCTTTCGTGTATGATCACAGCGGTCAAGGCCGAGGCGGAGGTGCACTCGTAGAGGTTGCTATGGGGGTTGTGGCTGTGTGGCGACATTCGAGGACAGTGATCGTCCAGACGTGGCAAGCGTCCGACCTAGGCGGTCGAGGTCGGCATTTACCCATGGCATGGCTTCGATTGTGGTCGCAACATGGCGTGCAAACGTGGCGCAGCCGAACATCTATGGTTGCGGTGCGATAGACGTGGTATGCGGACGGCATGTAGGGCAGTAGATGTCTGCAATGTCACGTCGTGGTGGTCGTATTCAAGGCAAGCTACGAGCATACGGTTGTCGAGGCATAGTCGACGATCGATTCGCGGGAGCGAGTGACAGTCGAGTGTCGGTTGAAGATTTATAGGAGTTTTGGTCCTTTTTTAATGCTTTTTAGTGTAGATCTATTTTGTTAGGGACCACGCGTGACCTCGTGCTTATCACGACCGAGATTTCTGACACGAGTCAGTGGCTGATTTATTCAATTTTCTCATTTGTGTGATTTTCGAGATTTTATCTCGTTAGTGCTTGCCGTATCAACTAACGTGGGGTCACTCTCCCTTGGGAGATCGTCCAGTTCCTGGTCGCGAGACACTTCTTTTTCTTTTTCCTTTGTTTCTTGTCTTATTGTTTTCTGTGTTTTGGCCTTCCACCGTTTCTATGAGGCGTAACCTCCCCCTGTTGAGGGCGTTAGGCTTCTCCTTCTCTCTCTTCCCCTGTGGGGTGCGTTCTTTTGTATTGGGTTCTTCCCTTTTTAGTGGAATTTTATTCCCTCAGAAAAAAAAAACTCCCACCTATCAACCTCTCTAATAACCAGACAAAACCTCTTAACGTCATCGTGCAGGTGCATAAACTCTTAGACCCTTTGGTCAAACAAATAGAAAAGAATAAGTTGAAGAAAATGATTTTTTTTAATTACTAAGTCACCCCTACACCTCTTTATATAGAGAGGTGAGGGAAAAGTTCCAACATAAATCGAACAAAATAATAAAAAGAACATAATGCCCTTTACAATATAACGTAACTCAACACTCACTCTTACTCTGGACCATATATATCCACCATGCTTAGCTGTTTCTACACTTCTCAAGCTAAGAGCAAGGTAGCAGCTTGGTGAATATGTCAGCAGTTTGAAGAGGAAAGACAGGTAATACGAAGCAGACCCTACTGAATCAAACTCCCGATGTAATGACAATCCACTTCTACATGTTTCGATCTCTCGTGGAACATGGGATTGTGTATGTTGCAGCTCAGTTGTCACAATGCATCTCCACTAGCTCTTGAATAGTAACATGAAGATCTTGTAACAAAGATCTGATCCATATCATCTCATTTGCAGTATGTGTCATGGCCCGGTACTCAGACTTAGCACTAAAGCGTGAAACTACACTTTGTTTCTTACTCCTTTAGGTCACCAAGTTCCCAGCTACAAAAGTACAAAAGCCAGTGGTAGACCGCCTATCTCCTAAATAATCTACGTCTAAGTAGGCAACAACAAACATAAGAGCCTTCTTCTAAAATAGAATGCCTCTACTTGAACATCCCTTGATGTATCTCAACATCCGCATCACATCCTGCCAATGAACATCAGTGAGTTTATCTAAGAACTAACTTAGATTACCCACTGTAAGACTAATATCTAGCCTAATAATGGTCAGATATAATAACTTCATCACCAGTTATCGATATGCCTTTTTGTCCTTCAGTTTCACTATATCATCAAAGAGATGAACTTTAGGATCCATAGGAATGTTGGCATTCTTGATCCTAGCATGCCTGTCTCCTAAAGAATGCTTGTGACAATTTCAATGCCTAAAAAATATCTCAGCTTCCTAAGGTCTTTCATGATAAACTGACGTGTCAAGTACTTCACTTGAGAAATGCCATCTGCATCATCACCTGTGAGGATAAGGTCATCCACATACACAAGTAGAGCCACTGTACCACTACTGGTCTTCCTCACAAATAGTGAATGGTCAGACGAGGACCTCTACATCCCAATGACAGACAACGCCTCAGACAAGCACTGAAACCAGGCCCGAGGAATCTGCTTAAGAACATAAATGACCTTACGAAGTCTACATACACACTCCCATTGAACCTCAAATCCAGGTGATTGTTGCATATATATGTCTTACAAATCTTCATATAGGAATGCATTTTTGACATCCAGCTGATGTAAATACCATCCATAATGAGCTGCAATAGAGATGAGTATACGAACAGTAAAGAGCTGAGCAACTGCGAAGAACATGTTAAAGAAATCCACCACATAGGTTTGAGTGAATTCTTTGACTATGAGGTGGGCCTTATATCGAGAAATAGATCCATCTGGGTTATATTTTAAGGCAAAGATCCATCTGGCTCCAACGAGGTGTGCACTAGACGGTCGAGGAGACAACTCCCAAGTGCCTCTGTCAGTAAGAGCAGGCATCTCCTCTTCCATAGCTGCCTTCTAATGTTGTAGTAAAAGCCTGCTGGTACGAGATAGGGATCTCAGCACTGGAAACTGTAACAATGAACACATGAAACTTGGAAACCAGAGAACTAGTAGAAACAACACTTCCTGCAACACGATATTGTGTACAAGATCATGAAACCTTCCTGATAGCAATGGGGATATCCTCATATGTGGGCATAGAAAGAGAACCTAAAGACAACATCAGAAGGATCGTTAGTACCCGCAACACATACCTGAGTGGGGAAGGACGATGGTGGCTCAGTAGGGACTGAGGAGGGGGGGTGTGTGTCTTCTTTCTATAAGTGATAGGAAGTTAATATGTAGTACCCTTAAAGGTTTTCTCGTCAGGTGGTATAACTCTGAATGTGCCCACAATTTGCTCTGTAGTAGGTACACCACTACTCTATGAAAAATCCTCCGTGGCTACAGGAGGTACAAGCATTGGCACTGCCATCTCAACCTCTTTCACCTGATGACCTAAGGTGGAAAGGTATGGAATAGACTCATGAAAAGTCACATCCGCACTAGCATAGTGCCTTTGGTGCATAGGATCAAAACAGCTATACCCTTTTTGAGTGCGTGAATAACAAAAAAATATGCACTTAACTGCCCTTGGAGCTAATTTGTCATGATCAAGCCCAAGGAGGTGTACAAACGCCATACAACCAAAAGTCTTTGGTGGCACAAGAAACAAATCTAAATCAGGATATACAATGTTCCATGGGATCTGCCCATGAAGCACAGAGTAAGGAAGCCTGTTAATGAGATAACAAGCAGTAAGAACCGTATCTCCCCAGTACTTATGCAGAACATTATTCTGGATAAGCAAGGCTCTAGCTGTATCCAGAATATGATAGTGTTTTCTTTCAATAATCCCATTTTGCTGTGATGTGTGAGGGCACGATGTCTGATGCACAATGTCAAGTGACCCATACAAGTTAGCCAAATTCTTAATATAGAATTATAAAGCATTATCAGTTCTAATCTTCTTAATGCACATACTAAACTGAGTTTTCACAAACATTACAAACTGTTGAATAATGGATCCAACCTCTGATTTATTCTGCATCAAAAATGCCCACGGCAAAAGGGAGAAATCATCCACAAATAACAAATAATACCAATAACTCTGTCGGTCTACCACACAGTTAGGACCTCAGATATCACAATGTAATAAATCAAAGCAAATAGAACTACTGGACTGGATAAAAGCTGTAAAACTAGCATCGTAATGATTCCCTAGCTGACAGGCATCACACTGAATTTTCATGGTGGGAGAAAGATGAGAGATGATCCGGCGTAGGTTGTCCAGTGAAGGATGACCTAGTCGTCTGTGCTACTGCAAGGCACTCCCCACAGTAGTACTCGTCTGACAAGTTGGAGCAACAGGACTCTGAACCAACCGATACACACCCCCCTCCTCATGGCCACCACAAATCATCCTCCCCATCATGTGATCTTGAAACGTACATCCAACCGCATCAAAAATAGCACGACAATTCAACTACTTAGTAATAGTACTAACAGATAACAACTACATTGCCATGTCAGGCACATAGTAAGCATTAGAGAGATGCATGGAGGGAGTAACTGATACCCCTCCCTTACCACAGATAGGGGCATGCCTACCATATGCAAGTTGCACTGAGTGATCTTGTGGTATCTTCTGCATATTCCTAAAACATTGGGAATTCCCTGTCAAATGATTTGAGGCACATGAATCAATCAACCATGACCTATTCACACCTGATGCGGATGCATAAGCAGCTATGCCTGAAGACTAAGATTGCTCGTGGGTTAATTGGGCTAGATGCTGTACAATTGCATCATAATCCACCTCTGCAAGGGTAACTGCCTCAGTAGACACATCTAGAGGTGTAGTCATAGAAACTTGGTTGGCAACTACAGGCCATCCAAGTTTGTTCCAGCACTTGGCCTCAATATGGCCAAGTCTACCATAATAAGAAGTGATCTTGCCACGACCACCATCAGCACGCCCCCTGCTTTGCCCTTGAAGGCTCCTGTCCGTCCTCCACGAATACTCATCGCTGCATGAGCAGAGGTGTTACTAATAACACCCTCTGGCATTGACTGGATCTGCAACCTACTAAGTCTCCTGTATATCTCCTCAATAGGAGGAAGATCAGATAGTGTCAAAATCTGTAAACATGCAGCAGAATAACTATCATTGAGCCCTACCAGAAACATGTGCAGAGAACTTCCTCTAATCCCTACATGTGGCTGAGGTACACATAGGCCTGCATGCATTGTATTTCTCCAAGAGTCCCTTCATGGTGGAATAGTATTACAAGAGACACATGGATTCCTACTTCAAGTGACAAAGATATAATGGATTTGAAGACTCGGGTGGAGTTGAGTTCATGAGAATAAGCGACCTTCAGATCATCCCACATCTCCTTGGCCGTCTTGTAATACATAACTTTATCTCTAATGCGAGGTATAACACTATTGAGTATCCAGGCCCTCACCATGGCATCATCCCTATTCCAGATTGCATATTTACTTGTCTTCTGCTATGAGAACATGCCGCTTCTCATGTCCTTCCACAATGACAAGAAATGTCTGAGACCAATAGGGGTAATTGGTCTCATTAAGCTTCACAATAATAGCAAAGAACGAGTTCTTGTGGAGTACACTGCCTCCAATATGTTCTGAAGTAACTCCAGATTTTGACAATGATGGGTCATAGTGACAATCAACCACAAGTACCTTGAAATCTGACATAAACGAGGAATACATGCCCCAAAAAGCTCTGCTCCCACGCGGTCAACAAAGGGGAATACACACCCCAAAACATCATCAACAGGAGAATACACATCCCAAAATAGTAATCTAAATTCTGATTTGATTATACCATCAAAAATGAATTTCCAAACTTCTTTCTAGAAAATCCTTGCTTTAGAACTCCATCACCAATGTTCGAAGGATGCTCCTAAACCCCGTTGCAAGGGAAATTAGGGTTTACAACCCTTTTCTTACTGCTGAGAGAAACCTAGCAGTAGGAAGAGGGCATCGAAGAAGAGGAGGGTTGAGGAGCCCCCCTACTACAGCTCTTGCTGCTACAGTAGGCCGTGGTGATAGCGCTGGCTAGCGACGGCTGGTCGATACTACTGTCGATGGTGGCGGCGGTGGTGAGTATTGATGGTAGGGTTAGAGTTTTGGAGGTAGAGTCCCCAATCTGGCTCCGATACTAAGTTGAAGAAAATGATTTTTCTTAATTATCAAGCCATCCCTACACCTCTTTATATAGAGAGAGGTGAGGGAAAAGTTACGACATGGACCCAACAAAATAATAAAAAGAACATAATGCCCCTTACAATATAACGTAACACAATAGAATATGTATAAGTACAACCATTACCATCTGGCCAAAGATTCCAATATGAAGCTACCTTAGAATCAACCTCAAGAGAGAGTGAGAAAACTCCTAGATAAGCATCAGAAAAATGAGCACATGATTCATCGCCCTTAGATCCAAAACACCCAACCCCCTTGAGATAAGGGGGCACACACTTGTCAACCAACCAACTACAATCCACTGGAATTTTCTCCCCTACTAGATGAATCTTCTGATCATCCTAACAAGACCATCCTCCACCTTCTCAAACAGCTCAAGGCCTTGAACACTAACATGAAGATAGTAATAATAGTCAATACTGACTTCAATAGTAGCAACTGACCACTCATAGAATGCAGCTTGGATCTCCATCCTTCAACCTCCATCTCAATCACCAGGTTCAAAACCATAGCTTTGAGAGAGCCAAATAGTTATGGTAAACCAAATAGACAAAAAGTAGCTATCTAATGTGTGTGCCACGTGCCTTTACACACTTCACTTCCTTTTACTCTGTCAAACCAAAAGAAACAATGGGAAATAATGATTAGTCATCTTTCATCAAAAGAGCCTTACATCTCTTTATATAAGATGTGTGGGTAAATAGTAGTACAAGACCAGACAAAAAATGAAAATAACCAATGAGGAGTCCTATAACACTCCCCCTAAAGCTGGAGCATAGACGTTAATCATGCTCAGCTAATCACAACATATATCAAAAGTAGAACGAGGTAAGGATCTAGTAAAAATATTTGTTGTTTGGTCTTCAAAGCAATCAGGGATGTATAAATAATACCCCTCTAAATCAGATCTCGTGTGATATAACAATCCACTTCAGCATATTTTGTATGCTAATGGAACATTAGATTATTGGCAATATAAGTAGCTGCATGATTATCTCATCTCTATAGGTGCCTCTATCTGGACATATAAATTTTGTAGAACAGACCCACCCAGACCATCTCTATAGTTGTCTGTGCCATAGCACGACATTCAAATTCAGCACTAGAGTGAGAAACAATGCTTTGCTTCTTGCTACACCAAGTAATAAGATTACCAGCTACATAAGTGCAAAATCTAGTGGTAGACTTCCTATCACCCTTGCATCTTGCATAATCAGCATCAGACTAACCAACAACATGCATGGAAGTACCTCTGGAAAATAGTCGACCATGGTCAACTACTTTTTTCAGGTATCTAAGCACTTGCATAACTGCTTTCCAATGCTGCTTTGTAGGTCTAACCATGAATTGACTCAATTTTCCTACAGCTAGGGAAATATTTGGTTTAGTAATAGTAAGATAAAGAAGCTTGCTCACCAGTTGTCGATAAGATCTACTATCAACTAAAGAGGACTCAATATCATATAGGTGTCCTTTAGGATTCATAGGAATATTGATAGACTTGGCACCCAACATTCTTGTCTCCTGAAGAACATCAAGATCATACTTGCGCTAAGAAATAACAATACGTTTCTTGCCTTATGCCACTTCAATGCCCAAGAAATATCTTAGATGTCCCAAATTTGTTATCACAAATTTTTCTGCCAAAGTTTTCACTTCCTTATTCCTACATCATTATCCCCAGTAATAATAAGATCAACCACATATACCAGAAGCACAACTCCTTTGTCACTCATCCACACAAATAAGGAATGATCTGCTAAAGATCTTTAAAGGCCAATGTCCTGCACTACTTATGTTAACTGTTGAAACCATGCATAGGGATTTTGCTTAAGGCCATAGATGACCTTCTTAAGCTTACATACACTCTCTCTAAGTCTCAAAATTTGAAGGTTGTTGCATATAGACTTCTTTAAGACCACCATATAAGAAAGTATTTTTCACATCTAACTGAAATAATGACCAATCATAATGAGTAGCTACAGATAGAAAAATCCACACCGTAGGAAGTGCTACAGGAGAGAATGTGTCAAAGAACTACACCCTATCAGTTTAAGTGAATCCCTTTACAACAAAACAAGCCTTGTGTCGTGAAAAAGATCCATCTTGATTATATTTCAGGGCAAAGACCCAGTGGCACCCCACTAAATGAGCACCTCATGGTAGTGTGGTCAGCTCCCATGTCCCTCTAGAATGTAGTGCAATCATCTCGTCCTTCATGGCTTGACATCATTTTGAATCAAGTATACCTTGCTGATAGGTGGAAGGAACAATATAGGCTATTAGTGCTAAATAGAAAAGATCAAAAGACTTCCCCAAATTAGCCCGTGGAAGAATATCAAAAATCTTGTACTGAGTACAAGAATGTGGAGCCTTCCAAATAGCAATCGGAAGATTCGTAGTAGGATTAGGCACGTTAGAACCAAATAGCTCCTCAGCAATAGAAGATAAATTAGAAGAACCTCCAGAAACACCACTAGAAGAAGGATCATCAGTATCATCAATATGTACCTAATCTGGGAGAGATGGTGGTGAGGGGTGGGGGGGTGTCTCTGTGCATATGATACTAGCAATTTGTATACTTTAATTTGTATACTTTAATTAGGTCATGATATCTGTGTCCTATTCTGACTCGGAATCAGCCATGCTAGAATTGACAAAAACATGCTCTAAAGAAATAGGAGGCATTGGCATAGGAGTTGTCTCTATCTCAAACACCAACTAATGCCTCATGGTAGAAAAATATGGCATTGCCTCATGAAAAGTAACATCTGCATTGATATAATGTTTCCTAGCAAAAGAATCATAACACCGATGTCATTTTTAGGTATTACTATAACCCAAAAAGATACGTTTTGCAACTTGTGGTGCCAGCTTATCACGTCCTAAACCAAGTGTACAAATGCTACACATCCAAAAATCTTGGGTGACACATGAAATAAATCTTTGTCAAGATAAAAGACCTGCCAAGGTATGTTGGGCAATTCTATTAATCAACATATAGTAAGAACCGCATCCCCCCAATAAAGAGATGGCACATTATGATGTATCAACAGTGTTCTGGCTACATCCAAAAGATGGCAGTTTTCTCTCTGTAACCCCATTTTATTGAGACATATGGGGACAAGTGGTTTGGTATACAATTCCATGTATGCAATAGAAAGCAACCAATTTAGCAGTACAAAATTCAAGTGCATTGTCAAATCGGACTATCTTATTCACTGTAGAAAATTGAATCTTTATTTACATAATAAATGTCTCAATTACATCACAAACTTCTGACTTATTCTTATACTCAATTACATGTAGGACTCCTCATTTGTTGTTCTTATTTTATGTTTGACCGATCCTCAGAAGTAGTGACCTAGTTAGCCACAAGAGGTCTACCATGTTTGATCCAACATGTAGCCTTAGCATGTCCAACTCTCCCACAAAAGGTGCATGTAGTCTGAGGCCTACTAGGTTGACCTAATCCATGTCCTCTACTACGAATGGAAGGAGCTCCACGTCCTCTGCTACGAATGGAAGGAGCAGTCAAGGCTATCATCTGCCCAAGAGTATCAGTGGTAGTTGGCTTCACCACAATCTTGTTAAGTCGACTATAAGGATCCTTCAGCGATGGAAGCTCAGAAAGAGCCAAGATCTAAGAACGTGCTCCATCATACTGAGGTCCAAGGCCATCTAGAAACTGAAATACTACATACGACGATACTCCCTCTGACTGGTACAAGTAAACACAGGATGAGAAGCATTATACTTCTCAAGAAGTCCCTTAAGAAAAG
Source organism: Thalassia testudinum (assembly GCA_037157565.1). Lineage (NCBI taxonomy): Eukaryota > Viridiplantae > Streptophyta > Magnoliopsida > Alismatales > Hydrocharitaceae > Thalassia > Thalassia testudinum. The sequence continues at coordinate 59,490,330 of JAZHRO010000035.1, read as the reverse complement.
TATAATACTGAGCAAGTGATTATCCCTCTTGTGTTAGACTTCCTAGATCATTGTGAATCTGGAAAACCTTACTAAAATTCTTGTGTGAATATGTGCCATGTAATGAATCCCACATTTCCTTGGCCATTTTTTAATACATGATACCATCTCCAATTCGAGGATATACTGTATTCATTACCTTCTCCATTTTTTAATACATGATCTAGGAGCACCCCATCACATTACCTTCTTCCAAGTCAGATATTTGCCTACCTTATTGGTTGGTTCCGCCTTCAATAATATATGTTCCTTGTCATGACCCTCCACAGTCATGAGGAACATCTGAGACCATCGTGCATAATTGGTCTCGTCAAGCTTGGAATCCAATGACACTTCAGATGATTTAGATAATGCCATTGTGCCTTGAGAGGGAGGAAAAACCCAGAAAAACTATGATTTCATACCATAGCAAACTCTAAGAACAAAAGTTGAACCTCTTAGTCATCTACTCACCCATAGGTCGGAAATCAGACGAAAAACTTCAATAGAGGCCTTGGAATCAAATAGGGTAGCACAACATTATGGGGAATCACCCTAATGCGGTCATTCAGGGACTGTTGCTCCTCATCGCCGCCGCTTGAAGAGGAGGGCCCTCACCGGCGACCCTTCTACCGACCGGTTAGCGGTCACCAATGGCTTGCAGAGCCGGTGGAGGGTCGATGGTGGCCCTGGTGGTCGTCGCTGGCCACTCAAGTGCCCACCAATGGCCCTATAGGGGGTCAGTGGCGCCGCCTGCTGCCACTAGCAAGGCTGCTGTAGCCCCTGCGGTTGTTGGTGGCAATAGTAGTCGGCGATGGTGGCGATCTGGAGAGGAGAGGGGGATTTGGGTGGTTAGTGTTTTGGAGGCCTACTTGAGTGGGATACCAAGGCCACGATCTAGGACCGGTGCTTTGATACCAAGTGGAAAATAATGATCAATCTTATTTTATCAAGAGCCTTACACCTCTTTATATAAGAAGAGGTGTAGTAAATAATAGTACAAGACTAGGCACAAAATAAAAATAACAAATGAGTCAGATTTTTCATGCAAGGTCATCCATTTATTTTTGTCCTATGATCGAGACATCATGGGCAACCAAAAAGAGGCCATTAACGACTCGATGGGGAAATTATCCACCATGAGCGATTCATCTCATATGCAAGGCACCTCTATCAAGTTGGATGGGACCAACTTTCTTTTGCGGTCGACGCCTTTTTCTTAGTTCGTAGGTTCACATCGAATGAAGTATATCCTCATGAAAGATAAGTCTATCGTCGAAAGAGATGATTAGGAGGCCTATAATGACTGGGTGGCCATTTGAATGCTTAATAGCATAAAGGAGCTTATTACTAAGCATGTGATGTCCTATTCATTTGCTAAGAAGATGTGGGAGGTCTTACACGAGACACATTCCCACAGGAGCAATATAGCTCGTCTCTACCAAGTTATTAAGGAGTTACACACATCCCAAAAGGAGACTCTGAGCTAGACTCAGTATTATGGCTCCATGAAAAATCTCTAGGATGAGTAGGACATCCATCAACCAATCTCATCTGATGTGGCGGTCATGGTAAAGCAGCAGGAAGCTACCAGATCAATCCAACTGCTTACAGGATTGGGCCCTAAGTACAAAGCGGTGAAAGACTAGCTTATGACACTAAAGGAGATTCCCACATTGATGCAGATATATGCTTGTCTTTCACACCTGGAGATATTTAACAATGTTCCCCTCTTTGACTCTTCTTCCATGGCATCCTTTAGTCATGGTTGAGGGCCCGTTGAGGAAGGGGGAGGAGGCATGCTACTAGAGGAGGTGGCAGTGGTCATGGTTAGGGTCGTAGTTTTTTCTGTGAGATTACCACAAGACCAATCATACAGTTGACCGCTGCTGAATCAAGCACAGATTTCCTCGGGATCCTTTAGCCAACCATGTCTCCTTTAGTGGGGAGGAGAGTCAATAGCAAAAGTAGAAGCATGCTAGCCCCCATATCACAATCTTTAGGGAGGAGTATGACAGAATGATGTCCTCCCAGTTTGTGTCCACTGTAAGAGCTTTTGTTGTTTGTCAAATAGGTATTGCGACCATTGCTTCTAATATCTATGACCCTGCATAAATTGTCGACTCAGGTGCTCTTCTTACATCATAGAGGATGACACCTTATTCTCCTCTCTTTGGTCTCTTACCACACCTTTCTACATTAGGGTGGCTGATGGTGCCTTGTCCCTTATGATAAGCCCTAGTGACATCTCTTTCATTGGTTCTTTATCCCTGTTTGATGTGATGCATGCTCCTAAATTTACTTTAAATTTAATGCCCATTAGTTAGATAACTAAGGCATTAAATTGTCAGGCTATTTTTCATGACTAGTTTTTCTTTTTGCAGGACCTCAATACAATGAAGCAGATTGGTGGAGGTCTCGAGCAGAATGGTCTCTACTGCCTTGACCTACCATCTCGACATTTCGCTGCTGCTGCTGAATTAGCCATTATTGCCTTACAGTGACATCTACGCTTGGGTCATCCGAGTATTATAGTCCTGCATCATCAGTTTCTTGATTTACAGTTTCCTGATTCTTTTCTGTGTGATGCGTATCAACTTGGCAAGCATCATAAGTTGTTTCCTAATTAGAATAAGACAACAAAGTTAGCATCTTCTCTTGTCCATGCAGATTTGTGGGGACAATGTTGGGTTTGTAGGATTAGGAGATTCAATATTTTCTAGTTTTGGTTGATGACTGTACCCGTATGTCGTAGGTTTATATAATGAAAAGAAAGTTAGAAACTCCTGTATTGATTAAAGATTTTGTTAGTGAAATAAAGACTCAATTTTATGTTCTTTGCATGTTCAGGATTGACAATGGGCTGAAATTCGTGAACACTACTTTGTCTCAGTTTTTTTCTTCTTTGGGCACTGTTCACTAAACCTCTTGCATTCACACCTCCCAACAGAATGGGGTGGTTGAACATAAGTTGAGACATTTATTTGATGTGGCATAGACGATCATATTTAAGATGCATGTGCCTTTACAGTTTTGGGTTGATGCAATTCTTATTGTTGCATTCCTTATTAATAGAGTGACCTCGTCTGTCTTAGGTAGTCAGATGCCCATTCTGTTTTGTTTACAAGCCAAGAGGCGTTTGCTCTTCCTCCTATGGTCTTTGGGTGTGTCTGTTTTGTCCACTTATTCGAGGTGAACAAGTTGTCTCCCTGATCCATCAAGTTTTTTTTTTTTTTGGGTACTTGAGGACTCAAAAGGGATATCATTGTTATGATCCTACGACTTATAGATTTTACGTTAGTGCTGATATTACATTCTTTAAGGAGATTCTCTACTACTCTAGGAAAGGGAATGCCTCTTCTCCTGTGCCATAGGATATCTCTCTTTCTATATTGTCTGCGACACCCCTAGAGCTCTCTAAGCCATCTCATCCACTAAATATAGATCATTGACCACCTCATACCTCTAGACCAATCGAGTTTTATTCGTGAGCATTTCATTGCAGAGCCACCACTACTCCCACAGATGAACCCTTATCCACCATTCCCACTCAGCCTCTCACTGATACTGTGGATTCAATTGGAGATCAACTAACCCCTTCCACTGAGGTTACAGATTTAGGCCTTCCCATTATATGCCGCTTGATTATTTGCCTGCAGCAAGGAGATCATTATCACTTGTAGTTGACAGTCACCAAATCCCATGCAATCATACTAAGGCTCTCCAAGATTATTTCTTGGAAACTAGCATGGAGGAGGAAATGACTGCGCTTTTGTCTCGAGGGACCTGAGAGCTGGTTGATCTACCCCCAAGAGCGACTGATGTAGAGTGTAGATGAGTGTTTACCCTTAAGTACCTCCCAGATGGTTCTATTGAGCACTGCAAGGCGTGACTAGTCGGCAAAGGCTATACTCAAACCTCTGACATTGACTACTTCAAGACATTCTCTTTTGTGGCCCGATTGAATTTTGTTAGAATTCTTCTCTGTTGCGATAAATCAAGAGTGTCATGTCTACCAACTTGATATAGAAGATGATTTATTATATGGTGACTTAGATAAAGATGTTTATATGTAGCAACCTCCTAGGTTCGTATCTAAGGGGGAGTATCAGAAGATTTGCAGGTTGAAAAAGGTAATCTGAGTTTAAACAAAGTTCGTAGGCATGATTTAAGAGATTTAACAAAACTATTCAGGAGTATGGCTTTACTAGTTCATCATCTGATCACTCAGTTTTCACCATGCACAGGACAATGGGCTCAGTTATTATCATCATATATGTTAGGTTGAAATGTCGTAATTCTTTATTAAAAAATCCTAGATGCCTTTATATAGGGAGGCACCCAAAAAGTGGAGTTAAAAGTATGCCCCTTACACAATATAACACTAAAAATAACAAAACAGACATACAAAAATAACTTAACACCCCCCCAAGCTAGAGTATAGATATCAAGCATGCTTAACTTGGAACATAACAACTCACGACATTTCTTGGGAAGTACTTTGGTAAAGGCATCTGCAGTCTAACCTTCAATAGCAATCTAAGGCATGGTGATTTTGCCAATGGTGATAGCATCTCTGATAAAATGACAATCCAGCTCTATGTGCTTTGTTTTCTCAGGGAAGGTTGGATTATTAGTAATAAATGTAGCTGCCTTATTATCATAGTATATAGGACTTGATCCAGAAACACACTCCCAAGTCACATAAGATAGATCTCACCCACAGAAACTCACAAGTAGTATAGGCCATAGTCCTATGTTCTGATTCTATACTAGACCTGGATACAATATTTTGCTTCTTACTTCTCCATGTTACAAGGTTACCACCTACATAGGTACAGTAATCAATAGTACATCTATCTCCATGCGAACCAACATTAGTCTGCGTTAGAATATTTCCAGACATCAAGATGGCCATGCTTCATAAGAGGTAGCCCCTTCCTCGAAGCTTGTTTGAGGTATTTGAGCACCTGACATACGCTACCCCAGTGAACTTCTCTGAGGGATTGCATAAATTGACTCATCTCCCCACAATAAAGCAATTATCGGGTCTTGTGACAGTCAAATATAGCAGCTTTCCTACCATCGCACGGTATCTAGTGACATCTTCAAGTAAAGAACTCTCAGAATCTGCAAAAAATGAGGGGTCCATAGGAATGCTGGCAAGCTTGCAACCCAGCATTCCTATCTCTTTTAGCATGTTAAGAACATACTTTCTCTGTGACAACACTAAACCTCCATCAACATGTTACACTTCAATACCTAGAAAGTAGTTTATCATTCCCAGATCCTTAGCGATAATGTAAGAATCTTTTGACAACTTCTATTCTTGTTTCATATCATCTACATATACAATAATAATGTTAGATCCAGTAGCTCTATGCATGGTAAAAATAAAATGATCTGCAGTAGATCTAGTAAAGCTAAATTCTTGCACAGCTTTACTAAACCTCTCAAACCAAGCTCTGAGACTCTGCTTGAGGCCATAAATAGCCTTTTACAACCTGCAGACCTTCTAACACTCCCTCTTAATCACAAAACCATAAGGTTTTTACATGTATACTTCCTCTAAATCACTATAAAGAAATGCATTTTTAACATCAAGCTGAGAGACAGACCAACCCTTGTCGACTGCTACAGAAAGAAGTATTTTAGGGTGAAAAAATAGTCAACTCCAAATGTTTGCATGTAACCTTTGGTAACCAACCTTGCTTTGAATCTTTCCACTATATCATTTCGCCGACATTTTAGGGTAAACACCTACCTATAACCCACAACAGTAGCCCAAGAGGGTAGGTCAACAAGATCCCAAGTACCCCTAGACTGAAGAGTAGCCATCTCCTCCTCCATAGTCAAGGTCTCGGAAGGGTCCTAAGAAGCCTCAATATGATTCTGGGGAATATTCATGCTATCAACTGCAAGAGATAAGAGTTTCCCTGTTGCAAGTAAATGATCAAGTGGTATATAATTTGAAACATAATATTTTCCACAAGATCGTTGTGTCTTCCTCTGAGAAGTAAAAAGATCCACATCATGTATCTCTGGGGCTGTAGGGTCTAGATCTCCATCTGAATCAGCAATATCAGTAAAGGACTGAGCACGAATAGTAGACAATGGTTTCTCCCCCGATAGTATGGTAGAGGGATGTCTCCGCTGAAAATGTTGAGGAAAGGTCTCTGTAGTAGGCATCTCAAAATGTCTAGGATAGGGCATAAAAGGGCCATCATGAGGTGGAGGTGGCTCAGAGGGATCTAGAGATGCAGCAGTAGGCATAGGCAATGGAACATCTTGCGAGACACAAGAGTCTTCCCTATGGTAGAATAATAAGGCATGTCCTCAAAGAAAGTCACATCCTTACTAACATAAAATCGATGTGACAAATGATCAAAACATCTATACCCCTTCTAGGTTTTAGAATAACACACATAGACACACTTCACAGATCTAAGAGCAAGTTTATCCATTTTGAATAAATGGACAAAGCACACACATCCAAACACTTTAGGAGGCAATGAAAAAAACTCCTGATCAAGAAATAAAGCAGAGTAGGGAACTATCCCACCAAGAGCAGAGAACAACACCCTATTAATAAAAAAAGCAGCTGTAAGAACATTTACCCAGAAAGTAGCAGGAACATATATTTGAAATATAATAGTACGGGCAACATCAAAAAGATGTCTCAACTTCCGTTCAGCCACCTCACTCTGTTGGGATGTATAAACACAAGAGATCTAATGTATAATACCATGAGACTGAAAAAATTAAGTCAACGTGGAGTTCACAAACTCAAGCCCATTATACGAATAGTAATAGAAAATTAAGTCTTTATTTCATTCACAATTTTTAATCAATGCAGGAGTTTCAGATTTTTCCTTCATCACAAAGATCCAACAGACACGGGAACAATCATCCACCAAAACAAAAAAATACCGAAAACTCCTAAGACTCTTGACCTAACATGGGCTCCATAGATTAGCATAAATAAGAGAGAAAACAGACTCAACTCTTTTATTTCTATTAGGAAAAGAAACTCTATGATGTTTGCTAAGTTGCCAAGCATCGCAGGTAAACGAATATGAAAACTGCGTATCAGGAAATTGACGAAGAACAGAAATGCTAGGATGTCCCAATCTACGGTGCCACTGTAACGCAAACGTGGCAGAGTAAAGGCCATCCTGCTCAACTCTAATCTGCTTCATCATCTGGAAGTCCTGAGTCTGCAAACCAAGATGGCTTACGAGCACCTCGACGCTAGCAGTAGTACCTGTCTTCTGGGAAATAGACACACCAGTAGTGGAGATAGCCTGGGAAGATGCAAGCCTATCATACTCCTCCTTGGAAATAGTGACCTGATGATTGACATGTGCTTCCTCTTGATAGTGCTGATTCTCATCTCCACTATAAGCAACCTGATTAGCCTGATGACCGTGAGGGAACCCATGCTTTATCCAGCACCTATGAACAATATGATTTGTCTTGTGACAACGGTCACAAAACACATCATGTCCTCTGCCACGGCCACCAGCTCTTGCTCCACGTCCTCTCCCCCTGCCCCCTGAGGTTCCCTTACCTTGACCAGTAATTGCCAAGGCAGAGGAATCAGAGATAGAAGTAGGGTCAGATATCTCAATTATAAAGAGTTGAGCATATATCTGTGTAGGTGTAGGGATCTCCTCCAATGCCACAAGCTAATCTTTCACAGACTTGTATTTAGGGCCAAGCGATGCAAGTAACTAAACGGACCAGAAAGCTTCATGCTGCTTGGCAATCGCAGTGACATCTGTAGAGATAGGTTGGTAGGTATCCTGCTCATCCCAAAGATTCTTCATAGAACCATAGTACTTGGCCAAGGACATGGTTCCCTTTTGGAAGGAGTGCAACTCTTCAATCACCCTATAAAGGTGACTAATGTTGCTCTTATGAGATGCATCTCATGAAGAACTTCCTACATTTTCTTTGCCGATGCATTGGACATGACTTGCTTTGTAATAGGCTCTTTCATATTGTTTAGCATGCAGGTTGCCACCTAATCATTATTTGACTCCCATTCGACAGATTTGACAGTGAGTTCCTCTTGTGCCAAAATATAGTTCTTCCTGTGTAATCCCGCAAATCAAGAAAAGGAGGTAGGCCATAGCAAAAAGTTGGTACCATCCAACTTGATAGAAACTCCCTGCATACAAGAAGATGCACTCGAGGTAAAAATCCTCCTCGTCAAGTCGCTAGAGAGATCCTTCTTGCCCCCCAATATCATCCGACATATGGGAAACACAAAAAAATCAAGCTTTTATAGCAAAATTTAGATCATATATAGATCTGAGAATATAATCACAGATCTGAGTGGAGACTTTTTTAGACCATAACAACCACCTTTAGGGTTAAATAAGACTGCAAAGGGAATGTTTCTTCTCCTGAACCTCTACTTGGTTGGAGGGAGTGAAGGCCTCGTGACCAGCAGAGGAGGAGAGGTCCTCAAAGAAGAGGCCCCCCTTCATATGGCAGCAGCGGCAGCCTCAGGGACGACGGTGGCAACGCAGCAAGAGGAGGCGACGATGGCGGCGCACCTCAGACAGTCAAGATAGCAGTGGCAACGCCCCTCAAATGATCAGGGAGGCGATGCACGAAGAGGAGGGGTTCAAGCACCCCCAACGACGACAGTGACACCCTCTTGATCGGCGGCATTAGGCCATGCGGTCGATTAGAGAGGAGGGCGACAGCCTGGGCGAGCCGGCGATCGTCTGCCCTCTTGGCCGACGATGCTAGGCTACGTAGCCGGTCAGTTGGGGCAGGCAGCAACAGAGAGAGAGGGCCAACAACGTTAGGATTTTGGTGGAGGGGAGGAGTTTAATCTTTCGGTGGGATACCAAAACCCCAGCCTAAAACTGCTGCTTTGATACCATGTTAGGTTGCAATGCCGTAATTCTTTATTAGAAAACCCTAGGTACCTTTATATAAGAAGGTACCCAAAGGGTGGAGTTACAAGTATGCCCCTTACATAATGTAACACTAAAAATAACAAAGTAGACATACAAAAATAACTCAACAGTATGTGTAGATGACATACTTCATACAGGGAATGACACTACTGGCATTAAATCTACCAAGGAGTTTTTGCACGCTCAGTTTGTTACCAAGGATCTAGGACTGATCAGCTATTTCTTGGGGATCAAAGTACATGATAGAGGCCTTGTTCTATCTTAGAGGAAATATGTACTAGATATGTTGCGAGATACAAGTATGCTAGGTTGCAAACTTGCATGTATTTCTCTAGATTCTTCTATTCCTTTAGTTGATGTAGATAGCCCACTTCAAGATGTGACTGAATATCATATCATGGTGGGTAAGCTTCTTTACTTGATAGTGACCAGGCTAGACATTTTCTTTGTCTGATGCTTGAGTCAGATACAAGTATGCTAGGTTGCAAACTTGCATGTATTTCTCTAGATTCTTCTATTCCTTTAGTTGATGTAGATAGCCCACTTCAAGATGTGACTGAATATCATACCATGGTGGGTAAGCTTCTTTACTTGATAGTGACCAGGCTAGACATTTTCTTTGTCTGATGCTTGAGTCAGTTCATGCAGGCACCTAGAGAGGTGCACTGGTTAAGAGTCTGTTAGGTGTTGAGGTATTTGAAGAAGGCTCCAAGGAAAGGTCTATTCTTTTAGAAGCATGGTCACCTTGAGGTGTGGGGCTACTCCAATGCTGGTTATGCCGAGGCTCACAAGGATCGACGATCTACTACTGGATACTGCACTTACATTGGTGGCAATCCAGTTACATGGAGTAAAAAGCATAATATTATTTCCAAATCTAGTGCAGAATTCGAATACCGAGCTATGGCACATACCACATGTGAGCTTCTCTAGGTCCGATCTATTTTGCATGATTTTGGTACATCAAGGTTAGGCTCTACTTTATGTTTTGTGACAATAAGGTTACTACATTTATTGCCCATAATCCAGCTTCCCATAAGCGAACAAAGTATAATGCGGTGGATTGTGACTTCATCAAAGATGTGACAGTTGGGAAAATATCTACCCCATATGTTTCTACTGAAGATCAAGTTGATATTTTTACTAAGGCACTCTCTAGGAAGCGCCTTGATTACTTATCTTTCAAGCTGAACATGTCTAATGTTTATGCTCAAGCTTGAGGGGAGTGTTGAGTTGTATAGGATACTTTTGGTCTTTTTGTTATTTCTTATATTATACAGAGGTATGTGACATTATTTTCTTACGATGCCTCTCTATATAAAGGCACCTAAGGCTTAATGAATAAACTAAATTGCTCATTTTAACCATTAGTAACAATTAAATCTCTAAGAAACTTTGCACTAAAGCACCTATCTTATGAACACACTGCTCATTTAGTATTAAATGAGCATCCCCATTTAGCAATATAATTGATGATTAAAACTATTATGAATAGATATGCGATGAAAGAAAATATGCGTTATTTAAATTCATTATTGTGATGAAAATTAAAAAAAAAATAAAACCAATAACAAACATGGTAGGTGTACTATAGATGTACATAACTTGTAATACGAATATGCATATGAATTTTTCTTGTAAGACTATCATGTATAACTTGTAAAAATTGGTTAGAAGTCATTAACTTGTAATATCATAATATCCACTTGTAAAATAAAGGCAATGACTTGTAAAAATAATAAAGGAACTTGTAGTGCTCATTTGATACTAAATAAGCATAGTACTGTATATCAATGGAAGTGGATAATTGTTAGAAAGAATACTTCATGCGATCATCCCTTTTTTTACTTAAAAAGTTGTATATATATTGTTAGAAAGAATACTTCAATACATCATCCATGCTTAGAACCTCACAAACATCTTGTAAACCTCATAATTTTAGCCAACTCACATCCATCAATATTATACCTTGCAACTACACCATATTTCAAGTTTAGCCTCCAATTATCTTCAAGAGAAACAATATTATCCAACAAATATGAAAGAAAATCGTATTGTAGTATAGTTTCAACCTATACAAAGTGCACATTTCATCTAGTTAAAACAAATGAGCTTAATTGTTATTCCATAACCCTACCTTTTAATAGATAGAGATGAGAAAAATTACATAAGTTATCCTCAGAGAACTATGAAATGAAACAACTCAATAAATAACAAAATACATATAAACGATGTAGACCATAAGGGCTAACACTCTTCATCAAGCTGGAGCATAGATGCCAATCTTACTTAGCTCTGAACAACAAATACCAAAGGATGATCATGGCACCTTGGTGAAGATATTTGCTATCTAGTCATCAGAAGAAACATGAGTGGTGAAGATGAGGCCTCTTTGGATCAAGTCTCGTGTGTAATGAGTCAACTTCCAAATGTTGACCCCCTTATGAAACATTGAGTTGTTGGCAATGTTAGTTGCCTTATTATTACACCTCATCTCCATAGCAACATCAGTAGGAACATGCAAGTCTATTAGGAGAAATCTCACCCACATCATCTCAGTAGCAATGTGTACCATAGCCCTATATTCTGACTCTGTACTAGACCTGGAAACAACTGCATGTTTCTTACTCTTCCATGTCATTAGAATTCTTACTACATTGGTGCAGAATCCAATGGTGGATTTCCTATCTACCAGACATCCTGTATAGTCCGCATCAAAGTAGGCCACGATACTCTTAGAGGTCTCTTTAGTAAATAGAATCCCTTTTCCTAGTGCTTCTTCAAGTACCTTAGCACCATCATTGCAGCATCCTATTGCTGCTTGATAAGACTGTCCATGAACTAACTCAATTTCGCAATAGCAAGGGAAACGTATAACCTGATAATAGTCAAATACAAGAGCTTGCCGCCCTCTATACTGCATGTTGTCCACTGCCTCAACTTGCTCATTGTATAGATGAGTCTTGGGATCCATGGGAACATTGGATGGCTTTGCTCCTAGCATGCCAGTCTCCTGCAACAAGTTAAGGGCATACTTCCTCTGGGAAAGTACCATACCCTTCTTACTATATGCCACCTACCCCAAGAAAATGCCTGAGAGGACCAAGATCTTTAATAACAAAATTTGTTGCCTAACTCTTCTTGAACTCAAAAATGCCATGACCATCATCCCCAGTAAGGATGATATCGTTCGCATAGACCAGCAGTGCCACCACGCCCTGTGTTGTCTTTTTGACAAATAATGAATAATCTGAAGAGAACCTTTGATAGCTTCTAGAACCAAGCTTTAGGACTTTACTTTAGGCCATATATAACCTTTCATAATTTACAAACCCTGGAACACTTCCCCTGAATCTCATAGCTAGGAGGCTGCTAAATAGAAACTTCTTCCTGCAAGTCACCATATAGGAAAGCATTTTTAACATCGAGTTGATGGAGAGGCCAGTAAAACTGCACTTTGATAGAAATCAAGATGCAGATAGTAGCAAGCTGCACCACTAAAAAGAATGTGTCAAAGAAATCCACCCTATATGTCTAGGTGAATCTTAGTACTCAATGCAGCTTTACCACTGTCATCCTGTAAACACCCTAGATTACTAATGCAAAATCTCATCAGTATGCAAATTTGTCCTCACATGATGTAGGGGAGGAGCTAACACAAAGGAATAGGAGTATTGCTGATAGGTAACATGTTGTCGATAGGTGACAAGAGTATCTCGAAACCTAACAGACTCCAAGGTGACAGGCTCTGGAGGTGGTGACTCAGAGGGTGGTGGCACATGAACTAGAATAGCTTCCAGGGGCATAATAGGAATAGGCATAGGTGCCTCAACAACCTTAGGAGATAGACTCCACCAGATAGTGGAAAAGTATGGGATAAACTCGTGAAAAGTAACATCTACACTCACATAGTGTGTGTGTAAGAAGATCATAGCAACGATAGCCCTTCTAAGTATGAGAATATCCCAGAAAGACACATTTGACAGCCCTGCGAGTGAGCTTATCCCGACCTAGAGTAGTAATGTGGACAAAGGCAATACAGCCAAATACCCTGAGTGAAACATGAAACAGATTATCCTCAGGATAAAGAAGTTGGAGGGGAATCTGTTCATAGATAACAGAGGAAGATATCCTATTAATCAAGTAGCACGCTGTTAAAACATCACCCCAATAAAGAGAGGGGACACTATGACGAATAAGCAGCGTACGTACCACATCAAGAACATGCCTATGCATCCTCTTAGCAACATGAGGACAAGTAGTCTAATAGATGATCCCATAAGATTTATAAAACACAGAAAGGTACTAGGTACAAAATTCAAGAGTATTGTCTTTATGAACATTTTTAACACATACTAAATTGATTTTTATTTTTAAAACAAAATGCTTCAATACAATGCCCACATTAGACTTATTCTTTAACAGAAACACCCAAGATAACCTGGAAAATCATCCACAATGACAAGATAATAACGATAACTTAGTCAGGATTCGACTAGGCCCCATATATCAGCATGAACAAGATAAAACTTAGTAGACCGTGGGCTTTAACTAACGGGATATGGACTATGATGATACTTGCCAAGCTGACAAGCATCATAAGTAATAACTATTGATAGGAAAATATGAGGGATGACTCAACGAAGCCTGTCCAGAGAAAGGTGGACTAAACGAAGATGCCACTAGAGCGGGGATCTAGTAAAGAACGTGACAACCACATAAAAGGCAACTGCATAAGGAGATTAGAATAGGCAATAGACACCCCCTTCCTCATGGTCGACACTGATCATCCTCCTCGTTAGGATATCTTGAAAAGTGCAAGTAGTAGCATGAAATATGGTCCAACAATTCAATTCCTTAGTAATCTTACTAACTAACGACAAACTAATAGGAGAGTCAGGCACAAGAAGAATATCAGTCAATCTCATAATAGGGGTAACAAAAATCTCCCCCAATCCTACAATCTGACATGTCTTCCAACTGCCACCTTTACTATCCTCCCAGGTGGAACAGGCCGAATACAACGAAAACATCACTAATCTCCACAAAGATGTCAAGAGGCCCCAAAGTCAACTAGCCAGTATGTACCACACTAATCATAAGTGGTAGAGGTGAAAGCAAGTTCTGTACCTGACGAGGAAGCCAAAGAAATAGTCTTTGGGGCAGGTGATGTCTCCTAGGACAACTGTGCAAGGCATTGCAACAACTCATCATAGTCTGCCTTGGGTACAGGTACTGTGTCCGTCGTTTGCTCTGTAGTGATAACTGCCAGATTAGCCATGGGAGGATGATCATGTTTGGTCCAGTATGTACTTTCAATATGTCCAATCATGGAACAATATGTGTAAGTCGAGCATCCTCATCCAGTAGATCCACGACCACAACCTCAACCTCGTATGGCAGGGGTACCACAACCTAGGATAGTAGCAAGTGGTCTATCCTGTAGGCTCAGCAACTGTAAGAGAGACAAATCTTGCTCGTCCGGCTGTATGCCTCCTCCCAGGTAGGAAGCTCTGAGAGGGTGAGTAACTGTGAGCGTACAACAGTATAATCTGGTTTAACACCTGCCAAAAACTGAAGTATTGCAACCTCATGACGATAAACCCTCTGAGTGGCAAACGTGCAAACAGGTCTACACACGTTATACTTCTCCAATAGACCCTTCAGGGTTGAATAGTACTATAACAGCATATGACTCCTTACGAAGCTAAGATAGCTCGCTATATATCTGGAAGACTCTGCTAGAGTTCTTGTAGGAATAAGTATCATGAAAACTATCCCATATCCCCTTCATTGTCCTGTAATACATAATCTCGTCACCAATCCTTAGAATAACGTTGTTCATGATCCAGGCACAAACCATGGCATTATCCTTCTTCCAAAATGCATTATTCTCAGCCTTGTCTTGTGGTTTTGGTTCAAGCAGAACATACTCCTTGTCATGACCTTCTACTGTGATCAGAAAAGTCTGTGACCATCGAACATAATTGATCTCATTTAACTTTACCATGGGACCAAAGGGACTATTGTATCCCCCATCTCCGGGACTTACTATGATGTCACCTTGGATGAACTCTCCAACACCGTAGTGCTTGAATCAGACCAATGACAATTTTTGCCAACAGAAGATGAAAAATCAGATCATCAAATTTGCTTTAGGACCAAGTAGGACACTTGCAACAATCCTAGAAACAAATCACTTGTGGCGCTCTAATAGATCCAGGTAGCACCTCGGATGGTCGCAACGAGGCCTGCAACAACCAAGCAACCTCCAGGCGACGCTACTCAAGCCACTAGTGACACTAAGGATGGTCTCACAAGGTCCCTTAGAGTGACACAAGGATGCTACACCCTCCGAGAAGGTCCCCACTGCCAACGTAAACTTACGAAGCCCCTATTGGGTGGTGCAGAGACTCCATCAGCGACACAGAGGCTCATGAAACCCCTATTGAGCGGTACAGAGTCTACAACGTGACGGTGTCTTCTCTTGCATAGGAAACACTTGCTGGGCGAAGGCGACAAAGCTGTGACCCTTCTCCGATGAGGGTGACACCTGCTAGGCGAAGGCAACGCTGCTGTGAGCCTTCTTCGACAAGTGCAATGCCTCCCGGGTGAAAGCGACAACGTTGCAGGCCTTCTCTAGCGAGGGTGACAAAGTTTAGGGTGATGGGGCGGTGAGGTCAAGGTGATGGGACACCAAGAAGGCAGGTGGCGATGCTGAAGGGTCCATCGACTAGCCTTGAGGACGATAACGGCAAGGAGGACCAGTGCAACCTTTGTTTTTAGGGTTTTGTTAGGTGGAAAAGGAAAGGGGGTATGAGAATCGAGGTGAGTATCAAACAGTGACCTAGGACCACGACTTTAATACCAAATTAGAACAAATGAACTTAATTATTATTTCATAGCCCTAGCTCTTAATATATAGAGGCAAGAACTAGGAAATGAAACTCAATAAATAGCAAAATACATATAAATGATGTAGACAGTAGGGCCTAACATCTTGTAACCACTAGCAACTGATGAAAGGAGAGGGTTGGACATGTTATGGGGACAAAGGTCATATGTTCTCACATGCTGATGCTTGGCCATTAGGAACATTAGATCTCACCTACAGATATTTCTTGTTTGAATACCTTATATCTGCGGACTCTGAAGTTCATATTTTGCTGGATATTTTTTGAAGGAAAATTTTTGTTGGCTTTGGATCCAATGTTCTCTACATGTTCATTATGCGACAGCAATGGATGATTGATGGGCATCCATCAATGAACATAGTCCATGTGCATTATGTGAGAGCAACATGGAAAATTTTTCTTTGTTGGATTTTTTAGAATAGCTGGGAAACTGTCTCAAAAGGAGTTAATGGTCAAACTTTCAAGTACACTACCATATTTGGATTAATGAACTTGGAAAACATTCTCTCTCTACACACTTGGTTGCACCAGGATTTCTCCAGAGAGCAACCCACCTCTCCAAAGACAGTTACGAGCAACATCATTGGCAAGGTCCAAAGCAGAGGATGCCAGGGAGGTTCGTGCACTCATGTCTAATGAGGGAAGACAGACAAAACTGGAGCAGAGCCATTCATCTGCAAGCTGTCTTGAGGGATGGAGCTGGATCAAGTTGAGTTCAGCCTTGAAGACACCAAGAGAGAGCCTAGAAGACATGGAGCAGCCATGCCGTGGCTTGTTGCTATTGTTTTTGGGTGGTGGCAACCACAATTGAGTGGCAGGAGAAATTGAAATTTTAGGGGCTAATAATGCCCTGGCATTTGAGTGTACTTCTCCATCTAACTATAATTAACTACCATCCTGTACATCACAGTGTTTCATGTTAAACAAAAGGAAATTTCAAAAAAATCAAAATTGTTTAGGATTTCATGCACCTATTGCGCCTGCATTGTAATGAAAGTCACAGGAAAACTTTATAAACCAAATGTCACATTCTGGAACTGGATACTTCTGAAGAATATCAATAGAACCCTGGGAAATGAACAAAAATCATATTTTAGATGCCGAACAAAGAGTGTATGAGCAACATCTGCTTGCAGATGAAGCATCCAAACAAACCAAAGGCTTGATAAATGCATTAGTAATAAGAGATTATTTGGTAGTCTTTTATTAAATAGAAAAGAGAGAAGCTAGATATTAAGTCATACTGTACTACTTTAAAATAAAGCTTGCATTCTTGTAGAAACTTTTAAGAGATCAAAATACAGCTAAAAAGAAATACCTCCCCAGGATTCTGATCTTTGGTTTTTGGCTCCCATAAAACAATTTCATTGTCAACGCTCTGCATTATGCATAAAAAATGTTATCGTTAGTAGATGACTAATCCTTTTAAT
Source organism: Thalassia testudinum (assembly GCA_037157565.1). Classification (NCBI taxonomy): domain Eukaryota; kingdom Viridiplantae; phylum Streptophyta; class Magnoliopsida; order Alismatales; family Hydrocharitaceae; genus Thalassia; species Thalassia testudinum. Next base: position 59,473,032 of record JAZHRO010000035.1, on the reverse strand, counting down.
AAATTCAGATTTTATTCACGCAGACATCTGCATTTTTGAACCGAGGAGCAACAAAACCTTTAGCCAGTAATTCTACGGGATATAGCACCTTACGTCACAAAGATTAGCAGGACAGATAAAAAGTTCTATTTATTAATTGATCATATGTGCACTGGAAGCCAAAAAGAAAAGTACCTTTATTTTTGTATCCTCTTGATGTTAAAATGTTGAAAGGATATATAAACTTTTAAGAATTAGTGTAGTTCGGAGTGTGGAGATTCCGTGTGCATGGAAAATAGTCCATGTGTAGACTATCCATGTGTGGAACTGAGAGAGAGGAGGAGAGCAGCCGGTGGCTGCTTGAAGGTGGACCGGCTGCCTTGGGTGGCCGACTAAGTTGGCCAGTTGCTCTTGGTGGCCGGTTGCCTTGTGGACAAAAGAGAGAGAGGAGAGGAGCCTTTGAGTTGATTAAAAATATTATTGATGCTCAAAAGAAAATACGAGAGAACTCTTTTTATATAGAGAGAATATATCTCTACACTTGGAAATAAATCATATCTCTAACAAAGAAAGATCTTCTCTTAAAAAAGATCTTATCTTTAATAAAGAAATTAAATCCCAACATATTTTCCTAAAAACACATTTATTAAAAATAACCAAATTTACACGCAAAGCAAAAACTCCAAAATTAATCCCTTAGACCCTTAACCATCGGCCCTGCTGGGCTCTCTGAAAGTTGCCACATGGACAATCTGCATGGCTTTATTTTTGTCATCCTAACACCTCCTCAAGTCGAAGGCCGGGAGACCACCAACTTGATATTTTACTTGTAAGGCTAGATGTCCCACCATTCATCTTCTTCGAGAGCAAAGCTCTTGGTCTTCTCCTTTGACAAGCCAATGGTGCAATCTTTTGCAACCCCTAAACTCGTTGCATCTGTGGCAACTTGAAAAGTCATCGCGATGGCCGCCGTTGACTCTTCTCAAGATCGACAAACGTGAGAAAAACCACACGTGAGGTATTAGTAGCCCCACATGGTAGTCTTTGCGTCTTGCCTGGATCTTTAGAAACTTCTTGGATCAACCATTAGTCTTTTCGCAACCTGAGAAGTCATTGCTCCTTTTGGCAACCTCACAAGTCGTCGCATGGACTATGGTGTCCTCGACATCTTTTCTCTAGGAAAATCTCCTCTTTTGAAAGAGTAAAAAACTAGATATAAAATGTCAATATGCAAATAATTTGATAGATCTCATTCTCTTGCTTCTTTTTCTTCTTGCCTTCTCTTAATAACGTGACATTTCTGACCATCGTGGTTGACTCATCCATCTTCTATAATCTTCCTTCTAAGTATAAAGCGTCAGATTTGAAGACTTTTTGGATGTAGATATCACCAACATGCGATCAAATAACTCATACGCACAAGGAGCCTAAACTGAAGGCTCTGATACCGTGTCAAGAATCGGTGTAGTTCGGAGCGTGGAGACTCCACGTGTGGACTATCCACGTATGGAATCAGGAGACAGGAGGAGAGCAGCCGGTGGCTGCTTGAAGGTGGACTGGCTGCCTTGGGTGGCCGGCTGGGTTGGCTGATTGCTCTTGGTGGTCGGCTACCTTGTGGAGAGAAGAGAGAGATGATAGGAGCCTTTGAGTTGATTAAAAATATTATTGATGCTCAAAAGAAAATACAAGAGAAGACTCTTTATATAGAGAGAACATATCATCACACTTAGAAAGAAATCATATCTCTAACAAGAAAATATCTTATCTCTTAATGAAAGGTCATATATCTAACAAGAAAATCAAATCCCAACATATTTTCCTAAAAATACATTTACTAAAAATAGCCAAACTTCTACCCAAACCAAAAACTTCAAATTTGATCCCTTGGATCCTTGACAGCCGGCCTTGCTGGGCCTTCTAGAAGCTGCCACGTGGCCTGTCCACATGACTTTATTTTTGCTGTCCTAACATAAAAATTCTGGAAGTTTGTCTTATCAGCATCAGACATATTACAGAGTTTGCTTAAAATTTCTCTTCTGGGTAGGTAAAATCAATTTGAACAGAAGCTAAGATACAGAACCTCCAGAAAACCAATATCCCTCAAGAATGAAAAATGTATCCCTGCAACAAAAAGAGACTGAAAACACAGGTCCGCAGCGGTCTGCAAAAGGCTGAGGCATTTCTAGAAACAAACCAATGGCTCTTAATAATTAAGAGACCTCTCGACGCAAGAAGAGAGAACTCAAAATCAGAAATTACCAACATGTTCTATATGATTCCAACCAGCTATTTAGACAACAGAGCATCATTCACTGTTTCCTAGGTGCCTCACATCTAGACCACCCTCAGGCAAAGGGCAACACAACATATACCAGGCCACAAAATGCAGCCTTTTAACTAGCAGAGGCAAAATTGGTCTAGAAGACTTGGACCAAATCTCATGCCCAATATAGTAACCCTTCTCAAAGACAAAACATGGTCTAAATAAACTCCCTCGTCAGCATCTCCAATCTCCTCTCCGCCTTCACAGAGAGAACAATAAAAGGTACACAAAGATGTTGTACGGTTGTAATTTGAATAGAACCAACCCTTTCAATCTCTTGATTTGGACTTTGTAAGAACAGGAGTTTGAGGAATTCATTGGCAAAGAACCATTATGTTAGGAAATAGATCATAGGGAATAAATTAGGATTGTATTAGGTATTTTTTCTTTTTTTTTTTTTTTTAGGGGAATAAGGGTGGTGATCCTTTAGATATCACCCAGGAATTCATTAATCAAAACAAGAAAGAAAAATTACATCACAAGGCAGAGCTCCACCCCAAAATAAAAGATATAGCAGATCCAACAAAATTCTCCACATATGGACACTGCCCCCTAAAAATCACGGCATTCCTGCCTAGCCAAATAGCTCACAAGACCACCATTGGTCTAGCCCACTCCCTCCTAGACCGAAACATATGACGCTCACCGTTGGCTCCCCCACATCTGAACGACCGCTAAAATCCTACATGAGTCGTGGGCCCACCACCAGTCCCCACCTGCTCCCAAATCTGCGTCACCATCGGGCACGCAAAGAAAAGATGGTCAATGTCTTCCTCCGCTTGACCACAAAGTGGATAGGACCTATCTCCATCCGGCACCCATCGGGCTCTCCACTTCTTGGTCATCAGCCTTCCTCTCCTGAGGAGCCAAACGAATATTTTAACCTTCAATGGGCAAAAAGCCTCCCATAGCTTCCTGCAGTCTCTGGTGAGATCAATGTCCCCAAGCGCATCGGAGCCACCTAGCCTTCTATACGCATCCTGTACAGAGAAATGACCTTCCTCCCAACCAAAACGGTCCGTACCATCTTCTAGTTGAAAAGTCTGGAGTTCCTGTAGCAGCTCCTGCACCTCTCCAAGCCTCTGATCTGATAGATTGCCCACAAATGTGGGACACCACGTGCCGCTCCACATATCCACCATCGAGGCTCTCCTGTCAACCACTAATGCCGCAAGCTTGGGAAAGCGCTCCGCCAAAACTCCAAGCCCTATCTAGTCATTTGACCAAAAATCGAAAACCTTGCCAGACCTTAGTATTGGGGTGAAAACCGGTTGGACCTTCGGCGCCACCAACAACAAACTCCTCAAAAAATGGGAAGCTCCTCTAGGGGGGCGAGGCGAAAAGCTCCCAATTCGCCGGTCCCCCATAGCAAGAGCTCAAGATCTTCCCCACCAGACAGACCTCTCCCCCAACTCTCCCCCAAGCAATCTGTCAATCCACTTTATCAGGAGGTTGTCATTCATCCTCCCCACTTCCTTGACTTCCAGACCCCCCTCCTTATACGGCATGCACACCACACTCCACGCTACCAACTTCGCCCCCTTCCCTCCCACTCCATAGTTGGTCCAAAAGAAATTTTCCATCAAGCTCCACTCTGTCTTCAATTTTCCTCAGCATTTTGACAACCGAAGAGAAAGAAGCTGGTATTGCCGAGAGAACCGCCTTGAGGAGGGCCAGCTGCCCACCTCTCGACAGCAACTTGGACGCCCACCTCGACAGCCGACCTTCAATCCTCTCAAGCAACGGGGCCCAATCCTACATCGATATCTTCCTATCTGTTAGGGGCAACCCCAGGTAACAGAGGGGTAGGGCCCCCGCCTCTGTCCCTAGAGCTTCCGAGCAATGCCTCTGCCTCTTCATCCTCCATGCTGAACTGAACAAAGGACGATTTGGAGTAATTGATCTGCATACCTGACTCTTCGCAGAACAGCTCTAGGATGATACGGCATTGTCTCGCCTCCACTACCGTCCCCTCGACAAAGAAGAGAGTATCATCTGTGTACTGTAGAACCGAAATGCCCTCACCTCCCTCCAGAGGGAACCCCTGTAACAGACCTGTCGCGCTCGCTCTGTCAATAGCCCTTGCCAGGCATCTGCTGCCAACACAAACAGCATAGGCGCAAGGGGGCACCCCTGTCTCATGCCTCTCCTCGACTGGATCCAACCTCCCACCGGGTTTCCGTTGATAAGGATCGAGAAAGATGCTGTAGTGATACACTGCTTCATCCATCTAATCCAGGTCGTCGGGAAACCCCTCCTGGCCACAGCCACCCACAGGAAAGATCACTGCACCGAGTCGTAGGTTTTTGCGAAGTCCACCTTCCATAGGAAAGCCTTCTTACCTTCTCTCCTCCAATGTGCTAGTATCTCCGTCACCGCCACATACCCGTCTAAAATGCATCTCCCCAGAACAAAAGCAGTCTGCACTTCTGACACAACCTTGCCAATCACCCTCAGTTTGTTTGCCAGTATGTTTGCTATGATCAAATAGACCACATTTGATAGCGCAATTGGTCTATATTCTTCAATTGTCTCTGCTCCTTCCTTCTTAAGCAACAAGAATAAATAGAACTTGCTTAGCATGTTGAAACCCCTTTTTTTTTTAAATCCTTGTTATTTTTGCTATGATCAGGTGTTTTTCCATATTTAAATCCTTGTTATTTTTAGTAAATGTATGATATGTTTCCTTGTATGTTAAAGCCCTTTCTCTGTATAAAGGAGGCTAAGACCTTTATTTTCAATTAAAAAAATTCATATTCCCTCAAAAATCCAACATGGTATCAGAGTCACCAATCTTAGTGGGTTAGGATTTAAGAGAAAAACTAAAAGGGGGAGGCCCTCCGGCGGTAGCGTCGATCTCCGACATGCCACCGGAGAGGCCCTCTTCTCTCCCAAACCTCTCTTTTCTTCTTCCTCTCCTTCCGCTATTGCTACTTCTACAAACAACAGCTACGACATTAGTGACAACAACGACAACATCAATGACAACAGTAATTGTTGTTGTTGCCCTCTCTTTTACGCTGCAATAGGCCTTATTGGTCGTATAAGGCTACTGCGGTTTCTTTCCCCTCGTATAAGTTGTCTTGTTTAGGTCCTCATATGTTTGAGTGGAAGAAACAATGAAGACGGAGGCAACCTCAAGATATCCAGATAATGACCAAATAATGGGTAGCTCTCACGCACTGTGAGGGCGTACAAGAAGCACCCAAGGTTGAAGACACGAAGAAGGGACTACTATATCGACAAGAGTTGATCTCTACTACCTTAAGGATCCAAGTCTTCGCCATCTCCCGTATCTTGATGTGTGGGTAGTATTAGGAAATAAATCATAGGGAATAAATTAGGATTTTGTTAGGTGTTTTTCCATATTTGGGTCATTATTTTTAGTAAATATGTGGTGTGTTTCCTTGTATGTTAAAACCCTCTCTATGTAAAGGAGGCTAAGGACTCTATTTTCAATTCAATAAAATCCATATTCCCCCAAAAATCCAACACATTAAAAGTACACAATACCTAGGAGACCAGTCTCTCAAAGGAAATAGGGGGTTCTGACCATTTTACTGATAAATGTTAGCCCCTACAATCTTGTTATGTTTGATCTAGTTATGCTTTTTTAGTTATTTCCTGACTAGGTGTATTTTCTTATTTTCTTGAGGACATCTCATGTAATATTTCCACCTCTATATATTAAGAGGTTGGGCTATGGAATAAAGCACTTGGTTCATTTATTCTAACTTAGTATCAAAACAGCGTTCCTAGACCAATGTCTGTACCCACTTTGATTCTCATATCCCTTTTTCTCCACCAAAAAACCTAACCTTAGCAGTTCTTGAGGAGGCATCTTCCCCACCACTGTTGGCCTTTCGTGGTCAAACGGTGGTCGATCAGCCATCTTGCGCCGCTTCGAGAGGCCACTATAGCACTGCTAGAGCCTTGCAAGGGCACAACAGCACCACCCAATCACATCGGTAGCATTGCTAGCACTGTACAACACCGCCCAATCATAGTAGGGGTGGCATACAACCAAGCGCACAGCGCCTCTCACTGTGTTGGACCCTGTGCGGCCTCATGTGGTCTGCACCACCGTGTGCAGGCCCTGATTGGCTCGTACCATCGCCCGAGCACCGCCCTGCTTGGCTTGCACCACTGCTTAGCACCACCTTACACCGCTTGGCTGCGATAGGAATCTCCTTCCTGCCTATAGCAGCACTTGGTGGAACTACTTAAGTGCTTTCGATGTTGCTTCCCACCTGCAACACCTCTGTTTGTCCTCAGTTTGTCCTGATCTTGACATTTGGCCCCTTGTTTCATGATCCTAAATCAGTCCTGATGGTCTGATTTTGCTCTCTAATAGCAGAAAAATTGTTTGTGATCTGATTGAAGCAAGATGATGTTTGAGAGTTCATCTGAAGTGACATTAGAGCAAGTTCTGAAAATAAAAGGGTACAAAAATCTCTTCTTTGGTCTCATGGTGAAGTTGGATGAGACCAACTATGCTCAGTAGTCATAAACCTTTCCAATGACAGTAGAAAGTCATGGAAAGAGTATGTTTTGCTTCAGCTAGAACCACTGAACAAGACTAGGAAGAATACTTCCTGGAAGAAAGACAATACGATGGTTTGTGCATGGATCATGAATTCAGTGATCCTTAAGATTGGAGATGAGATTATGTATTATCGGACTACGAAAGGGATGTAGGAGAGTTTACGAGATACATACTCTCATGAGAAGAATTCCAGCTGATTGTTCCAAATATACAGCGAGCTATCTCAGCTTCGTCAGGAGGGTCAAACATTATCTCAATACTACTCGACCCTGAAGGGGCTTCTGAAGAAGTTTAGTGCATGTAGACCAATGTGCACATGCGCTACTTAGAGGGCATATTGAAACAATTTACTATTGAAATAAAGAACCAATTTGGTAGATGTGTCAAAAATGTTCGTTCCAATAATGCTTGAGTTCTGTACCCAACGTTTGTCTACTTTTTATAAATCTAGTGGCATTATCCATCAGACCATTGGCATTCATATCTCTCAACAGAATGGGATGGCTGAGAAGAAGCACCAACATATTCTTGATGTAGCATGTACTTTACTCATTCATCACGGTGTTCCCTCTCTCTATTAGAGAGACATTGTGCTCACTACATGTTAATTAATTAAATGACATCTTCTGTTATCCATGAACAAATTCCCTTGTAGATCCTTTACCTATAGGGTAATCTATTCCATGTTTCCCCTTGTGTATTTGGGTATGCTGCTTTTGTTCATATTCTTACTCCTAATTGGGATAAGCTTGCTCCTAGAGTGGTTAAATGTGTCCTTTTGGAATATTATCACATTTAGAATGGATATAGATGCTATGATTCTTTTACACTGTGACACTATATGAGTGTCGATGTCACATCTCACAAGCCTATCCCTTCACTATAGGGACAAGTCTTTCCAGAGAGGCTACAAATGCACCTATGCCCATTACTCCTACGCCCTTGGAGGCTATCTCGATCATTGAGTCACCCCTCTCTGAGCCTGAGCGATTTCGTGCACCTCCTATCATTTACAGGCTTCCTGTTACCTACAGGTGACCCCCTCTTTGGCACCAACTCTTCCTCAAGTAAGCACAAGTGATTTACAAACTGATAATATTTTGGCTAGTGATATTGATACAGGGCCACTTCAAGCTGATGATGGTGCTCCACCTAGTTCCTTAGGCCAGACAAATTATGCACAGATCACTAATATTGTACTGGATGATATTGACCTTGATTGCTATTCAAAAGTCTCCACGTAGTTGTACGAGATATCCTATCTCTAGTGTTGTATCTACAGAGTGTCTAGGGGTACATTTACTAAGTGTTGCAATGCCTTGTCCACTACACAGATTCCTTCTTTGTACCAGCAAGCCATGCTTGACCTAAAGTGGTGACAGGCCATGGAGGATGAGATGGCTGCACTCTAGACACGTAGCATAAGAGAACTTGTAGATTTGCCAGATGGAGTATCAGTTTTAAGGGGTCAATGGGTCTTTACCATCAAGTACAACTCCGACGGGACAGTTACTAGGCATAAGGCCTGCCTTATGGCAAAGGGGTTTACGCAATCTTATAGCATAGACTTCCTTGATACTTTTTCTCTTATTGCCAGACTCCTGACTGTGCGTATTCTCAAACCCATAAAAAATAGGAAAATAAATAAAAGACCGAAGGAGTATCATAACACTCTCCCTCAGAGATGATAGGTCCACTTTAGTGGACTAAATTAGAGCCTACAAGCATAGATGATAGGTCCATTTTAGTGGACTAAATTAGAGTCTAAGAATATTGTTATTGGAAGAAAAAATTAATTTAAAGCATACATGATATTGACAAAATTATGTAAGCTTTAGATTTATCATTTCATACATTAATTGCATTAATCTTTATATGAAGGGATTAATTATTCACTTTAAAGGCAAGGGCATCATATCAAATCTCAATTTGAGATATCATAATGTTGGGATGTTGTTCTAGCAAAAAAATAGCAAGGGAATCATTTTGGCATCCCTATATGTCTCTTAAATTAATGGCATTCCCTTCATTTTTTATTTTCCCTCAAACCTCTCTTTTGGTAACATGAGATCATGATTATTCTCTTTGATTCTCTCTCTTTGTTTATAACAAGCATGAAGAGCAATGAGGGATCTTCTCCTACCCTACGAACAACCAATCATCCAACATCTTCTTCCAACAAAGGGGAGAATGTCTCCTCCAAGGATGTCAAAGGCGAGAGGGTCCAAAATGCCCGAGGCGCTAGGCGCACGCCTGAGAAAAATGATGCACTAATTATATATATATATATATATATATATATATATATATATATATATATATATATATATATATATATGCAGCCATTCATATACATACAATAACCAAAATATGGTATGTTATGATTGCATATATATAATATACAAGATATATAAGTGATCAGACAAGCAAGAGCAATGCACATACATATGCACATAGATATATATCATAACTGCGCATACAATGTGGTACATTTACATATATGGAAATGTACAAATTATATTTATATGCTATACTTATGCACATGCACACATGTATATGTACAATATATATTTGTATGTATAAGTTGACACGTGCGTACATACATATAAAAAACAAACAAAATATATGTGTGTGCCTATATAAATATATATCATATGCATGTATATGTACATATCTATGCATATGTGCATATACATACACATAAATATGTGTTTAACCAAGAAAGAGTACCCAATAGTTAGGTTAAAAGAAATTAAAATCCTTAGAAGTACTTTAAAAAATGAAAAACGAGTAAACTTGGTTCGGGCGCTCGCTCGGGGTGCCTAGCGCCTTGGCCCAGGTGCTCACCTAGGCAACACCTCAGGCAAATCAGGCGAAGCGAGCCTTGTCAAGGCGCTAGGGCCTAGCCTCAACCTAGCGCCAAGGCGAGTGCCTTGACAGTACTACTCTCCACCATGTGCCACCAACAACTCCACCACCGTGTGCCACCACCAAAATCATCATCGCGAGCCTCGATGACAACCGCAACACCGCCACCGCGTCCGCTATCGCGTCTCCGACATCACCACCATACGCCATCCCCTTCATTTAAGTCGTCCGAGAACCTTCCCAAATGTCTGGAGACCCGCACCTGCCTCCCTTACTGTCTTCTTCCTCGCCTACGACTGTGAGCCCTCGACCTCAGGCCGCAGCAGCAGCTCCCTCATCCTTCCATCATCACCACACCTCAGCCACAACACCACCACATCCCCCTTCGTCTTCTTCCTCCTGCAGCAGAACAAAGTTCCTCAACCTTCCACCTCGCGAGCTCCATACCACCACCCACACGTACCCCTCACGTGCACATGAGCACCCAAGCCCATCAATGCCTCCGCGCAACTGCGCGCAACCACCTCCATCGCAATGCCTTCTCGGGCGCAGCAACCTCGTGCGTAGCCCACCCCCCTCGCGTGCAACCCCACATGGCCAGCAAGTCAACACCCGACCTCTTCTTTTCTCCACCAATAGAGACGAAAGAACCCAACACCACCAAAATGCAACCGCCACCTTCGACCACGAAGCTTCGCACCCTCACCTCCACTGAACTCACCGTGCCCTCACGAGCATGACCATGCCCTTAGAACTGCCATCGACAACCCGCGCATGCCAGTGAACGACCACCACTGCCGACGGCTTCGTCTTCTTCGGTGGCCGTCGCTGACCACCGTTCTCCTCTGCGCGATGTCCGACGCGATGCTCTCGACAACGCCAACCTCCTCCGAGCTCCACACGACCCGCCATCACCTCTTCACACAGGATCAAGAGGAGCAAATCCTCTATTTTGGGTTTGATTTCTATTTACATTTGAATGCCATCGAGGAAGATGTGAGTTCTTTATTTTTGATATTTTATTGCTGGATATTTTGTGAAGAAGACCTCCCTCATTTACCTTAATGTGTTATCAGCATATGTGAATGCTATAAGTCTCATTTGAAAGAGGTTTTGGTGACAATTCTTCGCAATTTTAATTGTGAACTTTTGCGGAAGAGTTTAGCAAGTTTTGATAGGCCCCTTGCCTCCCCGTGGAAACGACTTGCTCTTCTGTGAGTGATTTTTATCTTAATTGTTGACGATTGATTTTCCACCACTCAATTTTTACTTCAAGGACATATTTCCTTGTGCAAAAATCGTTTCAAAGTGAAAATCGATCAATCAAATGGCGCTATTGCTGGGGAGGCAACGGACGTAATAGGCTCACCTGTTTTTATTTCTAATTATTATGAGGTGCGCATTTTTCTAACCAATCTCTACTTTTTTTTCTATGTGAGGAATCTGACAAGACAACAGGAGTAGCAGAGGATGATGTTGACCTTGAGCGACGCCTACACACGCAGAGCGGATGCAAAGACCTAGATCCCACTTTCACAAGGGATTCTCCTTCGTCGTCAAATTTATTTCATTTCAACGTTCTTACTCTTGTAGCAATTGGGGCTAATTTTCGGGCATTTATCATCACTTTCTTCAGCAGCTAGGGCTATTTTTCTGTGTGGGTGTGATCCAGTTTCTGCCTGCTTACTCTAAAAAGAAAAGAAAAAATATCGAGTTGTCTGTTTAAGAGTTGCATACCCTTAAGTGCATGCATTTAGGAGCAATTGAGCAACATACTAGATCTCTTTCCTTACATTACATACATATCTGCACGAAGATTGTTGGAGTTAGGTATATCGTTCTATCTTTGCATCCAACTCCTGTTCATGCATTGCATGTGGATTAAATCTCAAGACCACCAAATTGATTGAATTGACCTAATTCAATAGTCAATTGAAGTTGAGACCACTAATCAGATTCGACCTTAAAATCAATCACATTTGCTCTGATCAAAATGAACTTGTGTGTGATTCTTCTTAAAATCAAACTGATTTACGGTGTGATGCACACTTCTGACACTGAACACGCAAATTAGGCATCGCACTAGATCTCAGTCCCTTAAGGCTATAGGCACCAATCTCTTTATCGGTGTAGACCTTCCTATTTCAATTTGTGATGGTGGTACTATGCTGTGACCAAGTGTTTTAATACTTCAAGGAGGACACCCTTTAAAGGAATAAAAAGGTAGTTAAGAGGCACCACATCCGCATCACCTCAAAGGAAGGGTTCGTCCTACTTGCATCCCTTAGTTCCATCATTGGAGTAACGTCTTACTAGATCACCTAAAAGTATCATTGAAGCAAGATATAGGTCCTAAGGCACTCAAAGGTTAGATTAGGTCGCGTAACTGTATTGAATAATTTGTTTGGCCATCTATATCAACCAATTCTACCTCTGCCCCTTATAACAGAGTAGGTCAAGATCTCAAGTCGCCACTTCCTCGTATACCACTTACGTGGGAACGGAGGGACATCGCCTTGACCCTTTTTGATCGATCTATTGAGTGGGGGTTTCACTTACTCAATTAGCAATAACTTGAATTGTGATTGGTAAATATTGTATGCTTGGTAGACACTCTCTTGAAGGTAATCCAGTATTTGATCCTAAGCCCAAGAGAATCCTTAGGAGAGCCCACCAAAGAGAAAAGAGAGAAGAAATGGCTGATCAAGGAGAAAATCAACAAAGGACTATGAGGATCTACTCCATTCCGACCAACCAACCCGCTCAAGCACTTAGACGACTGACAAGAGATGATCCATATGAGATCAAGAGTAGTACCATATCCTTGTCGCCCTCCTTTTATGGTACTACTAAGGAGGACCCCTACCAGCATCTAAAGGAATTCACCGAGGTCTGCTCCATGGTGAAACTTCGTAACTTTATTGATTAAGTCTGTTGAGAACCCTCTTTCCCTTCTCCCTTAAGGACAAGGCAAGACATTAGTATCACACCTTGGATGTAAGGGTGAATAATTGGAATGCCCTTAAGGGAGAATTCTTGAAAAGCCAACCACTTTAGGAGGGAGATCATGGGTTTTACTCAATTAAATAGGGAACAATTCCACAAGACTTGGGAGGGTTTCAATGATCAGATTCGATTATGCCCCCATCATCAAGTGCCCAAATTGCTATTGGTAGAGAGGTTTTATACTGGACTATCTGATAGGAATAGGCAAACAGTGAATGTTGCTTTTGCTAGAACCTTTCTTACCAAAATGGAGGATGAGGCCTGGACGTTATTTGAGTCACTGAGTGACAATTCTATCCACTTGACCTCAGCCTATTAGGATAGAAAACCTTCCATCCTCCAGAAGAAAGCGGAAGCTAGTGAAGCTGGGGCTACTAAGAATTTAGCCTTCCAAATCCAATTGCTAAACCAAAACTTTGAAAGACTCATGAGAAACACCGGCACATTCCCGCAATCAGCTTCCCAAGTCCAGGCTCTTTCCGAATGCTCCATTTGCCAAAGCACTCTTCACGCCACTGTTGAGTGCCATTTGGCTAATCAATTCCCCGATTTAGTTCAGGCAAACTTGAATGTTGCCCAAAGGTTTTGTCCACCTCCCAGGAACAACCATTTTAGAAACACTTACAATCCTGGGTGGAGGAACCATACCAATTTCTCATGGAAGCAAGGTGATGCTTCCAACTAAGGGAATTCAAAATCCCAACTCACCCAACCCTTTCAGGCACAACAATTCGAGCCTCCTCAACCCAACAATTCTAAAATGGATGTACTGAAAGCTATGATGAAGGCCATGCAAGAAAATCAAAGTATGATATCATTCAATCTCAGAATAAGGCGATCCAGGAAATGCAATCTCATATTGACCATCTTGTTGAGGCTATTAGACAACGTGATTCTGGGAAGTTGGCCAGCTCATCTGAGGAGAATCCCAACGGTAAAGGGCCCTTCACAAGGGAGCATGCTAAGGTTGTGACCATTCTAAAGAGTACCAAACAACTCTCCAAACCTGAACTCACTCCTACGGTCACCCCTCCTACCAACCCGATGATTACTTACACATCCACCGAGGAAGAGCCACTCAGTCCCTCCTCGCTTGAAATCACCCATCAGGAGGATGTTGTCCATGTTCCACCCTTATCCCACCATGACAATCCCTCCACCCAGAGGCCGAAGTGCCCTTTCCTGAGCGCTTATCCACCCCTGAGGCACTTGTTGTTGGCTCATCTGGAGCCAAAGAAAGGATGGAAGAAATAATGGAGATATTCAAGCAAGTTCACATTAACTTGCCTCTATTGGATGCAATCATGCAAATCCCATCCTATGCTAACTTTCTGAAGGACCTATGCATGTAGAAGAGGAAATCAAGGAAACAGGTCCAGGCTAAGGTCGTCCAGCCCGACCTAGTCAGCTTAATCCTACAACAAGGTACACCCCCCAAGATGGATTTAGGAGCCCCGCATATTTCTGTGGTCATTGGAGACTAACGCATAGATGAGGCTCTCCTCGATTTGGGCGTGAGGGTTAATATACTGCTGAGCTCAGTGTATGAGCTATTAGGAGGAATTGAATTGAAGCCTAACCCTGTAATCCTCCAAGTAGCTGATAGATTGCTGAAGACACCACGCGAGCTTTTAGAAGATGTCCTGGTGAGAGTAGAGGGCTTCTTTCCCATTGACTTTTTGATATTGGACACTAACCCATCCAACATGCCCACCAGACCTTCGATTATCTTAGGACGTCCTTTTTTGGCTACGGCCAATGCATCCATCAATTACAAATCAGGGGTGCTCAAGATGAGCTTTAGGAACCAGAAAATTTGGTTGAATGTGTCTGATGCCTATAAACAACCCGGATTGGAAGATTGTTCCCAAATCGAGGTGATCAATGAAATTGTAGAGGAGACGACACTAGCTCTTTTGTGTGATGATCCCCTCCAAATGGTCATTTCTAAGGACTATACCTCTAATCTTGAAGAAGGAAAGGGAGAGATGCCAGAATTGGAACTGTTGGGTGTCAAAGCCGAATCCCTCTCCCCGTAATGGACAATCAAGGTAGATCCGCTGCCGGAGGCAGGGACATCGAACATAATTCCCTCGATTTGGAAAGCTCCTGACTTAGAGCTTAAACTATTTCCAGAGGCCCTCAAATATGTTTTCCTTAGGCCCAATGATACGCTCCCTGTCATCATCTCGACTACTCTATTTGAGACGCAGGAGGGAGCATTAATTGAATGCCTAAACGGCACAAGAAAGCCCTTGCTTGGACTATAGTTGACATCAAAGGGGTTGACTCAACTCTCTGCATGCATCACATTTACACAGATGACTCTGTGAAACACTTTCGAGATATGCAGAGGCGATTAAACCCCAGGATACGGGAAGTGATGAAGAAGGAAATTTTAAATTGGTTGGATGAGGTGTTAATCTAGGTAGTAAATGGATCGGTCCTATTCACGTGGTGCCAAAAAAGGCGGGATTCACGGTGGAGACCAATGAAAAAGGGGAACAAGTCACCACCTGACCCACAATTGGATGGAGGGTATCCATAGACTACCACCACCTTAACACCGCAACCCAGAAAGATCGCTTCCCTCTGTCATTAATTGATCAGATACTGGAGAAATTGGCGAGGAATAAATACTTCTGTTTTCTCAATGGATATTCTGGGTACAATCAAATTGTTGTCTTTCTAGGCGACCAGGAGCGCACTACTTTCACAAGTCCTTATGGCACATTTGCCTTCTGTCGGATGCCATTTGGACTATGTAATGCTCCAGGAACATTTAAGCGATGTATGATGTCTGTCTTTTCGGACATGATTGATGAGTTCGTTGAGGTTTGCATGGAAGACTTTTCCATATATGGCTCATCGTTTGACCACTGTCTCTCGCATTAAGAAAAAGTTCTCAAGTCGCTACGAAGAGATAGGATTGGTGCTTAGCTGGGAGAAAAGGAATTTTATGGTTCAACAGGGCATTGTTCTTAGGCATGTAGTGTCTGAGTAAGATTTAGAAGTAGATAAGGCCAAGGTTGAGTCCATTTCAAAGCTTCCACGCCCACCAATGTCAAGCAGATTCAATCATTCCTAGGTCATGCTAGCTTTTATAGGCGCTTCATTAAATACTTTAACAAGATGTCTAGGCCACTTTGCGACCTACTGGAGAAGGATACTGCCTTCATTTTTTAGGCAAAGTGTGTTGAAGCCTTCCAAGTCTTAAAGGAAGCCCTCATAACCGCGCCTATGCTGCAAGTACCTGATTGGACACTCATTTGAGTTGATGTGCAATGCCTCGGATTTTGCCATGGGAGCAATCCTTGATCAAAGGGCTAATAAAAAGCCTCATGTGCTATACTATGCTAGCAAGACCCTTACTGATCCTCAGCAAAACTACACTATGACAGAAAAAGAACTCCTTGCGATACTAATTAGATAGTATTTTCTCTAGAGAAGTTTAGGTCTTATCTTTTGTGATCAAAGGTTGTGTATACTGATCATTCGGCTTTGAAGCATTTGCTCGGTAAGGACACCAAACCTAAGCTGATTAGATGGATTCTATTACTACAGGAGATTGTGACAAGAAAGGAGTCAAAAACGTAGTCGCAGATCATTTATCCCGGATCCCAATTGAGACTTCAACCCCGTAAGGAAACATTCATGACATGTTTCCTGAAGAAACAGTGATGGCGGTACAACCGACACCTTGGTATGCTAATGTCGTCAACTACTTGGTCATTGGTGAAACCCCCAGTACATGGAATAAGCAGAAGCGAGATAAACTTCTCGTTGACACTAAGTATTATCACTAGGAGGACCCCGAACTCTTTCGAATATGCTGTGAACAAGTCTTGCATAGGTGTGTGTCAAAGCAAGAACAACAGTCTTGAATTTCTGTCAAACACTACACTGTGGAGGACACTTTAGTGCTAAGAAAACTGCGTAGAAGGTTCTTCAGTCTAGGTTCTAGTGGCCCTCACTTTTCAAAGATACATACACTTATGTGGGGACCTGTCTTCGTTGTCAACAGACTGAAACAATCGGGAAGCGGGATGAGATGCTCCAGCAGCCTATTCTTCCAGTCGAGATATTTAACATCTCGGGCATAGATTTCATGGGCCATTTCCCATCGTCTCATGGCTTTGAATATATCCTCGTGGCAGTTGATTGTGTCAAAGTGGATAGAGGCTATTCCGACTAGGACCAACGATCACTCCATGGTCCTGACTTTCGTTAAGGCCAATATCATTTCCCGATTTGGCTGCCCGAGGACGATCGTTAGTGATAAGGGACCTCATTTCAGGAATGTACACTTCACCCATCTACTCAAAAGTCTTGGTGTCACAAGGTGGCCACCTCGTATCACCTGTAGACAAGTGGACAAGTTGAAGTGTCCGATAGGGAGATCGAACAAATTCTAGAGAAAACTGTAAGACTCGACAAAAAAGATTGGTCAAAGAAACTTGATGATACACTATAGACTTGGTTCTGTATAGTGTATGGCAAAGCATGCCATTTGCCTGTTAAGAATGAGCATAGAGCTTACTAGGCAATTAAGAATGTTAACATGGATCTCAAGGATGTAGGCAAAGCGCACTTATTAGAATTGATTGAGCTTGAAGAATTGAGGAATGAGGCTTATGACACTGCTCAAGCTTATAAAGAACGCACTAAGGTCTTTCACGATAAACACATCCTTCGCAAAACCTTTGAGCCCAACCAACAAGTTTGGCTGTTCAATTCTAGACTCAAGTTATTCCCTGTGAAACTTAAGTCCCGTTGGGATGGGTCATACACTGTTACGCAGGTGTTCCCGCATGGTGCAGTTGAGATACCAAATCCCTCATCTTGTGAGACTTTCAAGGTAAATGGCCAACGTTTGAAACCGTATATTACTCTTTCTGATAGCCAGGTATTGGATACCTACAGGCTGAAGAAACCTTAGCTCCAAGAACTCTACCTCAGGTAATATCTTTCCTTGCTTTTGCTTTCCATTGAGGACATTGTCAGATCTGGGCATAAGGGGTACAACCAGAGGTTGTACATAGCATTTATACATATTTCCGTATGCATGTAGTTAGAACTTTTTATTGCATCAACAAAAAGAAAACCAGAGATGAAAAGGGGACAATAGGGATATGAAATCCTTGCAAGCTGAAGTGCAAAATTATTGAGGAAGGAATAAGCGAAAGTAAACACAGACAAAGTAAAAATCATGTTAGTCTCAGCATTTGATTATGAAAGAGTTACCTAAGTTCTAAGCTGGATCGAGTGATGAATTAAGCCCTGAAGTGCTAAAAAGAATGAGATAAGTGAGGAATACCAACTTTGAGCCTCCTCGATCTGTTTTAGGGCTTAAACACATGCATTTGCTTAGATATGGAGTATTCCTCAAGAAGTTAAGGGAGTTGCGAGGCTGATGTATTAAGTCTAAAGCTTAGGAAGTATTCAGCTTCATTGCCTGCCCTTTGGTTTACAGGACTTGGTAACCTAAGCATCCAAAAAAATCACACACCGGTCTGGTTCAGTGCGCATAATGAAGAATAATGCCAAAAGGTGTCTATTCTGAAAATGTTTTCCCGAAAAGTTGACCTAGGAGCAACTTGAAGACACAAGTTGATTAGATAAGTTCCCGACGCAGAGAGGAGACATGAAAAATACTTCTCTCGAAGATGCGTTATAACATACCATCTCCTCGGTGCTTGTCTCCTAGGATATCTGAATATCCTATCGGGGGCAAGGAAGCACCTTGTGCTGGTTCAGATGTCATGGGTGGCATTATCCCGAAATGTTGATTGCCATGATTTGAATTTAGCCACAGAATGCCATAAGCAACACTATCCCGAAATGTCGAAAGCCAAGGTTCTAGGAGTTGCCATAGGAGGTGCTATCCCAAAGCATTGATTGCCAGGAACCCTGCGAGAATTGATGGTGGGGACAAGGAATCCGATACAGAAGATGTTTAGGGCCAATATGATGTTGGATTTAAGGGAATTTAAAAAGAAAGAGAAAACTCTCGAAATAACATCTCTCTCTTTATTAAAAATGCACTGGCAAATTGAACCTAGACTTGCTGCACATACACATGGGTGCTTTAACCGCTAGGGTCAACGAACCTCCAAGCAGTTTTTGTGGGCCTTAGAAACCTTCGCGAGGGACCTAAGGCTGAGGCTAGTCAAGTCCATATCTTGGCTGATACTTGAGTACCTTTAGGCCTATAGTTGGTATTTCGATCTAATCTTTAGAGGTGTGGCATAATAAGGTATCCTGATGGTAAAATCCAGCCTAGAGACAATCTGTTTCGTACGATTTTGCTCAGGACTAGCAAAACTTAGGCATGGAGGTATTTGAAAGGTCCACTTTAGTGGACTAAATTAGAGCTTAAGAACATTGTTATTCGAAGAAGAAATTAATTTAAAGCATGTATGATATTGACAAAATTATGCGAGCTTTAGATTTATCGTTTCACGCATTAATTGCATTAATCTTTACATGGAGGCAAGGGCATCACATCAAATCTCAATTTGAGATACCATAATGTTGGGATGTTGATCTAGCAAAAAAAATAGCAAGGGAATCATTTTGGCATCCCTATATGTCTCTCAAATTAATTGCATTCCCTTTTTTAATTTCCCTCAAACCTCTCTTTTGGTAACATAAGATCACAATTATTCTCTTTGATTTTCTCTCTTTGTTTATAACAGGCATGAAAAGCAACGAGGGATCTTCTCCTCCCCCACAGGAAACCAATATTCAGCATCTTCTTCCAACAGAGGGGAGAATCTCTCCTCCACCATGTGCCACCAACAACTCCACCATCGTGTGCCACCACCAAAATCACCACCACGAGCCTCGACGACAACCGCGACACCACCACTGCCATCGCATCTCCGACATCACCACCGTGCACCATCCCCTTCATTTAAGTCGTTTAGGAACCTTCCCGAATGTTTGGAGACCCGCACCAACCTCCTTTACTGTCTTCTTCCTTGCCCACAACCATAAGCCCTCAACCTCAAGCCGCAGTAGCAACTCCCTCATCCTTCCATCATCACCGCGCCTCAACCACAACACCACCACATCCTCCTTTGTCTTCTTCCTTTCGCAACAGAACAGAGTTCCTCAACCTTCCACCTCGCGAGCTCCACACCACCACCTGCGTGCACCCGTCGCATGCGCATGCGTGCCTAAACCCACTGATGCCTCTGTGCAACTACGCGCAGCCACCTTCGTCGCCATGCCTTCTCACGCACAGCAACCTCATGCGCAACTCACCCCCCTCACGTGCAACCACTGCACGACCAACAAGTTGACGCCCGACCTCTTTTCTCCACTGATAGAGATGAAACAACCCAACACCACCAAAACGTAGCCGCCACCTCCAGCCACGAAGCTTCGCACTGTCGCCTCCACCGGACTCGCTGTACCCTCACAAGCACTGCCACACCCTCAAAACCGCCATCGACAACCCACGCACAACGGTGAATAGCCACCACCGCCGATGACTTCCTCTTCTTTGACAGCCGCCGCCAGCCACCATTCTCGATGCGACCTCCGATGCAATGCTCTCGACAACGTCGACCTCCGAGCTCCACGCGACTTGCCATCGCCTCTTCGCGCACGATCAAGAGGGGCAAATCCTCTATTTTGGGTTTGATTTCTATTTACATTTGAATGCCATTAAGGAAGATGTGCGTTTTTTATTTTTGATATTTTATTGCTGGATATTTTGCGAAAAAGACCTCCCTCATGTACTTAAATGCATTATCAGCATATGTGAATGCTATAAGTCTCATTTGAAAGAGGTTTTGGTGTCGATTCTTCGCGATTTTAATTGTGAACTTTTGCGGAGGAGTCTAGCAAGTTTTGATAGGCCCCTTGCCTCCCCGTGGAAACAACCCGTTCTTCTGTGAGTGATTTTTATCTTAACTGTTGACGATTGGTTTTCCACCGCTCAATTTTTACTTCAATGACATTTCCTTGTGCGAAAATCATTTCAAAGTTAAAATTATTAGAACATCAGACATCAAAAATAGACCGAGGTAGAGGCATGGTAAAGATATCTATTGTTTAGTTCTCTGATATTTACAAAAGTGGTGTGTAAAATCCCACAATGAATCAGATCTCTGGTATAATAGCAGTGTATTTCCACGTACTTGGTGCGCTCGTGAAACATGTGATTATTAGCAATGTAGGTAGTTGCACGATTGTCACACTGCATCTCCATGGGCTCCTTAATTTGAATGTGTAGATTACAAAGCAATGATCTCACCCAAACCATCTCAGCTACAGTCTAGGTCAGCTCTGTACTTAGACTCTACACTGGACCTGGACATTACTGCCTTTACTCCTCTAAGTAACTAAGTTTCCTACTACATAGGTATAGAAGCCTATAGTAGACTCCCTATCTGCCAAGCACCCTGCATATTCTGTATCTAAATAGCTAACCACGGTCATAGCAATCCCTCTACAAAAAAGGATTCCACAGCCAGGTGCTTTCTTTAGATATCTAAGCACCTACATAACTGCCTCCTAATGCTGCTTAGTTGGTCTATCTATAAATTGACTTAGCTTGACAATAGTTAAGGAAATATTTAGTCGTGTGATGGTCAAATATGAGAGTTTGCCAATCAACATTCCGTATGCCTGGTTGTTTACTACCTTAGAATTTTCATCATAGAGACGTGCCTTGGGATCCATAGAAACCTTTGCAAGCTTAACTCCCAACATACTTGTCTCTTGCAAGACATCTAGTGCATATTTCATTGTGACAACACTATGTCTTGCTTCTAGCCACCATACTCCCAAAGAAGTACCTCAACTACCCTAGGTCTTTCATAACAAACTTTTCTACCAAACCTTACGTGACCTCAGTTATCTCGATCTCATAATCACTTATGATAATAAGATCATCCACATAGACTAGAAGAGCAACAACACCTCTCTCTGTCTTCCTGACAAAAAGTGAATTACCTGAAGTAGATTGCCGAAGACCAATCATCTCAACCACCCCCAAGAGCTTTGGGAACCAAGCTCTCGAACTCTACTTCAATCCATAGATCACCCTCCTCAACTTGCACACACACTCCTAAACCTTAAAGTTAGGGGGTTGTTGCATGTAGACCTGATGAAGATCGTCATAAAGAGGCATTCTTCACATCCAGCTAATGAAGAACCCAGTCCTTGTGCACTGCAAGAAAAATCAGAATCTGCACTGTAGGGAGGCGAGCCATTAGAGAGAATATATCAAAGAAGTCCACCCCATATGTCTGGATAAACCCCTTTGCCACCAAACGAGCCTTATGTCGTGAAATAGATCCATCTAGATTATATTTTAAGGCAAAGACCCAGCGGCATCTAACCACTTATGCTCTTGCAAGAAGTGGAGTAAGCTCCCATGGCTCTATAGAGTGAAGGGCAACGAGCTCATCCTCTATGGCTTAACACCATTTTGGATCAAGCATAGCTTACTAGTATGTGTGGGAATCTGAGAAATAGATAAAGCAACAATAAACAGTCCAAAAGAGGTCCCAGATTGACTATGGAAACCCGACATTCGATACTGAGCACAGCTACATGGCACCTTTTAGATGACTATCGGAAGGTCAAGATCTACCACATCCGTCGTAACGCAAGAAGGCCCTGCACAATCACCACTAAGCACACAAAAGCTAGTGCCCTCAACACATACTTGACTCAAGGAGGAAGGTGACGATGAAGTAGGGGGTGTGTTGCCTATATGTGACAGGTAATCTATAGACCGTATGTGGATCTCTATACCTCGTAGCCTCACTACCAATATTGGAATTGGGATTACTCTTTGTGACTAGGATCTCCTCTAAGGAAACAGGAGGTATGGGCATAGGAACGACCTCCAACTTTTTTCTCTAGTCAGAGCTTTATTATCCTGACGCGCTTGTGGGTTGCAGGCTGAAATGCTTGGGACCTCCATTTCGCGTGATGACGCTCCTCTAAACCTCCCTGATCTGGCTAGCAATATTGATGCAACGAACATGGCCACCAAATGGGTCATCACGGCCAAGGCGGAGCAAAGGAGTTTGCTCCGCCAAGTGGCAGAGGTCGTTACCACCCGGGAGAAGGCAGAGAAGACGGCAGAGGAGGTCGTGCGCAAGCTTCGCTCACAGCAGTAGGTGGCCAGTGATGTGGCTCGGCTGGAGGATAAGTTGAAGAAGGCCCGCCCTGGTATGAGGGCCCTCCATTTTGGCGAGGGGCTGGAGGAAAGCCTCATGAGAGAGCACAAGGCTGAAATCGTGACTCTGAAGGGCTTTTTCGAGCACCTCTCGACCGCCTATGCCAACATCTTTTCTTGAAGGAGGTGCAAATGCTCAGGGCTGAACACTCCTCGTCCGTGAAGGGGTACGAGAGAGCTCTTGAAGAAAAGTGCATCCGCCAGTGTCTCGATTGATAGACTTCTATGAGAGCAGGTTTGGAAAAGGAGGCTACTGCAGGGGAGTTGAGGGCCGACCTCAGCAAAGCCCAGCAGCTCGCGAAGGAGAGGGGTCAGCGGGTGGCGGAGTTAGAGGATGCTGCACAGCCGAAGCTGGATGCAGAGACAGTGATGGTGTTTTTCGTCGAAGGTCCATCTATGGAGGCAAGCCAAGAGGATCTCTCGAAGGAGATCGAGAAACATACCCTTATTGTCGTGCAGTCCCTTCTTGCGGGGAAGCATACTCCCGTGGAGGAGTTATATAATAGGTTTATGGGCCAATTTTTGTCAGAGTACAACCATCAGAAAGTTGCTGGTCTTATTGTCGACAAAAAACCTGTAGGGCCACCTGCGAACCAGCCGGCCCCAGAAGAGGAGGCAAATCAGCCGAGTTCGTTGGGGGTCGTCGAACCGTCTTCAGGGGTGATCAGCCCACTCTACCTCTCACTAGCGCTCAGGGGAGACATTTTTGGGCCATGGGAGGGGAGTCCATGAGCTTTATGTTGATGTTGCTTTTTTTTTTTTGAAATGTATCAGGCAACACTCTTTTTGAATGAAAAAGAAAATTTCTATCTTTATTGCATGTCTGTATTCATACATGATACAAACGTAAATTGCTCGCATGCCAAGTGCGGGGGATACTTTTGTCGCCTTGACTGTCTTTACGAACCTTTTAAGGTCCTTCCCAATGGGCGTCTAGTTTCCCGCCTGACTTACTTGGCATGGAGACTTCACACTTACACAGGACTAAGTCTCCTTAGGAGAATGTCTGCCTACGGACTTGCTTGTTATAGGCGGCAGCAATCGCTTCTTTATGCTTGAGCGATGCTTCGGAAGCTTTATCCCTTAGTTCATCTATGAGGTCTAAGGATAGGTCTGAAGATTATCGTTAGTGGCAGGATCATATAGTTGTGTCCTGTGGGTGGAGAGGATTATTTCGATAAGCAGCCAGCCTTCCATACCATATACCAAGCTAAATGATGTGTGGCCTGTGAAAGTCCTCTGGCAAGTCTTGTAGCCCCACAGCACGTCCGACAGCTCGTCCGCCCATCTCCCTTTAGCTAAATCTAGATGGCGTTTTAGCGCTAAGATGATGGTGCGATTGATTACCTCCGCCTGTCTGTTTTCCTGGGGATGTCCGACAGAAGTGAAGCATACCCCAGCTGGTGCAAAATTCCTCAAATTTTTGGCAGGCAAACTAGGTGACAATGTCTATAATGATGCACTGGGATATCCCATAACGAGCTATAATGCTTTTACGAATGAGGGAGATAACTCTATCAGCTGTTGGGCTAGTCATAGCCTCAATTTCAACCTATTTGGAGAAGTAATCAATTGCCACTAGTATAAACCACTTTTGAGCTGAGTCTGGTGGGAATAGACCAATGAAGTCCATGCCCCACCTTGCAAAGGGGATGGGTGACATCATAGGTGATAAACACCAGTTCATCATCATTCTTATATCCTAAAATAGATCCAGCTCTTAGGTTTTTAACTCCGCAAACAGGTTTTCGGGTTGCATTTAGGCATAACTTAGGTTAGGCATGCATTTCATTCTTTTTGTGTTTTTAACATGTTTACTAGAGTGTTAAGGATAAACAAATGATCAAACCTCTAAAACCCTAACACTCAAGAAGGCAAAAAGTAAGGGAGAAGATCAAATCACCTGAACTTTAGTTGGATCTAGCTCATCTCAGCTGAATGTCATCTCACATGAGTTAGGTTTAGCTATCTCCAGCTCCATTCAACTCATCTTAGCTGGATGTTAGCTTAAGGTAGCTCAACTTAGCTCAACTCACCTCAACTTAGCTCAGATACAGCTCAACTTAGTTGACTCTAGCTCATCATAGCTCCAATCAGTTCACTGAAAGCTCTAGCTAGCTCAGCTTAACTGACAGGAGTTCATTCCAGCTCAGCTCATCTCATCCTAGTTCATCCTAGCTCTACTTAGCCGACAGGAGCTCCAGTCAACTTGGCTTAGTTACTGGCCTTCAGCTAGCTAAGCTAAGTCAGCAAAGAAGTCCACTACCAACTTCCCCCAGCTCCAGAATAGTTGAGACCAACTCAACTAAGCTCAACCTATTCAACTTAGCAGCTAGCAAAGAACTAGCTAGCTAAAGTTGAGTAGCTAAGCTCCCAAGAAGACTTCTTCAGTAACCGCCAGCTCCCGCAAGCTTCAGAGCAGCTCAAGGCTACCTCTTCTCAGCTAAACACTAGCTTCTCCACTATTACCCTATTAGCTAAGCTAGCCTACCTTAGCTCCACCTAAGCTCCCTACTCATGGCCATCCACCTAACCTTAAACTCCACCCTAAAGTAGCTCCACCTTAACTCCAACCTAAGCTACCACCTAGTCCAACCCTTTTGACACCAACCCTAATGCACTCTTTCATACTACTAACCACCAAAAGCCACCTATTTTTCCCTCCAAAACCACTTATTAACTACCCCTTTTTGACGCCAAAACAAAAAGACACCACCACCATACACCCTTTCATTTTAATGCCAAAAATGCACCTCATCACCACCATACACCTAAGCCCCCAAGCCATCATAACCCTACACCTAACCCCCTTCTAGAAACCCTTAGTTGGCCCCAAAATAGCCTACCCACACCCCACCACATTGGCACCAACTCTACCCTATATCTCCACCCTACACGCCGCCAAGCAACCACCATCCAACCCATCCTCACCCTCCATATGTTGGTGCCAAACAACCAACCCCACAACCACCTATAAATCCATGCTAACCACCCTTAAATCCACCTCCATACACCCTTTAATTTGGTGACAAACCTCCATGTTCCTCCATCATATAACCACCATCATCAAAACACATTCTAACCCTACAACACATCACACAAACCTTAACCCTAGCACCCACTTAAAGTTGGTGCCAAATCCATACGTGCCTCTCCATTTTGGCGCCACCAAACATCAACCTTAGGATCTCATAACCACCCTCATTAAGCCATCCTAGTCGTCCCCCCTTTAACAACACCTACCTTCCCCTTCCACTCTATAAAAAGATCACTAACCACCCATTTTCAATCATCCTGGGCCATACATATTTACATCATTCTTCCACCTTCATTCCTCCATCTCAATGACCAAGGAGAAGAAGAGAAGAAGAAGATTAAGGGGACACTCTGTCTCCTTAGTGCCTTCAACTTCTTCCCTTCTTCTACCTTGTGTCTTCACCAAGCCAAGGAGGAAAGGCCAAGCAATGAGGACGTCCACAGGAGGAGCAAGAAGGGTGGTCCACGTCTACCCTAAGGAGGAGTTCAAGAGTGGAAACCTTCCACTCTAGGAGCCAGGCACGCCCCACCCAGGGTTTGCCAAGTAAAGGAGAGCAAGGAGCAAGCTTCCTTCAATTCAAGGGCAACCTGAATTGAAGCAAGAGTTCTACAGCATCATCACCTTCTTCATAAGCTTTCTTCTACCTTTTTGTGTTTTGTTTGCATGGTAATGTAATATTTGATTTGTGTTGAAGATTTCATGTGAGAATCCCTCTCACTTGTGAGTTCTTCAACTCCTTTGTAAAAACAATTTTCATTTTAAGAAGCATTCCTCTACCATTCTTTTAATTAGCTTGTGTTGCTCTTTTGTTATGTGTTGTTCCTCCATTACTCCAAGCTTCCTGTGCTTGGAGTGAATTGGATAAACAAGGCACCTGTTGGGTTACTTTTAGTAGCATTAATTCCCGCTTTCTCTGCAATCGTTCTGCTCTTATTCAAAAATCCTAAAAAATTTATATATTTCAAAACCTAAAAAGAAAATTGATTTCCAAATTCCAAGCGAGAGATTTCAAATTGCATTCCTACCTCCATAGGGACGACCTGAATACTCATGAGTACTCGATCTTTACAAATTCAAAAGTGATCAAAATCGCATGGTACGACTTATTTTTTATTTGTACAAATCACATCTTTTTCACGATTAATAGGCACCAACTTTCCAGGCAGCAAGTGGTGCAGGATAGCGAACCGCAGGCACTTATCACACTTGCGCATGAAGTCGTTGCAGTGTTACTTCATTTAGGGCCAGAAGTAGCCTACTTGGAATAGTCGGGCCAGGAGTGCCTTGTGCCCTTCGTGATTCCCGCACACATCTCCGTGAGCTTCTTAAACGGCCTGCACTGCTTCCTCTTTTGCTAAGCAGCGCAACAAGGGGGTGGAGTACCCCCGCTTGTACAGTTGCCCCTTTATCAAGATGTGCCTTGAGGCTTTTAGGCGGAAGGCCTTCGGTCATGGTTCCCTTAGGAGTAGCTCGCCAGAGTTCAGGTAAGTGATGTAGGCGTCATCCAAGAAATGGATTGCTCTATCGCGAACATTTTGGAAGCAAGTACAGTTGGCTCTTTTAGGGTCTAGAGGCAAATATTCTCCTCTTGCCCTAGCGGGATAGCAGCGGCAAGCCTGGCCAACGCATCTGCTAGGGGGTTGTAGGCTCTAAGCAACCGCTTAATCAAAATGGTCTTAAAATCTGCCAGCTCCTCCCTGACCTTGTTGGCATACATGATCATATTTAGGTCCTGAGCTTAGTATTCGCCATTTATTTGGCCGGCGACCAGCTAAGAGTCCTTGTAGGTTCCCAGCAAGGTGACGCCTCTGAACTTGGCCACCCAGACACTTGCCAACATACCCTTGTACTCCAACTGGTTATTGGATGTAGGGAAATCCAATTTAATGGCGTACTTATAGGTAACGCCATTTGGGGCAGTTAAGGCTATCCCGACCCCAGACCCAACTGTCATAGACAAGTCGTCAACATATAGTTGCTAGGGGAGCGTGAGGGAGGCATTCGAGTCCGTGAATTCCACCACGAAATCTATCAAGACTTGTCCTTTGATAGCACTTCTCGGCTGGTACCTAACATCGAACTCCGTCAGTTCCATAACCCATTTAATTTGTTGTGTTGACCCTGTGGCCTTGTTCAGCACTCGCTGCAGGGGGTAGTCTAACAGAACCATTACAGTGTGGGCTTGAAAATAGGGGTGTAGCTTCCTGACTGCAATGACCAGAGCTTGCCCTAGCTTCTCGACCATATACTTGGCTTCCGCACCTTCATAGGTTTTGCTAATGGAGTATACAGGTCCCTGTGCTCCTCAATCGCTGACTAAGACAGTGTTGATGGCGGATACGGAAGCCGCCAGGTATAAGGAAAGGGCCTCTCCAGGCTTAGGAGCCGTTAAGATGATGGAACTTTGGAGTGTGGATTTGATTTCCTCTCAAGCTTTCTGGCAGTGAGGAGTCCAGTGAGCGCCAATATAACCTTTGCCCTTTTTTATGCACTCAAAGAAGGGGAGGCATTTGTCGGAGGATCGAGACAAGAACTGACCTAACGAGGTGATCTTGCCGACCATCTATTGCATCCCTTTTAACGTGTTTGGCGGTTGCAAGTCCATGATCGCTTGGATCTTGTCGAGGTTGGCTTTGATCCCTCGGCTGAAGACCAAAAACCCCAAAAATTTACTGGCTAAGACCCCAAAGGTACATTTTTCAAGGTTTAAAAGAAGGTGGGTGTCCCTTAGAATTTGGAACACCTCAACCAGATATTCTAAGTGTTGAGGAAAATTGAATCCCTTTACAAGCATATCATCTATGTACACCTCAAATGATTTTCCTATTATTTTTTTAGAAAATCATATTTACAAGATGCTTGTAAGTTCAAACATTTTTCAAGTCAAAGGGCATGACTTTATATTGGAACAAACCCTTATCAGTGATGAAGGTATGGGGTCGTCTGCTGAAGCAAGGCTGATCTGGTGGTACCCGTTGTAGGCATCCAGGAAGGACATGTGAAATTGTCCATTATAGGAGTCCACCAGAGTGTCCACCCTTAGAGGAACTTGTCCTTCGGGCAGGTTTCATTAAGGTTGGTGAAATCTACGCACATGTGCCATTTGTCGTTTGCTTTTTTCACCATTACCACGTTCGAGAGTCATGCCGGGTACAAAGATTCTTTGATGAATCCAACTTCAAGGAGCTTTTGGACTTTAGCCTCAACCACTTGCCATTGTTTGGCTGACTTGTGTCGATACGCCTGTTTGATCGTGCGAGTGCTTGCCTAGATATTCAGGTGATGCTGGATCAAGACGGGTCGTCTCCCGACAGGTTGTGTTATGACCCTGGCATCGAACATCGTTTAAGACGTCTGGGAATTTGTCCAGACGTCTAGAAGCCTTCCCAGACATCTGGAAATTAATTTTTTCGGCGTATGGTTTCGCGTTTGCGCGCATGCGTGCGCAGACTGAACCGCCACCCTCTTTTCTTCTCTTTTTTTCCTCCCTGCAGGCGTAGCCTTCTTTCTCTCTCTCTCTCCCCACGGTGCCTTCAAATACTCCCCTCTCCTCCCTCACCCTCACTTCACCGTCTTCTCCTTCCTGTTAGCATGAGAGTGAGAGGGCGAGGGCAGCAGCTGCTGCCGTGGGTGTGCGGGGAGGAGTTGAAGCGAAAGGGAGAAGGGTTAGAGCAAGAGGGTGCGAGCTCGCCGGAGCAGCCAGGGCCGGCCGGCGGGCACGCAGCAGGAGCGTGGCGCTGGGGAGGTGCTGCTGCAGCTCAGGCAGCAGGTGAGCGCGGCACGGCCGTGCGCAGCAGGCAGAGGGCGAGGAGGCCCTGATTCTGGGAAAATTTCCCAGAATCAGACGTCTGGACCTACGTCCAGACGACGCGGGAGACGTCTGGAGGAAGGTCCAGACGTCTGAAAGATACGATATTTTCCTACGCTTCTATCGCGTGTACGGCCATGCAGCTGTTCTGCCGAAGGGTTCTGCTTCGTCTTCGTGTTGAACGACGGCTGCGTACGCGTGCAGATCTCGTTCGAGAAGGCGCAAGGGCACGTCCTTGCACACAGATCGGACGTCTGGGCACAGCACCAGACGGCGGAGAGGGTCTCCAGACGTCCAGAGTGACAGTTGGATGTCTGGAAACTAAGTCCAGACGGTTCAGTGGGATTCTTGACGTCTGAAGGACCGCGCAGGAACAAGGTATGACCTGAGCCATCGTTTAAGACGTCTGGAAGATGTTCCAGACGTCTGATTTTGGGCAGACTTATCATTTTTGACCCATTTAGGGTCCGTTCGAAATCCGTTTTCCGTGTTTCAAGTTTCACTCTTCTCAGATTTAGTTCCTCTACCTGTTAACAGTATTTGCATCACGTTCTGAGTAGTTCCTTGTGTTTGATCCTTGTGTTAAGACCCCATTCCGTTGCGGCTCTGGGGTTGCGAAGGCGCGCGGGCTTGCCGATCATGCCCCCATTACTCATGATTTTGCGGGTAGAGTGACTCCCTTTAATTATTTACCAACATTGATGCACTTGCGAGATAATTAATAGATTCTAAGGTGCGGCATGAATCCTAGGATTTAAAAACTAGATTGAATGATAGATCCTAGGGTGTGGCATGAATCCTAGAAATAGAAACACCAAAACGAATGTTGTGAATATATAAATTGCAGTCTTGGAAAAGTAGAAAGAAAAACGATAATTGCCTGTAATTGGATAACAGTTGCTTGTTTATGAATGGATATTAACTGTTGAGAACATGGGCTATATGAATATAAAGCTGAAATGATGAAACCTAAATTAGCTTAGAAACATGAGCATGAACCCTACGGGGAATGGAATAGAATTGGGGAAGTAAACTGGCCCTTGAATACGGAGTACCAAGGAGAGTGACTGTCCCTCTGTTTAGTGCAGAGCAGAGCTAGACACCCCAGGGACCTGGGGTTTGGTCTGGCCACTTTGTACCGACTTTTGACCCTCGTGTACACAGTACCGAGGAGAGCTACTAGTGTAGGGAGAGCACTAGCCACCCCACAAGCCTCGGGGTTCTGCTAGCCTCTCTACACCGACTTGTTAGGCCCACGGGGCAAACCAGGGTAGTCAGGCCAGAGTGTGCGGACTGTGAAGGGTAAGACCCCTGTTTGGTTACTGTGGAGGGGTTGGGCTCCTGTTACTGAGAGGGCTCTGCATTATACTGGTTCCGTGCTGTGCTTTGGGACGCACCCGTTAACGAAAACGACTGACCGCGTGCCAGTGCAGAGTAGCTACCTGTGCATTTATCGCGTGTGCCGTAGTTACCGTTACGTCTGTCAGCGACCTTGGGGTGGTTGACTGAGGGTAGGACCACCACGAGAGACTCTCCCGACTAGGAGAGCACCACGTGCTACTTCTACTTTTCGGAAAAGACTACAATCAAGATCGTTCCCACGAGGAACATTCGAGATCAAGAGAAAGATGTGAGGAATAATTCAAAAATAAGTAAATGGAAAAATAAAGATTAAAAATAACAGCTATTGTCCACCTTACTGTTTTTCTTAGCTTTTGGTTGCCACTCTACTCAGCGTTTCGCTGACGTGTCGCCTTTGTCACCTTTTCAGGACCAGATGCTGAGTAGCCAGAGCCGGTGGCTGCACAGGGAGCTGGGCCTAGTAAAGCCCAGTAGTCTTACTTATGTAGTACCTACGTACCGTTTCTTTTGTGTAGTGAGTATTTTTCTGTTACCACTGTACTCTTTTGTTGTAAGCATCAAGTTTATGTACCTGTTTATTTCTCTACTGTTGTGGTGGTGTGTACTGTACTAGTTCTTTTCTTTACTGCTGTATTTTGTTACTGCTAGTTATATACATGGTGAATGTGGTTTATTTTACTGCTCTTTTGGTTACTTTCTCATTGGACGACTGAGTCTTGGGATCAGTCGAGTCGGTCCGATTCTCGTGTCTCGCAGGGATTCAAGAATTGGGTCGTAACAAGATGGTATCAGAGCAAGGTCATCCCGAGAAGTGAACCAACTGGCTGGAAAATAACCAATTCACGTGCATGTAACAAGAGTAGCCACCACAATGTATCTTTTGATATCTGTTCTTAGACTTCTCCGCTTGATATCGATTCGTATTGACGTCTTTTCTGTTCTGTGTTCACATCTCCTTGCAGGAGATGCCTCGACAAGGTAGCGAGGCGGGCTGTGGGCGCGGTCGAGGACGAGGTCGGAGGGGTAGGTGCGTTGAAGTCGACGTCTCAGTGGACCAGCCACTGCTCCCAGGCATTCAGGCCCAGGACCTCGCCCAGCTGGTACGAGACATCGTACGAGAGGAGCTCCACCCACCGCCACGAGCGCCTCTCCCTGGGGTTGCGGAGGGGGAGTCGGTGGGACCACGTGACGGACATGGCGCTGGACGGGGGAGAGTGGATGGGCCGCCACCGCCCCCACCTTCCTCCGACACTTCCGAGCATGAGGCTTCTTTACCTAGAGGTGCACCAGCATCTCCACTTCAGCGTCACTTTGAACTTTTCGGACAGTTCTGGAAGGTGAGGCCCCCCTCCTTCAAGGGGGATGAGGACCTGACCAAGTTGGAGGACTGACTCGAGCAGATCGAGAAGGTTTTTGACACCATTCGCCCCCCGGTGGAGTGTCGCATGGCCTTTGCCACGTACCAGCTGTAGAGCGCGGCACACAGGTGGTAGAGGGCGGTCAGGGGACAGGAGAGGGATGAGCCGACTTGGGACCGGTTTGTCACCCTCTTCTGCGAGCAGTAATTTCCTCAGACATGGCAGGACCAGAGGAGGCGGGAGTTCCACTCTCCGCCAGGGGACGATGACCGTGAGCGCGTACCGCACATGTTTTTTGGAGCTGTCTCACTTCGCAGCGACAGCAGTGGCCACTGAGTAGAAGCTCCTTTGGAGGTTCACCGAGGGGCTCTGACCGGTGATTCGAGGATATGTCAAACCCCTGAAGTTGCCTACGTTCTCGAGGGTGGTGGAGGCAGCTATGACATACGAAGAGACCAACCCATCCGCGCGAGATACTGACAGCAGGCGGAAGAGGCCCTATCAGCCAGACTTCTCATAAGGCCGACGAGAGAGGCGACACGTGGCGCCCGCAGGAGAGCCGTCACGTTTTGCAGGGCCATCAGTGGCCTTTGGGGGCCCTCGACAGGGGCCAGCTGCTAGCACCGGACCCCCGCCCAGCTGACAGCAGGGACCCACTGAGGGTGGGAGTCGAGTCCCCCTTCACTACCAGTGTAGCCAGCCGGGCCACATTAGGAGGGACTGCCCATCTAGGGCAGGAGGTCAGCAGATGCTTCCCGCGCCGAGCATTGGAAGGCGAGCAGGAGGCTGCAGTTTCCAGGCGCGAGGACAGTAGTCACGGGGAGGGTACCGGCCAGCAGCTACCCGTCCGACGCAGAGTGTGGTTGCTTCGTCTGCACCTAGGGCTGAGGGACGTATCAGCACCCTGACACACAGGGATGCCAGAGCTTCGGGATCAATGGTGACAGGTATGGTTTCAATTTCCGACAGACTCGTTTACACGCTTTTCGATTCCGACGCTACGCACTTGTTTGTCGCTGCCAGTTTTGCAGTTAGTTTGGGGCAGGACTGTATGCTGTTAGAAGATCCGTTCGTGATCAGAGATTCGAGTGGTCAGCTGTTTGTAGCTGAGGAGGTATACACGGGTTGCGAGGTCAGTGTTGGGGGACACAGCCTTCCCGCTGACCTGATTATGATATAGATGGAGGACTTTGACGTAATTCTGGGGATGGACTGGCTGTCTGCTTACCACGCCTTTGTGGACTGCTTTGAGAGAAAGATCGTCTTGTGTAATATACCGAAGTTGCCTTCTTTTGAGTTCCACGGTCAGCCAATGGACGGAGGCTTCAGGTGCATTTCTACACGTCGGGCGGCGAGACTTTTGAGCCAGGGGTGTGAGGGCTTCCTAACTTGTGTGGTGGCAGAGCCCAGCCTTGTGGCAGACTTCCAGAGTATCCCGATGGTCAGAGAGTACCCCGACGTGTTCCCAGACGAGTTGCCAGGACTACCGCCCAAGTGTGAGATCGAGTTTGAGATCTCACTGGTACCAAGGACCAGTCCCATCTCCACAGCACCATACAGGATGGCACCACTTGAGCTGCAAGAGCTCAAGTCTCAGTTGCAGGATCTTTTAGATAAGGGCTTTGTTGGGCCCAGCGCGTCTCCCTGGGGAGCCCCGGTACTATTTGTAAAGAAGATGGTAACCTACGCCTTTGTGTGGACTATCGAAAGCTGAATAGGGTCACCATCAAAAACAGGTATCTGCTGCCGAGGATTGATGACTTGTTTGACCAGCTGCGAGGTGTTACGATATTCTCCAAGATCGACATGAGATCTAGATACCACCAGTTGAGGATCAAGGAGGCAGATGTCTCCAAGGCAGCTTTCCGCACTCGGTACGAACACTACGAGTTTCTGGTCATGCCGTTCGGGCTGACCAATGCCCCTGCTGCCTTCATGGATTTGATGAACCAGGTACTTACACCGTACTTGGACCAGTTCGTGGTGGTATTCATTGATGATGTGCTCATCTATTCTCGAGATTGGACGCAGCACGGATAGTACTTGCGAATGGTTTTGGACACATTGAGACAACGTAGGCTGTACGCCTAATACAGCAAGTGCGAGTTCTGGTTGAGGGAGGTGACCTTAGATCATGTGATCTTCGGGGATGGCTTGGCTGTGGACCCAGCCAAGGTCAAGACAGTGCTCAGGTGGGAGAGACCGCGTACGGTCACTAAGATTCGCAGTTTCTTGGGACTGGCAGGCTACTACAGGCGGTTTATCAGGGGCTTTTCACATATTGCATGTCCTATGACATAGCTGACCCGGAAAGACGTGCCCTTTACTTGGACAGACGCCTGTGAGGTGTGTTTTCAGGAGCTGAAGAGGCTGACTTCAACTCCCGTGCTCACCATCACAGACAGTAGTGGCAGGTTCTTTGTGTACACGGACGCCTCTTTGCAGGGGTTAGGAGGTGTGCTCATGCAGAGGGGTCACGTTGTCGCTTACGTTTCGCAGCAACTGAAGCCCCATGAGCATAGCTACCCTACCCACGACCTGGAGATGGCAGTTGTCGTCTTCGCGCTGAAGACCTAGAAGCACTACTTGTACAGTAAGACCTTTGAGATTTTCACAGATCACAAGAGCCTCAGATACCTGTTTAATCAGAAGGAGCTCAACATGAGACAGAGACGTTAGTTGGAGCTCTTGAAGGACTATGACTACAGCATTTCCTACCACCCGGGAAAGGCTAACGTGGTGGCTGACGCCTTGAGCAGGAAGGCACCCACACTCTTAGCCAGTTTACAGGTGCAGAGTTAGAGCCTCTTGGAGGAGATGGGCAGTTGGCGACCCCTACAGTTACGGGGGCACTGTGGGGCAGTGACTGTGACGCGACAGACGAGGCCAGAGCTGATAGATCGCATCACAGGGCAGATGGCCAACCTGTACTTGCAGTCCTTGCGTGACAGAGTACTGTCAGGAGATCCTGAGGACTTCTCTTTTACAGACCAGGTGCCGCGCATGAGGGGATGGTTGTGCATTCCCAGAGACGAGGAGCTGTTGAGAGAGCTCCTGACTGAGGCACACGATTCCAGATTCACCATACATCCCGGAACCACAAAAATGTACCATAACTTGAGACGTGACTTTTGGTGGAGGGGAATGAAGCGGGATGTGGGTGAATTCGTACTGCAATGTTTAGTGTGCCAGCAGGTGAAGGCCGAGCATTAGAGGCCTACAGGACCGTTATAGCCACTTCCAGTGCCAAAGTGGAAGTGAGAGAGCATCACCATGGACTTGGTGGTGGGCTTACCTGTAACCCAGCGAGGACACGACGCAATCTGGGTAATCGTTGGCAGATTGACGAAGACGACGCGTTTCTTGTCGATCCGAGTCGCTTTGGGACGAGCACAGTTGGCAAAGAGGTATATCCGCGACGTGGTACGTCTACACGGAGTTCCACGGGAGATCGTATCCGACTAGGATACCTGCTTTACATCCTAGTTTTGAGCTGAATTTCAGCAGGCCTTGGGGACGCAATTGAGGTTCAGTACAACATACCACCCCTAAACGGACGGCAGTCTGAGCGCACGATACAGACACTTGAGGACCTTTTGCGTGCTTGTGTACTAGACTGGAGGGGCTCTTGAGAGGAGCACTTGCCCCTGGCGGAGTTTACATATAATAACAGTTATCACTCGAGCATCGGCATGGCACCCTACGAGGCTCTGTACGAACGAAGGTGTACGGTACCCTTGAGTTGGGTTGAGGTGGGGACCAAGTGGGAGGTTGGCCTCAGGCTGATCCGACAGAGTCAGGAGGTAGTCAATCAGATTCACAGGCGACTCCGCACTGTCAGGAGCAAACAGAAGAGCCATGCAGATCGGAAACACAGAGAGGTGCAGTTTGAGGTTGGGGACCACGTCTTCCTCCGCGTTTCGCCCATGAAGGGCTTGCAGCGGTTTGGGGTGAGAGGGAAGCTCGCGCCGAGGTTCGGGGGATCCTTTGAGGTCCTGGAGCTGGTTGGACTCGTTGCTTACAGGCTTGCCCTTCCTCCCAAGCTTTCTGGTGTGCGCAAACTAAACCGCCACCCTCTTTCCTTCTCTTTCTTTCCTCCCTGCAGGCACAGCCTTCTTTCTCTCTCTCCCCACGGCGCCTTCAAATACTCCCCCTCTCCTCTCCCTCACTTCACCATCTTCTCGTTCTTCTTGTTAGCATGAGAGTAAGGGTGAGGGCAGCAGCTGCTGCCGTGGGTGCCTGGGGAGGAGTTGAAGCGAGAGGGAGAAGGGTTAGAGCGCGAGGGTGCGAGCTCGCCGGAGCAGCCAGGGCTGGCTGGCAGGCACGCAGCAGGAGCGTGGCGCTGGGGAGGTACTGTTGCAAGTCAAGCAACAGGCGAGTGCGGCGCGGCAAGGTCGTGCGCAGCAGGTGCAGGGCGAGGAGGTCCTGATTCTGGGAAAATTTCCCAGAATCAGACGTCTGGACCTACGTTCAGACGACGCAAGAGACGTCTGAAGGAAGGTCCAGATGTCTGAAAGGTACGATATTTTCCTTCCCTTCTTTCACGTGTACGGCCATGCAGCCGTTCCGCCGAAGGGTTCTGCTTCGTCTTCGTGTTGAAGGACGGTTGCGTACACGTGCAGGTCTCGTTCGGGAAGGAGCAAGGGCACACCCTCCCACACAGATCGGACGTCTGGGCACAGCACCAGACGGTGGAGAGGGTCTCCAGACGTCCGGAGTGACAGTCTGACGTTTGGAAACTAAGTCCAGACGGTTCAGCGGGATTCTGAACGTCTGAAGGACCGCGCAGGAACAAAGTATGACCTGAGCCATCATTTAAGATGTTTGGAAGATGTTCCAGACATCTGATTTTGGGCAGACTTGTTTTTGACCCGTTTAAGATCCGTTCGAAGTCTGTTTTCCTCGTTTCAAGTTTCGTTCTCAGATTTAGTTCCTCTACCTGTTTACAGTATTTGCATCACGTTCTGAGTAGTTCCTTGTGTTTGATCCTTGTGTTAGGACCCCATTCCGTTGCGGCTCTCGGGGTTGTGGAGGGGCACGGGCTTACCGATCACGCCCCCAATACTCCCGATTTTGCGAGTAGAGTGGCTCCCTTTAATTATTTATCAACATTGATGCACTTGCGAGATAATTAATAGATTCTAAGGTGCGGCATTAACCCTAAGATTGGAAAACTAGATTGAATGATAAATCATAGGGTGTGGCATGAATCCTACGAACAGAAACACCAAAACGAATGTCGTGAATATATAAATTGCAGTCTTGGAAAAGTAGAAAGAAAAATGATAATTGCCTGTAATTGGATAACAGTTGCTTGTTTATGAATGGATATTAACTGTTGAGAACATGGGCTATATGAATATAAAGCTGAAATGATGAAACCTAAATTAGCTTAGAAACATGAGCATGAACCTTACGGGGAATTAGGAATAGAGCTCCTAAGCGGGGAATGGAATAGAATTGGGGAAGTGAGCTGGCCCTTTACTACGGAGTACTAAGGAGAGTGACTGTCCCCCTATTTAGTGCAGAGCGGAGCTAGACACCCCAGGGACCCGGGGTTTGGTCTAGCCACTTTCTACCGACTTTTGGCCCTCGTGTACACAGTACCTGGGAGAGCTACTAGTGTAGGGAGAGCACTAGCCACCCCACGGGCCCCGGGGTTCTGCTAGCCTCCCTACACTAACTTGTTAGGCCCACAGGGCAAACCAGGGTAGTCAGGCGAAGGTGCGCGGACTGTGAAGGGACAAGACCCCTGTTTGGTTACTGTGGAGGGGCTGGACCCCTGTTACTGAGAGGACTGCCCTATACTGGTTCCGTGCTGTGCTTTGGGGCACACCCGTTAACGGAAACGACTGACCGCGTGCTAGTGTAGGGCAGCTACCCGTGCATTTATCGCGCGTGCCAGTCACCGTTACGTCAGTCAGTGACCTTAGGGTGGTTGACTGAGAGTAGGACCACCACGGGGGACTCCCGGCCAGGAGAGCATCACGTGCTACTACTTTTCGGAATAGACTGCAATCAAGATCGTTCCCACGAGGAACATTCGAGATCAAGAGAAAGATCTGAGGAATAATTCAAGAATAAGTAAATGAAAAAATAAAGAGATTAAAATTAACAGCTACTGTACACCTTACTGTTTTTCTTAGCTTTTGGTTGCCACTCTACTCAGCGTTTCGCTAACATGTCGCCTTTGTCACCTTTTCAGGACCAGGTGTTGAGCAGCCAGAGCCGACGGCTGCAGAAGAAACTGGGCCTAATAGAGCCCAGTAGTCTTACTTGTGTAGTACCTACTGTACCGTTTCTTTTGTGTAGTGAGTATTTTTCTGTTACCACTGTACTCTCTTATTGTAAGCATCTTGTTTATGTACCTGTTTATTTCTCTACTGTTGTGGCGGTGTGTACTGTAGTAGTTCTTTTCTTTACTGCTGTATTTTGTTACTGCTAGTTATATACATGGTGAATGTGGTTTATTTTACTGCTCTTTTGGTTACTTTCTCGTTGGACGACTGGGTCTTTGGATCAGTCAAGTGGTCTGATTCTCATGTTTCGTAGGAATTCGAGAATTGGGTCGTAACAGGTTGTTTCCGGACCAAGCGAAAACGTCTGCGTTGACCCTAAGCAGGAGTAACTCCTAGACTTCAGAGGGATCAACGTCCACTCCAACCTCGATGAGCTTAGTCGCATTGTGAGGGAAAAGTCGTATAACCATGGCTGAAGAGCCTGGCAGTAGTCCCGAAGTCGCTGGCAAATCAGTCGAGATTTCCCCTTGCTGGATCGCCTGAACTTGGTTTCTCTTCTTCCCCCATTTCTGTGGTTTCGGGGATTTGGCTCCATGGATCGTTCTACCTCGATCCTCAGGAGCCCCCGCCCAACCGTTTGATCTCCGTATACTATTCCTACTCCTCGAGGGGAGTGAAAAAGTATGAACTGGAAGTACGAGGAGATTAGGCAGAAAGCATGGGTTGATGGGCGGCCAATGATGCCATTAAATGTTGTCGTCAACCAAGCTACCATGAATGTAGTCGTTCAGTTGAGGTGCATGTCCCTATAGCAAACGGATAAGGGAAGACTAATCTCCCCCTTTGGCATTACTTTGTAGTTGCCAAAGCCCACGATCGGGTGGGTTAATGGGGAGAGATGCTCCTCTCAGAAGCCCAGCTTGAGCAGTGTCTTTATGAACAAGGCATCTACTGTGCTGCCCTTGTCCACCAAGAGCCTAGGCTGCAACTGCCTCGCCAAGAGGAGTGTCACTAGAAGTGGGTCTATATGTTCTGTCGAATCAGGTAGGGAGGTGAATAGCTAGGATGCCACTTGCTTGACTATACTCTTGCCCCACTGAAGAGTGGGGAAGGCACTCGAAAGGGCCAATTTAGGAGTGGTTTGTTGTCTTAGGGCGGCATTGACCCTAAAGATTACCTCAACCCCTGTGTTGAAACACTTAACAGGAGGTAAGCCCTTTCGGGTAACACGGGCATCGCCACCAGGACTTGGCGGTGGTATTCTGCCGGGGATAACCAGGGTGACACCGCCGGCTCGATCAAGCGGGTTGTCAACTCATCTGGCTCCTAGTCCGTGAAGACTACATTGACTCCCTAAAGTTGCTAAAGCTTCTTGTTGAGTTATGTTTATGTTTGTAAGGGGTGTTGTGTTATTTTATTTTGAGTAGCGGGTTTATGATGTATTTTTTCCCACCTATATAGAGGTGTAGGGACTTCTTGGTAATGAAAAAAAAAAAAGATTATTCTCTTCAACTTGGTATCAGGGCAGTAGGTTGAGAACTCCACCAAACAACAAACCCTAACCCTGCCTCAAGCCTCCTACCGCTGGCCTCCCCCACCACTCGTGGTGGCAGGTCGACTCCCCGTCGCCGTTGCAGCAGCAACCTCACTGATTGCCACTACTGCAGCCGACCACTGTTGCTGTTGCTGTGGAGCGCACTGCAATCGATCGCAGATCTGCAGCCCACCGCTGCCGCCGCACCAGCAAATCTGCAACCTACCACTACCGCTGCTGCTGTGTAGCGCATCGCAATAGATTTGCAGGGCAGCATATCGCCACCGCTGCTGCTATGTAGACGCCACAACAGATCTGCAGGGCAGCACATCGACGTTGTTGCTGCTGTGTAGTGCGTTGCAGGTTGCTACCATCCTGTAGGTCACTACAGTTGCTCGAGAGCAGTACGCTGCTGCCGCATCCAACGCTACGATAGAGCAACTCGCCGGTCACCACCTCCTGCCAGCCATCTTCTTTCCAAGTTGCCGCACAGGCCACCGAAGAGTGGGCTGCTGGCCATCAATTCGTTGTAGGGAGGTTCTTGAGTGTTGTAGAGATGGGGTTTTGAATCAAGAACCTTCATACGTGTGGTATGATTCGCTGTGATCTAATGGTTGAGTTTTGGGGTGTGTATTCCTCGTTGATGCATGTTTTTGGGGTGTATAGTCCCCTTGGGTATCGATCGTGTGTGAGCGGAGATTTTTGGGGTGTGTATTCCCCGACTGGTATATTTCTTGGGATGCGTAGTCCCCATTTTCTGTCAATTTTCAAATATGAAGTTTGAAGTTCAGGGGTGTGTACCCTTCTTTGTGGCACGTCGAACTTTGTTTGTGGCAGTATGGTTCAGTAAACATGGCAGTGCCTCAGTCAGAGATTGCACTAGGAACTGTCGTAGGTGATACTCAAACCACTGGTGTGACATGGTTGATTGATTCAGGTGCATCCAATCATTTATCCGGGAATCTACAGTGTTTTGGACAGATTCAACCTGTCTCTCGTGGTCGTACAGTACAGGTGGCTGATGGGTGACTTGCTCCTATTAGTGGTTAAGGGGAAATTAATATTACCCCTTCTATGCAGCTTAATTATGTTCAATTTATTCTAGATTTATCCATGAACTTACTCTCTATCAGTGAGATCATTAAGCAGATGAATTGTCGGGTCATCTTTGATGAGCATGAATGTATTTTCCAAGATATAATAACAGGGAAGACTATTGGTAGTGGATATGAAGGAATTTACCGACTTCAACAGGGCCCTATGGCTGCAGCATGTCGAGTTAGTACCACATTTGGGAGTGTTTTACAGTGGCATAGATGATTGGGCCATCCTTTGGAAAAGTTACGCAGGCTTATTCCTCATGTGTCCCCAACTACACAACTTTCCTTCGATGCATGTCAACTTGGAAAGCATCATAGATCTTCCTTTGCAACTGCTACAGGACCACGTTCAACTTCATGTTTTCAGTTAGTGCATCTTGATGTTTGGGGTCCCAGTAGGACTCCTAATAGAGCAAAACATCGGTACTATTTGATTGTGGCTGATGATTTTTCCAGATTGCCCTGACTATTTCTCATGAAGAATAAGTCTGAAGTGGGTCCACTGATTGAGAAATTTGTGTTGATTAAAAATCAGTTTGATGTTTGCATCAAGATTCTCAGATCTGATAATGCACTGGAGTTTTGTACTCATCGGTTGGCAGAATTCTATGGCATACATGGTATAATTCATCAGATCTCATGTCCTCACACTTCTCAGCAAAATAAAGTCACAGAGAAGAAACACAGACATGTCCTTGATATGGCCAGAGTTCTTATCTATAACAGTATGCCATAGAACTATTGGAGAGATGCAGTTCTCACTGCTTACTACATTATTAATAGATTGCCCTCCTCAGTGATTCACGAGCAAATACCCAGGCAAGTGCTTTATTCAAATGATGAGTTGTTTGATCTTCCACCCAAGACATTTGGGTGCATGGCTTTTGTACATCTCATTGGACCTGGACGTGATAAATTAACACCTAGAGCAGTCAAGGGTGTGTTTCTTGGCTATTCTCGTACTCATAAGGGGTATCGGTGTTTTGATCCCCTACACCAGAGACATTATATCAGTGTAGATGTCACCTTTCATGAAGCTGCACCTTATTTTTTTGTTGCTGCCAGGCAGGGTGCAGAGTGTGTTGGAGAGTGCGCCTGTACTAGTTGCTCTTACACCATTTGGTATATTCACAGATACTAGTAGCCCTTCTCAGGTTGATGAGTCACCTACCAGCACATTTAGACTAGCACCAGCGGATGAAGGGACCTTCAAGGGTCACACCTATCAGTTGCCAGTTGTATATAGGGCAAAGCCCCCTCCATCTATTCCACAGACTCCTCAGGTTCGTGTTGATAACCTATAGGCAGTTTCTACTCAGGAAACTTTTTCAGGCACAGTGTCAGCAGATGAGATAGGTGGGAGTCTGCCACCTGAGGATAGTTCTCCAGGTCCTGATTCCATGAGTACTGATGAGGATATTCCTATTGCTATTAGGAAGGCTCCACGATCTTGTGCCCAGTATCATGTTGCTGGGAGTGATGTTACTGCTGATTCTCTAATTTCGGAGTTTCATGCATTCAC
Organism: Thalassia testudinum; assembly: GCA_037157565.1. Classification (NCBI taxonomy): domain Eukaryota; kingdom Viridiplantae; phylum Streptophyta; class Magnoliopsida; order Alismatales; family Hydrocharitaceae; genus Thalassia; species Thalassia testudinum. The sequence goes on along the minus strand of JAZHRO010000035.1, from coordinate 59,430,146 downwards.
AGCCGCTGTACACAGTGCTGAGTTACCTACCTCGTACCACCAAGCTCTATTACATCCACACTGGAAGGCAGCTATGGAGATGTCTGCACTTACTACCAGAGGTACTTGGGAGCTGTCACCTTTACCGTCTGGCGCGCATCTTGTTGGAGCCAAATGGGTCTTTGCCTTGAAATACAACCCAGATGAGTCTATTTCAAGGTATAAGGCCCGCTTAGTGCCAAAGGATTCACCCAGACATATGGAGTGGATTTCTTTGACACGTTCTCCCCTGTTGCACGACCCTCTACCATTCGAATTCTTGTATCTGTTGCGGCTCATTATGGATGGCAGTTATATCAGTTGGATGTTAAAAATGCATTTCTGTACGGAGACTTGGAGGAAGAGATATATATGCAGTAGTCTCCTGACTTTGAGATTCAGGGGGTGTGTATGCAGGATCCGTAAGGCCATTTATGGTCTTAAGCAGAGCCTCTGAGCCTAGTTCCAACGCTTGTCTGAGGCATTATATGTTGTTGGGATGCAGAGATCTTCATCGGATCATTCACTATTTGTAAGGAAGACCAGTAGGGATATAGTGGCTTTACTTGTATATGTGGATGATCTTATTCTTACAGGTGATGATACAGAGGGTATATCTCAGATAAAGGAATACTTGACACACCAGTTTGTCACGAAAGATCTTGGGAAGCTGAGATATTTTTTAGGCATTGAGTTTGCCACAAGTAAGCAAGGGACAATTATGTCGCAGAGGAAATATGACCTTGATATTCTTCGGGAGACAGGCATGTTAGGATCCAAAGATGCAAATATTTCAATGGATCCTAAAATTCATCTGTTTAAGGATAATGTAAAGCTAAAAGACAAGAAGGCATATCGACAACTAGTGGGAAAGTTGTTATATTTGATTATCACTAGGCTAGATATTAGTCTTGTTGTGGGGAAGCTGAGTCAGTTCTTAGATAAGCCCACTGAGGTTCATTGGCAAGCTGTGATGCAGGTGTTGAGGTACATCAAGGGGTGTCTAGGTAAAGGCATTCTTTTCCAAAGAAAGGCACCTATGGCCGTTGTTGCATACTCAGATGCAGATTATGCAGGTGATGTCGGGGATAGGCAGTCTAATACTGGTTTCTGTACCTTTGTTGCTGGGAACTTGGTAACCTGGAGGAGCAAGAAACAAAATGTTGTTTCACGCTCTAGTGCTGAGTCTGAGTACAAGGCCATGGCACACACTGCTGCTGAGATGATATGGATCAGATCTCTCTGTTACGAGATCTTCATGTTGATGCTTAGGAACCTATGAAGATGCATTGTGACAACCACGATGCCACCTACATTGCAAACAATCTTATGTTCCATGAGAGAACAAAACATGTGGAAGTGGATTGTCATTACACCAAGAGTTTGATTCAACAGGGTCTGCTTCGTACTACTTGTCTTGCCTCCTCAGACCAGACTGTTGACATGTTTACCAAACCGTTGCCACATCCCCAGTTTGAGAAGTGTAGAAACAAGTTGAACATGATGAATATATATGCTCCAGCTTGAGGGAGAGTGTTGAGTTATGTTTATGTTTATAAGGGGTGCTGTGTTATTTTATTTTGAGTAGCGAGTTTATGATATACTTTTTCCCACACCTATATAAAGGTGTAGGGACTTCTTAGTAATGAAAAAAAAAAAAAGATTATTCTCTTCAACTCGTCTCCTTATGGTAGTCTTCCGGGCCCTCCATGGGCCCCTTGCCTCTGTCTTGACTCTCATTTCGCCTGACAATGTGAGCTAGGTTCCCGTGCCGGATCTGGGACTCAATCTGGTCGTGTAGATCCCGATAGTCTTTGATGGCGTGACCTCGAGCCTTGTGGTACTTACAATAGGGCCTGGAGTCAGCCCTCCTCGTGGGCTTTGGCAGGGGCAGCAGGTCCTTGTCCATGGACCAAACTTTCGTCAACACATCTACCTGGTTCACAGCCAGGGGAGTGTATTCCTCAATGAACTCTCGCCTTGTCTGGCGCGGTCCGTAGTTGTGAACTTTGGCAGGTCGTTCATTCCTTTGATCGAGAAAGGGGGCCCTTCGTTTGTGGAAGCGGCCACTTCTGCGGATAGGCCTCGGAGCATGCTCACCAGAGGCCCTCCTTTCGTCCATGGGGCTGGCATTGTCGCCATGCCCCTCAGCCAACCGACTATGGGAGTGGAAGGAGTCGTCCTGCCCCGCGAACCTCGTGGCTTTGTCCCAGAGCTCCGCCATGTCCCTTGGCGGGAAGTCGTCGATGTCGTACCAAAACCTCTGAGTCAGGAGGCCCGACTTGAAGTACTGGATGGCTATCGCATCATTGGGTCTCTTACACTTGAAGTGTTGAGCCTTGAACCGATCTAAATAGGATCGGAAGGACTCAATCTTCCGCTGTCTGATCTCCGACAGCTCTCAGGGTTGTCTCTAACCCTTTGCTACCCAGCAAAGTACTGGCAGAACTTGTCCGCCAGGTCTTGGAAGCAGGCAATCTACCAAGCTGGTAGGTCGTTGAACCACTCAGGCCATGTTGGACAGATACGAAGAGCATACTCAGCAGAGCATTCCGTCGAGGCAGCCGTGCACCAGCATCATCTTGCGGTAGCTCCCAACGAAACTGTTGGGGTCTGTCATCCTGTCGTTCGGGCCCATGACTGGCTGCTTGAATTCTCAGGCAAGGGGGCCGTCATCACCTCAGTGAACGGGTAGGTGGGAACGTACGTGCGTTGGCATATGCCCCTCATTGCTCAGGTGACTTAGCGGACGATCTCAGGAATGGAACCCCTGCCGCCAAAGAGGGGTTGATCGCCTGAATGCTCCCACAACAAAGGCAGGCGTGGAGCTTTTGGCAGGCTAGGGGGAACTTTGTCTAGCTGGTTACTAAGCTCATGCTTTAGCTTTTCGAGCTATTCACGCAAGCAGGTGTTTTCCTCTACCACATGGCGCCATTTCGACTGTTCATCATTGGGGCTTGAACTCTGGGGCTCCTCTAGTGGAGTCTTGCAGGACTACTCCCGGATTGGCTTCATCTCGAGGAGTTGGGCGGCGAGGGCCTAATGCTCCTCCCTCAAGGCCACCAACCTAGCTTCGTACTCCTCCCTCGCTTGCATTTCGAGGAGGTCTCGCTCGAGGCTCTCGACCAACCATTCAGGTTGCATCGATTTCCCTTTATTGGGATCAGCATGCTAATGGTGCCTCTTGGATACGGAGACGCTGGACTCCGCTTGGTCCTTCTCGGGATGGACGCAAGTGGAATTACAAGTGGTTGGGGCCATTACTAGGATTTCGCTCAGGGAAAGGTGTCAAAGGACAATCGCCTTTCCCACAGATGGTGCCAACTGATCGAGCTCCTCGATAGAGGGAGGATCCAACCTAACAATCACACAAAAGACAATCACAAGAAAAATAAGGAGATTGGTTACCCAGTTCCATCATAAGGGATGTACGTCTGGAGTTAAGACAAGGCTCCCAGAAAATCCACTAAAAATAGTGATAATTACAATCTCTCAGAGTTCCTCTCTCTCTCAGAAAAACAAGACCGCATGAAGAGGCCCTTGCATGAGCCTCCTCTATTTATAGTTACAGAGAGTTGTTATAATCAGGAAATCCTACAAGATCTTTCTCCGCAGTCTTGTTATGTTCCTTGGTAAGCCTGTTGTCAGGGCTCGTCCAATGTCAAAGCATTAATTGCATCAGTAATCACATGATTACTGCCAGCATAGGCATTATGAGCATTGTTATCGTACTTTGCTGACTTTGGACGTGCTGGGCCTTTAGGAGAGACCGTGTTCGCTCAGATCCGGATTCGCTAGAGTGGAGGTGAGTCAGGCTAGGTCGGGTCCACCTATTTACTCCGAGTCTAGGTGTCCGGATCCGTATACGGGCTATGTGCGAAATTTAAGGTGTGCCACCTAGCTGTTGAGCTTGAGAATAGGACACTTTAGGCTATTCGGAGTGTCAACATGGATTTAGAGAAAGCAGGTACAGCATGATTACTGAAGTTGACTAAGCTTGAAGAGTTGAGGAATGACACCTATGACACTTCCCAAGCTTATAAGGAGAAAACTAAGGTCTTGCATGATAGATATATCCTTAGGAAGACCTTTGAGTCTAACCAACAAGTTTGGCTCTTCAATTCCAGACTTAAGTTATTCCCTGGAAAATTAAAATCTCGTTGGGATGGGCCATATGTAGTTACCAAAGTATTTCTGCATGGGGTTGTGGATATCAAGAGCCCCTCCTCTTTGGCAAAGCCTTTTACCGTCAACGGCTAACACTTAAAACCGTACATTACTTTGGATGGCCATCTGGTTGACAAGGCCACTTTCGAGGAGCCTTAGCTCTTTTCATTCTCAGGTAACATCTTCTCTTAGCTATTTTACTTCCAATGAGGACATTATTTGAACCAAGCATGGGAGGGTAAGACCTAAGGCATTTATACACAACATTTATACATATCTACATGCATTAGTAGTTCTCTCTCTCTTTCGTTATCGAAAAAAAAAAACTTTTAATTTGTTGAGCTTAATTGGTTAGTCCCAGCAATCTCTGTAGATGAGTTACCTAAAGTTCTGGGTTGGAACAAATGATGAAATAAGATCTTAAGTGTCTTGCCTTAAGAGAAAAGGGAGAGATATTATCCTTAGACCCCTAGGGTTGGTTTGGCTTAAAAATCTAAGTATTTGTTAAGATACGAATTTTACCTCAAGCAATCGAGGGAGTTGAGAAGCGGATATATTAAGTCAAGGGCTTAGGGAGTATAGAACTCTGTTTATCCCTTGGTTTAGGGATCCTTGAAACAAAAGTGTCTTTTACACATACATGGACATAAAATCGGGGCAACCATGTGAGAGTTTACCGTGGGTTCTGTCAGAACCAAGGTTTGAGGCTCTAAATTAATGCACCATAACTCATTCAAACCTAATAGAGATCCCTGCAGAGTATGGCTGGCATGTCACACGCAGTAACCCCTAGGTGTGGGATGTCCAGAGCCCAACCTTGCACCCCAAGTCTTCTAGATTTTTATTTTTCACCAGAAAAAAAATGAAATGGAGAATAAAGAATAAAAAAAAAAGAAAATGAGGAGAATAAAAGGTACCTCGTTACAGATGGGTACCAAAAAAATTTAAAAAAAAAAAAAGATTTGGAGATGAGTTGAAGTAGCCGAGTGAATAAAAGGGGCCACATGCCCAGTTGAGGAGATATACACTGGGTTTGCCCTTATGTTTGACTTCAAGATTAAAAAAAAAAAGTGAGGAGAAAGCTATCAAGTCTGAGTATTGTTGAACCTAGGTAGGTCTAGGTAGATGAAGGGCAAGTCCGATCCTGAGAACGTATGAGAAGAGCAAGTGTGGATGCCCATTAATCAAATCACACTGAACACGGACACTTCAACCTATGGGATTTACAAGCTCTAAGATAAACTTAGAAGTTTAAGAAACATTTGTCTGAGACCCAACGCTAAAGCAAATCAAGTCTATCTTTTGACTGGTACTTGGATACCATAAGGTCAAGGGTTAGTATTTCAACAAGTCTCTAGAGGTGAGATATAACAAGGCATCTTGACAGTTAATTTTGGCCTAGAAGTTAGGAGTTCTTCATAGATGTTGCTAGGGATTAGCAAAAACTAGGCATAGGGACATTTGATGAGCCCATATTTGTAGGTTATTTAGGTAGTATAATGCCTATAGACATTACGTTAACACATTTATGTACATAGCATACATTAAAATGAAAATTACATAATATAGAATTGCTTGTTTTATGCATTTCATGCATTATAGGTGTATGTAAATGCCATTTAGAATTTAGTTAGGATAACATGCATTAGAACATAAGTAGGTCACTTCATTTGCACACATGCATTATACATATTTCATGATTAAATAAGATTTAGAACTTATATGGGGTATTGCACATAAATAACCCATCATTTCTTTTTCATTTTTATTTATTCTCTTCTCCTTAACGGCTGCGGGGAACCGAGATTCACCATTGAAGACCACCATTGATGGCCTTAAGGAGCAGATCTCAATGCTCCTCCCCCCGCTCCCGATTCCATCATCATTATAAAAGGAACCTCCTGTGGACAAGCACCTCAAGCCACCACCCCACACCATCACTATGCAGAGCGTCAAGCTCATTCCCATTCCACCACCATGGGCGTGTGGCATGATAGGCCACATCGCCATTCAGAGCTCGACTGCACCATCGTGAATACAGAGACCACCACCATGTTGTCGCCTCTCCTTCCGCGTGCAGCAGTGCGGCCACGCACTGTTGCCCGTGCCCCCACTACAACAGCAGGCTGTCGCCCCTTCACCGCCGTCCTCCCCTCCGTCTAGCTGCCACTGGCCATCTCCCACCTTGTCGGAACCACCATCACGAAGCTTACTTCGAAGGCTTCCTCCCCGCCGAATCTCATCGACCCCAACGGTCTCACATGTGCACAGTAGCTTCACGAAGAAATCCTTTGTTCCACTCCAATTGCATACCATTGTAGAGTTTCATTTTCTCACTTAACTAGTTAAATATTATGGCACATTTATGAAAACACTCCACTTTTAACGTAAATGCAATTTCAACTTGTTCATACATTGTTATCTTAATTAAAAAGGGGCTTTAACTTGATGTCTTCCGCTACTCACTCGTAAACACCATTTCTCTCATTTCGTGACTTTTAACGAGCATTACCTCCCTGTGGATACGACCTAATCACTTCCATGGTTAAATTGAGTATTAAACATTCTGAAAAGAAATTTTCTACTACGCAACCAAATATGACATGACATTTCATGTGCAAAACTTCATAAAAAATGAAAATCGTCTTTTCAGGGTGTTTATGCAAACTTCAATCTATACCCCATGGTAATACAATACAGGTTGCAGATGGTAGACACACGAAGATTGATGATCATGGGGAGGTTGCACTGACCTTGACCATGAGATTGTCTAATGCATTTTCTGTCCTTGATTTTTCATTAAACTTATTATCTGTTAGCAAGATTACCAGGCAACTTCACTGTCATGCTATATTTGATGAGTTGGGATGTATTTTTCAGGACAAGCTAATGAGGAAGACGATTGGTGAAGGACATGAAGAAGGGGGGTGCATCACCTAGTCCAGAAACCACTTGCTGCGGCTTGCCAAGGTGACACTAGTTCTGCTGCTGGGAGTGCCTTATAGTAGCATTGTCACCTTGGTCATCCTTCTTTATACAGGCTCAAACGCATCAGCCTACACATTTCCACTACTACAGAGATACTTTGTGATGCATGTTAGTTGGGAAAGCACCACAGATTTGCATTTCCGTCTAGTACAGCACCAGGGACTACTGTTATATTTCAACTACTACGTAGGAATGTTTGGGCTCCAAGTCGTGTTCCTGATCAACGAGGACATAGATTTATTTGATTATTGTAGATTATTTTTCCCGCTTAGCTATTTTTGTTAAAGAATAAGTCCAATGTTGGACATATAATTGAGATCTTTTTATTGGAAATAAAGAATTAATTTTCTATTATGGCTAAAATTGTGTGATCCGATAATGCTTTAGAGTTTTGTACCACCAAATAAGCATAGTTTTACAAGTCTCATAGCATCATACACCAAACAACTTGCCCCCACACCTCACAGCAAAACGGTGTGGCAAAATGGAAGCACAGGCATATATTAGATGTGGCACGTACTCTTCTCATTCACCATTGTGTGCCACACTTGTATTGGGGAGATGCTGTGCTTACAGCTTGTTATCTTATCAACATAATGTTGTCTTCCATATTACATGAACACACTCCATTGCACGTTTTGTATCCAGACAGGGATCTGTTTCAGTTGCCCTCATGTGTATTTGGATGTGTTGCTTTTGTACACCTATTGGGACTAAGGAGAGACAAACTAGCACCCAGAGCAGTGAAGTGCGTCTTTCTTGGATATTCACAGACCCATAAGGGGTACCGATGTTTTGATCTAGTGGTTAGTAGGCACTGTGAGTATGAATGTTACATTTCATAAATCAGTGCCATATTGATAGAGAAAGGGTGGAATTCTTTTATGACCTTAAGCAGAGTCCACACTATAATCAGTGCCATATTACCACTGAATCAGTTTCCATGCAGGTGCTAAGATACTTGAAGAAAGCACCTGGTCTTAGTATTCTTTTCCTGAGGGGTTCTCCTATGACAGTGGTTGGATACTCTGATGCCGATTATGCAAGATGTGTTGTAGACAGGAAATCCACCATTGGGTTTTGCACTTTTGTGGCAAGCAATCTAGTTACCTAGAGGAGCAAGAAACATGAGTCAGTTTCTCGCTCTAGTGTTGAGTTAGAGTACAGGGCAATAGCCTAGACTGCTTTAGAGATGATCTAGATAAGGTCTTTACTGCGTGATTTGCATATCCAGATTAAGCCTATGGAAATGAAATGTGGCAGTCGGGCAGCCACTTGTATAGCCAACAACCCCATGTTTCATGAGCGCACAAAGAACATTGAGGTGGATTGCCACTACAAAGATTTCATTCAACGTAGCTTGTTGCATATCATGTATGTCGCATCTGAGGACAGATTGCCAATATGTTCATGAAGCCTCTACATCAATCAACGTTTGATGACTGCTGTTCAAAGATGACCATGATTAACATCTATGCTCTAGCTTAAGGGAGACTGTTGAGATACTCATATTTATCTTTAGCTTTTTTTCCTATTTTATCATGTTTTACTATTTCCTCTTTTATTTTGGACATGCATTTTAATTGTCCCAAACCTCTCTACATTCAGCTATTTTGATGAATAAGACAAATCATTCTCTCCAACTTCTAAGGAGAATAGGAATCTAGATGACATGGATGATGTATTGGTGAATGATACTTTAGCTACAAATGAGCAGATGGGTGCCAATAATAGTCATGATGTTAAAACAGCATAGGATTGGCCAATAGCTCTACAGAAGGCATGCCACACTTGCACCTTGCATCCTATTTCCATTTATGCTGTTGAGTATTCTCTGTTATTCTTGTGGTGTGTTCGTTATATTTTCTTTTCTTATAGGGTTATGTAATTTTGCACCCACCTCTCTCTTTATATAAAGATAGGGAGGGCTTGAGAATAAGACAAGTTTCAATTTTTCCAACTTGGTATCGGAGCACAATCCTAGACCGAGGGCTGACACCCTCCTTGATTCTCATCTCTTTTTCTTTCTTCCACGAAAAAAAACCCTAGAAGCCTCCCTTGGGCTTCTCACTACTACCACTAGCCACCAAGCTGGTTGGCAGGCTGCCGCTTCGCCTCTCCAGGTCGAGAAGACTCGCTTGCACAGCATAGGAGTGTTGTGCATCTCCCTTGCCGGACCACCACCTTGCTGCAACACCATGTAAGGTGTTACAACACCTCCAGAGGAGGCCGCCGCCAGCAGCGTCGCCAGAAGGGCCACCAACTGTTGTTCCTCTTGCTGCAGCATTGCCGATCCTGATTTGAGCCACTATAAGGTCCTGCTGCGTCACCATGGGGTCTGCCGCGGTAAGGCACGCCACTAGGAACTATTGTTGTGTCTACTACAACACTTGGTGATGTGATCTAGGTTCTTATTGTCCTGATCTACATACGGATCTATTCTCTATGACCTGAGATATTTACTTTCAAATATGATCTACATTGATTTGGTCTGATTTTGCTATGGAAGTTGGTTGTGCGGGCTTTTAGTTGTGTGATGGCTTCTTCCTCTACTCAAATGGCCTCTTCCTCTTCCTCAAGATTGACACTAGATACATGGATGGAGACAACGATTTAAATGCCAATGGCATGCCGCCGGCAAGGCCTGTTTTCCAAAACACCCATGCCAATATGATTCTGATGTCGAAAATTAGGTATTTCATCGACATGCCAACGACCCATGCCGACAATATGGTCGACATGCCGATGCCAATGCTTGCTGCAGCCTGCATGCTATGTGCTGGTCTGCTCCGCTGGTGCCACTGCCACACTGTCATCTCCGCCGCTGCTTCAACCTGCAACCTGCATTGTTACGGAGCTTCTTGCCTTCTTGGTGGACCTGGAGCCTGCTGGGGAGGCGGGGGAGCGACGGAGCGTCTCCTGGTAGGGGGTCGCCATCGCACGTCTAGGATTTCCTCCGATGATGACCCTTTTGATGGGATGGGAAGGGGAAAGGAGACAAAGGGAACGGGAGGTCGTGTCAGTACCGATGCTCGGTGGCACGTCGCAGTGGCCAAGCCAATGTGAATGGGTTTTAGGATGTGCACGGTGCAGTAGCAAATGTGAATGGGGTGGGAATTAAGGTGTGTGGATGGTGGTGGATCTGGTGGTGGAGAATGGGATTGACACTAAGTCAGGAAATGTTGACTCTTCTAGTACTAGGACTGGGAGTGAATATTCTTACCCATATGAGTATGGTACCATCCAAAATTATTTTTCTTAGCAGTTCCAACCCCAAGCTCCCCCTCAAATAATAAGATCAGAATCATCACAAGATGATTCTAGAACAATAGGATTCTCCCAAACATGTGTAACTAATCGTGCACGTGAGCAGTATGACAGGCCATGCACAAATAGTAGATTTCCTCGTCTTGGGATTTTGGTTAGTATGAATGAACATGAGTACAGACAGTACATAATGGATTATCAGACAATGTATTCATATATGTATTGGGAGGATTACTGTGAATACATTCAAAGTATTCATCGACACAATAGTCAATGATGGTATCAATCAAGTGGTGATAGTACCCATGATAAAGATATGAATCCAGCAAGACTCTCTTGGTTCTGGTGAAATCTGACTTTCGAGTTCCAAGTCCCGACTTATGAGTTCTGTCTTATTTCCGATACATCAAGACATTACGATTTTAACTTTTACTTTGAAACTATATACTTTGATTCTTTCATTCTTAAATTCTTTGTATTCTTTTTTTTGAAACTAAATTCTTTGTATTGTTCTATTATTAAATTCTCTGTATTTTTAACATGGTAAGAATATTTGATATCTCATTATTGAACTTTAACACTGTATGGCCATGTTATATATGAATATTATGATGTAACACTCTTATTGTTACATAATCAGCATTTGATTTTTTTGAAATTGATATCATTTTGACCACTTTTAGCATTTTTGTCAGCATGCATCAACATGCCCTCAGCGTACCTCCAAAATGGCATTTTTTTGAGCCATCGAAATAGTAGAAATCTGCCATCGAAAAGCGGATATTTCCACGACGTGCCCTCAGCATGCACACGAAATGCACACTTAGAATTTCATCGGTACGACGTCGAAATCAACATTTCGAACCTTAGATGGAGACAAGGGCTTATAAGAGCCCATGCTTTGGTTCGATATTCAAATTAAATGGGACCAACCATCCATGATGGTCACAATCATTTTTTATGCAATAAAAGACCACGGGAAGGAGTACATATTGACTCAACCAAAGCCCACACCTAGGACAAATGCCTAGGAAAAGGATAACGCAATTGTTATGGCTTGGATTATGAATTCTATTATACCTAGAATAGGGGATGAGATCATATATTATCCCACTGCGAAGGCAATGTGTAAGGGTCATCGTGAGACGCTCCCAAACAAAGAATTCTGCTCTTATATCATGACTTAGTTTAGATACGTCAGGAAGGAAAGTCTCTTGCTCAGTACTACTCATCTATGAAGGGCCTTTTGGAGAAGCATAATGCCTACGGCCATGTCTACACTTGTTCTTCTCAGAGAGATTACAGGAAAGAGCTAGCGGTATCTCTATTTTTGTCGGGGCTTGATCCGGATTATAGTGTTGCTTATTCTCAGATTTTGACTGTCTGAGCTATCATCCTTGGAGGATACATATAGTCGCCTGAGTCGTATTGCAGTGTAGCTTCCCACATCTGATACTACCGGGAAAACATTTGCTCTTGCTATTATTCCAAGGCACGGTAAAAGGACTCCCTCCACTCATGGATGAGGACATGGCCGTGGATCTGGAGGTCATATTCGCACTACTTGCACCTACTATGGGGAGCTGGGTCATTTGAGGATAGATGTTGGACCAAGCATGACAGACCTGCTTTTGCCAACCAAGTAGTGGATGTTACAGATGTTTCTGATACTGTCTCCCGTGCTAAGTTTAATGATCTGCTATAAAAATTTTCACAGTTGTCACAGTCACATGCTCCATCTACATCAGAGACCGCTACACATGTTTCTTTCTCCTTAGGTACAAAATTGGTTTGCTCCTGTTCTCAATTTCAAAGATGTGGTGAGTGATTGGTTGATTTCGGTGCATCATGATATTTGTGTGGAGATTAGAGATCATTCCCACATATTACACGTCCCTTCGGGTCGTATAATACAAGTTGCAGATGAAAGATAATCCTAAGTTGCAGGACAGGGTAAGATCATTATCTTTGACATTACAATTGTCTAATGTTCCTTTTGTGCCTGATTTTCCTATGAATTTTCTATCTCTAAGTCGCATCACTGAGGAAATGAATTGCATAGCCATTTTTTATGCATAGTCTTGTATCTTGCAGAACAAGCTCATGAGGACGACAATTGGTAGGAGTAAAGGAGGGGTATATTGCCTGAGTCAAATTATCCCTACTGCTGTTGTTGGTCAGGAGGAGGTTGTCCTTGCCACTAGATCTCCTTTCCAATGGCACCTCCGCCTTGACCATTTCTCATTGGATAGACTCAGGCATGTCATACCTCACATATCTCCCATGACCGTCATTACCTGCGATGCTTGTCAACTTGGCAAGCATCATCATGCCAATTTTCCTTCCTCGCAAAATGTTAGGTCTACCTCATCCTTTAAGTTACTTCATATAGATGTAGGGGGGCCAGTCGAATCCAAGACCAGTTAGGTCACCATTATTTCTTAGTTATTGTCGATGATTATTCCAAAGTTTCTTGGGTGTTTTTGTTGAGAAATAAATCTAATGTTGGAGTTATTATTCACTATTGAGAATTTTGTGAAAGAAATGAAGACCCAGTTTTCTACTATTATCAAAATTGTTCGATCTAATAATGCTTTAGAGTTGTGCATCCAATGCTTACAGTTATCCTATTTATCTTATGATATTGTTCATCAGACCACTTGTGCTCACTCCTCTCAACAAAACGATGTTGCTGAGAGAAAGCATTGTCATCTATTTGATGTTGCTCATGCTTTACTGATACATCATTACGTTCCCTTTATTGGGGTGATGCTATTCTCACTGCCTGTTTTCTAATTAATAAAATGCCTAATTCTACCATTCATGAGTAGATTCTGCGGCAACTTTTGTATCCAAACCGGGAGATGTTTCTTATCACTTCTGGAGTCTTTAGTTATATTGCTTTTGTTCGTGATTTTACTCCGGAGAGAGAAAATGGCACCCAGGGTAGTCAAGCATGTTTTCTTAGGGCATTCGAGAACACAGAAGGGGTATCGGTGTTTTAATCTTATGTCCTCTCATCATTTTGTGTCAGTTGATATTACTTTTCATAAGTCTATTCCCTATTTTTCCACTACGGGCAAGAATTACCTATGAAGATGACTCATGCTCCTATGCTCGTTCCCTCTATTGCCATTGAGGAGCTTCCTATTGCTATGCCTCCTACTACCACCACTACTGCACAGAGATTTACTAATCCTCTTGTCACTTAACGAGAGGCTGCATGCTACAATACATATACCCCCCTTCACTGACACCTTCCTCCCTAGTTTAGGTGAGCTCTGAGGCTTTACATACTGATGATTTTTTTTTTTTTTGAAATGGAAAAGGGAGGGTACCTTCAAGGTACTCACCCAGATATATTCATTAAAAAGAAAATGACATTAGATTACAAATACATCATGAGGAAGCATCCTAAAACACCAGTAGGGAGGAGATGGAGAAAATAACATTTTCAGCGTAAGGGTTGTTCCCCCTAAAGACCACCCCATTTCTCCTCATCCAAATGCCCCAAGGAATTGCCTAACACCTTGGCCCACTCTTTTTTCGATCCGAAAGCGTTGCCTCCCACCCACATAGTCCTCTACAAAACGAGGCCCAAAAAGCATCAAAGGAAGTCGAGTCTATCTAGTTAAGACCCAAAGCCTGCCATACCTGCTTAGCAAATAGGCATCAGAAGAAGAGATGGTCACTGCTCCCGTCAGATTGCACGTAGTAAGGGCAAGTGGTGTCGTCGATAGATGGCTAGCACACCCTTCTCAACTTCGTAAGGATCCTATCCTACCTCAAGAGCCAAGCAAAGAATCTGATTTTTAGAGGACAGTCTACCGACCAAAGAAGTCTGCAATCCCTCAAGAGGTCAACATCCAAACGCTGTAAGGCGATTATCAACCTACGGTAGGCATCTCTTACTAAGAAAGCACCATCGTCCCAACAAAGCACATCCATACTAGCTTGCAACTCCCAGCCTTCCAGCGCATACAGCAACTCCGGCAGTTCCGCACAACGCTGGTTTGAGAGGCCCCCCCTGAAAGGACAGGTACCAAGTTCCTTCCCAGCAACTCTTGATAGATGCATCTCTATCGACCACTCCAGGACAATCTCAAGAACCTACTACTCAAAGGTCCATCCCTTTGCTAGTCATCCATCCAAAATTTGAAGTCACCCCCGTCTCCAAGCATAGGAGTGAACCACTCTTTGATCAACAAGATCACCAAATCCAACCCTCTAAAGAAGTGCGACACCTTAACTGCAGGGTGGGGAGCTTTCTTCTACAGGTGATTCTTCACCAGGTATGACTGCATATTCTGACCTTCTGATTGTTATTCAAAAGACACCTTGAACTTGTGCCAAATATAACGCTGCCAGTAATCTTGCTATTAATGGCCTTGAACTCTTTTGGGAGTTTTTGTCGTGCACTTGCCACCTTTAAAATATCGGCTACTTATCAGCAGACTATGCTCCAACCCAAGTAGCATTAGGCCATGAAGGTGAATATGGCTACACTACAAGCTAGAGGGACATGGAAGCTTACTTTTCTACCAATCGACGCTACTTTTGTGGGTTGTCATTGGGTGTTTACACTCAAATGCAATCCCGATGGATCAGTTGCGAGATACAAGGCCCTCTTGGTAGCAAGGGCTTCACACAGACTTACAAGGTTGACTTCTTTGGTGCCTTCTCCACAGTGGCACGTCTGTCTACAATCTGCATTTTGATCTCTGTTGAAGTACATAGAGACTGGCCTCTTCATAATTGGATGTGAAGAATGCCTTTCTCTGTGGTGATCTACAAGAGGAGATATACATGCAGCAATCCCCTGGCTACGAGGTACAAGAGGAGTGTATGTGTAGGTTGCAAAAGGCCATCTATAGCCTTAAATAGGCCTTAGAGCTTGGTTCCAAAAGCTCTCTTAGGTGGTAGAATCAGTGGGATTCCTCAGGTCGTCTGCAGACCATTCATTATTTATTAGACAAACAGAGAGAAGAGTAGTGGTCTTCTGGTGTACGTGGATGATTTGATAGTTACTGGAGTAGCTAAGATTAAATAGACTTTGGCAGATTAGTTTGTGATGAAAGATTTGGGGCCCTTGCGATATTTCCTTGGGATAAAGGTGACCCGTAATAAGCATGGCATTGTTTCATCCCAACGGAAATATGCCTTGGATGTTCTAAAAGAGACAAGCATGCTAGGAGCTAACCCAGCATTCCCATGGATCCAAAGGCAATATTATATGACAGTGATATAAATCTGATTAATAGTAGGCAATATCAGCAACTAGTGGGAAATTTGTTGTATCTAACAATCACTCAGCATGGCATCTCCTTTGTAGTAGGGAAGCTGAGTCAATTTATGGAGAGGCCTACGAAGCTGCATTGGGATGCAGCTATGATGGTACTCATACCTAAAAAGGGCACCAGGACAAGTCCTCATTTTCACTAGAGGAGCATCTATAACATTGATTGGATATTCTAACGTAGATTATGCAAGTAGCCATGATGATAGGAAGTCCACAGGATTTTGTACGTATGTTACAGGAAATTTAGTGACCTGGAAGAGCAAGAAGTAGACAACTAGTTCCAAGTCTAGTGTAGAGTCTAAGTACAGAGCTAGGCTCAGACTTCTGCAGAGATGATGTGGGTTAAAGCCCTACTGATCTGCATATATAGATTGATGGTTCAATGGAATTGCGATGTGATAACCGAGCTGCCACAAATATTGCAAACAACCCTATGTTTCATGAATGCACCAAGCATGTAAAGGTAGATTGCCATTATACCAGAGATTTGATCCAGAAGGGATTTATCTTCGCCTCCAGGTGCCTTCAGAGGTTGATGATATATTTACCAAGTCATTGGTAAGATCCTCCTTTAACACTTGCGTAACCAAGTTGAGTATAATAGACATCTATGCTCCAGCTTGAAGGGGAGTGTTAAGTACTCTATTATTCTTATGGTGTGTTCATTATATTTTCTTTTCTTATGGGGTTGTTACGTAATTTTGCACTCGCCTCTCTCTATACATAAAGAGAGGTAGGGCTTGAGAATAAGACAAGAAGTTTCATTCGTTTCAACTTATGTCTTTATGGCATGTCTTGGACCCTCTTTTAGGCAGTTCTCTGTGGCACTGTCTACAACATTGATTTCTACATCTCATCATCAGGCCTTACTGAATCCACAATGGAGAGGCTATGAAGGAGGAAATGTTTGCAATTACATCTCAAGGTACCTAGGAACTTACTGACCCAACATATGATGCCACGGTGGTAGAGTCAAAATGGGTTTTCACTGTGACATACATCTTGGATGGATTTGTTGCACAATATAAGGCCAAGCTCATTGCAAAGGGATTCACCCAGACATATGGGGTAAGTTTCTGACACTTTCTCACCAGTGGCTCGACTTCCTACAATAAGGATTTTGATATCTGTGGCAACCCAACATGATTGACCTCTTCACCAACTGGATGTAAAAAATGCCTTTCCTTATAGCAATCCATAGGAAGTGGTTACATGTGTGAGTGAGAGCCTATTGAAACCCCCATGTGAGACTCATTCTTCGAAGTCCCCACATGAGAGAAACTATTTGGTCCTTATATGAAAGGAACACTTTCCTGGTCTCTATATAAAAGAAGCCAACTGAAAGATTTTCGTATAAGGGAGGCCAATCTCGAGATATTTAAGGGAGCCAACTTCGAGTTCCCGTACAGGAGAGACCAATCTGGAGGTCTCCAAGGGAGAGGCCTACTTCTGAGATCGCTAATAGGGAAGGCACCGGCACCAGCACCAGTTGAGAGACCAATCAAAGCCAACTTTAGCAGTTCATCTATCAGACCTCGACCTAATCCACAGGTCGTCATTAGCACACCCGCCTACAAGTAAGAACGAGGATGCAATTGTCATCATTCACCTGGAGGAGAGCCATAACCCAGTTGCACCATTGGAGTGTTGTGTTTTGCTTGTGAGAGTAAGGATTTGTATTGTATAAGTTGAACATTCCATACTACAACTTGAAGGGGAGTGTTAAGAGAGATAATTGTTGTAGTGAGTAATGTTTAGTCCCATATAGTGGAGTAAGAAACAGAGTGGCCCATATAAGGGTTGTTGTATCCTCTATTTATTCTTAAAAAGAAAAATTCAGATAACACACCCATAGAGGCACTTCTCCCGTGATTTTTTCATTGCTCTACATGAGTGGGGTTTCCATGTAAACCAAAGTATTTTATCTTGAGATACTTTGATATTTTTGTTTATTTTATTCCGCTCTTATATTCTAACAACACGCAACAGGCACCAAGTTTTAAGTCTTAGGAGGAGTGTCAAAAGTATGTTGCCTTTACAAGGTGATCTATGGCTTGAAGCAAAATCTCCAGGCATGGTTTTAGAAGCTATCCAAGGTTGTAAAGACTCTTGGTTTTTGTAGATCTTTAGTTCATTCCTTGTTTATGCAACAAACATCTATAGAAGGATAGTGGTGATGTTAGTCTATGTTGGCGACATCATACTTATCGATAATGATACTCAAGGGATTTCTAATTTGACGAAAAGCCTGACTGAGAACTTTATCATCACAGACTTGGGTTCACATAAGTACTTCATTAGGATTGAAGCTTTTCGTAGCAAAAAGGGGGTTGTATTATCCCAAAGAAAGTATGCTATTGATCTTTTAATGGTATGTTGGGATCAAAACCAGCACATATTCCTATGAATCCAAAGGTTCATCTTTATGATGAGAATACAACACTTGTTGATGCCCATCAATTCAAGACTTTGGTTGGAAAGCTTCTATATTTAACCATAATGCATCCCAATATTTCATTGGCAATTAGAAAACTAAGTTAGTTCATGCACAAGACAACCAAAAGTACATTAGGATGTAGCTATGATGATACTTAGGTACCTAAAATAATCGCCTAGAAAGGGATGCTTATTCACCAAAGGCACCTCCTTTGGCATTGTTGCTTAAACAAATGCATACTGTAAAGAAACATGGAGTTTATTATTATTAAAACTCAAAGAGAAACCATGGGATTTAGTCCCTTTATGTAGAGAAACCAACCCTACTTTCCAATCATAATACAATATTCTAAAATAAGTAAAACATCTTTAACTAAATCAAATCAAATCCTAAACATATGTCCTAAAGGGATAATCCCTGTGGAGAATAAGCATGGCCACGTGGACTGTCACGTGGCACATTGGGTCATGCAACAAGTTGGTCAGTCAAAAGGGGTGTCGGCACTCGTGGTCTTGTTTTAGGGTTGCTTTGGGTCCAAGTTATCTTATTTTAATATGTTAGGTGTCAAATAATTAGAGTTATTAGTAGAATATTTGCTTACTGTTTTTAGTCAATTATTGATTTATTAATTATTGTTTTTCATATTTAGAGTTAGGAATATCTCTCTATATATAGAAATTTTTTTTTGAGAAAACTTTATATATAGAGATTTTTTGTTATTTTTAATGGAGTTACAATAAATCAAGTTTTACCACAACAACTCCCTTTATCTCTTTCTTCTCACCACCGACGTCTCTCTTTCTCTCTCCATCGCCTACCACATTCCACCCGTGGGATCTTCCATGTGCCAAGGCCATCACGCTTTCACGAATCTTCACATGGTATCAGAACCACTGGTCTAGGCCTCTCCGTCCTTCCACGTGTTGACCAAGGAGTTGCGAGGAGAGATCATGCACAAGAAAGCCCAGTCTTGTACATGAGTCTCCATATGCATCGGAGCCTCAATTTTCAAGACATCTTCGTCGACTTGGAAAGATCTCTCAAATAACTCCTTAAAGGACCTTGGTGCCTTATGCAAGGCCTGAGGAGACAAGGAGACTCCAACAAATTGCTTCCCTCACACATCCAGCGCCATACGCAGAGTATACAAGTAGAGGAAGGCTTATTCTTCGAGGATGAGGATGGTTGAAAACGAGAATCAGATTAACACCAGAGAAGGAAAGGTTATAGTTCAAGACACCATGATCAAGCTTCAGGATGCCTCGAACTATATCCTATAGGCGCAGGCATTCAAGATCTTCGTAGGCGGCCAGGAGAAATTGCATGTCCTGTTGTAGGAGGAGCCCGAGTCCAAGGACACGGCAAGGAAGTAGGAGAAAGAGAACTATATGGTGATGAATTGGCTGAAGAACTTAGTCGATCCATCGATCGCCTCCAATATGTTATACAAGAAGTCGACGTTCGAGATGTGGTATTCCTTGGAAAAGAGATACTCCAAGAACTCCTACAACGCCTGCATCACCAATATACATACATCTAGATGACAAATCAAGGGGATCTTCCCTTTGATAAATATTATTCGAAGATGAAGGAATTATTTGAAGAACTTGAGATTTACAAGCTCGTCTGCTGTCTCAAGCGAACTACTACACATGAAAGGTGACAGGCCATGAGATTCTTGTCGAGGTTACATCCCCGATATCAGCTAACATGTGACCAAATCTTGGTGCTAGACGAGGAGTTGGACCTTGAGACAATTTATAGTCATCTCGAGAAGCTTAGAGACCCAGAGACATGATCCAGCAAAGTTGTGATATTTGAAATCACTGCATTGGCTACTTTTGATGAAGGTGCAGGATGTGGAAGAGGACATGGTCGAGGCTATCCACCATGTTAACATTGTGAGCACACCAATCATTTGTAAGATCAATATTGGGATAAGTTTGGGAAACCCGCACGTGGGGCTACTAGCACCTCACGTGTGGATTCCCTTACTCCTGCGGATCTCGAGAAGATTAGAGCCATGTTTCTAGAAGAGAGAGAAGAAAACTACGGCAACTGTCGCAACGACTATTGAGGTTGCCCAAGAGATGACCTCGAAGATCGCAATAAGCTATACCATGACTTCTACCAAAGAAAAGATTGAGAACTTGGAGCTCCAAGAAGGTGAATGGTGGGGGCTCTAGCCTTACTACAAGTGGAGCAAGTTATCGTTCTCTTAGCCTCAACTTGAGGAAGAGTGTGGAGAATAAGCATGAGCACGTGGACTACCACATGGCAGGTTGGTCAGTCAAGAGGGGCACTGGCCCTAATGGTCTTGTTTTAGGGTTGCTTTGTATCCAAGTTATCTTATTTTAGGCATGGCAGGTCTTCTCATCGCCAGCCTCTCTCTCTCCATTACCCACCACGTTCCACACATGAGATCTTCCACGTGCCAAGGCCATCACGCTTCCACGAATCTCCACAATCTCAAATAGAAAACATAAAATATGGAAAGAGGATAACATGACAAGAGAATTTGTTTCTATTCCTCTACTCAACAAGGAGATCACAAGAATCTCCAACACTCCCCCTAAGTTGGATGTGCACGATCCAACTTGAGGAAGAACTTCATAATTTGGTACGCATGTTGGCCTTGTCATGCATAAACTTTGAGCTTAATCACAAACTGGATCACAGAGTTGACTTAAACTTGAAGTGGGACACATTCCCAAGCACTAAGTGATCACCCATCTCTAAAAGAAATCTTCAAGCTGAAAGGAGAATAAAAACTAGATTATGGACTTCCATAAATGAGGCAGGTAAGATGCACGTAGATGCTTGGTCACATACAACTTTTGCATGTAAACAAACTTGTCCTTTAGGCATGCAGATGAAGGTCTCTTCATTGGTAAACGTTCAAAACCCATGGAGTTGAAGCAAAAAACTAACTTGGAGATTATAATTGGAAGATGATTTCAAACACCACAGGGGAGACAATCCCAAGCATTAATACAAAGTATGAGATACATTCCTAAGCATGGATAGTTGCCCTTCACCACAAACAAGTCTTCACCTTTAGAAGAAGACGAAAAACTAACTTCAGGCATTTACAGGTAGGGCAGTAGGCTTGAGCCTGTGGCTCAATTTTCTCACCACTCATCATCATCTTCTAGTGATGACACAACCTAAGGCTTTAGGAATGTCCTTCAGACCAAAGATAGATTGGGCAAACAGTACAACATCCACAACAAGACTTGTCTTTGTCTCACGAAGCACCAGCAACCATCATGATTACTTCAGTAGCACCAACAACAAGACTTGTAGCAATAATAGTGGCACCAACAGACATGATAGTAGCAAGATTTACAGCAGCAGTAACACCATCGGCAACAACAATGGCTATCGTGGCAACAATAGCCACAACAGCAGTGGCACCAACAAAGGGGGTAGAACTTGCACCTTAAGGTAGAGAGGGTGCAACCCAGTTGAATTAGGAGATTGATTTTGATATCCACGTAGAGAAGAGGCTCTCATGGCCTCTTAGGCATGGTAAAAGAAGCGTGGTTCTCTATATCAAACCTACTTAGATACCATATGAAGAAGTATGGAGTTTATTATTGCTAGAAAAAAAAAATAGAGACATATTGGGTGTCCTTCTATTTTAGTCCTTGTTATTTTTAGTAAGCAAGTTATTGCCTTCTATTTAGTCCTTGTTATTTTTAGTAGGCAAGTTATTACGATTTCCTTGTTTGAGGGCCAAGACCTCATTTTCAATACATCAAAAATCACCAAGTTGATTTTCCTAACATGGTATCAGAGCAGCGATCCTAAATCGATGGTCTGGTATCCCACCGAATATCCGCCAAATATGATTCGATCACCGACTTAGTGATCCATGAAGACGATTGGCAAGAAGATCACTGGAAACAACAACACCGCAAGGAAATCTAGCGGTACTGCCACCACCTCCACCTCTTGCCGCATGGCCTGCAGCGCCGGCGATTGGGGGAGAATTCACCGATAGTTTTCTATACGTGGTGCCCACGTGATGAGCCTTCTCTCATGAGGTAACCTAAAGTTCATGAGGATGATGAGTCTTCTCTCACCACTAGTGAAGAGTTATTCCCTTGCTTGCATGATGAGCCTTCTCTCATGTAACTTGAGTTTGTTTTGCCAAACAAAAAGGCAAAATTCATATCAGATCATAGTTGGTTTCTCTGTTCTAGATGGATCAAGAAGCAAAAAGAGGCCTAGACCATGGGTCATTGGCTCGAGTGCCTCGATTCATTTCACTGGAAGAACATATAGTTGCAAAATGTTGCTAAGACACGGGGAATTTGAGAGGTCCAAGTGGCCAATGGAGCAAAACTCTATGATTACTGTGGTTAGGGAAATTCAAGTTTCCCTTACTATAAAGATTGCAAATGTGCAGCATGCCCCGAAGTTTCCCATGAGCTTGCTGTTTGTTAGCTGGATCTGTAAAGATCTCCAGTGTAGGGTTGTTTTTTATGATAGGCATTACTACTTCCAAGATAGACACACCAATGAGATCATTGGTGGTGGGATAAAGAGAGACAATCTCTATTACCTAGACACACCAATATTATTTGCTAGAGCTATGTCCATAACCAGTGACCCATGGCTTTGGCATAAATGACTCGGGTATCCCTCAATCGGGAAGATGAGCCAGATGTATCCCAAGTTACCAACCTCATTAACCCTGGAGTGCGAAGACTATCAGATAGGGAAGTATCACAGGAGCACCTATTCCCCGAGGCATGATGGTGTGCGCACCACGTCATTTGCACTAATCCACTATGACATCTGGGGACTTGCGCAAGTGTAGACTGCAGGACATAGGTATTGTCAGGATTTGCACAAGTAGAAGCGTAGAGGCTTCTTGGCGTAGAAGATAGCCCCACGTGGACTATGTGGCACGCAAACCAAGGTAGGCAGCCAGGTGGCCGACGACCTTGTGGAGTTAGCGCAGGAGGTCGTGGGCCTTGATGGTGGCCGGTGGTGTTATTGTTGGAAGGAGAGAGAGAGTGTAGTAGTAGAATAGAAAATACTATTATTGACTCAAAGGAAATACAAGGAAAGTTTATATAAAGAGAACATATCCCAACATTTCGAAACAAAAGATCTTATCTCTAATAACAAGAGATCTTATCCCTTAAGAAAAGAACTTATCTCTAAATCACAAACATTGTTTCCTACAACCCATTTACTAAAAATAGCAAACTTAACAGATAAGCAAAAGACTCAACTTGGTCCATTGGACCACAATACCACCGACCCTGAGGGCCCTCTACTACTTGCCACATGGCATTGCCACGTGGCCCCATCTTTCTCCCCAACACTCCCCGTCAAGTCGAAGGTCGAGAGACCGACGACTTGGTCTTCAACTTATAAGGCTAGACACCCTACCACTTTTCTTCGAGAGCTATGCTCTCAATCTTCTCTTCTGACATGTCGACGATGAAACCTTTTGCGACATCCGAAGTCATTGCTTCTGTGGCAACCTAAGTAGTCGTCGCTATGGCGGCCATCGTCTTGTCTTCTCGAAGTAAAGGTCATAGCTTTCCCAAATCTTCATGAGTTTGGGAGTTCACTCGTGAGGTGCTAGTAACCCCACATGATGGTCTCCAAAACTTCTCCCAGCACTTGTCTGGCATATGGTTGTTACATCTGCAATGCTGGCACTTTGGATAGACGCAGAACGTACCACGTCCTCGTCCTTGTCCACGCCCCATACTTGCCTTAGGAATAACAAGTGCAAAGTTCTCACCTTTCGCCGAGTCTTCATCCTCGACAATCTCCATTTTGATAAGATGGCATAAAATGGTCTCAAGATCCATCCTCCCGTCAAATGCCAAAATTTAATCTCGAGCAGCTCGATAACATGATGCAACCCCAATAGAAATTTGGCAAATTGCCAAACCGCCCAAGTCTCCCCTTGCTTGTCACAACACAATGGCTTGTAGATCTCCAACTTAAATAAGACCTCCATTTTCTCATAAGATTTTGTCAATGAGAGATCTCTTTTATTGGCTATCCAAATGCGAATATAGAAGTCGGTAATACCAAGGTTTTAAATATTGATATCGATAACGTATCGATAAGTTAAAAAAGGGATATATCGGGGATATATCGCTGATATTAATGAATTTTGGGGAAATCGCTCAGAAAGTCCTAAAATGCCCAAAAATGTTACAAATTTTATGAAAATTAACATTTTAATAACTAATACATCATGAAGATATGCTTAGAAGACGAAAATCATAAATTTTGAATGAAAACATAATAGAAATGCACTAGTCGTACGTCGACAAAGTCATATATTGAAAAGGAAATATACAGAATATGATAATAATTGAAAAATATTCATAGTAACTTTCGTTGCATATTGTTGA
Source organism: Thalassia testudinum (assembly GCA_037157565.1). NCBI lineage: Eukaryota > Viridiplantae > Streptophyta > Magnoliopsida > Alismatales > Hydrocharitaceae > Thalassia > Thalassia testudinum. The sequence goes on along the minus strand of JAZHRO010000035.1, from coordinate 59,405,575 downwards.
CAATTGAAATCATGCCTTAGTTGCATTGATTTTTTTATCAGTTTCAACATACTCTCTATTCCAATACTCTTCTTTTTCTCATTGACCTGCCTCAGATTTCATGAATCACCTTATTATTCTTCTCATTACGATCTCAAGATATGAAATCACAAATACTATCACCAAAGATACACTTGGTGATAGAAGATACGATTTAGATTACACAGGAGTATATAATAAATAAATATAAATGATCAAATAACTAGAATCCTGATTTTCTTACCGATTTCAACACATTCTCCATTCCAATACTCTTCTCTTTCTCATTGATCTCTCACATTTCGTGAATCACTCTATTATTTTTCTCATTGTGAGCTCAACACAAGAAATCACATCTCTTATCAACAAAGATGCACTTAATGAAACAAGACATGGTTTAGATAACACAAACGTATATAATTGACAAATATAAATGCTCAAATAACTTGAGAGAAATTGTGTCCATAGCATAATGCATAGTTTGCAAGATTAGTGGAGATCAACAAAGCACCAATACGCAAGTACTTAGATAAACCATGCTGAAACAAGTGAGCCTGTCAACCCTAAGTTGTTATGGGGGAAAGAAAGAAGAACCTTTATGGATGACATCCTTTAATCAAAGAAAGATGATAAGGTAGCCCTTTCAATACCCTCATGGATTATCAAAGTGCTTGATTTTATGCATCTTTTTATAGAGGTTTGAAGATGCTAATGTATTTCTCGCCGACGTTTTAGAATCTTCTTCCTATTTTTCAATAAGTAAAATCAAGTGCAATGACTAAATTATCGACAGAGGATGTACAGCTCTAAAGTTGACATATTTGATGAACTACAAGAGAGCAAGAACTCTAGCATGTACAGCTTTAAAGTTGAACAAAAGTTCATGATATCGGCGATATCTGCGATATATCGACTATATATCGACGATATCATGGAAAAAAGATACTAAAGCTGATATCAATATGTGTTGACCCGACGATACCGATATATCGGCGATATATCATCGATATATCGCTGATATATCAATCCTTAAGTAATACGCACATTCTTGAGGTTCAGACGTACCTTTTCTCAAAAGCCATCTAAATCTCGTATGCACTCCTTTTGTAGAGTATGTTTCAGGTGATGGATGGATCCATCGAGTTCATGAGCCAATTCATGACAACATAATTCTCCTTCTCAAACTTCTTGTCATCCTCCATCTCTGGTGGCTCCTCAAGGAGAATACTCAGCTTCTCCTGTCCTTCAATAAATATCTTGAAGGCGCGAGCCCACAAGGCATAGTTGGACATGAAACTAAGCTTGATGGTTGTCCTAGAGACAATCACCTTGCTTTCCCCTAGACCAAGCGTGGCATCTCCAACTGTCATGGTTGAATCTGCCATCTTCTCTAATCTTCCTTCTCTGCGTAAGGCACCAGATTTGTCGAGGACTTTCTAGATGCGGGAATCACCAACATGTGGTCAAAGTATCCCACGCACATAGGAGCCTAGACCGAAGGCTCTGATACCATGTCAGGATTTATGCAAGAAGTGTAGATGCTCCTTGGCGTCAAAGAGGATAGTCCCATGTGGACTATATGGCATGCAAACCAAGGTAGGTAGCCAGGTGGTCGACGGCCTTATGGAGTTGGCACAGGAGGTCGTGGGCCTTGATGGTGGCCAGTGGTGTTGTTGTTGGAACAAGAGAGAGGGAGTGGAGTAGTAGAATAGAAAATATTATTATTGGCTCGAAGGAAATATAAGGGAAGACTCTCTTTATATAGAGAGAACATATCCAAGCATTTGGAAACAAAAGATCTTATCCCTAAGGAAAGATCTCATATCTAAATAAATCCCAAACATTATTTCCTAAAACTCATTTACTAAAAATAGCAAACTTAACAGTTAAGCAAAAGGCTCAACTTGGTCCCTTGGACCATAATATCGTTGGCCCTGAGGGCCCTCTACTGTTTGCCACGTGGCTTAGATGGCTACCACGTGACACTGCCACGTGACCCCATCTTTTTTCCCAACAAGTATTATGCAGTATTTATGGACAATTATAGTCGTCTTACCTAGGTTTTCCTAATGAAGTACAGGTTAGAGATTCCACATATTATCATGAGATTCTTTGCTGAGATACAAACACAATACTCTACAACAGTCAGAGTTTTCCAGAGTGATAATAATCTGGAATTTGTTCAAGAGGGAGATGCAGTTCTTTAGTGCGCATAGGACAATTCACCAAACTTTTTGTGCTTACATGTCCCAGCAAAATGGTGTCGCTGAGGCATCTTCTTGATATTGCATGTACACTAATGATCCACATGCAGGTACTTAAACAGTTCTAAGGTGATGTTATTCTCATTATTGCGTACCTGATCAATAGGCTTCCCTCTTCAGTGCTCCATGGGCACATTCCATATTAGGTATTGCACCTGAGCATGACAGGCCTTTCGCCTTACCTCTGCGAGTATTTGAGAGTACGTGTTTTGTCTAGGTGCAGAGTAGATAGGATAAGTTCTCACCACATGCCACAAAATGCATATTTCTGGGTTATTCATGAACCCAAAAATGCTACATATGTTATAACCCTATCCATAAGCATTATATAGTAATTGTAGATGTGACTTTCTTTGAGAAGGTACCTTACTATTCTAAGGAGAACTCTAGCATAGAGTTGGCTCCCAGGGAGGCTCAAGTTTACCATCGCAAATCAGCTACCCTTTCTACTGTCCCTCCATATTCCTCTCTAGCTACACAAACGGTAGATCTAGAGCTGTCGAACCCTTGTGATGACAAGCCTATAGTCGTAAGGAGATATAGTAGATCTTGCACTCTACATCCTATGTCTCTCTACACTGGGACCTCCCACCTAGAAGGGGAGACTAAACAATTTGCCTCGACCATCACCACTGCAGTTATTCCTAGAGACTATGGCCAGGATTCCTAGGATCATAGATGGTGTGCTGCTAGGGACAAGGAGATGCAGAAACTTAAGTCTAGAGGGACTTGGGATTTGGTGCCATGTCCCTCGAATGCTACTGTTGTTAATTGTTGATGGGTTTATACCATCAAATATCAAGCAGACGGTACGATTGACAGATAAAAGGGTCGACTAGTTGCTAGAAGCTTCACCCAAACTTATGGGATTACTTCGAGACCTCCCCCATGGCACATATCTCATCAGTCAGGATTATTATTTCTTTGGCAGTCAATAGAGGATGGCCATTGTACCAGCTAGATATCAAAAATGCCTTTCTATATGGAAACTTGGCAGAGGAAGTCTACATGAGGCAGCCACATGGGTATCAAGTTCAAGGGGAGCTCGTATGTCATTTGAGGAAGGCCATCTATGACCTGAAGCAGAGTCCGAAAGCGTGGTTTGAGTATCTAAGTTCGGAGATTCAAAGGATTAGCTTCCTGCAACTATCCACCAATCATTCTATTTTTTTTCGAAGGAAGAGAGATGCATCTAAATGCAAATTGTTATTCTAACTGTTTATGTTGATGACATAGTGCTAACCGGTGATGATGAAGGTATCCATTAAACCAAGGTCATCTTGTAATCCACCTTTGTGACAAAGGACCTTTGAGACCTATAATACTTCCTCAGGATTGAGATTGTTCGGGCGAGGCCTTATCTTTCATTATCTCAAAGACAATATACCCTCCAAATACTCTTTCAAAAAAAATATACCCTCCAAATACTTAAGGAGGTTGGCTTATTGAGAGCCAAGCCATCTAGCATTCCTGTTGAGGCGCAGCAGGTTCATAGTACTAAGGAAGATTCTACCTATAAGGATGTCTCTAGATATCGCAGCTTAGTTGGTCTTCTATACTTGACCATCACCCAAATGGATATTAGCTTCGTTGTCATTAGAGCTAGCCCTCACATGCAGATGCCACACTACAGTCATTGGCATGAGGTATGCCTTATTCTGAGATACCTCAAGAGAAGTCCGGGTCGAAGATTTTACTCTAGAGAAAATAGGTCCATGGACATCAAGGCCTATTCTGATGCTAACTACGTGGGGTCTACTGAGGACCACCGATCTACATCGAGATATGTTTTGTTTCTTAGTGGAAACCTTGTTTCTTGGCAGAGCAATAAATAAAGTGTGGTTACCCATTCCAATGCTAAAGCTGAGTATCGCACCATGGCCCATGCCATATGTAAGATCATGTGAGTTGTGGGTTTCATACGAGATTTAGGCATGGAGGTGTGCAGCTATCAATTCTGCTATATTATGATAATCAATCGACGACATATATAGCATCCAACCTGATTTTCCATGAGCGCACTAAACAATCGAAGTAGATTGTTATTTCATCTTAAATGCAAACATGAAAGAGAGGATTACCATACCATATATCTCCTCAGAAGTAAAGTTGGCTGACATTCTCACCAAGGCCCTTAAGAATAAGAGGCATGATTTTCTGTGTAATAAGTTGGAACTTGTTGACATCTACACCCCAACTTGAGGAGTGTTAGGAAATAAATTAGAGATATATTGGGTGTCCTATTTTAGTTCTTATTATTTTTAGTAAGCAAGTTATTGCCTAATATTTTAGTCATGATTTTTACTAAGTTATTATGATTTCCCTATATGCTTAAGCCCTCTCTCTACATAAAGAGGGCCAAGGCCTCATTTTCAATACAACAAAAATCACCAAGTTCATTTTCCTAACAAGTATTATTTAAGCTCAAAGAGAAACTGTCAGTTTTGGTCTATTTATATAGAAAAGCCAATCCTACTTTCCAATACTAATGCGATCTTCTAAAATAAGTAAAACATATGTTCAACTAAATTAAACAAATCCTAAACATATTTCTTAAAGGGATAATCTCAAAATAGAGAACATAAAATATGAAAAGAAGATAGCATGGCAAGAGGATTTGCTTCTTCTCAACTCAACATGGAGATTCTTGAAACTTGGAAGATCTCCAACATGGAGATCACAAGAATCTCCAACACAAACTATGTAGGATGTCTAGGTGATAGAAAGTCAATGACAGGCTTTTACACATATGTTGTTGGGAACCTAATGACCTAGAGTAAGGAGTTGTCTCCAGATTAAGTGCTGAGTTAGAGTATCATGCCATAGCTCAAGCTACTACAAAGATGATATAGGTATGATCTGTTATGTGATTTACATGTTCCCATTGAATCATCCATGGAGATGTAACATGACAACAAAGTTGCTTCATATATTGACAATAGTCCAATGTTTCATGAAAGACCTAAACACGTGAAGGTGGACTACCATTATACAAGAGATCCTATTCAGAATGGGCTTATTCATACCACTGGCATTTGCGTCTCTTCACAAGCCTAGATGACAAATATCTTCACCAAAGCACTTCCAACGCCTAACAAATATTCCAAATTGAACTTGATAAACATCTATGCTCCAACTTGAAAGAGAGTGTTGGGTTTAGAATTATTCCATGTTTTTCATCTATTTTTGTTATTCTTGTTTTCTATAGGGGTCCATTTGTAACTTTTCCCAATCCTATATATATTGAGGATTATGAATTCTCAATTAAGTCGGTCTAATTATTTCTTCTAACTCAAGTGTAAGCCATTCTAGTCCAATATGGAGTCAATCTAGTTCCTCCCCTTCCTTCCATTCGCAAAAGAATGGAAAAATCCAGTATCTATGTCCTCCCTCTCTCAGAGGCAAAGATACCTAGATCTCTAGAGAACCTTGTCCTTTATCTTTTAATTAGATTCCTAGAAGAAGATCAAATATTTCTAAAGTCTCCTATGGGGATAAATCCTTGGTGTTCGCAAGTTTGTGAAGCCTCAAGGTGCCTACCAAAGCCTCTTCTCTAGATTTAGTCTTGGCCTCCTTCAGCTCCTTAAACTCCCAAAGCCTGTCTCTAAGGTAGGGGCTCTTTCTATACACTCCACCATTGATCTACTTTCCTGCGAAATCTATCCTCATTCAAACTTAAAATAGGTTCCATAGTAGGTGTCCTCTCCCAAGTCCTATTCCAAGATCTCAATCAAGCTCTTGCTAGGTTAACAGATGTTGTTGAGATATTCCGTTTATTGTTTCTCTATCTTGCTTTGCCATTTTCTATTTTATGTTGGACATACCCCATTATTTTTCCAATACCTCTCCTCTATATAAAGAGGTGTTGGGTTCTTTTGAGAAATAAAGTTGATCATTTTTTCCTACTTAGGATCAAAGTGCACTCCTAGGCCAGGTTCTGATATCCCACCAAATAGAACCTGCAAACCCTAACACCAAAGCCCTTTCTCCCACCGCCGCCACCCTTCCTCTCTCCTTCATTAGTGCAGGGGGGCCACAAGTGCCCTCCAACGGCAGCGACAGCGATAGCAGGCTACCTCTGGCGGCTATTGTTGGTGTTCTAGCAATGGTAGCAGGGCCACTCGACGGCGTAGGCAACGCAGATTGGTGACCTTTGCCCACCGACAACGGGGAAGGGGAGTTCTCCACACGTGGGTGTGCTAGGCTTCCCCCAGGCCCTAGCGCACCTTGCAGTGCCATGTAGAGGAATTTTTTCCTCGCCTTGAGCATGGATTCCGAACTGCTAAGATCTTGGATCTCTATGCTTGAGGCTTGATCTACTGTTTTTTATGATCTAAGGCCTATAAGAGCCCTTTTTTTTGTCCAATAATCAAGTTAGATGAGACTAATTACCCCAAATGGTCTCAGATGTTCCTAAATCCTAATGACAGTGGAAAGTCATGACAAGGAACATATTTTGTTGGAGCCAGGGCCTACAAACAAGACGGAAAAGTACGTAATATGAAAGACAACGCAATAGTCAAAGCTTGGTTGATGAATTGAGTTATCTCATGGATTGGAGACAAGATCATGTATTATCCGACTACTAAAGCGATGTGGGATAATCTCCGTCACATGAGAAGAACTCATCTCGAGTTTTTCAAATTAGCCACGAATTATCTCAGTTGAAGCAGGAAGGATGATCTCTCTCCTAGTACTACTTTGCCCTTAAGAGGCTTCAGGAGAAGTACAATGCGTGCAGGCTAGTCTATACGTGTGTTGCACAAAGAGAGTACCGCAAAGAGGCGGTTGTTCATCAGTTCCTGTCAGAGCTTGGTCCAGAGTACACCGTTGCCCATTCACATATTCTTACCTTGTCTAAGCTTCCTAACTTAGAGGAAGTCTTAGCCACCTGAGTCGAATTGAGGTGACAATACCATAAACGAGAGAGACTAATCAGGCATCCACCTTAACTGCTATTACTCGACGTGGTGGTAGGAGAGCACCTTCCACCCGTGGAGGTGGAAGAGGACGTGGTGCCTTTAGGAGATCTCGCACCACATGCACTTACTATGACAAGGTTGGCCATGTGGAGGCTTCCTGTTGAGCCAAACATGGAAGACCTCCAATGGCTAACCAAGCTTCAGTGACTACCAGGGATACTACAGATGTTGTGCTTGTTCCGAGGGCAAACTATGATGCCTTACTCTAGCGTCTTTCCCAACTGACCAGGAACCAACCACATCTTCTACTGAGACTATTGCCTTTGCCTCCTCATCAAGTATACATATTTGTGCCCAGGCTTCTGCAGGTATGACGTGGTTAGTGTCTTCCAGTGCTTCACATCATCTATCAAGAGATCAAGGGTGTTTTGGCAGATTATAGTCTATACCCCATGGCAAGACATGATAGACATGCACAAATTGGTGGTCAGCGGGAGGTGACACTAAACCCCACTATGAGATTGCCTGATGCCTTCTTTGTTCCTGATTTTTCATTGAATTTGGTATATATTGGTAAGATTACAAAGTAGCTTCACTGTCATGCTATATTTGATGAACTGGGATGTATTTTTCAAAACAAGTTAACAGGGAGGACAATTGGTGCAGAACACGAAGAGGAAGGTGTGTATCGCCTAGTCCAGACACTACTTGTTGCTTGGCAGGGCGATTCTAGTTCTGCTGTTAGAGTACCTTGTAGTGGCACCACTGCCTTGCTCATCCTTCTTTAGATAAGCTCAGATGCATCATCCCACACATTTCCACACCACTGAGATACATTGCAACACGTGTTAGTTGGGAAAACACCATAGATCGTCATTTCCTCCTAACACTGGACCAAGGACTAGGGGTGTACATGGGTCGGGTTCAACCTGAACCCCACTCGACCCAACCCGAGTGGGTTGGGTTGGGTTGTGAGTTATAATGGGTTGGATTGGGTTAAGATCTTTCCAACCCGATAAAAAATGGGTTGGGTTGGGTTTGAGGTTTAACCAACCCAACCCAACCCGCAACCTAATATAACCCGATTGATATATATATATATATATATATATATATATAGGGAAGCCAAACTTAAATCTTCCCAATTACAGCCTAATCAGCCACCAAACCCCATCCACACCCAATGTCCCAAATTCCACCCATGTTGTCCCACTCCCACCTCTCCAATGTCCCAAATTCGAAAACCCCTCCCCTGTCCCAAATTCCATCCATGGTCCTACGTCTCCCATGTCCCAAATTCGCTATCCCCCCCACCCCACTCCCCTAACCCTAAGCATCTAAGGTGTGTCACCGCCCCCTTTCCAAGTCTCACCAATCTCACCTCACAGGCCATAGCTCCGATCACCATCCGATCACACAAGACAAATATAAAATTTATATACCTCTATCAAGTTTAATATTATCAAGTATACCTTTATTTTTTCTTATTACTTTTATACAACTATCAAGTTTTATTTTGTTTTTACCTATTTAATTTGCTTTTTTAGAAGATAGAAGTTATTTGTGAGTTTAAACTATTTTATTATTAAATATGAAAGACAAAAAAATATATAAGAGATAAATATAAGTTTTGAGTCTTTTGACTAGTCAACAACCCGCTCAACCCAATCTGATTTTTATGGGTTGGGTTCGAAAAATCCTAACCCAAAAATCGTGAGTGGGTTTGGGTTAGACAGAACCCAACATGACCCGTGTACACCCCTACCAAGGACTACTGCTATGTTTCAGTTACTGCATATGGCCATCTAAGGCCCTAGTCGAATTCCTGACCAATAGGAACATAGATATTATTTCATTGTTATAGATGATTTTTCACGATTGTCATGATTATTTTTGTTAAAAAATAAGTTCGATGTTGGACATGTGATTGAGACCTTATTAGAAATAAAGAATCAATTTTCTGTCATGACTAAGATTGTGTAATATGATAATGCTTTGGAGTTTTGCACCACTAGACTAGCAAGCTTTTACAAGTCTCATGACATTATACATTAGACGTCCTGCCCCCATACCTCACAGCATAACAATGAAGCATAAAAGAAACATCAACATTTATTAGATGTGCTCATACTCTACTAATTCAACATTAAGTGCCACATTTATATTGAGGTGACGCTGTACTTACGTCTTATTATCTTATTAATAGGATGTTATCTTCTGTGTTACATGAACGGACCTCATGACATGTCTTATATCCTAACAGCCACCACCTCGTGTGTTTGAATGTGTTGCCTTTGTGCACTTACTGGGACCAGGAAGAGACAAATTAGCAACCAGAGCTGTGAATTGTGTCTTGGTTATTCACAGACATAGAAGGGCTACTGGTGTTTTTGATGTTTTGATCCAGTGGATGGTAGGCACTATGTGAGTACTAATGTTACCTTCCATGAATCAATGCCTTATTTCTCCCTTCCAACACGACAATTAGTTTCAGAGGTTGATTTTTCCCCTATGCCTGTTCCATCTATTTCTATGGATGAATTTCCTATTTCTAAAGTTGGTCCTACATCTGACAATTGCAATCAAGAACATGTGAGCAGTTCTAAACTTGACAGTGGTACTGATGACCATAGATTCAGGAGTCCACCTATTACTTTTCAGTTGCTAGTTACCTACAGTCAACTTACACCCCTACTTCAGATCCACCATCCTCGTCGAGTCAAGTATGTGTTGAGGTATCTAACGATTCTATGTCTAGTGGTGATTATGCAGGACCAAGTAAGGGTGTCCTAAATGATGACCTTCCAATGGCAGTTCAAAAGGCTCCCCATTCTTGTGTATAATATCATGTTGCTGGAGCTATGTCTATAGCTAATTTAGGGACTACCTTTAGCCTCTTTACTATAGCACTAACTGCTACAGAGATACCTTCCATGTACCACCTTACTTGATACAAAATGGTGTAAAGCCATAGACGATAAGATAGTCGCACTTTGAAGCAGACAAACTTGGGAGTTGACTCTTCTTCCTACTGGTGCTCGCCTAGTGGGATCTCGTTAGGTCTTTACCTATGCAACCCTGATGAGTCTATTTTAAAGTACAAGGCTCGATTGGTGCCAAAGGGATCCACCCAGACATATGGGGTAGACTTTTTTATATTTTCTCCCCAATTGCTCGCCTGTCAACAATCCGGATACTTGTTTCTGTTGTTGCCTACAAGGAGTGGTTGCTCCACCAGTTTAATGTGAAGAATGCCTTTCTATATGACGATATTCAAGAGGAGATATACATGTAGCAACCCCTCAGGTTCAAGGTTGAGGGGGGGTGTGTGTGCAAGTTGAAAAAGGCCATCTATAGCCTTAAGCAAAACCCAAGAGCATGGTTCCAAAAGCTCTCAGAGGCGGTAAAAAAGATAGGCTTGCAGAGATCTTCAGACCATTCTCTAATCTTTATTTGTCAAGAAAACTAAGAAGGGGATTATGACATAGCTTGTTTAGGTTGATGATCTCATTATTACCGATACCGGCAAAGCCAAAGTAATTGAGGTCAAGAGGTCCTTGGCTAAGCAATTTGTTATGGACCTAGGCCAGCTCCAATATTTTCTTGGCAGAGAGGTGGCTAAAAGTAAGCAGGGAATTGTACTTTCTCGGTGCAAGTATGTCTTAGATGTGCTTCAGGAGATAGGGATGCTAGGGTCCAAACCAACCAATATTCCTATAGACCCCAAGGTGCACCTTTATGATGAGCATACAGAGCACGTTGATAGTAGAGCTTATAGGCAGCTTGTGGGAAAACTTTGTACTTGACGATTACCAGACCTGATATTGCTTTGGCTGTAGGAAAGCTTAGTCAATTCATGGAGAAGTTGACCAAGCAACATTGGCAAGCAGCTATACAGGTGATTAGATACCTGAAGAAAGCACCTGGACGTGAGATTCTTTTCCAGAAGGGATCTCCCATGACAGCAGCTGGATATTTTGATGCTAACTAGGTAGGGTGCATTGCTGACAGAAAATCTACTACTAGGTTCTGCATATTTGTAGCAAGTAATTTGGTTACCTGCAGGAGCAAGAAATAAGGAGTAGTTTCTCGCTCCAGTGTCGAGTCAGAATATAGGTTGATGGCCTAAACAACCGCATAGATGATCTGAGTGAGGTCTCTACCCATGATTTACATGTCTAGATTGAAGAGCCCATGAAGATGAGATGCGACAATCGGACAACCACATATATAGCAAACAATCCCATGTTTCATGAACGCACCAAGCATGTTGAAGTGCGTTGCCACTACACGAGGAATCTGATTCAGCATGGGATGTTGCATTCTACCTTTATCGCATCTGAGGACCAAATAGCTAATATTTTTACGAAGCATCTTCTACGTTCAGCCTTTGATGACTGTTGTTCCAAGATGAACATTATCGATATCTATGCTCCAGCTTGAGGGAGAGTGTTGAGATACTTCATTTATTGTTTCTCTTTATCTTGTTTTATCATTTTCTATTTTATGTTGAACATGCCCTATTAGTTTCCCAATACCTCTCCTTTATATAAAGAGGTGTTGGATCCTTTTAAGAAATAGAGTTGATCATTTTCTCCTACTGAAAAAACCTATCCAAACAAGACTTGGATCCTCCATCCTCGGAGCTTCTCTGTAAAAATCTACAGTTAAGGACCATGCGTTCCATTATTACTAATGGAGGAGACCCAATCTACGAAACCATCTGACCCTTGTCCCTACCTCTAAGATTCTCTAATCTGTCACCTGCAGCCAATGTTGCATTAAAATCTTCCACACATAAGCAAACATCATCAATCACCAACTAAGAAAGCTCCTCCCAAGCAAGCTCATGAGAAGAGCAAGACGATCATAAGCAAGTATAATTCTGCACGAGAGCCATCAGGCCTCCTCTCAAGGTCAACAGTTATGAACAAGGAACATCTTGTGACTCCAATTAAATTGAAAGATTTCTTATTCCAACCTATAAGAAACCACCTCAATCTACCATGCGCATTCAATGCCACATTCTCAAACAACCGACCTCCAATCTTCAAGTTTAGTCTCTTAAAGAAGGACAATGTCAATCTTCCCTCTCCTATCCTAGTCCCTCAGGCATCGCACATTCCACAACAGACCCTTCGTTGGAAATGATTATTGACTCACCCATTGGCCTTCGACCACGTGGCTTGTCTCATGCAATGCAACCAATGTTTCAGGTATCACAACATATTACCCATAAATTGTTGATATATCACATATCAATAGTAGGACACATATCAACATCGATGATATCTCAGATATCGACAAGGGTTACAATACAAATATTTCATATATAAGTGGATATATCGCAAATACGGGGATATATCATACGAAAATGTCATTATTCTCAAATTTATCCATTTGCATAAACAATAAAAGCTCAAATATTACATTTCAACTCAAATCTTTCATTAAAAATAATGATTTGATATTCTAAAGTTGTTAATTTTCGTATAAACTCATCTTTTGTGACTTTTTTTGAGCTTTTTGAGTCTTAATCTCAACCTTAAACTTGTGTCACTGTTCATTCCGATTTTGATCTCTTCATTTGTTAGTTAGATTAATGTTCACATCTTGTCTCAGTCTAATCATGATTTTGTGATTTTAAATCTCATCTCAAAATCTTATTTGTTGTTCATTACAATTTTATTAATAAGATTTCCAATTGTTGAAAAGATTAAGATTTTCCACGTAACCTATTAATCAAATAACAAATTAATCTTCATAAACTCCAATTATTGCATATATATATATATATATATATATATATATGTTTCACTCAAAATTTATGATTTTAACCTTTATAGACATTTCATCATCCACATACTAGTAATTACAATTGTAGAGATTTTAGGTGGCGAAAGCGAAGCATGGAGACTCCTATGCTCATGTAGCAACAAGAAGTCGCTGCATTTAAGACATCTGGACGATCCACCAGACGTTTGATCTAGGCGATTAAGAAAGTCTGGAAAGGACGCAGCGACACAGGAAGGAGCAGATGCTCCTTGCTGACCAGCTGAAGGGTGGAGACTAATTGGCCTTGTTGATGCACAGTAATAGAGAGAGAAGAGAGAGAGAAGAGGAGTCTGTTGTTGGGAAATATTCTTCTATTGACTCAAGAGAAAATAAGGTGGGAAGGCTATTTATAGAGAGTACATATCCTAACAAATAAAGCAAGAGATAAAATATTGTTTCCTAAAGAAATAAAATATTGTTTCCTAAAGAGAATATTTTATCATCTGTAAATATTTTCTCTTAACAAAACCAAATCCTAAACTTAATTTCTAAAAACTCTTTCACTAAAAATAGATAAGCACCATATTGATGCACCAAATTTGATCCAAAGGACCCTTGCCGCCAGCCCTGTTGGGCATCCAGATGGCTGCTATTGTGGTAGTGGCCATGTGACTTGATGTGCCACGTGGCCAGCCATGTGGCTTCTCATATTCCCAACAACAATCATAATTTTGTACAATTTGATATTTTTAGCTATTTTAAGCCATTTCAAACTATTTCCAGAAAATTTCGAGATATCGGCGATATATTGGCAACATATCCCCAATATACCCCTTTTTAAGTTGTCGATATGACATCAATATCAATATCTAAAACCTTAAATGTAGCAAGTGATAACCCCGAGTCCTACCACTTCCGCAATTCTGGATTTCTCCTCGTCCCTTAACTTATGCAGAAAGGTGATGGGTGGGGCAACAGAGGGACAATGTGTTTGACAACCCATACTAACACCATTGTCAACAAAAGCGGGAGCTAGAGCAGGTTATTTACAACAGACCAACTCTTATTTTTTGAAAAGCTAAAGGGTGGTTATCCATATGATAACCACCCAGACTCATTACTCAAAAGAAGGAATTACAAGAAAATAATTACAATGTGGACTCCCAAAACACCACATGGGAGGAAATTGAGCAAATAATATTTTCCACATAGCATTTCTCCCCTAAAAATAACCCCATTCCTCCCCAGCTACACCCCCCATAGGATCGTCAGCACCTTTTCCCTTTCTTTCCTCGACCTGAAGATGTTATCTCTTCCATTGGCGTTACCCTTCTAGAACGAAGACTAGAACCCTTCAATGCTATCATAGGCAGTCCAGTCAATCCCCATCCTCCAAGCCTATGTCACAAAGTGACACACCCAAAGAATAGGTGTTGAATGTTCTCATCCGCCCCTTTGCAAAAGGGGCAACTAAGGTCATCCATTGCTGTCCAATTTGCCTTCCAGGCCTTAGTAAGTGTTCTACCCTTTCTTATGAGCTAAGTGAAAATTCTGACCTTTAACAGGCACTCTGCCAACCACAGCAACCTACAATCCCTCTGGAGGTCAACATCCATCATCCGTAGGGAAGAATGCAACATGTGAAAAGCTTTTGCTACAGTACACTCCCCTTCCTCCTAGCAATAGGCGTCCCCCCTCCTTCCGACTCCCATCCAACCAAATATCGCAGTAAGTGTTGAAACGTCGTGCACCTCTGGTCCCCTGAAACTTGGGGCACCAAACACCGTCCTAACAACTCCCCACAGTCGCCTCCTTGTCCACGACCCTTGAGAAGAGACACGGGAATCTATTGCAAAGGTTGCCATCCCATGCTAATCATCCATCCAGAATCTGAAGGTATCCCCATTTCCTACATAAGGCAAGAAAAAAGCACGCACCTTCGAGGCCACCAATGCCAACCCCTGCAAGAAATGCAACGCTCCAGGAATCACGAAACTCGAGGGCCCCCCCAAGAAAGGAAGGAGCCATAGCACCACTAGAGAGTGTCGCCAAGAAGGCCCTGCTCCCGACCCATCAGCCTGACAATCCACTTCGTGAGAAGGCACAGGTTGACTGCCTCCACATTTCTGACCATGAGTCCTCCCTCCGGCACAGGTCTACAAACCTCCTCCCAGGACACCAGCCCCATTCCCTTCCCCACCGACCCATAGTTTGACCAGAAAAAATCATGCATCAAGTCAGTAAACTCTTTCTCTAGCTGGCGAGGCACCCTAAAAACAAATAGGAAGTAGCCCGATATGGATGACAATACACCCTTAATCAAAGTCAGCCTCCCCCCCCCCCCCCCCCCCCTCGAAAGCAACCTAGAAGACCACCCTTCCAGCCTCTTCTCCATCCTCTCCAGCAACAGCAGCCAGTCCTACAACCAAAGGCACCTATCCGACAAGGGAGCCCCAGGTACAACAGTGGAAAAGCTCCCACGTCAATTGTGAGTGCATTGCTGGAGGCCACCGCTTCCCTGTCCTACATATGAAAAGGAACAAAACTAGACTTCTTGTAATTAATTTGCAGCCCTGATGCTTCACCAAACAACTCCAGAAGTATGCGCAACTTGTTCTCCTCCGTAGAGGACCCTTCCACCAAAAACAAAGCATCATCCACGTGTTGCAGCAATGAAACCTCCCTAATGGCTCCTGCCGTGAAACCTCTGAACAACCCCCTTGAACACAATCTAACGGACACCTTCACAAGGGCATCAATGGCCAAGACAAACAGCATAAGAGCGAGTGAGCAGCCCTATCTAACCCTCCTCCTGGGCTGCACCCAACCTCCCGTAGGGTTACCACGCACCAGCATCAAAAAAGACGTTATGACACATCTCTTTGTCCAGTCAATCCATACCTAAGGAAACCCCCTCCTAGCCAAGGAAGTCCACAGAAAATCCTACTAAATGGAGTCGTATGCTTTGCTAAAATCCACCTTCCATAGAAAACTCGTCTTCTTCAATCTCCTCCAAGCGACCAGGACCTCTATAACCACCACAAAGGCATCCAAGATGCCTCACCCAGGAACAAAAGTTGTCTGCACCGACGAGATGATATCACCAAGCAGCCTACGAAGTCTGTTGGCGAGGACTTTTCCCACAATAAGGTACGAAGCATTAGACAAGGCGATCAGCCTAAAATCCTCAATGGCCTTCACACCCTCTTGTTTAGGTAGGTGGAAAAGGTAGGACTTATTAAGCCTATCAAAGCCCTTGTTTCCCATCGCAAACTCCTCCAAAACTTGCATCACATCCTTCTTAACCAAAGACCAAAAATCCCTGTAGAAGATCGAAAACCCATCTGAACCCAAGCACCCATCTGCATCGAGTCTTCATACTGCTTCCCTCACCTCATCCTCTAAGAAGCAAGTCGTAAGGGCCTCCGTCTACTCCCCAGAAATGCTCTACATGTCCTCTACCATCCACCTCCATCTGCCTTTCCTGTGTTTCCCTGTAAACTCCCTAAAGAAATCAGCTGCCACTCTCCCACATCCTCCTTACCCGAGTAAGTTGTCCCTCCCACCAATAGCCTATCAATTTAATTTCTCCTCCTAACCAATGCCATCCGATGGAAAAAACTAGTGTTGGAGTCCCCTTCTTTCAACCACTTTTGTCTGGATCTTGCCTTCCACTCAACCTCAGCCTTCCTGCCCTCCTACACTACTTGCAAATCTCTTACCCTACACTCCCTGTCCTCTGAGGTCAGCACACCACTATCTTCCTACCTATCAAGCCTGGTGATCTCGACCAACGCCTTAGTCTTCCTTCTGAGCCTAAACTCCCTAAGCTTCCTGAACCCTCTCAAGTACTCCCGTAGACCGACCAACTTCTTCGACAGCTGAGCCGCCGCCAATCCCTCCACCTCCAACATCCTTAACTTCTTCACACGTTATCTGAGGTCTACCTCCATCAACCAAGATCTCTCAAATTTGAAGTAGGTGCCAAAGTATGTTCCTCCATTTGACCTCCAAACCAGGGGCGTGTGGTTAGAGAAAGGCCTATCTATCGGGTAAACATCAGCCAACGAAAATGCCTCAGTCATCTCCACATTGGATAGGAACCTGTAAATCCTGAATTTCTGTTCGCTGGTGCTTGTGTATGCACAAGACATCAGGACTATGTTGATCAAACCATGCAACGCCACGAACACTGCAAACTGCTCTAAGCCAGGGCCCTACCTTCCTTACTAATCAGGCCTGTCATCAAGCTACAAGGTAGTGTTGAAGTCCCCTTCAATCGACCACAGAGTCCCATGGCTCTTCGCCACCACCGTCGCAAGCTCCTCCCACATCACTTCTCTTGCCTTACCCTCAATCAGGTCGTACACTCCTGTTACTCACTCTCGATCCATCCAACCTTCTCACAAGTTTGGCAAAGATGACATGGGTTCCCTTGAAATCATCCACCTAAGTGAAAGCATCCTCATGCCAACCCAATAGCTATCCACGCGAACGAATAAGTGCATTGAAGACACGGAACCCCCCCATCCAAGAACCCCCAAGCTCCCTCCACACCCTACCATTGCAAGCTGCCAACTTCATCTCCTGTAGAAGAGCAATGTCTGCCTACCACTGTCTAATGTAGCCCCCCAACACCACCCTCCTCAAAGGGTTGCCACTTAACGGAACCTGACCACCGCTGCCACCTGCTGCACCGCTTCATCATCCTCCTCCAGCGTTGATGGCGTCTTCCGTTGCAGCTCCTCGACCTCCCCATCCCAGCCATCTACCACCTGCCAGACACAACCTCCACCGCAAACGGTGCCATGGAACCTCCACCTCCTGTTGTATCACAACCCCTGACCCTAACGAACCATGCATGAGCACCACCCAGCAAGGTGGATCATAGCTCACGCGTCACTGCTCTAACCATCCACAAGTGACGAAGTCCCTCCCATAGTGTCCTCCTGGTCTCACGTAGCCACAACAACCGAGCTACCCTAAGTCCCCACCTCACATGAGGATCACAAGACCCCCTTCGCCCCAGATGACCAAGGGGGTGATCTCCTTTTGACATCCTTTTGCCACTGACCTCAACCCCCCTCAAAACATCAAGGGATGCCAAGAAGGGGGGACCTGTTCTCCATCCGAGAGGGGTCGTTGTGACCTCTCAGGGACCCACGCAAACCCCTTCAAAAGCACACCTGCAATAATCCAAACTGAGGCATCCATGCGGTTTGGCTCTGCACTATCCGGATCCAAAAGGGATCCAACCCGAGAACCCGCTCGTTCACCTCTTTTACGCCTTAAAAACAGTCACACTCCTCACACGACATCT
The DNA here is from genome assembly GCA_037157565.1 of Thalassia testudinum. Taxonomy (NCBI): domain Eukaryota; kingdom Viridiplantae; phylum Streptophyta; class Magnoliopsida; order Alismatales; family Hydrocharitaceae; genus Thalassia; species Thalassia testudinum. The sequence goes on along the minus strand of JAZHRO010000035.1, from coordinate 59,387,276 downwards.
CCAAATCTGCAACCTCCCCCGCCGCCTGCAATTCGCATTCAATGCGATGTTCGTGCAATCAACACTGCATCTTCGCGCCGTGACTCCACATCATCACACGAGCAGTTCACCTCCCGTGAAGAGTGCCAAACCCTAATGGTCCAATGCGACACCACCACCGCACCACCCCCCTCCACCAAGATGCCACCTGCTTTCCCGACCACCTCAGTGAAGGTGGTCCCCTCCAGCATCGATGGAACCCTCGTAGGCAAGCACGATACAATCCACAAGAAGCCCCCATATCGGAGGAGCACCTTCTCTAACAGTGACACCCCCACCTTTAGCTTGACAATGACCTCAAGCGACCCATCAAAGATCTCGATTCCCTTACACTCCCGAAGGCACGCGAAGGACGAGAATCATTTCGACCACCTCCACCATCCTCAGCCACTAAGGAACTCCACCTATCGTCAACACGAACGTCGACTTCTTGCACGATCGCTCCTTCAAAGCCCCATCGTGAACATAAGGCCTCCACCTTATGCATCCAGCCTCCACCTAGAGCTCCTTGAAACAAAGTTGGTCTCTCTTCAACGAGGGAAGCCTTATACAAGGAGCTTGCCCTCGCCAAAGGGGAGCACCTTCACCTTCCTCCTCATAAGGTGATCGCGCAACGTGGCTGCGACCTCCGACCGCACTCATCCCTCGACCACCTCCCCCACCAGACCACCAACCGCAGCACGAAGAGCAGTCGCACCCTCAAACCAAGGGACGTCCACCTCCGCAAGAGGCACCCCCACCATCGGTGGCAACGGTAGACAACTGATCCTCCTTTCCACAGCCCGATTGCACACCACACTCCAGTGGCCAAGACCCCCACATCTCTAGCATCTCAGAGGTTCGTGGCACTCTCTCACCCAATAGCCATGTCCAAGGCATTTAAAACCCCACTCCTCTCTGACATTTCATCCCCAACCTCCAAAGCCACTTCCACGCCGTAGCACATGGTTCGGAGCCCCCAACCTTTGTCTCCTCCGTGCAACCACTGCCTACATGTCTCTCCGACAAGATCCTTGCTCCACGCTTCGCGCACGCCCTTCTCCCAAGTTCGAGGCACACACCTCTCGCTCTTGCACACTCATCGGGCTCGTGACTCTCCCCTTCTCCCTTTGTTTCATTTTAGTATTAGCTTTGTTGATACCTAGACCAACTCTTATTCCACAGAAAAACAAGAGGTTCGTTGATTATCCTGTATGCAACGTCCAAAGTCCAAGTCAACTTCTAGGCTCCCAGATAGATAAGTGCTCAATGTAGGTAGAATCTTGGACCCCCACATGCATAAGTCTCAGTAGGGTTATGGCATTTAGGCTTTTTTAACCTTTTCATTAGAGCAACGAGCTAGTTTGATTTATGGTTTTGTTATGAGACCTCTCCATTTCATTTATATTTCTATGTGGGTTATTTGTTATCTCTTTATTTTCTATTGGTCCTTGTTGGAGATTGTGTGATTGGTTTAGTACCACATCATAAGATGTGGAGTGTGTGGTGGCCAATAAATAGGCATGTACCCCCCACTTATTTCTTCAAGAAGATCAATATAAAGATCAGCCCTATCGGGGCCTTCTCCAATGGTTTTCTCCCCGCTCTTCGTGAGTGGGATTTCCACGTAAACCCAAGCACTCTTTATGTGATGTTTGGGATATCTTGTTATTATACTTCCGCTTATCATATTATTCAACTTAGAATCAGAGCAGCTCAATCTTGAATTTTGTTCTCAAATGTTATTAGTATTATTATATTGAGTTTTTTCTATATTGTCTCTGATCTCAAGTGAAAGGGAAACCCTAATCTCTCCATGCAAGGTAGAAATCCAACGGCAGGTGAGCAAGATCGACTGACACGTGTGACTGAGAGGAAGAAAGCAATGGAGATAGCATCCACGCGAGGATCTCACATCGGTGCGATTCAAGGTGAATGCCTCCAGAGACACCATGCGGAAGGAGACGAGCATGCAACGAAGAGGAGGTCCCTGGTGGTCCTAGTGGTGCACCACAGGGAGAAGATAAGGGAAGATGGCGCTAGTAGCGCTCAAACAAGCATTGGCAACGCACGAGAAGCCTAGACGGTGATGCTACAACGCCGTGGGGAGCCTAGGCGATGATGTAGACGATAATAGTAGTGCTCGAAGTGTTGTACGAAGGAGGATCGCAAGAAGATGAAGGCGGCGGCAAGAATCACGACAAGGATCTCACTAAAGATCTCATGAGGCGGCATTGATTGATGCGAGATCAACGAGGATCTCGGTGATGGTGCGTGGAGTGATTTGGGCAACCAATCTTCATGCGGGCAGATCTAGCAAGGAGAGGCTCGCATGAAACAGTAGTCAAATTCAGAGGCAACGCGTTAAGGAGATTGCAAAGCATGAATTTCCTTTAGGTCTTTTATTTGCCTCCTCCCATTTCTTTTATATTCTATTTATTACAAAGGAGGAGCCAGAATTAAAAAAAAAAAAGGTGAAGTCAAAAAGGGGAGAAGAAAATTTTTTAAAGAAAATGAGAAAAAAAAAGAAGAAAAAAAGAAAGATGAAAAGGGGGAAATGAGGAAAAGAGAGAAAAAATGATATTGATGAAAAAAATGACGATGACTATTATGTTTAAGAGAAGCGAGGAACAAGCTCTTCTCTAATTTTACTTTGTCTTCCCTGTGTTATTTTCTTCTCCTATAGAGTTTGGGAGAAATGAGGAGTGTGGATGATATTATAGTCATCTCTCATTTGGGAGTCCTTTTATTGCAGATCACCACATGAGAAACCACAACTCTGGGAAGTCCAGAGTTTCGAGGTCTCTAGAGAGGGAGATCTAGTTTCGAGGTCCTCGGAGGAAGGGCACATATCAAGATTCTATATGAGATATCCAGTTTCATGGACTCCAGGGAGGAGATATCCAGTTTCGAGGTCATTAGAGAAAGAGTTATGTTAGGGATACTGAATAAGGACCCACCAGTACCAATTGAGATCTGCAGAGAGGTCCTTACTAAAGCTAACTACAACAGTTCGTCCAGCAACTCCAGACCTCGCTAATGTGTCGTCATCAACACACTCACCTACAAGCAAGAAACAATTGAGAGTTGTGTCTGATTGTATAGAGTAGGATTTCGTTATTTTACAAGTTCAGCATTCTATGCTCCCGTTTGAAGGGGGTGTTGGAGAATATGTGGTTGGTTTAGTACCACATCGTAAGATGTGAAGTGTTGGAGTGTATGGTGGCCTATAAATAGGCATGTACCCCCCACTTATTTCTTCGAGAAGATCAATATAGAGATCATCCCTATCAGGGCCTTCTCCCGTGGTTCTCTCTCCACTCTTCGTGAGTAGGGTTTCCACGTAAACCCAAGCACTCTTTATATGATGCTTTTGATATCTTGTCACTATTGTTACAGGATATTCCCCTTTACCTTTATTTTCTTTATTTGAATTTTTTACGCTCTATTTTATTCTTTAGGTCCTCACCTCTCTCTATATATAAAAAGGTGTAGGGTTTCCAGAGAATAATAGATTGCTCATTTCTTCCCACTTGGTATCAGAGCAACGATCTTGGACTGGAGCTCTCAATATCCCACCCAAAAAGGCCTCTGAAACCCTAAACCATCAAACCTCTCTCTCTCTCTCTCTCTCTCTCTCTCTCTCTCTCTCTCTCTCTCTCTCTCGTGCGTGGCCGGCGACACCTCCTCGCCACAGCGACGATGCTGCAGCACCCGAAGCAGTGGTGCAACAGCGTTCTTGAGGTGTTGCGATGGCGCAGTGGCAGTCGCAGGCCTTGGAAGTGCTAATCTAAAGCCCTGCAATGGTCGTGGCAATGATCTGGAGGGGTTGTAGCGGTGCTACGGCTATTGCAGGGCTCCACAGCGACGATCGAAGGATCTGCGGCGGCGCTGCAATGCGGCCGATGCTCGAAGGATCTGCGGCCACGCTACAATGCAGGCGACGCTCAAAGGATCTGCGGCAGCGCTGCAGTGCAGGCGACACTCCTTCAGGTGATCCCAAAGGCGTTGTGATCCTATTCTAAGGTTGTTGCAGCTCTACTCTAGAGTCGGCACTTCCGGCGATCATAAGGGTGGCTACAACCCTATTCTAGGGTTTCATCCTGTGACTGCAGCGAGAGAGAAACCTAGGTCCCCTTGAGGCCATCTTGGGCGCCTTCCCCTGCACCCTTGTTAGGCCTACATCTGTCCAAGGGGGTCTTCTATTCATCATGCAAATATGAAAACTTCTGATTCAGATCTTGCTCTTCCATGACGTGACCCGTTCATTCTAAAAATGACGTTTCAGATTGGTCTTTTGGTGGTCTTCCTTCTTGATTTGGCAAGATAGCATCCTCAACATCATCCTAAGTCACAACGGATGCTTCCACAGAGACGGGGAATATCAAGAACCCATTCTTTGTCTCCGTTACGAAGTTGGATGAGACCAACCATGCACGTTGGTCTCAGACATTCCTTATGACTGTTGAAGGGCATGATAAGGAACATACTCTGTTGAAGGTGGAGCTTACCAACAAGACTGGGAAGCACATCACGTGGAAGAGAGAGAACGCCACAGTCAGGGCTTAGATTATGAATGTTGTTGCATCACATATTGGAGATGGAATCATGTATTACAAGATCGCCAAAGAGATGTAAGATTCTCTTCATGATACTTATTCTCATGAAAAGAATTACAGTAAGGTATTTCAGATCACCCATGACATTTTTTCTCTCAAGCAAGATGAACTCTCTTCCCCAGTATTACACTAAATTGAAAGGCTTTCATTGGAATTATAATGCTTGCAAACCTATCTATACTTATACTGCACAGAGAGAGTACTGCAAAGAGTTTACAGCTCTCAAGTTTCTTTCAAGTCTTGGTCCAAATTATGAGTCAGCCAGGTCTTGTATGCTTACTCTGATAGAGCTTCCTACCCTGGAGGAGGCATACAGCAGGCTCAGTAGACTGACAGTCAAGTCTACAATTCCAGAGACCACGGGACAAACCTCTACCTTTACTATTGCTGGTGGTAAAGGAGGACATGGAGGTTCTACTATTCGGGGTCGTGGTCGAGGCCAGGGGCAGCCTGGCAAACCATGCCCCACTTGCTCTTTCAGTGGACGTATTGGACATGTTGAAGCTTCTTGCTAGACGAAAAGCCACCCATGGTTAATCAGGTTTTAACCACTACTGAGGCAGAGGCAAATATGGTTCCAAGAACAAAGTTTGATGCTCTTGCACAGAGACTGGCTCAAGTCACACAGGAGTCTCCCTCTACTACAGATACTGCTGCCCTTGCATCCTCAAGTATAGAGGATAATTCTAGTTTCTCTGCTTTTTCACATTATGATAGATCTCCATGGCTTATAAACTTTGGTGCCTCAAGGCATTTGAGTGGTGATCAGTCAATTACCTCATGGAGGACTATACAAGTTGCAGATGGTCATCATTCCAAAGTAGAGATGAACAGGGGAGATTTCTCCTACTCCTCGGCTGCAATTACCTAATGTCTTATTTTTGCCTGAAGTTTCATTTAATTTAGCATCTGTGAGCAAAGTCACAAAGGATCTCAATTGCAGTATTATATTTAATGATGTGGGTTGTATATTACAAGACAAACTAACAAGAAGGATAATTGGTAAAGGACATGAAGAGGGGGGTATATCACCTACTTCAGACGGACATTGTTGATCTTGTCAGGGCAAGTTTGGCTTTGTTGTTGGGATTGATCTATAGTGGCATTATCACCTTGGACACATTCCTCTGAACGGGCTACGACGTGTCATTCCCCATCTATCACCCACTTCTGAGATCAAATGTGATGCAAAACAGATTGGGAAACACCACAGAACTTCTTTTCCTACTAGTTCCTCTTTGTCAAAGTCTATTTTTGATTTAGTTCATTTGGATGTTTATGGTCACAATCGTGTTCCTGATAGATTGGGACACAGGTATTATCTTGTAATTGTGGATGACTGTTCATGAATGTCCTAGTTATTTCTTTTAAAGAATAAGTCCAATGTGGGCAATGTCATAAAAGATTTTATTACTGAAATAAAAACTTAATTTTCTATTACTGTGAAATGTGTAAGATCAGATAATGCACTGGAATTATGCACTGCCAGATTACGTTCATTCTATAGGTCACATAACATTGTACATCAGACCACATGCCCACATACATCCTAATAGAATGGGATAGCTAAGAGGAAGCACAGGCATATTTTAGACGTGGCCAGGACCATTCTCATACATCATAATGTACCTCAGATGTATTGGGGTGATACAGTATTCACAGCCTATTACTTGATTAATCAGATGCCTAGTTTTGTGTTATCAGAACAAATTCCATGGCAGATTCTACATCCTGACAAGGATCTTTTTGTGGTGACACCTCGCACATTTGGCCATGTAACCTTTGTACATGTTACGGGACCTAGCAAAGATTCGTTGGCGCCAAAAGCCACAAATTGTGTATTTATGGGGTATTCCCACGCCCATAAAGGATACAGGTATTATGATCCTCTCACCAGGAGACATTATGTTAATACAAATGTCACAGTTCATGAAGTTGTACCATATTTTCTATGGCCGCCAGACAGTTGTCATTTATACCACAGGACAGATCTCCTCCATAGGCTCCCATGCCTATGCCACCTATTCAGTTTGGTGATTTTACACCAATTCCAATGCTTGAGCAGTTTCCTTGGGATTCTGGTGATAACAAGTTCAGAGATCCACTAGTGATATATCAAATTCCAGTCACTTACAGGCCTCGTGCTACCCCCCCCCCTTCTCCCACCTCAATTCCATCATCCTCCCCTACATAGGTATGTGTTGATGATACTACTGAATATCAGTCTCATGATGTTTCTACAGGGTCAACAAGTGCATCTGAGGATGATGTGTCTCTTCCCACAGATGATGATCTCGACCTTCTTATAGCAGTTAAAAAGGCCCCACGTAGTTGTGCACACTATCATGTGACTGGTGCTTCTATCTGTGATGATCTTAGTGCCACGTTTGCTAAATTCATCACGGCACTTATGACGTCCACAGTACTGTCTACTTATCAGGAGGCTATACTGGATCCTGCATGGCATCAAGCAATGAAGGATGAAATAGCAGCTCTTCAATCTCATGGCACGTAGGAACTTACTTCTCAACCTATGGGGGCTCGAGTGGTTGGTTGTCGATAGATCTTTGTCTTGAAATACAACCTTGATGGCTCTATTTCTAGGTATAAGCTAACTTGGTAGCAAAAGGGTTCACTTAGGCATATAACGTCAACTTTTTTTATACCTTCTCTCATGTGACGAGGCTTCCTACATCCACATTTTGTTATCTGTGGCAGCTAACAAAGAATGGGATTTTCACCAGCTAGATGTGAAAAACGCCTTCCTCTATGGTGATCTTCAAGATGAAGTATATATGCAGCAACCCCCAAGATTGAGTGTGTATGCAAATTAAAGAAGGCGATTTATGGGCTCAAGGAGAGTCCTCGCGCGTGGTTTCATAAACTATCTAAAATAGTGGAAGGCATGGGCCTGAGGAGATTTATATCTGATCATTCCTTGTTTATCAGGAAGATTGATAAGGGAGTGGTTTTATTTGTTTATGTTGATGATCTTATTATTACAGGAAATAATACTACTAGTATCTACAGGTCAAAAAGGACTTGGTTACACAATTTGTTATGACAAATTTGGGATCTCTTCGTTATTTTTTGGGCATTGAGGTGGTTAGAGGAAGAGATGATATTGTGGTAAGCCAAAGAAAGTATGCACTAGATGTTCTTAAGGAGACTGGGATGTTAAGAGTCAAGATGGCTAACATACCCATGGATCCCAAAGTACACTTATATGTTGAGGGGGAGCCTATGGAGTGCAGAAGCTATAGGCAGCTGGTTGGAAAACTCCTCTATCTTACTATTACCAGACCTGATATTTCACTTGCTGTTGGAAAACTTAGCCAATTCATAAAAAAGCCAACTAAGCAGCATTGCAATGCTGCGATTCAAGTATTCAAATATTTGAAGAAAAGTCCAAGCCATGGATTATTGTTTCGTAAGGGGTGTCCTATGACAATTGTAGGATACTCTAATGCAGATTACGCTGGCTGTCTTGCTGATCACAAGTCTACTACAGGTTTTTATACCTATGTTGCAGAAAATTTGGTGACTTGGAGAAGCAAGAAGCAGACTATAGTATCTAGATCCAGTGCTGAATCAAAATATAAAGCTATTGCTCAAAAAGCAACAAAAATTATTTAGATGAAATCTATTCTACATGACTTGCATACACAGATAGAGAGTCCTATGGAGATGAGATGTGATAACCTTGTAGCTACATATATCGCAAATAATCCCATGTTTAACGAACGTACAAAACATGTGAAAATTGATTATCACTACACTAGGGACCTTATCCAGAAGGGTGCTATTTGCACATCTCCATTTGCTTTAGAGGACCAGACAGCAAATAACTTTACAAAGCCACTGGGTAGAGCCATGTTTAATATTTGTTGTGACAAACTAAGTTTGATAGACATATACACTCCAACTTAAAGGGGAATGTTACAGGATATTTCCGTTTACCTTCATTTTCTTTACTTGAATTTATTCTTTAGGTCCTCTTGTATCTTTTACCCACACCTCTCTCTCTATATAAAGAGATGTAGAGTTTCCAGAAATAATAGATTACTCATTTCTTCCTACTATTATACTTTCACTTATCATATTATTCAACTGTCCTCTAATGTAATTTTCCCAACACCTCTCTATATAAAGAGGTATAGGGTTTCCTTTAAAAATAAGATCATTTATTTCCTTTAACTTGGTATCAAAGTAATGATCCTACGTCGACGCTCTAATATCCCACCCAAATAGGCTTTCATACCCATCCACCCTAACCCTCTTCTCATGTCATCGTTGCGTCATCGACCCTATCTCCACCGGCGACAGCAACAGCGGTAGCAGCAGCATCGCTAATGGGTGCTACGCCAGGCCTGCGGCAATAGAGGGGGGGCCTCTCCAATAGCACTGCTAGGTGTTCCTCTTGACCATCATTTTAAATGCCGTCGGCTTGCCCTCGGCATGCCGTCAGCAAGGCCATTTTCAAGCAGGGGCCATGCCGACAAGGATAAAGTGTTGATTTATAGGGATATCATCGGCATGCCTTCGGCATGGTCGACAAGCTAACGAAATAGGTGCCCATGCCAAGGTTGCTATTGGTTTTTTTACTATTTTTGTTATTTTTATCAGTATGCATCGGCATGCCCTCGGCATGCTCATTAGCATGCCCATCGAAAAACAAGCATTTCCATGACATGCCCTCAGCATGCCCACAAAATGCACACTTAGAATTTCATCAGCACGGCATCGAAATCTGCATTTCAAACCTTGCTCTTGACCTTAGCGTGTGTTCCATCCTCTCTGGGCGAGGCGACTATAATGTGGTCTTGACGTGATTTCCAAGAATCTGATTGCTTGAATTTCATATTGGATCACGATTTTCTCTTATTTATGGTGATTTTTCATATATGAAAATTTTGTTTCAGATCAGATAGTGATTATTCCTTGGTCGTGTGAGCATCATGGCTACATCTTCTACATCCTAAGTGTCATCGAAGACAACCCCTAAAAGTAAGAACTACAAAAATCAGTTTTTTGTTCCCATCGTGAAGTTAGATGAGATCAACTATGCACATTGGTAACAAACGTTCCTCACGACGGTTGAGGGTCATGACAAGAAACACATCCTTCTTGAGCCAAAGCCCCAAGCCAAGGTAGGGAAATATACCACATGGACGAAAGACAATGCTATGGTGAGAGCATGAATCATAAATATAATTTTGCCAAAAATTGGAGATGGTATTATGTACTACAAAATCGCTAAGGAGATGTGAAATTCTCTTCATGACACTTATTCTCATGAAAAGAATTCCAACAAAATATTCCAAATTTATAATGACATTCACACTTAGGCAGGGGAGTCAACCTCTACCGCAGTATTACACAACTCTGAAGGGTCTTTTGAAGTACAACACGTATAGGCTTGTGTGCACGTGTGCTAATCAGCGTGAGTACCGCAAGGAGGCAACAATTCTCCAGTTTCTGTGGCTTGGGTCTAGAGTATGATGCTGCTTGCTCTCAAATTATGACTTTGTCAAAGCTTCCATCTCTTGAGGAGGCATATAGTCACCTCAATAGAATCACTGTTTCATCTTCCTCACTTGAGACAGTTGGTCAGACTTCTGCACTTGCTGTTAGTGGCGGCTGTGGTGGTCGTGGTTCTCCTACTCAAGGTTGTAGATGTGGTAGAGGGCAGGCTGGTAAAGCTCGTCCTACGTGCACTTTCTGTGGTCAGATTGGTCATGTTAAGGCTTCATACTGGACCAGGCATGAGATACCTCCTGTGGTCAATCAAGCAACGAGTACTTCTGAGGTAAAGCCTAATATCGTGTCTCAAGCAGAGTATGATGCTGTGGTCCAGCAACTTGCCCAAATTACTCATGAGATGCCCTCTTCCTCCTCTGACACCATTGTCATTGCCTCCTCAGGTATAGATTGTTCCTCTAGGGTTTCTGACAGAGTTTATGATGGCACCACCTAACTTGTAGATTCTAGTGCTTCACGTCATTTGAATGGTGATCACAGTTGTTTTCAACGACTCCAGTCAGTTCCTCCTGGTAGAATAGTTCAAGTCACAGATAAGCAACATTCCAGGGTTGATAGCCATGACCCCACTTTACGATTGCCTAATGTTTTATTTGTTCTAAGCTTTCGTGTTAGCTTGTTGTATGTTAGCAGAATTACCAAGGATCTTAACTGCTAGGAAATCTTTGATGACGTTAGTTGTGTGTTTCAAGACAAGCTCATGGAGAAAATGATTAGTGGCAAACATGAAGAGGAAGTGTGAATCGCCTATTTCAGTCACCGGTTGCAACTACTTGCCAATTGTCTTGGCCATTTACCTCTACACAAGCTACATCACATTATCCCACACCTTTCACCAACTACTAAGATTCACTGTGATGCATGCCAAATGGGAAAACATCACCGAGCCACCTTTCCTAATAGTTCTATTGTCACTCAGTCTATTTTTGAGTTATTACATTTAAATGTTTGGGGTCCCAATCGTATTCCTAATCAGCTGGGTTATATATTATTTGGTTTTAGTTGATGATTGCTCTAGGATGTCATGGTTGTTTTTATTAAAAAATAAGTCTGATGTTGGTTTAGTGATTAAGACATTTATTATTGAAATAAAAAAACAGTTTGCTTCTACCGTCAAGATTGTTCATACAAATAATACCCTTAAATTTTGTACTGCTCAGCTGAGTGCATTCTACAGGTCACATGGTATTATTCATCAAACTACTTACCCCCATACATCCCAGCAGAATAGAAACATAGGCATCTTTTGGATGTGACCAAGACTATACTTATTCATCATAATGTCCCTTCTATGTATTAGGGAGATGCAATACTTACTACATATTATTTAATTAATAGAATGCCTAGTTCTGTACTATTTGAGTAGGTACCATGACAAATATTTTATCCAAACAGGGAATTATTTCAGTTGCTACCCAAATTTTTGGCTGTGTAGCATTTGTTCACATTATTGGGCCTAGTAGGGATAAGCTGACCCTACGAGCAATTAAATGTGTTTTCCTTGGTTACAACCATAACCAAAAAGGTTAACATGCGTTATGATCCATTGAACAAGAAGCATTATGTTAGTGTTAATGTTACTTTTCATGGAGCAGTATCATATTTTTCAGTAATTGGGCGCCTGTTGTCTTTGGAAGCAAAGGTGGCACCAATGCCTATTCCTCCTGTTCAGTCAGGAGATTTTCCTATCTCTCAACCTAGATCACCAAGCACTACAGACAAAGTTACTTGGTTCAACGATCCTCCAGTGTCATATAGATTACCTATGACATATTGGCAGCACACCCATCCTACTTCAGCACCATCCTTCCCACAATAGGTATGTCTTGATGATACTGAATGTCGTGTGTCTAGTGGTGATCATGCAGGTAATGATGCTAGTCTTAGTGGTGATTTACCGTTGACTTCTAAGCCTCCTGAGCCTCCTATTGATGATCCTAATCTTCCGATAACTATTCGAGAGGCACCCCAAAGTTGTGCCCAATATCATGTGGTTGGGGTTGTCTCTATTGGCCGCCTCAGTCGTGCTTTTACTATGTTCACTGAGGCCTTGTCTTCTACCTAGATACCAGCTACATATTAGCAAACCATGCTCAATCCAAAGTGGTGGCAATCCATGGAGGATGAGATAACCGCACTTCAATCACAGGGGACATGGGAGCTTACACGACTTCCACCTAGTGCATGTATTGTTGGTTGTCATTAGGCCTTTGCTTGAAATACAATCTTGATAGATCTATTTCTCAGCATAAGGTATGCCTTGTGGCAAAATGATTCACCTAGACATATGGGGTGGATTTATTTAACACATTTTCTCTAGTTTCCCATTTTCGTACAATAAGAATACTCATAGTAGTTGCCACACATCTGAATTGACCATTACACCAGTTAGACGTAAAGAATGCCTTCCTATATGGTGATCTTCACAAGGAAGTTTACATGTAGTAGTCCCCAAGTTTTGAGGTTAGGGAGAGTGTGTATGCAAGCTTAAGAAGGCAATTTATGAGCTCAAGTAGAGCCTACGCGCTTGGTTCTAGAAGCTGTCAAAAGTTGAGGGCCTAGGGCTTAGTCGGTCATCATTAGATCACTCCTTATTTGTGCAAAAGACAAAGAAGGGGGTAGTTACCCTTCTTATTTATGTAGACAATCTCATTATCACTAATGATGATGCAACCAGTATAATCGAGGTCAAGCAAAGTCTGGCTGATAGATTTGTCATGAAGGGCTTAGGTCCTATGCGGTACTTTCTAGACATTAAGGTAGCAAGAGGCAAGAAAGGCATTGTACTTAGTTAGCAGAAGTATGCACTTGATGTACTACAGGAGATTGGGATGTTGCGAGCAACGCCAGACAACATATCCATGGATCCTAAAATGCATATGTATGGCATAGAGTCAGAACCTGTAGAAAGCAAAGGATACAGACAGCTAATTGCCAAGATCATTTGCCTTACTATCACACATCCAGATATCTCTCTTGTTGTAGGCAAGTTCAGTCAATTCATGGGCAAACCAACCAAGCAGCATTGGGATGCCACAATGCATGTGCTAAGGTAGCTGAAGCGGGCATTAGGAGGGGAGTTAGTATTCAGGAGAGGCGAGTCTATAACTGTTGTGTGATATTCTAATGCGGATTATGCTGGATGCCTTTCTGATAAGGAATCGATCACAGGTTTCTGCACATATGTAGCAAGCAACTTGGTGACTTGGAGAAGCAACAAACAGAGTATGGTGTCTCGATCTAGTGCCGAGTCAGAGTACAAGGCTATAGCACAGACGACAGCTAAGATAGTAAGGGTGAAATCTCTCCTACTTAATTTACATATTCAAATTGAGATGAGATGTGATCATATGATAATCGTGCAACTACATATATTGCTAACAATCCCATGTTTCATGAGCATACGAAACATGTTAAGATTGATTACCACTATACCAAAGATTTTATTCAAAGGGGGCTTCTCTACACCACACCTGTCACTTCATAGGATCAAATTGCAAATATGTTTACTAAGCCACTTACTAAGTCTACTTTCGATGCATGTTATTACAAGCTGGGTATGATTGAAATCTATACTCCAACTGAAGAGGAGTGTTATAAGACCTCTCAACATTATTTATATTTTTGTGTGGGTTGTTTATTATTTATTTATTTTCGGTTGGTCATGTAAGTTTTTCAACACCTCTTTTTATGTAAAGAGGTGTAAGGTTTCTTTTGAAAACAAAATAATTTTTTTCCTTTGACTGTTTTCTTACGCATTCAAATGATCACTTTTTTCCATTTAGGGTTACTACCATTCCACATGGTATTTCTACTCTCAACCTTGCATTTTACATGCAACATTGACCTATTTGCATTAAATCATATCACTCTATTAGATGATAAGTGCTAATAAGGTAACAGATATTAAATTAGCTACATGTTAACTGAGGATGACAAGCAAAAGTAAGATACTGACCTTGGATAAAATAAAGTCACCCAGCCATCTGTTGCAGTCAACATAGTTGGAATGAACGGAGGCAATAAAAACCTAAAACACCAGAGATCAATATAGCAGGAGATGCCAAACCAGAAGTGTGCAAGCAGAATATCATACTCACTGGAAATTGGACATATTTAGTGGGAAATTTGGATGGAAGATCAGTCCAAGTAAAGGATTTCTCAACATAGGTCCAAAACTCTGCGGGTGAGATAGTGAAGTTCATGCATTGCTATCGCTGCATAGCAAAAAATGAGATGCTGAGCAGATACCCTTCATTGACCAAATCTTGACAGTATTGTCCATTCCACAACTTGCAATTCGGTAGATATCAGAAGGATGGAAGTCCTGCAATGCGTAGAGAAATGCATGCTAGATACTTTTGCCCTTTACCCTATTTATTTTTATTGTTTTGTTTTGGAAAGGGCCTATTGCCCTCTTTCCAGGAAAATATTTAGAATGTCAGAAAATACTCCTCATGACACATACAACACTAAGAACTTCATTGCGATGTCCACCAGCTCCAGCAAATATCAAAATGCATATTCCAGTTTGTACATTCCATAGCCTTACAGATTCATCCTGTAAGAGAGGGAGGGAGGGGGGAACTGGTTATACTCAATGGACTTGAATTTTACGCAGATAAAATTTACCTAAGCTGGTTACAAGGTCTTCAGTTCTAAGAAAATACCTTACTGGCGGAGATAATCAGTGATGACTTCAATGCTTGTGTCCTGATTTCGTTAATGGAATCCCCATGGCCAACAAAACTCTGAAAAATATACTAAACTCAGTACGACATCGTTCCAGTAACTTAGACCCAATTTACATAAATAACTAATATAAGACTTCTCCACGTGCAGACAACATGGATAAAGACAACTGACACACTCACGGATCCTGGCATGCAGCAAAATCGAGTATACACATCTGATGAAAAATCAGGTGTTTGGTGGACGAGAAGTTATACAATAACAATTTTCTGTGAAAACTTATGCGAGAGAGACTGCATTGCCCTCAACGGTTTCCCTAGACATCAAACTTGACATGACCGCAACTGATTCTCGGAAAAACGAGGCTCCGGTGAGTTGTTGGTGAAAGCTTACATTTCATAAGATGACCGGTTGTGACTTATGAATGAACACAATTGAAATTTAAAATAAGGGGAAGCAATAATACCAAAGCATTAAAAATCAACATTTGGATTTTACATAAAAATCAAAGAACACTTGGATTTTATATGCAAATCCCATGAAGAGCAGGGAGAAAATCATAGGAGAAGATCCCGATAGGAATGAGATATATATTGATCTTCTCAAAGAAATAAAGGGATGGCACACGTCTATTTATAAGCCACCACACACAACCTAAAATCTACATCTTAAGATGTCACATTAAACCAACTTACATTCTCTGACACTCCCTCTCAAGCTGAAGCATGAAATGCTTAGCTTGTACAACAACGAAACCCACTCTACACAACAAAACACAACTCTCTAAATTGGTTAATGCTTGTAGGCGGGTATGCTGATGACACATCCACATGATCTGGAGTTGCTAGATGTTGTAGTTGGCTCTGAAAAGAGCCTCTCCTCTAAAGATCTCAACTCATGCTGGTGGCTCCTCATTTAGTATCCCTGTAATGGACCTTCCTCTAAAGACCTCGAAGCTAGATCTCTCATGTAGATACTGACTGGATCCTTCCTTTGAGGAGCTCGAAACTGGATCTCCCTATCTGGAGATCTCAAAACTCTAAATCTCCCAGAGTTGAGTTTCTCATGTGATGAACTGTAACTCCCAACATCCATAGCAGTATCTGATGTCACCTCAGAACTGCTGGAGGATGTCATCGTGCCTTAGGAAGAGACACGCAGATCTGAAAATCTACAACAAAGAGACTCCTAAATAGGGGTGACTACAATAGACATCCACACTCCCCCCTTTCTCCGATACTCATATGGGAGAAGAATACAACAGTGAGAAGGAAAAAAAAATATCACGAAGAAAAGAGCTTCTCCCTCTCTTTTCTTTAATTTGAACTCTTCCTTTTTTCTTTTTTTATATTCTCTCTCCTTTTAAAAAAAAAATCTTCTTCTCTCCCTTTTTTTGATTTTTTATTCCCCCAAAAAATCTTCCTCCCTTTTTCTTCTTTTTTTTTTCAACTTCCTTCTATCCTTTTTTTTTAATTTTCCTTCTCCCCCTTCAAATTAAACGCATCACCTCGCCATCTCGATCAAAGCCTTCAAATGCACAACCCTCAATCGTCTCAGGGCCATCGCGAGGTTCCTTATGATGGCGATCCACATCGCTACTACTGCTATTAAGATCTAGCGCAACATCACCGCCAAGGCCCACGCTTTATGCCGCTTCATCACCATCATCATCGCCAAGATCATCTCCAAAGGAGCAAGCCCCACTGTCAACGCCACCAATCTCGCCGCAATCAACGTCGAAACTTCCTCCATGCAAGATTTGCTCAATCGCGCGAGCGATACTTTAGCTGCACTCTCCGTCAGTCAACACTCGATCAGCACTTCGACCTCGCGTGATCCATCATCACTGAGATCCTTGTCGTATGATGCGCCACCCTCGCCCTCGAACTCGATGGTGGCGAACAAGAGGAAGACTCTCGAGGACAGCTCCATGATAGGGTCATTGCCGAGTCTCCCCTTGCTGAACCTCCTGCTGGCACAGATCCCCTGGAGCCCATGATGACAGTGTTGAGGCCGAGCCTCTCCACCTCGAGGCACAACCTCCCCTTCATGTAATGGTCCTCCACGATGTGGATCTTGAAGGGTATCTACGCCTCCACAAGGGGTTGCGTGAGGTCCTGCGCCTTCAAGGTCGTCTTCTCTTCCTCTAGTGGTAACACAAAGCAGCAACACCGTTGGCGACGCTAGGGCTTCTAGAGTGCCACACGCGCTCTTCCTCTCTTCCTCGTGCGTGCACCCCAATCAATTGGGCTCTCTACTCCTCGAAAAGGTCTTCTGCACCTCCTCCACAGATCTTTGTCTTCTCTTCAGACAATCATGGAGCAAACAGAACTCCCAAATACAAGAAAGATAAGCATGATCATCTAAAAAAAAGATAACTCAAGAATCAACTTGCTCTGATACCAAGTTGAAATTTAAAATAAGCAGAAGCAATAATATCAAAGCATAAGAAGTCAAGGAACACTTAGATTTTACGTGGAAACTTTACTCATGAAGAGCAAAGAAAAAACCACAGGAGAATGTCCCAATAAGGTTGAGATTTGTATTAATCTTCTCAAAGAAACAAGTGAGGAATACATATCTATTTATAAGCCAGCACACACAACATAAAGTTCACATCTCAAGATGTAACACTAAACCAACCCACATTCTCTAACAAGCACAAATCCTTCATCTAGGATACTTTATTTTATTTTATTTTATTTTATTGTAATTATCCAGCAGATAAACCAAGAAAAGTAGGTAGATAGAGTTACTTGGCTCGCACATGTTTTTCCTCACCAACTAAGATCAAAACAACACCTCCCATGTTAGGCACGAAATCGGTTATGGTGCTCACATATGAACTGGAATAAATTTACCTTGTGAACCTTCTCATTTCCAGCATCGATTACCCGAATGATCCCATTTATCCCACCAGCAACCAAGAACGGTGATCCATCAAGATTGCACGCCCAGCTCACAGTGTAGAAGGATTCATCCTTCTGATCTACGCCCAACTCAAATCCATCAGCTACACAACTCTCCCTTATTATAATAAAAAGAAGAAAAAAGTAACAAAAAGCAATCTTTTTCCACGATTGACAAAAGATTTAGTCGAGATCAGGAAACGTAATAAGCAAAGCTTCAAAGGGGGAGGGGGGAACTCACGTCCTCATCGACGTACACCTGAAGAACAGAGACTCCACCGCCTGCGGTGCACTGATAGACAGTAACCTGAGCAAGAATTAATTACGTATTCAACAACAACAGCAACAGAAAAGGAATTTCGATTATCCAAACAGGAAAAAAAATGTGCCACAGAAACAAGAGGTGTGGTTTCCTTGAAGAAGAAGAAGAAGAAGAAGAAGAAGCTGCAAGCAAATGCGATTGACGCCCCTTTGGATGGGAGGGAGGAGGAGGAGGACGAGGGGAGTTCAGAAGAAGCTTAGGAAGGAAGGAAGGAAGGAAGGAAGGGTTTTTTATCTTTTCCTTACTCGATTACCACCAACGGTGGCGAAGACATCGAAGTAGCGGGAGTCGACGAAGTTGAAGGCAATGGCGTAGAGAGGGCGCTTTCCCTCCTGAAGCCTATTGGTGACTCTGTACTCCCTCTTCCTCGAGGAGACTAACGATCCCACCGCCGGCTCAGACCCCACTGCGCTCTTCGCCATCCCAGACCACCAGCAGCCAGGCAACCCTACACCTGCTCCGCTCTGCTGTCGTTTGCGTTGAGCGGGCTACGGGCCCGTATCCCACTTTTTGGGGCCACGTAACCCGTGTGGAATATATCCCGGTATTGGCCCTCGAAACCTGGGGAAGCCCCATTCGCCCCCGCAATTGAGCCTATTCCTAGCTATATTCCGTTGTGATTAACATCGGACAACGACACCTCTCGCGATCCACCACGGTACCAATTAAGAAACCCTAGCCCAAAGTTGCGACAATGCGAAATGTTTACCTTCGCATGCAATAATGGTCGAAAAAGTTTGGACGGATGGTACTAAAAAAATAATAATCATTAATTATAGTTGAGAAAAAAAAAATAGAGAAGATACTGAATAAAGTCGACCTTTGAAAAGTCGACGTCAGTACAAGTGAAGTCAACTTTTCAATGATCAATTTTACTGAAAAGTTGACCTTCGAAAAATCGAGTGTTCCTAAAGTAATGTCAACCCTTGAAAAGTCAAGATCAACCCAACCCACTTTAACGACTCCCTCACGCCCCACCTCTCTCTCCCACATAAACTCCTCCCTTCACTACTACTACTCCACGCTGCTCCCCTCCACAGCACCTCATTGTCACCCTACCTACTCTAGGCATTGCCGAAGAGGGCTACCCCAACCGTGCGTCTCTAAGCATTGTCGGAGAGGGCTACCCCAACCTCACGTGTAAGGTCATCGCGACCTCTTGTCATAAGTCTCGCGTCGCTACTCTCAATCCTCCCAGTTGTGCCTTCCCTAGTGTGAGAAGGTTCCTTCTATGCCTTATCTTCTTATCTAGGCATAAATTCAAGTAGTTACCTCCTGAATCTTTTGGAAATAATGTTCAATCCTATTTCAATTTTTAATCTACTATAAACTTAATCTGCCACCATTCTAGTCAGTTTTGTTCGACAAAAAAATAAATTAGTTTATTCAAACATTTAAGATTTGTTGTTATGTTAGATAAGATTCTCTAAACCAACTCCTTATCCTTCTACTTAAGGATATAATGAACTAGATATTTAGAAGGAATGCTTTTGGATTCCTTCTACTTAAGGATATGTTTAGGCACTAGATCAAGAAGGAATGATATTGGATTTAGGATAAGATAGACTTGGAGATTCAATATCTGTAGATGATTGAAGAGTCTCTACTATGCCCATGCCCATCTCAGATTGATGGTCCATGTCCCTATGTGCTTAATTCTTTTGCCATGGTTCACAAGGTTAGGTTGATAAATAGTGAAAGATAAAGTTTTCAAGGAGTTAGTGTGGATCTGATAAAATAGGAATGGAATGTTAAATAGAATCCTTTATTGTGATATTCAATCAAATGATAATTGGTGATGATGCATTGAGTCTAATTTTGTAATATATTATGTACATGCATAATATTTGATTGGTTTATTTCAGGTTAGGTAGAATGGTAGAGAGTATGATATGTTTGTTATATGCGTATGGAACTGTGATTGACGGAGAAGATGGTGTCGAATATGATAAGTTCTACAAGAATCTAAGAGTTGTAAGTGATGAGTTAGAATTTGAGAAGCTTAAGGATAAGATAATTAGAAGACTTAATCTTGATTAATTGACTCATGATATCAAGATAGAGCATAGGTTTCCCATCCTCATGGGTTGTGCTCCAAATGAGTTAGTCATATTAATAAGGAATGACTGTACTCCCCTTATGGTCACTGAGGTGCAACATAGTTCTACTCCTATCAATAACATGATAGGAGGTATTGAGGAGCCTATTATCGTTCAGGGTGATACCTTTACTCAACATACCACCATTGAGCATAAAGTGCGGCCAAACTCTCCTGAGCCATCCACTACGATGATTAGTTCTTGTGTTGTTCAAGCAAAAGATTTGGAGATTAAGCAAGAAGAAAATGCCCATTTGCTTGATTTAGATGAAGAAATGAATAATTGGGCAAACGGACAATCCGATGATGAGGAAAGACATGTTGATCATGTGCATGATGACCCACATGGTGATGCAACTATTATGTCTAGAAGGAACGAAATTCAAGTGCCACATGTCTATGATGTCTCGATTGGTTGTGGATTTTATTGAATATGAACATAGCGTTGATGTACAAACGGATGGAGCATTATGTCAAGGGAAGACTTTCACAAGTAAGGAAGATTTAATTTTTATAGTGAAAGCATACCACATGGAGAATTGTTACAACTTCTCCATACATGAGTCTGATATGGAAAATTCGTAGTAGGCATCGTCAAGGGACCACATACATGTTATGCTATAAAGGTCATAGATCATTTGCAATTAGATTGCAATTTCATGGCACAACGCATGGTAGAATATGTTAATGATCCTAAAATGTTTAGGGTCAATCAGTTGAAAGTTGTTTTCGACAAGAAATAGAATTGTAAAATTAGCAAGACAAAACTATGGGATGCAAGGCAAAAAGTCATGGAGATTGTACATTGGAATTGAGATGACTCTTATGATGAAATGATTCATTTATTACATGCAATTAAGGAGTCAACACTTGGGACTGAAGATTGATTACCAGTGGGATATGAGACCATCTAGATATTGACATGTCATCTTAAGGAGAGCATTTTGGTCATTCAGACCGTGCATCGAAGCATTCGTTTATGTAGACCTGTAATGAGTATTGACGGAACTCATCTTTATGGAAAGTACAATCATAAGTTGTTGGTTGCATGCAGCATGGATGGGGACAATCACATAGTTCCTGTTGCCTTCTCATTGGTTGATGAAAAAAGGGAATAAACTTGGTTGTGGTTTCTTAAATGAGTTAGAGATCTTGTCATTTGCAATAGGGATGGTCCTATATGAATTATTTTAGATAGACATGAGGGGATCAATTCTGCAATTACAAATCCAGATGTGTGAATGCTTCCCCCGTTAGTCATTCACAGGTATTGTATGTGTAATGTGGCAAACAACTTTAACAAGGTGTTCAAGAATAATGCTCTAAAGAAACTTGTGAATGCTGCTACGCTTCAAACGTATGCCCTAAAGTGTCAACAATATGTGAAGAAGATTCATGAATTAGATGACACCGCTCTTGGTTGGTTTCAAAGGCATTCATTGACACTTGATTTGTGGACTTGTGCTTACGATGGAGGTTATAGATATGGCTACATGATGACCAACATAAGTGAGAGCTATAATGTGATCTTGAAAGATGCAAGATCATTATCCATTACTGCACTATTGAATAAGACTTTCATAACTGTGTTAAGTAATTCAGATAATGACGAGCTGAGGCTGCAGGTGGGGTAAATAGAGGGGAAATTTACACTACATTGGCCAAGAAGAAACTTGAAAGATGGCGAGAAGTTGCCCGGAGGCATAGGGATGAAGTATTTCAATGGCACCCTAAGATGATTTTTGTGGTTGTGATAGGTGAGCGACCCACGGAGTCCGACATGAAGGGTGGGAAGACCTTAATAGTCAATCTTGACTTTAGAATATGTTCATGTAATAAATGGTAGACTTGGAGGATCCCTTGCTCGCATGCCTACACAGCAATGGCCTATAGAAATCTCAACGTCGATGATTACATGTCACATTTTTATACATGGGATCAAGAACTAAGTTGCTATGATGGGGGTTTCTATCCAATTACATATAGGAAGTTGTGGACATGGCAACCATTAGATTTCTCAAAGATTATTCCAGGTCCAGAAAGGAAGCGTAAAAAGGGACGTCCTAAATCAGGTCGCATACACAGTGAGATAGACCTAAGAGAGACGTCATAACCAAATAATTGTAGCAAGTGTGACAGACTTGGCCATACTAGGCACAATTGCACAACTATAGTTGCCTCTACGATAACAAATACACAAAATGTAGACAACCCATCTACACTTGCAAACGTTCCCAGTCCATTACGATCCCCAAGTAAAAGATGACATAAATATCTAAAAGCACCAACAAATCTAAATAAATGTGGGTTATGTGGAGGACTTGGTCACAATAGGAGACATTGTGGTAATCCGCCTAGTATGTATAATGTAGGATAAATTCCATATAATGAATATATTTTAGATGCATGTTAGGTATGTTGTTTTCTTATAATTGTTTAGATGAATTTTCATTTCTTACATATTGTAATTCTTCATTTGTGTCGCATATGTGTAGATGGATCCAGTACCCATCGATGATTGTGTTCTGTGGGGTCAGTCGGGACACCGCTCACATTTTGTTTGGGAGGGACTTACAAGTAAATGATATAACTATTTTAATTATATATATATATATATATATTAGGCACATATTAATCCATTCTTCTTTTGTTCCTTTCAGCGTAATACTTGCCTTAAGTGTCATAGACGTGATGCTATATTACGTCAAAATTAGCCTCATAAGAGGATACAGCCACATATCGAACATGCCGAGTTTGGTTATGTTCTCAAGCTTCCTTTCATTTCTTCCGATTGGCACCTGATCACTACATTCATTGAGAGATGGTGACCCAAGACACATACCTTTCATGTGCATCATGGAGAGATAATGATTACACTAGAGGACGTCGCTATCATCAAGGGATTACATGCTAGACGTCATCACAAGTACACTACCATAACAAATACTTCATGAAGTTATTTTTTTTGTTTAAATCTTAATATTCTATTTGGAATTTCTTCAACGCTTGAGAATTTCAATTAGATAGAGAGGACTGACGTTTTAAATGGTTAGTGATGTATAGATGGAGGTGGAGGTTCTTAAGGTAGGTGATAGAAGGGATGATATAGTGTTGGAGGGTGGTGGTGATAGGGAAAAGGATGATGCATGAAACTGACTTCATAGAGCATTTTAAATAAATGGATAACTGCAACTTAAATAAGCTTAAGTGGAGTAATAAGGTCTTCAAGTATGTATTCTTTTGTTTTTCAAAAAAAAGGGTGTGCATTCTTTCAAGTTCCATTCAAATAATGGGGATCAAGCATCTCTCTCTCTCTTTGTGTCAAAATCATCCAAGAAAGTCTAGAATGGGCTAGGAAATGTAGTGGTCAGGATGTGGGTGCCTCCAGGGAAGCCGCATAATTCAAAATCTAAGGAAAGCCTACAATAAACAGTAGTATAGAATTGACAAGCAAAAGGACTATCCATAAACAATGAAAAAATACTACTAGAAGATGCTACCAGAACTAGCAGCTAGAGCATGCTGGTTCTGCATGTTGCAGTTGCTTGCTGCTGTTGCTGGGCCTGTAAGAACCTTTGGTGAAACTAGGCACAGGTAATTAAAATTTCTCAATTCTCTTCTGATTGCGCAGCAATTATAGGACTTAATTGACCTAAATTGGGTTAGATCTTGGCATAACTTAGGAGTAATTTATGCATTAATTGCATATTCTACATTCTTACTACTTAGCTATTCCTGAAATAATGTCATATTTTAGTAAATAATTTGGTTTGCAGGTAATAAAAGCTTAGGGGATGGTCTGAAGTTGAACAGCAGGTGAATAAAAGCTAGATAGAGGCCGAAGCTGCAGTAGAGCTGGAGCGGAAGTCTAGAATAAAGTTGCAAATAAAGATGAAGATAGAGAGTATGGAAGAGGTATACTAGACTACCTGTAGGATTTAAATGCTAGAATTAAAGTATAAAGAACTTAGGACAACCCTACTGCTATCCCTAGTCCTTAGGATAATCCTATCCACCTTCCCATACCTAAGCCATCCTCTTATTAGGTCATTTTAGCCTAGAACAACCAAAAACCACTTTTCAGCCCACCTCTGGACGTCCAGATAGTGTGTTAGACGTCCAATCTATGCAGAAACTCCAGCCAGAACCCCGACTCCAACACTGTTTCAGTATTGGACATCCAACCTATCCTTCAGATGTCCAACTTTGAAGTATAAGTTGTTTGACCTACTTCCCAAATGTCTGGAGGTCACCTCCAGTTCCTGTTTTGCAATTAGAAGCTATATCTTACTTCTTTAGGCTTAGGAACCCTACCATACACCTTAGGAAACCTATTTTTTTTTTAAACAGAAAGGGGTCCCCAAATTTCTCACTTGCCATGGAGCACCTCCGTGATCAAAGCCACGGCCACTCTCCAACGCCGAGTTAGGGATGGCTGGACATATACTGTTACCACACACCACCACAAGCTTATGAGCGTATGGACAAGCCCAGGGGGATTCGAACTCGGCACCCCGTACAGGGAGGACTTTATGGGGTCGGGCGGCACCAGCTATGTTGCCCTATTAACCCCCTTAGGAAACCTATTTAGAGACACCCTAAGCCTAGTACACTATCACTAGCCCCTCCTAAGAACCTAATTAGGTTCTCACTAAGCCTAATTGATTCAATAGAAGTCAATTGAACTCTGCCTGTCTAATTGGATCAATGGGACCCAATTAGACCCTAATTTCAACCCATGCAAGTCTAATTGGACTCAGTCAGAGTCCAATTGACTCACACAAAACCTAATTAGGAATTCTCTCTCCTAATTGCACACACATTGACCCAATTAAACTTGTGATAAGTTTAATTGGATTTACCACCTTAGAAATAGGTTGTATGAATCTATTTTTAGGACCTTTACCCAAACCCAATACCTAGACCTATTTGACTCGACCTAGGACAAGCCTAAGGGGATTCGAACTCGGCACCCCGTACAGGGAGGACTTTATGGGGTCGGGCAGCACCAGCTATGTTGCCCTATTAACCCCCTTAGGAAACCTATTTAGAGACACCCTAAGCCCAGTACACTATCACTAGCCCCTCCTAAGAACCTAATTAGGTTCTCACTAAGCCTAATTGATTCAATAGAAGTCAATTGAACTCTGCCTGTCTAATTGGATCAATGGGACCCAATTAGACCCTAATTTCAACCCATGCACACACAACCTAATTGGGAATTCTCTCTCCTAATTGCACACACATTGACCCAATTAAACTTGTGATAAGTTTAATTGGATTTAGCACCTTAGAAATAGGTTGTATGAACCTATTTTTAGGACCTTTACCTAAACCCAATACCTAGACCTATTTGACTCGACCTAGGACTACCTTAGCCTCCAACCTATCCGCCACCCAACCCACCAAAGTTTGCATCTACACACCCACAAGTGGGGCCAACTGTTCAACACATAGTCCACGTCCACTTAGTCCAAGTCCAACCCAACTCCCTCCACAAAAAGTGGATCTAAGATGACCCACTCTCCTCTCCAATTGATGCCACCTAAGCCCTCTTCTAGAGTCTTCTTTCAACACCCAACAAGACCCTCCCACATCTATAAGAAGCCCTCCTCAAGTGGACACCCACTTCATTTTGGACCCATCCATCTGCTCCATAGCATCAACCTCCCACGAGCACCATCACCTCCACGTCCAAGAGGTTGTCCACCACCTCCTCAAGTGGCCGACCACCACCACCTGTGGTCATCCTCCTTCCTTCCCTCCACCTCCAGCCACACACCCACCAAAGGCCACCTTTAGTGCCTCGATTTAATGTAGCTTTAATTGTTCTTCATGCTTTAATTTCTTGCATTATTTCCTACTTTTGTAGTGTAGTACTATCTCCTTCTAAAGTGCACGCATATGGTCTCTATGGGTTCCATGTGTGCATCTCTCGAAGTGGTGTAGATGGGCCATCATACCTAAGGTCGCATCACTCTCATCCTACAGTGCCGATGGCTCTTCGAGCTTTCCCAGTGGGATGAGCTTCTATTAGATTAGAACTCGTAGTCTTTAAATTCCTTGTACAAGCTTTCCTCTAGATCTGATTGTAAATACTTGATTCATTGAAATAAAATTCCTGTTATCTCTATTTGGATCATCTTTCTATGCAAATAAAAATGTCAGTTCTGGAAGATATCGATGATTTGACAATAAACAAATTTTCCGTTGGTCGCCATCGTTTAGTTGAAGTCGTGTGATGTATACACATTCACTTAGCATAAAACGCCTATTTATGAATGTTCATAAGCTTATAGATTCAGTTCATATTATAAATATTTCATAGCATGTATCATTCTGCATTTATGATAGATTGTATAAATCATAGGTTAATTTGCTCCTTTTGCAGCCAAGAGAGGATATTTATTTCAGGGCCTCAGATAGACGATCCGACCATGCATATCTGATCAGGATGACGGTCGGAATCTAACTCCTCTGAAATCATCTTGATCGGAGCCTTGTAGCACCTTGTGCAGTCTAAGAAAGATCAAAGGCCAAGGGGTAAGGTGGTGCCAATCCAAACCTCAGATTCCAGATCTGACTGCATGGATGGATCTGGATCAACGATTGTAGCCCAATGATGC
This sequence comes from Thalassia testudinum, assembly GCA_037157565.1. Lineage (NCBI taxonomy): Eukaryota > Viridiplantae > Streptophyta > Magnoliopsida > Alismatales > Hydrocharitaceae > Thalassia > Thalassia testudinum. Next base: position 59,360,451 of record JAZHRO010000035.1, on the reverse strand, counting down.
ATACATCAATCCAATTCGACGTTCATGGTGCCACCTACAAAGTAAAGAAGATGGACGACCATGATGGCACCATCTCAACCACCCAAATCCAATTAGGCCCCTCCACTCAGCTTCATCAAGCAATCTCAGTCGTTGGATCTCAATCTAATGGCTGAGATTCACGCGTGTGCGCCGTTTAGTCTCATAAGAGAAGGTGGAGATGAGATCTCAACCGTTGGATCGAGATCTAACGGTCAAGAGCGAGTCACACGATTTCATTCACATGACAATCCACGCCGATGGCGCATTGGTTAGCGCCTTTTCCCGCTACACAAGGATCCGCGATCGAAGCCCCGCACGGGGGTGAAATTCACCCATTGGATCTAATCAGACGGCATCGAAGTTCCCACACGCCGCACCCTTGCACACTGTATGAGCACGACGTGCGTGTGCGTGATCACGCATGATAGCACGAGGCATCCGACGCGCGATTCGTGAGGGCGATCTCCGCGCCATCTCAACCATCTGTCTCCGATCCAATGGCTGCCATCCATCCTTGCCGTAGCCAGTAGTGCACGTGCGTGTGTGTGTGGCAACGGGACTTCAGCGACATTTGCGGCAAAGCTACAGTGATGATTGTAATTGTCGCTATTGACCCGTGATCTTATTTTGCCTCCTCTCCTCCACTATAAAAGGACCACCACCCCTCCCATTCTTTTTCATCTCTTCCTCTTCTTCCCTCACCTCCTCCAAAGCTCTAAGGAGTTGGTCCCAACTTGGGATACTCCTCAGAGTAGAAAAGTAAAATATTTTTCTGCTTCTCACCTCGCTTCATGAAGCATCCCATGGCCATCCTCTCACCTTGATCCGGAAGTAGATCCTCGCCGCGACGTCATCCTACCCCATCCTCTGGCTTCGTTCTTCTTCATCTAGCATTTTAGCGTCGTTGCCGGGGAGGCAACGCTCTTTGGTTTTTTCTCATTTTTTTCCTTACCTAACTTTTATCTCACTTTCTCTTTGATCTTGCTATGATTGCAGGTACTCTTTCGAGGAGAGCCAAAGTGGTTAGATTGGAGAAAAGTGCCAATAAACTTTCTATAAGTGTATTCCCACCACACACCCATTAGATTTCCATTCCATCACTTAATAACTCAAACTCAAATCAACCTAGATGCTTTTATAAACCATAGGATAGGTCTGATTGTTTGTTTGTCACTTCACCTCAACCCCTGTATATATATATATATATATATATATGTATATATATATATATATATATATATGTATATATATATATATATATACATATATATATATATATATAGATATATATATATATATATATACATATATATATATACATAATCTTTATCTGATTGTAGGACAAATTAAAATCTACACACCCACAATTTCTCATCTTAAGGCGCACAATCACTTTGATTCTACCACTTAACCGGGATCTAACTTGTGGACCCGGTACACTTCAACTTAATACACATAAGTGAGTAGAAATCTGATTACGTTAAGACATTTTGTGTGCCTTAATCTGTGGTGAGAATAGGCCAATTGATTGATTTGTTTGGGCCACACCACTTAAAATAAAAGTGATTCATTAGTAGCTTGCTCTCTAGGGTTGATTTTTAGGGCTGAACCAGGCACTCCAAATTATTTTTGATTTTAAAGGAATATATCATCACTTGTGATTTCAAAACTTGGAGTGTTGTACTGAACTTGATTGAATACATCTAAAATTGAACCCTAGAAGCTACTAAACAAGGATGAACCCTAAAAGACATATTATCAAAACCTTCTTTAAAAACCCCGGTTGTGCACGCACACACATATTAATTGATTTTTAAGGGTGCAACCCATCTAAAGGGCCGATCACATTCCAAGAGCACAATTGATGAGAGCCTCATCATGAGCCATAACTAGCTCATTTTGACCCAATAAAGAAGATAAAAGCTCCTACATAACCTGGAAGAAGGCCTAACTAAGGAACAAGTGCTCTGAGAAGAAAACATGAAATAAAGGTTAAAATTGCAATTTTACCATTGCAGTACATAAACGGGATTTCTCAGAAGCAAAGCAGAGGTCAAATGGTCCAAATAAGATAAAAAGTGGGTTGAGTTAATCAGAAATGGGTTCATGTGCAATCTAGGAACTAAATGACACTTGGTAACCCTAAAACAGACCCGCTTAAATTAACAAGATTCCGGTCAGAACAAAAAGCAAGTAAACCCTCTAAAAATCATGGAAAAACATCCTCTAGGGTTTAGAACACTTAATTTGGCCTTTGGAACCTAGTTTGACTTAGATTAGGGTCCTAGCTCTTCAATTAACCTAATTTGGGTTTTTATGCAAAATGTCCAGTCAAACGAGGTCAAACCTAAAATACAACTTCACCATTGGATTCCTTAGGTCCAAATTAGGTTTATACCAAAATTTGGACCTAAGGAGAGGTCATCTTGACCTACTTTGCAATTTAGTACACCCAAATCACAAATTGGTCCCTATCTTTTCAATACCTTTGCAGAGAGCCCCCTAGGTTCTTCGCCTCCTTTGCAAACCGGTCCTGCCGCCATTGCTAGGGCAGAACCGAGCTCCGGCGAAGTTTCGAGAGAGATTTCTCTCTAATCCCTCAGAGATTCCCTCCCAGAAATGGAAGGAGGATTCTCTGAGGAATTCCCTTCCTTGTAAAGCCAATTACATTCGCTGGTGTGAACCCAATCTCTCGTGCGAACGCACGAGAGATTCGGGTATCCACCTTCCTTCCAACTCCGGCAAGTCGGCAGACCTAATTGCGCGGTCTTCACGCGCTGGTAGGTGCGGCCAGCACCTATAAAAGACACCCCAGACCCTACCGCAGAGGGCAAGCTTGATTTTGACGGAGATCTCTTCCAAATTCCTCCCTCTCCCATCTCCGGCCAAACGACCCACAAGCTCCGGCGACCTCCTCCCCTCCTTCTCGTCGCTCTGCTGCCATACCAGCAGCAGTGTCCTCTCCGCCGCTTCCTCCCGCGTCACGCTGTACCCCGCGCGTGCGCTTCTGACCTCGTCTTCGTCGCCGCTTCCTCCCTCAGGGTCTTTCTTCCCCGACGACGGCAGTTACGAGCCGTCCTCTCCGCCGCCTTCCTTCCTTCCAGACAATCACAGATACGTTCTCCATCCTCTCCTCTCTTTTTTCCCCCAACTATTTTACTTGATTACCCCTCGACAGTACCTCACCGCCTCCATCTTCCTCGCCTCCGACCTCACTCCGGCGCCGCTTCCACCATTCCAGCCCCCCACCTGGCTCGCCAACCACCTCGTGAGCTTCGCCTCACCACCAGGAACCCATTCCACCCCATCACTGCCACTCCAAACCTCTACAAGCACCCCCCGACCAACCCACCATCTCCGGCCACAGGTTGACCTAGGCACGCACGCCTAGGCCGACCGGCAACCTGCAGCATCACCCACCGCCTTCGCCGTGCTACGGCGAAGGTTTCCAGCTATTCTGATTGGGCCAATAGGCCATTCTGTGGAATCTCAGGTGAACGCCCCGGCCGCCATTAACAGCCGAAGCAGCAGGAAGCTTGGAGCAGCAGCAGGCGTCAGGCTTCCCAGGCGGCAGTTGCAGCAGACTCTCGGAAGTGTCGCGAGGTGACTGAGTTCAGCGAGGAGCACCAGCAGGGCCTTCAGCGTGGGCGATTGCACACGAGTGTCTGCGGGCGCGCGTGAGGGAAGGACGAAACCTTTAGTCCCACATCGCGGGATTACAAACCTCAGGTACACTACAAATTGTTTTTGTGATATACTCTTATCGCCTCAGTAAGCACAGGGGTGAGGTCCCTCACTGGCCCCACCCGCCTCGTCCGCAGCCTGACCACGCGGACTTGGCGGATCCGACCCGACCTAGACATACGCACTCCTCGCGCATCACACCACCTTGAGGTGCGCCTGGTCCCGGGTACGATCCGACCCGATTATCCCTGTGGCTCTGGGAGAGCAGCTCAGAGTGAATTGCTTGAGAGAGAGAGACGCGCGGGTAGAGGGAGAACGGTTAGGTTTTGCTCCTGTGCAGGCAGGTTGATTGCAGGAGAAGGACTTGGCCGCTGCAGAAGAAGGAAAAGCAAGCCAAAGAAGAACACAGAAGAAGAAGAAAGAAGCCTTCGCAGGAGAAGAAGGAAAGCAGAAAGATTAGAAGTCTTCGCAGAGAAGAAGAAGAAGGACAAGGGAAGATTGCAAAGAGATCAGAAAGGCAAAGCAGAAGAAGGAAAGATACAGAAGCAGAAAGGAGAAGAAGGAAGAGAGAAAGAAAGATCACATTTAAGACGTCTGATTTTTAAATCTTTTTTTTTTAAACTCTTTGAATCAATTATATTTGCATTTAACAGTGGTATTCTTGGGTTTTACAAAGTACTGAGATTGCTCCCTATGTTCGACCTCGGATACTCCGATCTTCGAGTAATAAAATTCTTTATATTTGTTTAGACGTTTTGTCGGTTATACTACAGCGTGACATCCTTTAAACCCGCACAAAAAACGTCGACCAACAACAATCATCCCAAGCCTAATAAAAACTGAGTAGACGTTGGCTTTAAGGATTAACTCACTCTTTAGGACTTCAACTGAGATTTTTTTTCGATTAATCTGCTTCTACCGAACCATCTGATGTCTAGCTAGGAGAATAGTGTCAAACGACCACAGTTGGGGGGTATTAAAGGAACCGAAGGCACAAGCCAAAGGAAGAGCTTTCTCGCCAATCCCTCCCTCTAACTGGTTGGACTGACCGGATAGAAGTAGACTAAATCATTTCTTTCATCTCAAGATAGGTTCTAAGAGTCTATAGGTCTTTAGGCAACCCACCTAAGGACAAGTTTGGTTTGATTGTACTGCAATGCACCTTTCTCTCATTTATTTTTACTCTTACTTTACCATGGATCCTTCCACATCCTACCCACATTTCCACTCCTACCCTCATACCACCACTTATCCGCAAGATGATTACTATCCTGACCCAACTTATGACTACCCATCCCCTAATCGGGGTAACTTTGATTAGGGATATGATTCTGAACCTTAATGTATTGGACCTAACCCTAAACATCATGAATATCATTATTATCCTTCCCAAAGCTACACCGATTACAGATCACCACCCTCTTATGAACAAACCAACCTGATATACAATAAGGAAGGATATGATGATTATAGCACCTACCCTTCCCATTATTATGTTGAATATAGGTCATCATCCTTCTTTGAACAACTCGAAACGACCTATTATCAAGGAGGGCCCCAAGAACCTCAATTCCTTGACTCCCCTAGATTTAACCTAAACCCACCCAACCTTGCATCGAATTATTCAATTCAGGTGAACCAGGTCCAAGATAGGGTGTTGGCCAATTTAAGGAACACCATACGATCTTTAGAAACCCAGCCAACACCTCGCAATGAAGAATTGGAGCCCCTGATTCAAATGATTGACATTCTAAATAGTTTGCTATTGGATTGAGGATAAATGCCCGGGTGAGTTTTTACTTGGGAAATTATCAAGATTGAGGATGAAGTTCATGATTGCCTTAGTCCAATCTTGGGATGATTCTCAGGATGAAACCCCTTCAAGAGAGCCAATGTCAGAACCTGCTCAGGCACCCATCAGGGGGGATGCATTTTATGTGACTGGGGATGACTAGGCTAGTCCAGAGCAACCCATTAAGGATGAATTGATTTTCTCACCTGAGATCCCTGAGCCAAGAAACGAGGAAAATTATGTCTCCATGGACAGGGGAAGGATAGATGATTTTGAGACATATATAAATGAGGATCAAGAATTCTTTGACTTTGAGCGTGAAGAATCTTTAGGTGAAGTCTCACTTGAGCTTAAAGAAGATCATTTTAGTGAGACAAATGGGCCAAAAGAACTTGATCAATCATGTGATGGCCCTATAATTAAGGAATTGATTCGGTTGGGGCTAACTTGGAGGATAAAAGTCTTGATTTGATGGAAGATTTAATCAATAGCCCCATTCCTCAACCACACCCCGAAGAATATAATGATGATCTTAAGTCACCAAACTCAAGTCAATTCTGATTCAGCCATGATTTTTTGACTTGGGTAAATCACATGGGGTGAATAATATGCTAGAGGTACTGGAAACCGAACTCTTAATTTTGGAGGATAGAAATTTGGAAATGAAAATATGGGAGGCTAATTATGAGGAAATGCAATTTTGGATCTAAGGGTTCCTATTCACCTGAAACCACCAACCTTCTACCAGGACTCTTATGATATTTTTGTGGATATGAAACCCAAGTGCAAAATGATTGATTATCTTTTGAGTTGAACTGTAAGTGGACATCTGAACCTATTGAACCAGATCTACCCATTATCCGACATTTTAGACTTAGGTTGCATACCACAAAACCACAAACCCAACCCCACAAGCACAACAATCTCCAGTTCTGGGTGATTTTCATCCAGAACCATAGAACCACTCAACCCTTGGGCATGGGTCTGCATCACAATTTGGTCCACATCTGTGGACATCTTCTTTTTGTGGATCCCAAAATAAATCTTCTTATTCTAATTTTGACTTGCACTTCTGAATTTTTAATGTCTTCTTTACTTGTGAACTGTGCCCAACTAAAGGTAATAAATTTAGCACTTGATGATAACGCTACATTTTATGACGATAATTCTGCAAAATGGGGTTGGTCTTAAGGATAAAATGCACAGATAACATATCATAAATGGGCATGGGAGCATTGCATGCATCACACATCGAGATTGCTTATAATGCATTATTAATGGCCATTTGTACAAGTGCATGTCAAAACAGGCCTCAGATGAGCAATCGAACCATACGGATGGATTTAGAATGACGAACGGAGTCCAACGGACTCAAAATTGACCAAATACGACATCCGGAGCTCCCGCAATTGACCCAAGAAGTTCTGGCCGTTGATCATCATGCCACGTGGCGCCCGATCAGCACCCGCCAGCAAATGCTCAGCCTCCTCTATCCACAGTAGGACGAATCTCAGCTGTCGATCTTCAATCGGACGGCCAAGAATATCCACCAGAGCACCTGTGCACATTCCCTTCATCACCCACAGGGACGCTCTCAGCCGTTCGATCTGTATCGAACGGCTGAGAGCAGATCTCACGCCATCCATCCAACGACTAAAACTCCTGCGCACCCGCCTCCTCTCCGTGACCATCTACCTTCACAGCGCAGCGGTCGTGCCCTCGCTACACGCGCAGGGGGCACGCATTCGAATTGCGGAAGAGCTGAATCTGGCAGTGGAGGTGCTAGCCCCTGAAATTCAGTCGTTCATCTCTGATCTGATGGCCCGGAAGCAGGTGACGTGGCGCGATCGCGTGCATCCAACGCAAACGCATGCGATGACACGTGTACAGTGCCCGCGAGGCGCAATCTTGAAGCACTCTCACCGTGGTATCTCGATTATCCGATCTACGATCGAACGGTCCTCAGTGGCTGCACATGGATCGCCAAGAAGAGGAAGCACAGAGCCCGCGGATGATCGGCGGGCAGAGGGGCTTCACCGACATTTCAGGAAGGGTTTTAGCGACGTCCCGGACGTCGCTAAAGGCCCTTCTTCGTTTAGAAAGCCCTTCTTCCTATATAAACCCCTTCCAACCACCCATGTAGGGCATTCAAGACACTTGCAAGTGCTCTACCCCACTCCTAGCCACCATTAGCACACTTTTGCAATCACCGGAGTCGACGAACCATCGACGAAGCCCTCCTCCACTACCGTAGCCGCCTCGCCATCTCCTTTCTCTTTCCCTCTCTCTCTCTCTAGCTTAGCTTTACTTTACTTGTGCTTAAGCATTTATCTAGTGTTGTAATTGTAAAACTTGAGTTGCATGTTAAATATAGTATTGATGTTGTTTTCATCTTGATCTAAGTGAATGCCATGACTTAAAAGAACTCTAACCCTACTCTCTCTCCCTTTCTCTCTCTCGTACTCGCTTTTCTCCCACGTTTTCTCGTGCAAGAAAAAACCCACCATTTCCGTGACAACTAAGTGACAGAAAAAACCTGATTTCATGCTTCCCTGTGTATGACACTTGGACTCAAATCCATTTCTATATTTAAAACCGATGCAGCGAACGCGAGCTACAACAACACTCTTAAAGAAACGCGTATGTACCACGTCAGCTTTTGGCGCCGTTGCCGGGGAGGCAGTGAATTTATTTTGTCACTTCCATTTTGCATCCATGCTCACATCATCTAACGCATTTTCTCCCTCTACTTGATGGCTGTAGGAACTTAGCGCTTGGACGGCGAAGGAGCGCAACTCGTGGCGGTGGAGATGTAGTAAGCGCAGCAAGGACCGGTTGTGAGTAATTCTCTACCCATGGTTGTTTTCTTGCCTAAAAAAAAATCTAAAAAAAATTTAAAATAGAAAAAAAATTGGCGTGGTGAATGATTGCCTGATCTTTACCGTAACTCATCACCCAACAAAAAAATACACTCTAACATTCTTAAAGACCTCATCTTTTTGAATGTTCTTTTTCTTTGAGTGGTGTTTGCGAAGCCACCGTGGTTTGACTTGGGCCACACCACTCACCCCTAAAATCAACTCATTTGGTAGAAATCGCATGAACACTAGGATGAGCACATTAGGGTTTTAGAGCCTCATCACATTAAAGGAAATCCACTCTCACCGATTGTGTGCAAAACTTGGTGTACCCACTTGAAACTTGCCTGAAAACATTAAGACACGTCAACCCTAAAAGACACGAAAGTAATGACAAACATTAAAAGACACCACATTTTAAATCCTTGCTTGAAAACCATGTCTTGTTAATAGCACACACACTTGAATTGGATAACTAAGAGGCATCGCCCCAATCAACGCTTCATCACATAACCTAAGCACAAGCACTGTCCTAGCCCCATTAAAACAGAGTAGACGTGCCCTAAGCAAGACTGGGTTAAGTCTCAAGAGGCGTGGTTTTGTTTGCTGGGCACTTGGCCTTCATTCCCTTAGTAGAATATGGTGACTAGGCTGCGGGGAAGTGTCAAACGACCACGGTTGTGAGGTCTATGTAATCGACGACACAAGCCAAAGGAAGAACCTTCCCTACAATCCCCTCATAATCAACCTAGCCAGATTAGCTTTGGGAAGGGCGGTCCCATGCCTACAGACTTGATCGTTCCTTTGGAGATTTCTAGGTCCCCTAAGGAATACACTGTATGGACTAAGCTTGCCTACTTGGTTGTGAACACACACTTCTCGCATTTGTCGCTCTCTGCATCCCCTCCTGTTCTTCTCTAGTGTATGCATGGGAGACGATCACTTCATCCCGAGTTGTTTGTTTTGGGACGGGAATCCAGGAGACTTGATCTTGCTAGTGACATGGCCGAACCTAGAGTAAATGAGGTTGAGGACCAACCTCCACCAGATACGATGGCCATCATCCAGGCCCAGATCAATGCAAACCACCGGCTTTAGCAGCAACAGATCCACACTATCATGCAAGCCATACACCGGTTATAGAACCCGTAGGGGCAACCACCACAACCTTTGAAGGACCCGCAAGGGCAACCACCACTTGATCCACCACAATTCCAGGACCAACCTAGGCCCCTCTGCGACTTCTACAATCCTTCTGTGATTCGATTTGAACCACACCTTAGGATCCCCGAGGGAGAAGATGATTTTTAGCTGAAACCAAATGTCCTGAGCCTGATTCAGAGCCACTTCCATGGAAGCTCAAATGAGGACCCCTTCCACGGAATGCGGCGACCTTGAGAAGTAGCACCCAGACCCAGGATCCCAAGTGGCAGACCCCTCCAGTGACTTCCCCCCTGAGATACCCGACTTGAAGAGGCGCAGGAAAAACCCAAGGACCCGAAAATAGACCCTATTCACATTCAGACACCATATCCCGAGGCTTTGGAAAAGATAAAGAAAAAGAAAATTGTTGTGGAGAATGAGGAGCTTCAGGATATTTTTAGGCAGGTTCAGATTAACATCCTGCTCCTCGAGGTAGTCAAGCACATTCTGGCTATGCTAAGTTCCTGAAGGATACCTGTACACCGAAGCGTAAGCCGTGACCTCAAGCACCTAGGAAGGTTGTGCTCTCAGAGCAGGCAAGTTTCGTGACATTGAGTAACCTTCCGCTCAAACGAACTGACCCAGGAGCACCCCTAATATCTTGCAATATCGGGGACATGACATTTGATAGAGTGCTCCTGGACTTACGTGCTTCCATCAATCTAATTCCGACAACCTTGTACCACCAATTTGGATTTGGAGAATTGATGCCCACACCAATCACCATCCAGTTGGCCGATAGATATGTGAAGACCCCAAAGGGGGTTGTCGAGGGCGTGATTGTATGGGTCAAGGACATCTATTTCCCGGTCGACTTCTTGGTGCTCAACATGGAGGTCCCTGAACAGTTACAGAACACACCCATCATCCTAGGCAGACCTTTCTTAGCTACGGCTAAGGCAAACATCGATTGTGACACGGGATGCATGGAAATCGCCTTCGGAGATAGGAAGATGCAGTTGGATATCTTCAAGGCTACCAAGTCTTTCGATTGCGACTGGGTTGAGGAACACGATCCAGTAGGGCCTCTGGTCGAGGAATGCCTTACTCTTAGTTTTGTCTCGGACCATCAGACCCAACCTTGTGACGACTATTTTGACCCATCACCATCTATGCATGCTGACCTCTGTAGAGCTGATTACCATCAGCCACCACCATTCGAGGAGATTGATGTTGATCAACTCCTGCCTTTCCCCTTTCCGTCGACTGTTGTCCCACCCACACCCAAGTTGAAGCCGCTACCCGAGAATCTCAAATACATCTTCCTTAGACTTGACCAGACCTTCCCAGTGATTATCAACGTCCATCTAACCAAGGATCAGGAACTTAGGTTGACTGCGACCCTATCAGAACATAGGGCTGCCATTGGCTGGACTATTTTGGACTTGAGAGGAATTAGCCCCACCTATTTCACCCACAAGATTTACCTGGAAGATGGGGCCCGACCTTCCCATCAGATGCAGAGATGATTAAACCTGAATATAAGGGAGGTTGTCAAGAAGGAGATCATCAAGTGGCTTGACACTGACATCATTTACCCAATCTCTGATAGCCCCTGGGTGAGCCCCGCTCAAGTGGTCCCCAAGAAAGTCGGGCTCACTATTGTCACCAATGAGCGTGGTGAATCCATTCCCACCTGCACCACCACTGCATGGCGGGTGTGTATTGATTACAGGAGGCTCAATGAGGCGACCAAGGAAGATCATTTCCCCTTGCATTCATTGATCAGATTCTCGAGAGATTGGCAGGGCAGAAATATTTTTGCTTCCTGGATGGATATTCAGGATATAACCAAGTCGCAATTGCTCCTAAAGATCAAGAGAAGACCACATTCACTTGCCCGTATGGCACGTTCGCATTTAGTCATATGCCATTTAGGTTATGCAACGCACTTGCTACCTTTCAACGTTGCATGCTCGCCATCTTTTCAGAGATGGTGGGTGAATACTTGGAGGTCTTTGTGGATGATTTCTCAGTATTTGGGAACTCATTCAACCATTGTTTGAGCAACTTGGAGAAAATCCTGAAGCGATGTATCGAGGTTAACTTGGTGTTAAGTTGGGAAAAGAGTCATTTCATGGTTCAAGAAGGAATTATCCTCGGTCACATCGTATCGCATAGGGGCATCGAGGTGGATTGAGCTAAAGTTGATTTGATTTCCAAACTTCCCCCACCTAGATCGGTCCGGCAGCTCCTCTCGTTCCCTGGACATGTTGGCTTCTATAGAAGGTTCATCAAAGACTTTTCCAAGCTCTCAAAACCCTTGACTGACCTTCTGGCCAATGATGCCCTATTCAACATGACACCTGATTGCATCCAGGCTTACCACACCCTCAGGGATCTAGTCTCCACCGCATCTGTACTACAGCCCTCGGACTGGTCCCAGGATTTTGAAATCATGTGTGATGCACCAGACTTTGCCATCGACGCAGTCCTAGGATAGAGACGAGACATGAAGCCCGTGGTGATCTACTACGCGAGCAAGATATTGAATGAGGCCCAATGGAATTATATGGTCACAGAAAAAGAGCTGCTCGCTGTAGTTTTTGGACTCGAGAAGTTCAGATCATACCTTTTGGGATCCCACGTGACCATCTATACAAACCACTCGACCATCCGGCATTTGTTGGCCAAGAAAGACACTAAACCTAGGCTCATCAGATGGATCCTGCTCTTACAGGAATTTGACCTGGAAATTTGCGACAAAGTCGGGTCAAAGAATGTTGTGGTCGATCACCTATCCAGACTCCACCCGGACCACATTGGGCCCTCCTTGCCCTTATCTGACACCTTTCCCGATGGGCAACTGTTGGCTGTGCAAGCCAGAAAACTACCTTGGTATGCCGACCTTGTCAACTACCTGGTAGTAGGACAGACCCAGCATAGCTGGTCCCGACAGCAATGGAATAAGTTCTTGGCTGAAGCCAAGCACTACTTTTGGGATGATCCCTTGCTTTTTCGCCTCGGTGTCGACCAGATCATCAGGAGGTGTATCCCAAAGGATGAAGTTCAAAGTGTGCTATCCTTTTGTCACCACCAAGCTTGTGGTGGCTACTTTTTAGGGAAGAAGACGGCTGCAAAAGTTTTGCAGCCCGGATTCTACTAGCTTTCATTATTCAAGGATGTACACAACTTTGTTAAGACTTGCTCTCGCTACCAGACTCTAGGGACCATGACCAGGAAAGACATGATGCCCCTCTAGCCCATTTTGATCGTCGAGATCTTCGATGTTTAGGGTGTTGATTTTATGGGCCCCTTTCCACCATCCAACAACTTTGAGTACATCTTTGTCTCTGTAGACTGTCTCCAAATGGATTGAAGCCATCACCACTCGTCGTTGCGATCATAATGCTGTCATGGACTTTGTTAAGCAGAACATCTTTTCTTTGTTTGGAATACCGAAGGCCATAATCAGTGATAGTGGAAGTCATTTTATCCACACCCAATTCCATGCCCTACTCAGAAAATACGGGGTTACCCACCGCATTGCCACCCCGTATCATCTGCAAACTAATAGGCAAATCGAGGTCTCAAACAGATAAATCAAGAACATTTTACAGAAGACCGTGAGACCTGACAGGAAGGACTGGTCCACACGATTGGATGATGCCCTGTGGGCATACCGGACTGCTTTCAAGACCCTGATAAGAATGTCACCTTATCGCCTGGTCTTTGGCAAAGCTTGCCACCTTCCTATCGAGTTGGAACATCGGGCTTACTGGGCAGTTAAGCAATGCAACATGGATTCCCAATTAGCCGGTGCACAAAGGATGCTCCAACTCTTCGAGCTCGAGGAAATTCGTCGGGATGCCTTTGAGAATAGTCGGCTTTACAAGGAGAAGATGAAGGCCGTCCATGATCGACTCATTCACAGAAAGACCTTCGAGCCCAACCAGCAAGTCTGGCCTTTTGACACCCGACTCAAACTCTTTCCCAGGAAGCTCAGATCCAAGTGGATAGGACCATATAGGGTGGTTAGACCCTATTCCAATGGGGCGGTTGAAATCACAGATCCAAACACTGGGCACACTTTCACGGTAAACGGTCAGAGACTGAAGCACTTCCTTGCCCAAGTTCCCCCAAAGGAGGTTGTCACCCTCATTGAGGGTTGACACAAAGCATCGCCCAGCTGGAGACATTAAACTCAACACTTCTTGAGAGGCAACCCAGAAGATTCAGACTGATCAGGTATACTGCTTCGCTCAGGTGATTTCTTTCTGAACCTTTGTTGCATCAATTTAATTGTTAATAAGGACATTGCCCAACTTAAGCATGGGAGGGGTGGTAATTTGCATATTCTGAGTTCATTTTAATCGGTCTGAATAAAATAAAATAAATAAATAAAAAATGATGAATTTAGGAATAAAAACTTAGGCATTAGGAACTTGTCAACAGTGGGAAATAATACGAAAAGAACCTGAACACTTAGACTTTTCAGGCCTTTAGGCTTAATCAGCCCTGGTGTCCGTTAAAATATGGATTTAGCTTTGAATCCTTGCAACCTTAATTTATTTTAATCCACCAATAAATTAGGGTGATAAGTATACGACTTATCAACCCGCCCTCTGACTCGGAGGGACTTTTAGTCTAAGCATCTGCACACATTTTTACACTGACTCACTCCTTGAAGATTCTGATAGAAATTGGGTAGCTAATGAACCTTCTAGGGTGATATGGCTGGCAAGTTGTCGTGGGTAACAGCCCATTGGCCGGTTGTCTAGAACCCAGCCACATGACCACTTTCTTTTTATTACCTCGAGGTAAATTTGAGATCAGGGAAGCCACCTACTAAACAAAAAAAAAAGATGTAGAAAAGAAGAAAATAAAATAAGCCACACTTCACCGCACGAGTATGGCTGGCAAGTGGTCGTGGGTAATAGCCCATTGGTCGGTTGTCTAGAACCTAGCTCATTAAATGCACAAAAGACCCAAAACACTTAAGGAAGAAGCAGGGAAGTAGAGCAATCCAGGGAGATATACACTGGAAACACCCTTGTGTTGACCCCAAATAAAATAAAAGTAGGGAGAAAGTTACTGATCGGACAAATACACCTTCAGGAAAAATACTTCCTTTTCCGGTCACCAAGAGGCATAGAAACCCAAAGTTTGTCTGAATTACCACTGAGTGAGTCTATCACGATCTTCACACCAAGATGCTTAGCACTTAGAGTCTTTTTCGAGTTTTGGGTGGGTTGGGTAGCCATAAAAAGTTACCAACACACTCTCAACTCCAAAAATCCATAAAAATGAGAAAATATGAAAAAGAAAAAATATATATGCCTTAAAGCGAGGATTTGGGCGATTCACATTTTGGTAGACACCCGGGTGTTGTTTAGTCTCTGTAGATTAGGATCTTAGTATATTTCCTCCTGTTGACAAGTAACTAAATGTCTAAGTAATCATTTCCTGAATTCTGACTGAGAATAACGGCTAGGATGAACCATGCTAGGGACTAGCAAGGAGTAAGCATGGGGGTATGATAACACTACATTTTATGACGATAATTCTGCCAAACGAGGTCAGTCTTAAGGATAAAATGCACAGATAACACATCATAAATGGGCATGGGAGCATTGCATGCATCGCACATCGAGATTGCTTATAATACAGTATTAATGGCCATTTGTACAAGTGCATGCCAAAACAGGACTTATATGAGCAATCGGACCGCACGGATGGATTCAGAACGACGAACGAAGTCCAACGAACTCCAAATCGACCAAATCCAACATCCAGAGCTGCCGCAATTGACCCAAGAAGTTTTGATTGTTGATCTGATGATCAACGGCCCACAACGCGCCACGTGGTGCCCGATCGGCACCCGCCAACCAACGCCCAGCCTCCTCTATCCACCGTAGGACGAATCTCAGCCATCGATCTTCAATAGGATCAAACGACCGAGAATATCCACCGCAGCTCCTGCACACATTCCTTTCATCACTCGTAGGGATGCTCTCAGCTGTTCGATCTGCGATCGAACGACTGAGAGCAGATCTCTCGCCATCCATCCAACGACTGAAATGCCCGTGCACCTGCCTCCTCTCCGCGACCATCTGCCTTCACAGCGCAGCAGTCATGCCCCCGCACACGCGTAGGGGGTGCGCGTACAAATTGCGGAAGAGCTGAATCTGGCAACAGAGGCGCCAGCCGCTGAAATTCAGCCGTTCATCTCTAATCTGACGACCTGGAAGCAGGCGACGTGGCGCGATCGCGTGCATCCAACCCAAACGCGTGCGATGACATGTGCACAGCGCCCTCGAGGCGCGATCCTGAAGCACTCTCACCGCGCGATCTCGACTGTCCGATCTACAATCGAACGATCCTTAGCGGCTACACACGGATTGCCAAGAAGAGGAAGCACAGAGCCCGTGGACGACCGACGGGCAGAGGGTCTTCATCGACATTTCAGGAAGGGTTTTAGCGACGTCCCGGACGTCGCTAAAGCCCCTTCTTCATTTAGAAAACCCTTCTTCATATATAAACCCCTTCCAACCACCCATGTAGGGCATTCAAGACACTTGCAAGTGCTCTACCTCACTCCTAGCCACCATTAGCACACTTTTGTAATCACCAGAGTCGACGAGCCACCGACGGAGCCCTCCTCCACCGCCATAGTCGCCTCGCCATCTCCTTTCTCTTTCCCTCTCTCTCTAGCTTAACTTTACTTTACTTGTGCTTAAGCATTTATCTAGTGTTGCAATTGTAAAACTTGAGTTGCATGTTAAATATAGTATTGATGTTGTTTTCATCTTGATCTAAGTGAATGCCATGACTTAAAAGAACTCTAACCCTACTCTCTCTCTCTTTCTCTCTCTCGTACTCACTTTTCTCTCGCGTTTTCTCGTGCAAGCAAAAGACCGCCATTTCCGTGACAACTAAGTGAGAAAAAACCCGATTTCACGCCTCCTTGTGTATGACACTCAGATTCAAATATGTTTCTATATTTTAAACCGACACAGCGAACACGAGCTGCAACGACACACTTAAACAAACACATTCGCAACACGTCAGTGTACATTCTTTGAGGGGCTGGCCGGATCTATCACGAAATTCAGGTGATATTCTATTTATTCCGCCCTTTTCATGTCTTTATTTTTACAATGAGGACATTGCATCTGTTAGGTATGGAGGGTTGGATACTTAATCCTAAAAATATTTTATTAGCTCCGTAGAATTTCTTTCTTTTAAAAAAAAAAGCAAAGAAAAAAAATTAAAATGCAAAAAAAAAAAGTAGAATTAAGAGAAGAGAACTTTGGCATTAAAAGTTATTAACTTTAGGAAATAATACAATATGACATAAACACTTAGACTATTTAGGTCATCAGGCCTAGTCAGCTTGGGTGTCCACTAAAATGTAGACCTATTTCTCGAGTCCTCACCACGTTAATTTTAATTTAATTTGGCAAATAAATTGGGGAGATATGTATAAGACTTATCAACCTGCCCTCTTATTTGAGGGAACTTTAAGTCTAAAGCATCAACACACTATGTGCACTGACTCACTTTTGGCAATTTTTATAGAAATTAGGTAGTTAATGAACTTTCTAGGGTAGTATGGTTGGCAAGTTGTCGTGGGAAACAGCCCATTGCCAGGTTGTCCAGAGTGCAACTACGCGACTATACTCTTTCTACTACCTTTTGGTAAATCTTAGATCAGGGAAGTCACCTACTCAGAAAAAGAAAAAATATATATATACTCAAAAAGAAAAAATAGAAAAAAAAGAAAATGGAAAAAAAATAAATCTTTCTTTTAAAAGAAAAGAAAAGGAAAGAAAAGTTTAAAATGCAGAAAAAAAGTAGAATTAAGAGAAGAGAACTTAGGCATTAAAAGTTATTAACTTTAGGAAATAATACGATACGACATAAATACTTAGACTCTTCATGTCTTCGGACCTAATCAGCCTGGGTATCCACTAAAATGTAGACCTATTTCTCGAGTCCTAACCACGTTAATTTTAATTTAATTTGGCTAATAAATTGAGGTGATAAGTACAAGACTTATCAACCCGCCCTCTTATTTGAGGGAACTTTAAGTCTAAAGCATCAACACACATGTGCACTGACTCACTTTTGACAGTTTTTACAGAAATTAGGTAGCTAATGAACTTTCTAGGGTAGTGTGGTTGGCAAGTTGTCGTGGGTAACAACCCATTGACAGGTTGTCTAGAGCGCAACTACGCAACTATACTCTTTCTACTATCTTTAGGTAAATCTTAGATTAGGGAAGTCACATACTCTGAAAAAGAAAAGTTATATATATACTCAAAAAGAAAAAAATAGAAAAAATAGAAAATAGAAAAAGATAAATAAGTCACACTTCATTGCATGAGTATGACTGATAAGTTGTCGTGGGTTGGACTCTCCATTGGCATTTGTCCAAAGCGCAGCTCACAAAAATGCACAAATAATTCCCAAAACACTTAAGGAAGAAGTAGGGAAGTAGAATAAATCGGGGAAATATACACTAGGTTCACCCCTGTGTCGACCCCATTTAAATAAAAAAAGTAGGGAGAAAGCTACCATTTGAACATATACCCCTTTAGGCAGAAATTCTCCTTAAGGTCACCTAGGGTTGTAGAAACCTCATGTCTATTTTAACGGTCGCTTTGTGAGTCTATCACTTTTCACGAGATGCTTAGAACTTGAAGTTCTTTTCGAGTCTTGGGTGGGTTGGGTAGCCGTAGAAAGCTACCCCAAAACTCTAAACTCAAAAATCCAAAAAATTAGAAAAGAAGAAAAAATATATCTTCCCTTTTCAAAATAAGGCGATGACTTGAGCGGTCTGCATTTTGGTAGGTACCCAAGTGTTATTAAGTCTTTGAAGTTATGTCCTTGGTTGAAATTTTCTATTATTAATAAACAGCTTAGTCCTAAGTAATTGAATCCTAATTCTATTTTTATATATAGCATATAATTTAGTTTTGCTAGAGACTGGCAAAGGATAGGCAAGGGAGTATGATGTATACACATCCATTTAGGGTAAAATGCCTATTTATGAATGTTCCTAAACTCATAAATGCATTTCATATTATAAATATTTCATAGAATGCATCATTCTGCATTTAGGATAGATTGTATAAATCATAGGTTAATTTGCTTCTTTTTGTGGCCAGGAGAGAAGGAGATTTATTTCGAGGCCTCGGATTGACAATTCGACCTTACAGATCTGATTAGGACAACGATTAGAGTCTAACTCCTTCAAAATCGCCTTGATCGGAGTCCCGCAGCACGTTATGCAGCTCGAGGAAGATCAAAGGCCAAGGGGCAAGGTGGCACCAATCCAAACCTCAGATGCCAAATTTGACTACACAGATGGATCTGGATCAACGATTGATGATAAGGTCATCATCAACCATATCTAACTTTATTTAGTCAATTTCCATCATTAAATGCTCCTACATAACCATCAGAAGGTCATAATTCATTGTAAATCCTTTCAGAAAGAAATACAGGAAACCAAGGTTAAAATTGTAATTTTACAATCATATCATGAATGCAGAATAACCGTGGATTTCTCCAAGGGTTAATTAAGGGTCAAATGATCTTAAGAGTCTAATAAGTGGGTTAGTACAGACAGAAAAGGGTTTTTGCATGTTTTCAGGAATTAAATGATATCCGAAACCTTAAAAACAGACCCGCTTAATTAACTGAGGTTCTGGTAAGGATAAAATTCACCTGAACCCTCTAAAATTCATAGAAAAACATTATCTAGGGTTTGGTGACTTCAATCTGACCATCAGAACTCGTCTTGACCTAAAATAGAGTCTCGGATAGACTTTTATCCTAATTTAGGTAATTATGCAATTTCTCTAGTTAAACTAGTTCAAAACTAAAATCCAACTTCGCCATTAAATTCCTTATGTCAAAATTACATTTGTACCAAAATTTGGGCCCAATATGAGATCATCTTGACCTATTTTGCTATTTTGTTTTGTCTAACTCTTGTATCTCACACACATGCCACTAACTTTTTAACAAATTGCATTTTGGTCTCTATCTTTATCATCATTTTCACAAACGAGTCCCTGCCGCCATGAAATCCTAATCCTACAACTCCGGAGAGCTTCATTTGGCATTTTCACCTTGATTCCTTGATGATTCCTTCTCAGATTTGAAAGGGAAGTTCGTTTAAGAATTCCCTTCCTTTTGAGCTAGATTCGAAGCTCTAAAATTGGCCCAAATCCTAGTGCAAACCATTGAAAGATTCAGATCCCCATCTCTGATGAACCTTCCAAGCTTGGGAAGCTTTCCTCCCAAGCTTAAATCATCCTCTAGAGGCCTATAAAAGAAGCCCCAATGCATACTGTCCATCCTAGACTCGATTTTGGCCGGAAATTCCCCACATTCCTCTCTTCTATTTCGGCCGAATAGCTCCTCGAGCTCCAGTGACTCCCTCTGCCTATTCTCGTTGTCCGACCACAATACCGGCAAGAGATTCTTCTTCCTCACCTTCCTTTGCATCGTGCAATACCAGCCACCGTCGCACTACCTCTGTCGTCATCGTCGTCCCCCTCTACCGGAGTGTTTTCTTCCTCGGCCCGGCCTACCAACACCGGTGCCATTCTTCCCCCTTCGTCTATTAGATTAGGGATAGTTTAGTTAGTTTAGATTCTTAGGTTAGTTTTATACCCAAAAATAACCCTCGACGTTGTCGTTCATCCTCGTCTTCCCCATCTCCGATCGCTCCTCTGACGAGGCGTATCCGTCGCTACACCCCTCCATCCACCTCGCCGACACTTCCTACACCTTTGCCTTGACCCCAGGAGCAAAAGCCCTAACGTAGTTAGGTTGATTGCCCCTCCCAACCTTCCGTCGAACACACCCACCATCGCACGCACATTCCGAGGTTGTCAGACCTCCTCACTTCGCCAATCACCTCCGCACCACCACCGTTGCACTGCACGATGTTAGGCGATGCTTGCTGAGTTATTTTTACGAGGCCAAGAGGCCATCTTTTGATTTCAGGTACTTAGGTCGACCTTGCCATTAACGAGGAGCTTTAAGCTTGCTTCAAGCTTGCTCCAATACCTGCGAGTTCCAGGCAGAGTGGAAAGATCCCAGGTTGTGATCCACGGCTTCTATTGGAAGCTCTACCATCAGCAGCTCCCTCAATTACAAGCATCATCCATTGCAACAGTGTGCGCGAGGAAGGTGGGACATTTAGTCCCACCTTAGAAACCACTGAGCATCCAATGCCACATAAGTTAATTTTGTGCTGTAGGTTGATCACCTCAAGTCACAGGAGGTGAGGTCCCCACTCATCCACTCACCCGACACCTGCCTTGCCCGTGACACTGTCCATGCGGGTCTGGCTGGTCCGATTACTCGCCTAAGCCCACACCTCGGCTTCCACCCACGCCGATAGTCCTGGTCCCGGGTGCACTTAGATCCGGAACTTGACTACCCGGTATTGTGCGTGGCTCTAGGAGAGCGGAACACAGAGAGAGAGAGAGAGTGTGGGGGTAGGGGGTTTTGCTGTACCGTGAAACGGCTGACACTTAGCTATTTGAAGAAGAAATCCTCTATGTGTGAAGAAGAGAAGGAGAAGAGGAGAAGACTTGAAGAGGCAAGGCAACCGTAGAGGAAGAAGAAGAGGAAAAGGAAGAAGGCCTGGACAGAAGACAAAGAAATGAGAAGAGAAGGAGAGCATCAGAAGAGGCAGAAGAGAAGAGAAGCCAAGGCAGAAGAAGAGAAGGACCGTAGAAGATACATCAGAGAAGAAGAGAAGAAACAAAGGGGAAGGTACTTTAGCAAACGCATGTTTAAGCCGTCTGATGGCTTAAGGCGACGTTTGACTTGGGTAAAAGCGGTTGATACTGTTGATATATTTGAGTACCTAAGTTTGAACGGTTGATGGCACTGTTGCATTATTTGAACTCGATGCATATATGCTTAAATTAAACAATTGGTGTCTAAATCACCATAGTTTTTGCTTTGAGATTTTTTTTGCCATGCATAACTATTGTTAAACTCATGCTTTACATTGATTATCATTTCTAAGTAATTATTATTCATTTCTTGGTATTGATTGGCTTGAATCTTATGCTTAATTACATTTTATTTGTGATTAGCGAGTGAATTCTTATTTGCTCCCAGCAAATGACCTCGGACTTTCATATGAGTTATAAATTTTATTTGTTTTCGAGCTATTTTTTAGGATTTATTACTACAACGAATGCATCTTTTATAAAACCTCAATTTAGCCCTATCAACAACGATTGTAACCCAATGACGCATACATCAATCCAATCCAATATCCGTGGCACCACCTGCAAAGCAAAGACGATGGATGGCAATGATGGTGCCACGTGGCACCATCACAGCCACCCAAATCCACTCAGGCCCCTCCACTCAACTTCATCAAGCAATCCTACACGTTGGATCTCAATCCAACGGCTGAGATTCACGCACGTGTGTCGTTCAGCCTCAAAGGAGAAGGTGTAGATGAGATCTCGACTGATGGATCGAGATAGAATGGTTGAGAGCGTGTGCACACGATTTCATCTGCGCGACAATCCACACTAGTGGCACATTGGTTAGTGCCTTTGCCCGCTACACAAGGACTTGCGATTGAAGCCACACATGTAGAATAATCCACTGCAGAGAGTGCGCATGTGAAGTACACTCGTAAGATCTGATCGGACGGTGTCGAAGCTCCCACATGACGCATCCTCGCGAACCGGATGAGCGCATCACGCGCACATGTGTGATCATGCATAATAGCACGTGGTATTCACCGCGTGCTTGAGGCGCAATCTGTGAGCACGATCTCTACACCATCTCAATCATCTGCCTTTGATCCAATGCCTGCCATCCATTCTTGCCGTAGCTAGCAACGCATGCACGTCGCTCGCACGTGTGTGAGCACAAGGTCCTTCAGCGACATTTGCAGTGGAGCTATAGTGACGATTGTAAATGTCGTTGTTGACTCGTGACCTTATTTTGCCTCCTCTCCACTATAAAAAGACCACCACACCTCCCATTCTTTATCTCTTCCTCGCCTTCCCTCATCTGCTCTAAAGCTCTACAGAGTTGGTCCCATGCCTGGGATGCTCCTTAGAGTAGAAAAGTAAAATATTTTCCCGCTTCTCACCCCCCTTCATGGAGCATCTTGTGGCCGTCCTCTAACCTTGATCCGGAAGTAGGTCCTTGCCGCAACGTCGTCCTACCCCGTCCTCTTGCCTTTGATTCTGTCCTTTGTCATCCAGCCTCTCGCCACCTTCATCTAGGCGTTGTCAAAACGAGTTGTCCTCCAAGCAGTTGTCAAGGGGGATTTCCTCAACTCATTCTATCTTTTATCGCTTTTTAGTGTGGTCTTATATTTTCAGATTAGCTGTAATAGACTCTGGTTAAATATATATCGATATTCTCTCTCTAATTTTGCAAGTAGATTAACTAGATAATGATTTTGTTGATATGATCTCTTGCATTATAAAAATAGTAAAAAAATCACAAAAGATAAAAACACCAAAAACAAATAAAATCAAACACGGATTTCTATAAATCAAACGTTCGCCTCCCTTTGTTCGACTCGGGACTCACCTTGAGCTTTAGTTAGAAATTTTATTTGGTAGCGGATTTTTATGCACTACGACGATGGGTTTCCATAACTCTAATTTTATTTGCGTACAAAATCTCGCTCACCATCATGCAAACAGAAACTCATACATTCACGTTTGTTATATTTTTGACTCACGGTCTACACATAAATAATACGGCTGGAGAATCTTATATTCACACTTTAAACACCGAACTGCAATTCTAAGCAAGTAGAAAGAAAGAAAAATTAGGATCATATTCTCCATTCACTCCTCCCAGAGATCAATCAGGACTCACTAAATCTCGTTAAAAATTGTTGTTTGAGTCTATTTCGCGTCTATACTACGACGCAATCTTATTCACCAAAAGCGCAACTTTGGATTCAACATCTTCTATGATCATTATCAAATTATCGACTTTTTTAGATGAATTGGTATTCAATCTGGAATATCTCTTTGTTGATGTTTTCACTTTTTGAGATAAATAGAAAGCAAGCATAAGCAATTCTTAGGAACATAAAATGGGTGGACCTTTATTGGTGGAGATAATTAAGAATACTAAAATTTAAAAAATTTTCCACTTATCAGTTATTCCTTCTCATTTTAGTTTTGTTGATGCAAACTTAATTGTAGAGATTTCTACTCTAGCTATGTGAATTAGAATTAGATAATTTTCCCTTGAGATTTTTTAATGTATTCATTATTACTTTTAACAATAGCACAATGCATGTCAAAGAAAAATTGTAAATTAGTAGGACAAATAGTGGTAAAAGTGCAAAACTATTTCTAAATAAAATGGTTGGAGTGGAATTAACTTGATCATAAAAGGATAAGAAAGTTAACTATATAAACTATCAAGTTATACTTGGTGTTCACTGATATGTTGTGTTTAGGATGTAGGGCAATTTGAAAGTTGGTGGTGTGTTGCCTAAAATGGAGCAAACTCACAGCTAAGAGAAGTTACTTGGAATCAGCCATTGGATAATCTTTTCAATATGTTGGAAGGGTTATTGGATTATTATTTATGCTAAGTAATTTTTTATCTTTATTATTTTAGGTGATACGAGTAGAAATTGGGTAACCTTGTGCCAACAATTGCTTGGACACCAGCCACCAAACTTGAGAGGGTTCGGAATCAACCTACGTTGGCTAAGGTAAAATTTCGGTGAGCTATCGGAAGACGCCAACGAGGAGACTATATAGTAGTACACATAGGTGTACATCTTACAAATGCTAGGAGGAATCCTCTTCCCCGACAAGTCTGGTACTTTGGCATCACTGACTTATTTGCCACTGCTACATGATTTTGATGCTGTTGGACAATTGAGTTAGGGTTCTTGTTTGGAGTTCCTATATAGGCTTGTAAAAGTGTTTACTTTCTTTCGAACTCAAGTTTTAAATAGGTAGACTAATTTATAGAATTTGACATTGAAATGTAGGAATATTTGTAGTGTTGCTCGCAACATCACCGAATAGATCAGTGGCTGCCTTATTCTACTATAGTTGTGGGTGTGGAAGCGATTCCCATATATCACACCCATAGTACACCAGTGACCATAATTAAACTGGAGGCTACTAGCATTTCATTGGGGTGTAGAATTCGAGGTTATGGAGCATCCAACACATGTTGTGCATCCATAACGAGATACTTTCGACATACAGGCTCCCGATCAAGTATCAAATATTCAATCCGCGTTACTTATATCATATTGGTTTGCAAGTAGGTTAATTATGATATGACCCCTCCAATTTGTTTCAAGTTGTTTGGAGGCCATACATTGAGAATATTATAGCACAACTTCCTCAATACTGCTTAGTCGACCGAGAAATTTGGCATGCTCGTGTGCCACTCGTGCACTTCCATATGGTAGAGCATTACTACTCGAGTCGATTTTTGCGCCAGTTCGGTGGTCGCCAGGGTTCCCCATCAAATTTCAACACGGATAAGGCTCTACATGCCATTGACCTTAGAGGAAGCAAGAAGGACATTGATTGGAGATCAGAGCATATATTGCACATAGCTGGATGGAATGATAGGAGACATCGACTTTAGCAGACTGTCCCACCAGATACTGTTGAAGCCATGGTGACGAATGACTACAATTTGTGGTATCATCAAATAATACGGAGATGCATAGGACATCATGATGAGCTAATCTGGAGTGAGGTTAACCCATTAATAATCATTGCATTATTAAAAATTTACATTATTTTATTATATTTAAAATTTAACATGTGGTATATTTTATTTTCAGCTTAAGAGATGAGATCATGTTATAAGTATTTGTAGGGACATGGTCGAGATGGCAGCTATCAAGTCCATAGCACATGAGGCGAAGGAGATATTAGAGTTCGAGATCTCATGCTAATTTGTTGAGTTGCCATCGATTGACCCTTTGAATTATTACAATAAGGAGAATAAGTATGCTGCTGATGAGGTGTGACTCATCATAGGTAAAATGCCAAAGTTAAGTTAGAAACTAAGTTAAACACAAACTAATTAACACAAGAAATGGGCTAAGTGTGAGAATTAAGGAAAATGTCCTAAAACATCCAATTTGTGTTAAAAATACATAATTAGGTCATAAAATGAGATATTCTATTCAAAAGTATAATTTGATGATCCAATTGCAAATTGAACACATTTTTGGACTCAAAAGTTCAAATTGAAAGTGAAATCATATTCTTAAATGCTCAATTAAGCTTCAACAAAAAACTTAATGGCAATTGGACATCGTTAAGGCCTTGCATTATTGACATTACATTTAGGTCCATGTATGCACGTTTAAACATCCAAGGACCTATTTGAAAAGTTGCAAGGGCCTTCTTGCAAACATCCAGGTTCCACTCTGAACTTATTTCAGCCACTTATGGGCCTTTGAACAATTCCTCTACCCCTTCGCCCTCAAGGGCCTGAGCGCAAATCGCCCAACTCACCTGCGCCGCTCATGCTACTGTAGCACCCGAAAAACATGACCATTTATGGATGTTGTTCCTTTGACGCCCTCATCCAACGATCGATCTTCGACCATTTTTTCCCGCGCCTTTGCGTGAAGGATCATTACCTCACCTAGATTTGATCCAGCGATTGATTTTTATCCCAGAGCTTCCCGTGCTCCTCTCGTCCTCCCATCCACCGTCCGCGCTAATCGAGTCTAACTGCACCTTGCGGTGCTCAGATTCACTCACTCACCCATATAAGCAACTTCCCAGGCTTGCACGCAGCCTATCAACTCCCTACCTACACCTCTCGAGCTAAGCACCTTCGTCTCTCCAGTCTCTCCTCCTCATTAAACTCCTACTCCATCGCTGCAGCAGTAGAGCTTAGTTCCTTCGATCTTCCTTGCCGCTGAGGACATCGTAGCACTTGAGGGTGACCCAGAGCTTCCCTATCAAGCTTTCCCCTCCATCGGAGTCTCCTCCCCCAGTTCTTCCTCTCCATCCACCAGGTGGAGACCCACAGGTCCCGTTCTTCCCTTTAGATTAGGACTTCTTATTTTCTAGAGTAGTTTAGAGTAGCAATTAGAGTACTATAGATAATGTAGTAGTAGATTAGATGATGAATTGATTGACATGTTAGTTTAGATTAGTGTAGATTAGAATTAGATTAGCTTAGATTTGATTTTGCCCTCTCTGATCATTCCAGATCAGAGAGACATTTTCGCCCCATGCGCACTGTTCATACAACTTCCTCGTTAGGCTATATCACTGTCATATTCTTCCCTTAGTGATTCAAATTGCAGTTCATCCATCCATTAGGCAATCATTGGATCTGGAACTTGATAGCTTTTAGGTCTAATGATGCGCCAAACCCATTTGAGGATGATCTCATACATACCATCTGGTCACAATCATCCTCTCCTATGTTTGAATTGATCTGAATTGTCCGATTCCTTAGATGTGGTGTTGATTTGATGTTGATGTGAATTTTTAGTTCTTCATTGATAGTTAGAGCCAAGGAAAATCAGTTCTACTAATTTGGGGCTCTAGTAAGGATTCAAATGCTCATTTGGGAGAGATTTAGATTTTAATCTAAAGGATTTCATGCATGCTTCTAGGTTTTAATTCAGATTGAGAGATTTGAAGGTTTGGAATTCGCTTCTAATGGATTACAATGATCGATCTGATTTCTTTTCTTCACGCTGTCCATGGCGTAAGAGGAAGATTAGATTAGGGCTTTTCATAGTCTTTGAGCTTTAATTATGTTTTCAATGAGTCCTAGACCTATAAAACAAAATTTGGAATGCTTCTGAATTGGGTTTAAGTGATTTTGCAAGCTTAATGTGAATCCATATCTTACACTATCTATAGTGTAAGATGGGGATCATATTAGGATTGTATGGAATGTTGGGAGTGGAAGTTGGTTTCTCTTGGATTTTAGAAGTTTTAGAACATATTTTGAAATGATTATTCACGAGGATTTAATTGTTTATCTTAGCTTTGGAAAGCATTTTTACATACCAGATTTGAGATGAAATCTGGAATCCAAGATGTTTATTGGTAATTTTGATGCATAGATGTGATTCTTAAGATGAGTTTCAAAACATAATTAGCTTTTTGTTGATTGTGTTCACGCTTATGACTGTTTTGAATCTCCCATTTCAACACAAAAAAGGCTGCATAGCAGCTACTTCAATGTTTTCATCTCTGTTTTTAAGAGATTGGTGGATCTGAGGTGTTTCTGTGATGAACGACAATTGAGCTTAAATTTTCAGATCTGAAGTGGCTTAAAGAAGCCTTAGATCAGACCTAATTGGTCTAATTTTTTGTAGCAAAACAAAGCAGTAGCAACAGTTGCTGCCTCACTATCTGAACAGGCTGGATCTTAGCTGGTTTTAGGATGATTTGAGTTGTTTTTAAGGAATGGATGAGATGAACATGTGTGAATTGTATAATATTGTTTGTAAGCATTCATGTACCAGGTTTTTGTTTTAATTCCATCTAAATTGCATGTAAACCTAGTTTTAAGTCTCTTGTCAGCTCATTTGAAATGAATTAATTGTTCAAATTGTGTTTTGACTTGAGATCTAAATGAAAATCATGTTTATATGATGAAACATCTTCCTTACAATGTGTTGGATGTTCTTGGATGTTTATACCCCATTTTCAGCACTTAGATTTGAACATGAGGCCTTAGGTTCCACTTTCAAACCCTTTAGGCCTAAATTTATGTTAACTTGTAATATAAATAAAATACATTAAAAAATCACAAAAAAATAAAATAGTGTCTTGAGTAGGATTAGATATTTTTTTAGGTGTTTGCGAAGTTTCAAAATAATCTAAACTTCCAACTAAGTAGAATATACCAGCGGACAGTTCAGTATACTTTAGAATTTAATAAAAGAAACAGAGTCTAAAAGACCAGAAAGGCACTCTTCCTCTCTCATCTCATTCTTTCTCTCTCATCCCCTACCTCTATTATATATATAAAAAGCTATAAAAATCAGAAAATACTTAAAAATACCTAAAAATACCTTGTATACTGTGTATATACTTGTAAATATATTTTAATATTAATCTACGAATATAGTGTAAAATATGCAAATAATGTACATAATTAACTTGTACTTGTATTATATATACTAAATTAGGTATTTAAGATGATTTATTATATTTATAATCATATTGTATAATTAAATATTAATTAAATGTACATAATACTAAGTAATTCTAAATACCTAATTATATACCTACAACAACCTATAATATTGTACATCCATATTTAAATAATTATTACATACTGTACTATGCCTTGTAAATTATTAATTATAAATTGATAGTAGGTAATTAAGCTATTAAATTAATTAAGTAGATACATAACTTAAAATAAAATAAATTAGAGCAGTAGGGGTATCCCAGTTGGGTTCCCCGATCTCCGAAGGCCCTCACCGTGCGGGGTGCGCGGGTTCGAGCCCGTGTCTTGCCCATATGTGCATAGGTCTCCGGCGGTGGTGTTGCTCACTGGGTGCTCCGGTGGACGTTTGATGGAGGCATCGGCGGGACTAGCCCTCCGGAGTTTACCTCTGTCTCCATGTAGAGGGTTCTCCAATATAAAAATAAATAAATAAATAAATTAGTAAGTTAAGTTAATATTGAAGTAATTTATTATGTATACTTGTATGGTATTATTTTAAGTATTTTCAACCTATTTATAATATATTTATACTGTATTACAGTATTTATAACTTAATTACATATATAACTAGCTTAAAAATGTATTAAAATGTAAATAAATTAAAATAAAGTCTCAAAAATACATTAAAAATGTGTGATAAATAATTTATTATATAAATTAACTCTGTGTAATGCCAATTTCATGATTAGTTAACTAATTTGCACTTGAATTAACAAATGAAACTCTAATTTATTGTGTACAAACCCTTAACTTTAACTAATTTTAATATATATGTAAATAACTTAATTTTGTAAATAAATTATATAATCATGTAGCCTTATATTAGGGATTTCCAAAAATATAATTTGTTTTAAAATTAGACCTAATTTGGGCCCTCAAATTGAAGGCCAAACCCTTGAATTCCACGCAATCGTGCGTGCTGAGCATAACGCCAAAGCTACCGCGGGATTAATCCCTTATCGTGGGATGCTGTGTGGCTGAAGTGGTATAAGTTGTTCTTGTGCTGTAAGTCGTTCAGTCATCATGAGCGTTGAGTGCCACCATACCATTTCCCATTCCTTACCCTCTTTGAGCATGATACGAGCATATATGATGAATATTTGGACAGTGGTGGGCAAGGGGCCACGCACTGTAGTTAGGCCCATATTTGGCTTGTCATGGGCCTAAAATAGAATGAAAATGCATGCCAAATGAACTATGGTTGGTCCCTAGTAGTGGTTTGGTCCCGCCCCTATAGGGTGCTGTGTATCCCATGAAAAGGATCGGCTCGCCCCGCCCATTAAAAATCCAATTTTTGGGTTAACGAATAGTGAATCGAGGCTGTGTGAAGGAGAGAGGCCCAAAAAAAAAAAAGCTAAGTGTTGAACAAAGAAAAGAGAAGAGAGGGAGAGAACCTAAGAGAAGGAGAGGAGAGTTAGAAAAGTCACTAAGTGTTGACAATGGAGTTGTGTGTTGTGGGTGCGCCTTTGCTTGTATGTATACCAATAAGTATAGTATAGTATGATAATATATGTATATAAATAATGTAAATAATAGTATATAAATAATGTATATGTATGTATAGATAATATATATGTATATATATATATAATTAAATAGATTAGAGTAATGTTTGAGCCTTATATATATAAATAAAATCTTAAGGCTTTAGTGACGAATATATTTGTCACTGTTTATATGTTAGTATAAGTAGTTCTTTTTGCCTTATGTTGTATATATATTGTACTAAGGCTATAGCAACATATATATATGTTACTGTATGTATAGATTATCTTACTAAAGATATTAATATGTTAATATAACTTAATATAGTATATATTAGTAGCTATTTTTGTACCTATATTTAGATATTACTTGGAATAGTTGTACATAATTAACCTAGTGTAGTATTAATTGGTTTTTGATGCCTAATATTTGTAAATTTGTTTAAGGCATTATAGTGTTTACTAATTGATTCTTTTGTATATAATTAAGCAATTCATTCATTAATTGATTCATTGATTTATTTTGTAAATAAAATTAAAATTTTTAGAATAAAAGAACATTTTTGCACATAGGGAGTGATATATATCAATAATTGCCTCCCAGTAAGCGACCTAGAAACTATTCAGTAAAAATTGTAATTAAATAAAATGACGCAAAATACGTTTGCATTGTTACGATTATACTACAACAATGACATCTTAAACACGATTTTTATTGCAACACAATAGTTGCTCACCAGCTGCTATGGGCAAGGTGCCTGTCATTGTCCCTGTCTGTGGACGTGGATGAGGACCAGGACGAGGACAAGGACATGGGAGGCAAGGAGTTGGCAGATGTGGAGTTGCACAGCATGACGCGGAGCAGCCACAACATCCAGGTGCGGTTTAGGCATAGCATCCTGGTATGGATGGAGCGATCAACTACAGTTCGTATAAAAATATGTCGTTATTGTAGTATATGTCACAAATAAAATCGTTGTCACTTCAATTTTATTTAATTACATAATTTTTACTAGTTTATTTCAGGTTAGTCACTGGGAGGTAGTTATTGATATACATCACTCTCTAAGTCCAATATTATTCTTTAATTCCAAAGAGATTGATTTTATGTACAATTCTGAATGAATGAATTAATGAATGAAAGAATGAATTATAAATTCTTGGAAACAATTATATACAATCAAGTATCAAACATTATAACTAATTACTTTATTCTATCTATTTATAACTTATGTTAATAATTCTTACATATCTATGCAATAATTTGTTATAAAATATATCATACTAACTTAACTTAATATACTAACACCTATAGTAACAAACGTAATATGTACAGTGACACATGTAAACGTAGCTAAAACCTTACGAAAAAGTATATACATAAACTAAGGTCGAACTAGGGTCTATAGTGACATTTATTATATCTACAGTGACTTATTTATCTGTCAGTAAAGCTCATATGTTATTTATATGCATATATGAGCTCAAACACTCTACATATACTATGTATTCTATACATATTATTTACAGTATACTGTACTTATATACATATACACATATATTATATATATGTTACATATGTACAGATACAACACACTCACACAAAAGCACAGGGCATGTCTTGTTCAAGACTTAGCCTTTTTTTACTTAGTCGTTTTTAGGGTTCTTTCTTCTTTTAGCCTTTCTCAGAGAGCTCTACACGTAGTCAAATTTTAAGAGGGCTTCACTTAGCGTTTGCAAAGGCTCCTTTCTTCCTCTCTTCCCTTAGTTAATTAGGTATGATTACTGTTCATCTTTAATAAAAATTAGGATTTTTAATTGGCGGGCAGCCTTTTCGAGGGATACACAACACCTCAAGGGGTGGGACCAGACCTCTACTAAGGTCACCCATAATTCATTATTGAGCCCTCTTAATTCTGGTTTATGCTCGTTAATGGGCCGATTCAGGCCCTCGACTCGCACCGCACTCAATGTCTCATGCCAATATCAATTTCAAATGCTCAGAGGAAGGGAATGTATGCTTGCAATGTGATATGTGAGGGACCTACATGTGAATCCTTAATTTCAAGGCCCTAATGATGTTTAAATGCAACCAAGTTTTTATTGAAGCTTAATTGAACATATTAGAAGTTAATTTCACTTTTGATTTGAACTTTTGAACTCAGTTGTGTTTTAAATTTGCGATTGGATCATCATTTTACATTTATTAATAGAATATCTCAATAATTGACCTAATTATGCGTTTTTAGCACAACATTGATGTTTTAGGTCTTTTTTGTTATTTCCCACACTTAAGCCTTTTTATGTGTTAATTTCATAATGTTTAACTTAGTTTCTAGCATAACTTAGGTAATTTAGCTATGATGAGTCGTAACACATCAATGGAGCAGGCACAGGATCACCCGGAGAAGGCACAACATCATAAGGCGAAGCAGCCATAGGATCCTGCTGCAGACCAGGCACAACTTGATGTGGAGTAGGCGCATCATGATGTAGAGAAGCCGGAGCATCCTCTTGCGGAGTAGCCACAGCTTGATGCAGAGTAGACACAACCATAACATCTTGGTGCGGAGCAGCTACAGCTTGATGTGTAGTAGACACAGCCACAGCATCTTAATGCGGAGGACAATACTCAGCTAGTTACTCCCCTAGGATCGATAATAGACACTACTCTGACTACCCCACTAGCGCCATAGGAGATACAAGGTGGTGACTTTGGAGATATCACACAAGTGTCATCCTCCCTTCTTCTAGATAGCCCACATTGGTCTCCATTATATGCTAGTCTTGAAGGCTCGCAAATTGAGGATATTGATGCACTTTTCTAGATCGAGATTGATCCACCTCCAGATCAATTGAAGACATATTAGAGGAAGAAGAGAAAATAGATATAGGATCTCTTCTCATGTATTTCCCACTTATGGATTGTATCATAGTCGTGTGTATTATATGCATATTTTCTTTTCCAAAACTTATTTGAATGGTGTAATACATTTTGACAATCAATGGTTAAAATATTTTTATTTGTTTGTGTTGTTGAATATAGTGTGGTATGAAGATAATGCTTGAATTTATTGTGAATGCTATTATATTTTTTTATGTACCATTTATAGTATGGCATGCATAACTATGTGGGATTAACATATTATTTGATATAATCTAGATTGTAATGAAGTTGGGGTGGAGGTTGTCTACTGATAAAAATTCCTTATGGTCTGAGATGAATATTTTTCTTATTCTTCCTTTTGGGAGGTTGTATTACCTAGCAAATCATCACCTATATGGTCAAGATTATGCAAAATCAGGCCTAGGTTATTTCAAGGATGAATTTCCATCCGTTCAACATTAGTTCTTTGATTATACTTTCTACATAGGTTTGCACGCTATGGTACAGGTTCCATAGCCAACAACAGTAGTTGGTGCTAATATATGTGGCAGTACCACCTAATCAAAGTCGACTCTCCAAGAGTCGACTTTGTTACAGGCCCCACCATTTATATTTTCTCAAATCATAATATACGATTAAATTTTTTTAATTTCCATCTGTACAAATTTTTTTCTAACAATGGCCATCCCAATGTTCGCAAGGGTAGAATGTGGGCGATCGGCGGCAACGACGATGGCCACAGGATGCTTGCCATTACCGGAGTAATGGTGATTATTTTGTTCTTCATCCCCAAATCCAATGGTCACCAAAGACTGATTCATAGTTTCTATCATTTTCTCATCATCAATCCGTGTGCTTTGGAATCTTGCATTCTCGGTTGCTTTCACTGTCTTGTTCACCCCATGATCGTCCTTCGTTGCTTTTTTGCCGTGCAACTTTTGAATGCCTTTATGTCGATGTTGAGTAGTTTTTTATCTCCTGATTCCTGCGAGTACGCATGGCTTGACTATGATTTTAGGTGTTCTTCAATGCATTGTTATCTTTCCCACCTACTTCCCTAACCAATTGATGAGGGAAGAAAAATCACCTCACAAGTCAAGCCGCGCAAACGATCAAGCTACCCACCGAATAGTGGAAACCTGACACCTCGGGGTGGACCTATTTACCCGGGTCCGAGTACTTGACAAAATGATGTGTAGCTCTAGGTTCGAAGAACCACCAATCGACAGGCTCGTTGCCGTCACCAAGAAGGTATCTTGCAAAGCATGACATCGACTTATGATTGCCTGTTGGTTACCACGCGACATGCTATTTTTAGTAGAATCCCGAGATTGTGGGAATGTAAAAAGAGGCCCACAACCGAGGGATGCCCACCTTATAAATACTACGGGTGGACTAGCTTTGTGCAAATAATAGTGCAAATTGAGAGCATCATCCTCTCCCGAGACGTAAACGTTTTCTCTAGTGGAATTAGGTCAACAAATCTCGTGTGTGCATTTCTTTACGATTGTTTGTTGATTCATGGTTCCTATTCTAATGGCCTCAATCAATTGGCACCGTCTGTGGGAAATGTGCAGTGCTACTTTTTCTCTACTCCATCCCTCATATTATAGCTCCTTCCTTGTGTCACTCTTCTCACGCTAACCCATAAAAGCCTCGCCCAGCGGAATCCGATGTTTTTCTGTCAAGGAAATGCCGGTAGTCCCCCAGGCTAGGCAAGGGGGAGGAGGTGCAACCACTAAGCATTCCTCAGGAGCCTCCTCATCAAGAGGGTCCTCCGCAGGATGCTCTCCTTGATATGCAAGAAAAAGAGGATGAGTACGAGGCTAAGCTGGTGCCTTGAGGGTCGAGCAGCAATTGGTGGTGAAGCAATTGCAAGAGATCCTGCCGATGAAGGACTAGACTGAATTCTAACAAGAAGAGCCCCAAAGTTCTAGCCCCACCAACAACCAGCTAAAATGCCCGTTTATGCGAACAACTTGAAAAGATGAAGTGCGAGCTTAGTAGCCAAAAGGGCGAGGTCCACCCTGGCCAGCCAAAGGTCCCCCTCTTGCCTCTGCGGGAGTTGAACGAGTAGTCGGGGGCTCATCCCCTAATGACCAGTGTTGGAGGCTCGATCCTTGAGATCGTTTGTCAAGTCACTTAGGCCATGAGAGGCACGAGGCCTCGGGCGTACGTAACTATGTACCCCTTCTCTGAAGAAGTGATGACTGCCCCGCTCCTCGAGAAGTTCAAGCAGTCTATTTTGGCTCAATATGATGGGACGTCGGACCCTAACAGCTTCGTGGGGAGTTATTGATAAATGATGCTGGTTCATGGGTTCCCTGATGGAGTTCTCTGTCGGGTGTTCCCATCTTATCTGTCCAGAATGACCCATGAGTGGTTCAATGAGCTACTAGCAGGCCAAATCTCTTGTTTCAAAGAATTGGTCAACCAGTTTTGCCAATATTTTGCTGGTCAACAGCAAATCATGGATAATCCTGAAAGGATGTCGGAAATCCAACAGAGGAAGCAGAAGTCTTTCTGATTCTATCTAGACCGGTTTAAGACTCTATTTCAAGTGCAAGTGGCCTCACGATGCTATAGCCATCCAGTACTTCAAGTTAGGCTTACTAACTTAAAGGTTTTGGTACGACATCGGCGATTTCCCTCCAAGGGACATGGTAGAGCTCTGGGATCGTGCCATGAAGTTTGCCGAACAGGATGACTCCTTCTACTCTCGGAGTCACCTGGCGGATGAGCACTACGAGGATCGTGCCTCCCTTAAGGCAAGGAGGATCCCAGTTGAGATGGTATCGATATCAGCTAGGAATGGCCATCGCCTCAACATGCGGAATGGGAACTTCACAGATTTGAGGGACCGACTCAATAGGAATCGACCCAACGGTCCCTACCAACCCAGGTAGAACCCAAACAAAAGATACACTCCCCTGGCCATGAATCAGGTGGATGTGCTGGCAAAGGTGTGGTCCATAGATAATGACCCGCTTCCCCCACCAAAGCCCCTAAAGAAGAAGTCGGAGACTCAGCCTTACTATAAATACCATTAGGCCCAGGGGCATGCCATGAAGGACTACCATGATCTGCGTGACCAGATCAAGTCTTAGATTCGGCATGACAATCGATCCTATTTTGTCAAACGAAATGAAGGCCAAGACAAGGGGAATTGCCCAATGGA
The DNA here is from genome assembly GCA_037157565.1 of Thalassia testudinum. Lineage (NCBI taxonomy): Eukaryota > Viridiplantae > Streptophyta > Magnoliopsida > Alismatales > Hydrocharitaceae > Thalassia > Thalassia testudinum. Next base: position 59,324,171 of record JAZHRO010000035.1, on the reverse strand, counting down.
GGCTCCTGAAGACTATCATCGTGAGAAGCTCCAATAGCTCCAGGGAGTCCAGGTGATATCCCTCTCGAAGTAAGGGGTGCTAGAAACCAGGGCCCTGGCGACTTAGTAGAAGATCCCAGAGGAACTCCCGCCTGAGGAGTATCATCACCAGGTTATGGTATCACTCAAGGCCGGACAACCGACAAATCAAGCGGTCGAGGTCTTGTCACCCCAGCCGATGCTGTCCCCCTAACACCCAACTGAAGGACAGGTGGATGTAATCTTTACTATCAACGTGGCACTAGACATCGCTCCTTCCCCTGGGAAGGCCATCTGGGAGGTGTACCCCACTTTGCAATGGGGAGAGAGGAGCTTCGTCAAGTAAGATGCCTTGTGGCTCTTCTCTTCCTTACTAGATCCGACAGATCACATTGACCCCTTGCTAGTAACACTCCTCCTAGCCAGGCGTCAACAACCCTATCTTCTTGTAGATGAGGGTAGCGCCATAGACGTCCTCTTCCTTAAGACCCTTATGCAATTGGGTCACAGCAAGGAACACCTGTCCCTGTCAACGCTGCCGGTGGTAGGGTTCGGGAACCACAAAGTGATGCTGAAAGGAGAAATAAGCCTGCCGGTGTCGATATGTGATGCAGATAAACACCTTATGTGGACGGTTAATTTCATAGTGGTGGGGCTAATGGTAGCTTTTGACGGTATCATCGGTCGTCCCTCAACTCATGCTTTCTAGGCATTCCCGTCCTTTTACTTCCAGTTCATACTTTTCCACATCCCACGTGGAACTGGGATTGTCCACGAAGACCAGTCTGCCAACAGGGTATTCCTGCGCATTGAGCTTGTGCGCTCAATGGAGAAAATCCTCCCCCAAACCTCACAAATGGGGAAAGAAGAGAAGTTTGGGCCAGGCCTTGCGGGCCGACAAACCCCCTACTTAGTCGCTTGTGTAGGAGATGTAGCCTAGTTCTTCAACCATAGACATTCAGCTGCACCTTGACGCAATTGTTAAGCTGGTTCACTTAGGGGTCATGCTATCTGCAGACGAAGTCCATGAGCTACTGTTGCTGAGGGCTAATGTGGACATTTTCGCCTAGTCAACCAATGACCTGCCAGGAGTGGATTCATCTCTGATTGAGTACTGGCTCAGTATACAACTATGCTCTCTGATCAATCAAGCTCAGCTGCACGAATCATCTGAGCAGTGGCAGACGATCGCAGTAGAACTAGACAAACTACTAGAGGTAGGCTTTATCGAGCAGTCCATCTACCCAAAATGGCTATCCAATATCGTAATGTTCCAGAAGTCAAATGAAAAGTGGAGGATGTGCGTGGACTTCACAAATGCGAATGACGCCTACCCAAAGGACGAGTTCCCCCTACCAAAGATCGATGTCCTCGTTGATTCTTGCAGCAGATAGTCCCATATGTCTTTCCTAGATGCTTACAATGGTTATCACTAGATAAGTCTAGCTTCGGTTGACCGACCCCACACATCATTTATAATTGATAGGGGTCTATTTCAATATAGAGTCATGCCCTTGGCTTGAAAAAAGTTGGAGCTACTTATCAGCATCTTGTAAATCTGGTGTTTGCTCATTTAATTGGAAAGTCATTTGAAGTGTATATCGATGATATGCTTATTAAAGGGTTAAACTTCTCCCAACACTTTGGAAATTTAACCCAGGTATTCCAAGTTTTGAGAGATACCCAGCTTCGCTTGAATTCTGAGAAGTGCAGATTTGGCATAGCTTTAGGAAAATTCTTGGGTTTTATAGTCTCCAACCGAGGAATAAAGGCAAATCCCAACAAAATCCAGGTGATTATGGCCTTAACACCCCCGAAAAACCTTAAGGGAATACAATTGCTGGTCAACGAGATTGTAGTTATAGGCCGATTCTTGTCTCGATCTTTTGACAAATGCTTCCCCTTCCTCAAGTTTATCAAAAAATAAAAAGGTATTCGCTCACACACTAGACCCCTCGATGTCGGCAGACCCTTGAATAGATTAAGAAATCTCTTCAAGAGCTTCCTATCCTCGCAGCCCCCAGGGGTGGAGAAACCCTGTTCCTCTACATAGTGGCCTCGATGACAACAAGTAGTGCCATCCTATTATGCTCTGTGATTGAAAAATTGGGCCTCGCCTTGGTAATGTCCTCCGGAAAGCTCCGCCTGTACTTCTAGGCCCACACAATAATTATACTCACTGATTATCCCTTGCACCAATGCTTTATAGGTCAATCAGGTCAATCAGACAGATGAAGTGGGCCATGGAGTTGGTGAAATTCAATGTGAAGTATTAGCCACAAAAGGCCATTAAGGGCTAAGTCTTGGCGAATTTTGTGGCGGAATTCACGGATCTCGATCCTCCTACCACTTTGCTGTGGAAATTATATGTTGAGGGTCCTCCACGATGGCGGGGGCTGGCGTTGGAATCGCCCTGAGCACCCCTGATGAAACTTCTCATAAGTACGACATGAGGTTAGCCTTTCCCGCCTCCAATAACGTAGCAGAGTACGGGGCTTTATTAGCTGGTCTCAGAGTGGCTAAATCTATGAGAGCCTCATGTTTGGAGGTCCATATGGACTCACAACTGGTAGTCAACTAGATTAATGGCAAGTATCAGGCTAAGGACCCTAACATGAGTTGCTACGTAGAGCACGTAAAAGAAGAGTTGTTAAATTTCGCAACAGCCACGGTTAAGCAGATACCCAAGTCTGACAACTTGCTGGCGGATGCCCTGGCCTGCCTGGCATCCGCCATTCCCGAGGGACAGGAGGATGACATACTCTTGGAAGCACTAAGTGGACCTTCAGTGCTTCCCCTGCAAGCGTTAGTAATCAAGCTAGCCATCTCCTCGATGACTCCAATAATAACATTCTTGAAGATAGGCGAGTCACCTCTGGGAAATCCCCATCCAAAGGCCTTTCGGCTAAAGGCCTTCCGGTACACACTAATAGGTGAGCAATTGTACAAGAGGGGATATTCAACATTCTTACTATGTTGCCTCACCTCAGTGAAAGCATCCCAAACAATCCAGGAAGCCCACGGGGGCATCTACAACAATCACGAAGAGTACAAACCCTAGTAGCCTGCTTGTTTCAAACATGCTACTTTTGGCCCCAAATGAAGCGACAATGCTAAGAATTTGTATGCAAGTGTGACAAGTGCCAAAAATTTTCCCTAATCCATCACTGCCCACTTGGAAAGATGGTGCCTATTATGTCCCCAATTTTCTTCACTAAGTGTGGAATTGACTTTGTTGGCCCCTTCTTGCCAGCGTCGACTCAGAAGCGTTTTATTCTCATAGCGGTGGACTACTTTTCGAAGTGGATTGAGGCAAAGGCCATGGCCAGCTTGACAACGGACAGAGTCGTAACATTTGTATGGAAGAATATTATCGCTCGATATGGGTGCCCAACTGCCATTGTCACCAACAATAACACGCAGCTTGCCTCCAAAAAATTTGAGGAGTTCTACGCAAGCTTGGGCATCCGGCTATGTTTTACATCCGTTGCCCACCCTCAAGAGAATGGGCAGGTGGAGGTGTCCAACTGGACAATCATCTCCGCACTTAAATGGCGGTTGGATTCAGAAAAAGGAAGTTGGGTGGATGAATTGCCTGACGTCCTTTGGGGATATCACACAAGTCAGAAGATTACGAACCCTTTAGCCTGGTGTATAGTAGGGAGGCATGGCTACTAGTAGAAACACTCTTCGCTACATATCATTCCTAGTTGTATGATCTACTCACCAATGAACACCAAGTCTGCCTGGCATTAAACTTGATAAATGAAGTCAGGGAGGAAGCATCAAAGGCAGCAGTCATGTACAAGGAGAAGACAACGGCCTCCCATGACAAGTGGGTCAAGAAGAGAAAATTCACAGAGGGAGACTTAGTGTTGCGTTGTAGTGGGGCATCCAAACTGACAGAGTCAGGTGACAAGTTGGATGCTAACTGGGAAAGGCCTTACAAGACATGTAAACATAATGATGCTGACTAGTACACTTACAAACACTTAGTGACAAGCCAGTCCCTCACACATGACATGCCAGTAGCTTAAGAATGTATTGTAACTAAGCCTTAATATATAGAAAATTTCTTGCATGTTGCATTGATAACTTGCAAACAACACATCGTGCCCAGCATTTACAAGGGTTGTTTCCATCCAATGACCAATAAAAAAAAGGGGAGAAAAATTAAAGAAGGGGGGTTGGGAGGGGGGGGGGACAACTACACTATCACATGGGGTAGGCATGGCAAGTCCTCTAGAAGGTTGACCCTGGGAGTTGGTGGAGTCGATGCGACCATGTAGGTGGGGTGATAGCAACTTAATTTATTTCCTTAATTAGCTTAATCTAGGTTTAGCACCTTAGTAAAATCATACATTTAAGATGTGAATATTTCATTTAGAGCATGCATGCATATCGTATGCATTGTGTTTATTTTAGGCCTAATTAACTAATTCTAGTCATTTGTGAATAATGTAGGTAAAGGATGTAGAATGACTTGAAGCCATGCAGAATACAAGCGAGATGGAAGATAAAGCTACAAAGCTAGGAGCTGGTTGAAGACTAAGACTCAATTAAGGAAGAAATGAAGATCCAATTAAAGAATAAGAGAGGGACTAGGATAACCTAACCCTACCCTTAGAACCTTAGGATACCCTTATCCCTACTCCCATCCTTTGGGTAGCTTAAATTAGATAAGTGAGCTCAAAAGCCAAAATCATGGATAACACTATCCATGATCTTGACCCATTATCTACCGAGTTGTCCTACCATCCAGGAACCTATCCAACCTATCCTAGAATCAATCCCTAATCCCAAAACCTATTTAGATCCATGTGCTCACTTAATTGACTTAGTATAAGTCAATTGGGTTCATGGAGCATATTTGGACCCAACCTACTACACTTAGGGTCAACCTAGCCTAATTAGGAACCTATTCTCACAACCTATGTCTACAAAACCTAGCCCTAACCCTACCTGATGAATGGAAAATCGTGTGAAGAAAAGTCAGAGTTTGGAAAACTCAAGTTGCAAATTCGCAAGATAATCCAATCGTCAAATAATATTTATAATAGAAGCTTGACATGAGCCTCAGGTCGAACACGGGGAGGCTACATTTGATTTTGAAGAAAAACTGCACTTTGATTTGTTTCTATTTGGTATTTTTATATTTGCTTTTTTTTTTATACTTTATGATAGCGAGAAAGCAGGCAAGAGTATTATCTAGACTAGGCTATTCTAGAAAGCAGGAAAGAACTATTCTACTTGCAGAATATAAAGAGAAAGAGTGATAGAGAATAAAAAACTACTTCTAGATATTTTCTTGAAAAAATATAATGTTTACTACAATAAAATCTACACTAGGAATGCTAGAAAAGATAAAGATGGGAGAAATCCTCCTCAATGGCTGCTTGGAGGATGACTCACTTTGACGGTGATTGGACGAAGGAGGTGAGAGGCTGGACGTAGAGGAATAGAGTCGGATTAAGGAGGACGGCGTCACGGTGAGGATATGCTTCTTGAACAAGGTGAGAAGATGGCCACGAGATGCCCCTCGAATGGGGATGAGAATGTGGAGAAATTATTTATTTTCTATTCTAGAGGAGCATCCCAGGCTTGGGACAAGCTCCTTAGTGCTTTGAAGGAGGTGTGGAGAGAGTAGGAAGAGATGAAGATGAATGGAGTTGGGAGAAGGCATTTTATAGTGGAGGAGAGGAGGCTAAAAATGGTACTTGTCAACAACGACATTTAAAACATCCCTGAAGACCCATCAGCTGTTGTTGCTGAAGACCCGCAGTTGTCCTCGTGAAAAGAAGATGGATCGTTTGATCTCCATCAAACGGCCGCGGAGAGCCTTGAGATCGCGCGCTCACAAATCACACCTCAAACGCATGTGATCATGCGTTCGCTGCTCGGATTCGTCCACGCTAATCCATGCTGCCATGTGGCTCGCCGTCACCGCTGGATCTAAATTGAGTGGCTCTATTTAGTCGCTCTCGCCTACGTTGAAGATTTGAGGTGCGGAGCGATTTGAATCTGTGTCTGTCATTTGTTAACTCCCCATGCAACCATTGTGCCATGCACTCGAGTGTGGCGAGTTCTTGAATTAATGGCCAAGCTCTCGCGACTGTTAGATCTCCATCCAACAGGCGTGAGCTTGATAAGGCGTGGCACTTTATCCACCATTGGATCTTCTTTTGACGGTGGAGAGGCGCGCTTGAGATTCCTTCAACGGCTGAGGAAGGGCAGTCAGGTGGATTTGGGTGGCCTGGAGATGCCATGTGGCATCATCTAGGCCATCCATCTCCAGATGCTTGTATAGGATGCTACGGATGTTGGATCGGGTCGATTTTTGTGTCGATGGGCTACAATCGCCGATCCGAATCCATCCGTACGGGTGTATTCTTCATCTAAAGCACTAAAATATATCGCTTTGTTTCCTGGCCATTAATACACGAATTGATATACAATTTATACAAGTCATCCTAAATGCAATTGATGAGTGTTATGCACTATTCATAATGTAAATGCAATGTTAAGCTTAGGAACTGACATAAGTAGACATTTTATCATGAATAAATGCTTATTTATCACTACCCACAGGAGTCCCACGAAATTCTTAGCCTAATTCTCTTAAGTTGGTGTCAACTTAAGAAGATTTTATCCCTTAGTGGTTGGCCAAGAGATAAGATCTTATCTTTTGCCAAGATTTTATCCCTTGGTAGCCACCCACCTAGGTTGCCTACTTTTAGAAAACCCTCATTCTATCCTAGCCCTACAACTTAGATCCAAAGGTCCCTATTCAATTTATCGTAGGCATCACTTTTGATTAAATCTAAACCATCCAAATTAGTGATCCTAGGCACTCTATATCAACCAATAGGAAGCCACCTACTTTTCTATAAAAGAACCTAGCCTCTACCCTTTGAAACATAACTTAGATACATAGAGATAGAAAAAAATAGCCACCACATAGTGCATGCCCCCTCTCTCTACAGCATCTCTCTTTGGTCTTCTTCTAGACCCTTTGGATTTAAAGTGCTGCCGCACATCGTACAAGCTTCCCTCAAGCGGCTCCGTCATCTACACCACATTTCTTCTATTTCCTCCTTCATAGTTTATTCTTCTATTTCATATTATTTTCAAGCATTCAATTACATTAGATTTGTGAGGCATTCTCTTTATCAATAAAATGTTTATTTGATCTCATGGATGCTTGTGTACATATAAATATACATATATAAATATTTTCTTAGAATGTCTTTCCCAAAAAGCTTTCGCACCAAAATCATGTTTTGCCTCCTTGTGAACTGTTCGGTACTTACCGAAAGATTTAAAAATTTATTTTGTTTTTACATGATTCACAAGTATAACGATATAAAAATCTTTTTACGTGGTTCGCAATAAATAAATTAGCGTCGTTGTCGGGGAGACAACGAAAATTTTTAAAAGTTTTTCTTATAAAGTGCTTATTTGAGATTTTAACTTGATATTCTCTTTGATTATGTGTGCAGAGGAATCACAGAATTACGAGAAGAAACACACAATAGTGAAAAAAAGAAATGGGTTGGAATCTCAGGTAAGTACTTGTATCTTAGATTAGGTTAGATTTCCTTTTAGAAAAAAAAATTCAAAAAAATTAGGTGCTTTACTTGATCATTAGGTTAGTTATTTGCTTGAGTTGTTTGTATGAAAAAAAAAGAAAAAATTGTATAAAAAAAAAGAAAAAAAATCTTGGTGGACATTATCCCTTTGAAATTAACAAAACCATCTCTTAAAATTTTCAGCCTGTAACAAACTCTAATATTAAAAATTCAATTCCCAAAAATTTACACGTCCGAATATTCTAAAGTTTCTACTAGACGTGGGAATTGAAGTTAGGAACATATTCAAAATTTACGCAATTATGTTTTGTACAAAATTTTTAAAAATTCATGAATTGATGTGTTATCAAATCTGTTATTATTCCTTATTTTTTGGACTTTAAAAAATCAGTGGAATTTTAATATAACTCTGATTTATTTGAAATTTGTTGCATTGGATTCTTGTGGTAATGTACCATCTTGAAAAAATCTTGAAAAAATATTTTCTTCATGTTTGATAATACGGAATATGCAATCACTAATTGGGGGGTCAAAATAGACTGTAGGGCCCTTAGTGCACTTTAAATCTTGAAAAATTTGAAAATCGTGCATTAAATTTATGAAAAAACATTTTTTCCGTGCCTACTTAGTGGTGTAATAAGTCCAATTGATTGCATTATTTGGGTCACACCACATTCCTTCTTTTGGACTGAAAAGGATCGTCTTAGCAGCTACTTGTTTCTAGGGTTTCAAACCTTAAGGTAGGCCGCCCTTTGCATTTCATACTTCTAAAGGAAATCTATCTCATAGATTTAGACTTGCAAAGAAACTCTTGTGTGATCATCAAAACCTTGCTTAAATTTATCTAACTACGAAATCCTAAAATACAATTATACAAGCAATTGAACCTTAAAATTCACTTTATCATAAAAATTGCTTGTGAACCCCTTGCCTGTGCACTTCACACTTTTAAAATCAATTTTAAGGGCAACACCCCCCTAACGCCCATCACATTCCAAAAGCACTTCAAGCCTAAGTATAAAATTGAGTAAACGTGCCCTAGGTAGGACTAATTTTCTTAGTAACTTGAAGTTAGATTGGGCTAAGATCAAGGCCTTGTCTACTTGGGCTAACTGGTGAAAAGAAAGGTCGATTTGGTAATCGCGTTAACCCTTAGTGGTGTCCCGCCATGCAGTGTGTACTAGGGGGTTCCACCTTTCTGGCTAGCTAAGTAATTCAACGGTTGGTCTAACCTAGTCGTACTTTGGGGAGCCAGGATTTGGTTTAATTAGGGTTTACACTTTTAGGCTTAGTTTGTTTGCTTATTTGGGTATTTTATCATCTGTCTTCTCTCTCTTAGCTTTAGACTTTCTTCTAGTTTACGCAAGGGAGACGATCTCTAAAACTTGATTTGCTACAACCTTTAGAGAGAAATCCTAGGAGAAGACCTGATTTCTAAAATCTGAATTTGAATCTTCTTCAATGGTTAATCACCATGAGGGAGATGATGTTGAAGGGGAAGAATAAAATATGGATCCAATGACTCTTTTACAGAGGCATATTGAAAGGCAGGTCCAACATCATGATAGACAGATACAAACTATAATACAGGCCATTACCCAACTCCAAAATGGGAGAGTAGACCACCCTCTTAGAGATTTCTACAATCCTTCTAATGCCCAACTTGAACCTTTAGTTAGGGTACCTCAGGTTGGGGATGATTTTTAACTTAAACCACAAATCATCAATCTAATTCCTCACTTCCATGGCCACAATTTTGATGACCCTTTGCACCACCTTGAAGAAATTCTACACATAGGAAGGACCTTTGGCCCTAGGAACATGAATGAAGATACTTTGATGATGAAAAGTTTCTCATTTTCCTTAAAAGATAAAGTTGCTTAATGGTTGAGGACTATTGGTAGACTAATCCTAACTTAGGAAGATTTGAGAAACACTTTTCTGAAGAAATTCTTTCCCATAGGAAAAACAAATGCCCTTAAATGTGCCATTACAACCTTTAAGTAGAACCAAGGGGAATAATTACATGAGACTTGGGAGAGATTTAATGACTTAACTAGGAAATGCCCTCATCATGGGATTCTCAAGTGGCACTTGGCTCATATTTTCTATTATGGGTTAAGTGACAACCTGAAGAATTTTGTTGATTTGGCGTGTGGGGGTAATTTCCTAAGTAAAGGTGCTGAGGGAGCCTTTGAATTATTTGAGAATATGAGTGAAAATTCTCTCAAAAATGCCCTAATGTCCGCTTCAATAGATCAAATCAACCAAGGAGCAAAGTTCATGAGATTAAGGATAATTCGAGTTCGATTGATTTAGAACTGATTGCATAATGATTAGATAAGGTGGAACTTGTTGGAAAAAGTGTAGATAATCTTGAAATGAGATTGGATCATATTTTGAAGGGCGAGAATTCCTTAGGTACACAATCTAATGTTAATCTGATGCTTACCCAAGGAAAGTCGATTTTAACCCGCACCCAAATCCCTACCCCCCTAGGTCAAGAATTAGTGCACAACATAAACGACCTGCCCATGCCTCCACCTATGAACTAGCTGTACTTGGACCCTTCTCTTTCTGGGTACCAAGGAGGGACCTTGATGCCCTCAAATTCTGAACTAAGCATCGCAATGCCTAATTATCCTGAGGATGTTAATGCACTTCAGGGATACACTAGAAATGATCCATATTCAAACACTTATAACCCTGGATGGCATAACCATCCTAAGTTTTCCTGGTCATGTTAGAAACGTGCCCAGGGTCCTAACTTGACTTGGTAGAATAATTATGGGCAGCCAAATAGGTACACACAACCATGAACTTACCAACCTCAGCCTACCCAGGAAGTCCACCCATTTGATCTGAGTTCAGTCCTCAAGGAAATGCAGGAAGTGAATTTAAGACATAGGGAAGAAATGAATCAATTGAGGACATAATTGATGGGACAATTGGACCAATTAGTAGATGCTAGACAACACGGGATGCTGCCATCCCAACCTGTCCCTAGCCCTAGAAACTTTAATAAGGTCCACCAAAACAACACATAGGAGCAACAAGCATATATGTTCAACCTGCTCCCCATCACCCCTGGCTTTGTTAACCCTAATCCTAACCAGGCTCAACCTATCTTGCAAACCCCACCTCAACCTTCTAACTATAATGCTTTTGCTGGTGCTGTAACTTTGAGAAGTGGGAAACAAATCTAAGATATTTACTCTTCCAAATCTAAATCTAATCAAGATCTTAAGGAGCCCAAATCTAACCTGGGAGACCAAGCTAATATGGAAGACAAGGATCAAGACCGGAACACTCATGATTTCTCTCAAGCATCCTTTTTTGAAGCCTTGAACAAACCTAGGAAAAAGAAAAACAATCCATCTGAGGAGTGACTTGATATTTTTGAACAAGTCTAGGTGAATATACCACTCTTAGAAGCAATTGAGAACGCCAGGCCAAATCATCTAAAAGGGTAGTGTTATATGAACAAGCTAGTGCAGTTATCCTTAAAACCCTACCCCAAAAACAAAAAGATCCTGGAGCCCCTTTGATTTCTTGTGTTATTGGAGATATTGTCTTTGATAGGGCTCTTTTAGATTTAGGTGCCTCCATCAATTTGATCCCCACAATGTTATATGAGAAATTTAACTTTGCAGAATTAAAATCTGTTGAGGTCATACTACAGCTGGCTGATCGATCTATGACCACACCACGGGGAATTATTGAGGATATAATTGTCAAGGTTCACGATTTTTATTTTCCTAGGAATTTCTTGGTCCTTGACATGGAGGTGACAGAAAATCTGAACAACACTCCAATAATTTTGGGAAGACCATTCTTAGCTACTACCAAGGCTAATATTGATTGTGAATCTGGCAGTATAGAAATTGAATTTGGGGACAAGAAGACAAGGAGTAATATTTTAAGGCCATCAAACAATTTGATGATTGTAGAATGATAGAAGATTCTGAGGATGTGAACCATAACGTTGAATGCTGTATGAACTTAGGAGTTTCCCAATTCGACCCTATAGGCCTTGATCCCCAAACCAATCAAGAGGTCAGTCACCCAATCACCTAGTTGATTCCAAGACCTCTTAAGAATAACTGTGATTTGCCTTTGGACCCCTTATCCCAAGGACCCAAACCTGAACTAAAACCTCTTCCTAATTATCTGAAGTATGCTTCTTGGGATCTTATCAGACTTATCTAGTGATCCTCAACTCTTATCTAACCCAAACTTAGGAAAATCAATTAATTCAAGTTTTGGGAAGAAATAATAAGACAATTGGTTGGATATTGGATGATCTGAAGGGAATTAGTCCTACTTTCTGCACCCACAGAATATATGTCGAGGACATATCTAAACCCTCCTGGGAAATGTAGAGATGATTGAATCCTAATATTTCGGAGGTTGTGAAAAAGGAGATGATTAAGTGGTTAGATGCGGGAATAATCTACCCAATCTCTGATAGCTTGTGGATTAGTCCTGTACAAGTGGTTCTTAAGAAAGTTGAGCTGACTGTGATTACTATGATAATGGAGAATTGATTCCAACCTGCACAACTTCCTCTTGGAGAGTTTGTATCGATTGTAGGAAGCTGAATAATGCAACTAAGAAAGACCACTTTCCACTTCTTGTCATTGATCAGATTCTTGAAAGGCTAGCCGGCTAAAAGTTTTTCTGTTTCTTGGATGGCTACTCTGGCTACAATCAAGTAGCTATCCACCCTAACTATCAAGAGAAAACCACCTTCACATGTCCTTATATAACCTTCGCATTTCGTAGGTTGCTTTTTGGCTTATGCAATGCACCAGCGACTTTTCCAAGGTGCATGCTTGCAATCTTTTCAGACATGGTGGGTGATTTTATGGAAATCTTTATGGATTATTTTTCTGTGTTCGAGGACTCCTTTGAATCTTGTCTGATTAATCTGGGGAAAACTTTACAAAAGTGCATAGAGCTAAATCTTATCCAATCTTGGGAAAAGAGCCACTTCATGGTTAGGGAAGGCATTGCCCTTGGCCATGTTATGTCTAAAAGAGGAATTAAAGTGGATAAAGCCAAGGTAGACACTATCATAAAACTCCTGCCACCTTTAACGGTTAAACAAGTGAGATCATTTCTTGGACTTGTAGGATTTTACCGTCGATTCATTAAGGATTTTTTTAAGGTGGCAAGGCCTTTAAGTAATCTACTGGTGAAAGATTGAACCTTCGATTTTGATTCAAATTGCTTAAGGGATTTTAATCTATTAAAGGAGGCCATTATGCAATCACCTATCCTACAATCTCCTAATTGGGATCACCCGTTCAAAATCATGACTGACGCTTCTGATTTTGCTATTGGTGCGATCTTGGGAAAAAAGATTGATAAGAAACCCTCCGTGATTTACTATGCTAGTAAAACTCTTAATGAGGTTCAAAAGAATTATAACACTACAGAAAAAGAGTTGCTAGCAGTAGTGTTTGCTCTAGAGAAGTTTCGACCCTATCTACTTGGATCTCATGTCACAATTTTCACAGGTCATACTGCATTAAGGCACTTGATGTCTAAGAAGGATGCAAAACCCATATTAATCAGATGGATCCTTCTACTCCAAGAATTTAATTTAGAAATCAAAGATAAATCTGGTGCCCAAATTGTAGTAGCAGATCATCTTTCCAGAATCCTTGTAGAATTTACAACTCCTCAATTTTCTAGTTCATTCCTTGATGAGATTCTTTTGGCTATCTGTAAACTACCTTGGTTTGCAGACATTGTTAACTATTTGGCAATCGAAAAAGTACCCATGGATTGGCCTAAGCATAGGCATGATAAGTTAATTTTTGATGCCAAATACTACTTTTGGGAAGACCCAGAACTATTTAAAATATGCACGGATCAAGTTATTCGCCGTTGTGTTCCAGATGAGGAGATCACAAGTGTGCTAGAATTTTGTCATACTTTTGCTTGTGGAGATCACTTCTTAGGAAAAAAAGATGGCAGCTAAAGTGCTGCAAAGTGGATTATATTGGTCGTCTTTATTCCACAACTCATTTAATATATGTTGGTCATCTAGTAAATGCCAAACCTTGGGAAACATGACCAGGAAGGGCATGATGCCCCCTAATCCAATCCTTGAAATTGAAATCTTTTATGTTTGGGACATTGATTTTATGGGACCTTTTATCAATTCCTTTGGGTACTTGTACATACTCGTTGCAGTTGATTATGTATCCAAATGGATTGAAGCCATCCCAACCCGAACAAATGACCACAGGGTGGTCATGGACTTTGTAATGAAAAATATCTTTAGCCGGTTCGGTGTACCAAAGGCTCTGATTAGTGATGGTGGGTCTCATTTTACTCATAACCAATTCAGGACCTTGTTGACTAAGTATGGAGTCACTCATAAAATCTTTACTCCATATCATCCACAGGCCAACGGATGAGCTGAAATTTCCAATCAGGAAATTAAGAAAATCCTTCAAAAGACGGTCCACCCGGATCAGAAGGATTAGTCTACAAAATTGGATGATGCTCTCTAGGCCTATCGGACTGTGTATAAGACCCCGATTGGAATGTCTCCATTTTGTTTGGTCTATGGAAAATCTTGTCATTTACCAGTTGAACTTGAACGTAAAGCTTATTGGGCAATAAGGAGTTTTAATCTGAATCTTGATCAATCTGGATGACAAAGGAAACTCCAATTGACTGAATTGGAGGAAATTCAAAACGACGCTTATGATAGTGCAAGACTTTATAAGAATAGGACAAAAGCTTTACATGACAAATATATTTCCCGCAAAAGCTTTGTCCTTGATCAGAAAGTTTAGCTATTTGATATGCGCTTGAAGCTCTTTCCAGGAAAATTAAGATCAAAGTGGACATGTCCTTTTATTGTGAGAAAGATTTTCCCTCATGGAGCTATTCTAATTCTGGGTCCCAAGACTGGCTAGGAAACTAAGGTCAATGGTCAGAGGCTAAAGCCTTATATTAGTCAGTATCTTGATCTTAATTCCTACTCCTGGAATTATGTTAGAGCTGAACTAAGTCTGGCAAATGACATTAACATAGTGTTGATTAGGAGGCAACCTGGTATTTTGTACAGGTAATATTCATTTTTGTCTGTCCAAGCTGAACAGGATTAACAAGATCAGTCAGGTGATATCCCCTTCTCTTGCTTATTACATTTTGATTTTCCTGCATACATTTCAATGAGGACATTGTAATAAATAGGCATGGGGGGGTGGACATTGCATGTTTTATTTTTGTGTCAGCTAATCTTGTCAGAACTTATAAATAACATTTAACAAAAAAACCATTTATACATGTTACATCCATGCATAAAGTATTTTTACCAAGGAGGTTTTATTGGGGATTTTCTTCTAGAATTGTTTCTTAATTTAGAATCTAGTAAAATTATTTCACTTTCACGTAGACTTTGCAATGGATCCTTTATGAAAACTAATAGACATTTTTAGTTTGTCGAGGAGAGCATTACTTTTTTTCCTGAACCCTTGGATAGTTAGGGAGTCAGGCAAACTATCTTTCGTTAGATCCACCAAACAGTTGTGAGGTGAGAGTAGAGTGTCTATTGGTGCTCTAGGTCTAATGCGAGAACTCTTAAGTTCTAGATAATTGGATAATGATACTTCAGAGTTAGGCATAGTATTTGCTCTTAGTTCCTGCGTACAAACATTTTGTGAATTCCTGAGAGCCACCAAATAAGACAAATACACAAAGATCTAGTTTTAATAAAACTATGACTAAGATGGATGGTTACGACCATCCTTTATAGCATCCTCAACTGAAGGAGGGTATTGGTACTAAAGGTCAGAAGTACGTTGTCCTATCCATCCCTTTCCGGTGTTGAGAGTAGGCACGTCAACCAAATAAGCCACATAATGTCCTCTTGAACACCATCATTCCCCAAAAATGCCTCTTAAATAAAGTTTGTGTTGTGTTATGTTGTGTTGGTATTTAATGAAAAAAAAAAGAGAGAAAGAGAAAAAGAAAAGAAATATATATATATATATATATATATATATATATATATATTTGCAAAAACAAATTCGAGTTTAGACTTTAGTTTATGTATGAGTCAATTTCATTGAGGTAAGAAAACACCCATTGCATTCCACCAAATATGATCCTTATCTATTTTTTCGGTATTGTTGACCGCCTGAATACTGGCTGAAGGATTCTGACTTAGTTGTAGGGTTATCAGAATTATAATCGAAGTGTTGATGCCATGTAAGCCCACCAAATATTAAGTGCTTCTACAAACCTGGTGAGATCGTGAGCTCTCCAAAAAAAAAAAAAAAAGAGAGAGAAAGCGAGCGTAAAGGAACTCAAAGGGAGCATAGTTTTGAGCCTATCTTTGAGTTGACTTGTTTGATGATCTAGAGATCTAGAGTATGTAGTAATAGGCTACGTGTAGCACCAGATGTGTGTGAGCCAAATATGGAACCATTTGACGTAGGCATCTTCTACTTAAGCCAAAAAGCCAGGGTTAAATCGCAGATTAATTGCTATGTTATCCCCGAGGGAAGAAGTTTTCCTATCTTGATAGAATTTTTACCAAGGGTCAAGTGCGAACTTTAAATGTAGGTTGACTTTCCACTTGGATTCATTGTTTAGGCTACTATTACATCATTCACATTCATCTGGATCTCTAAATTTTTGGAAGACAAGAAGAAATCTTTTGTCAAACCCTTGATGAGAAGGAATAAGCAGTCCTTTGGGGGCTAAGTTGTAATTAGCATGGATCATACATTTTGCATTCATTTTTCATTCTTGCATTTGCTAAGGGACTAGCAAAAGATAGGTATGGAGGTGTGATAACAGCTTAATTTATTAACCTAATTGGCTTAATCTAGGGTTAGCTCCTTTGTAAAATCATACATTTAGAATGTGAATATTGCATTTAGAGCTTGCATGCCTATTGTATGCATTGTGTTTATTGTTGGCCTAATTATCTAATTTTAGTCTTTGTGAATAATGTAGGTAAAGGACGTAGAATGACTTGAAGCCATGCAGAATACAAGCGAGATGGAAGATAAAGCTACAAAGCTTGGAGCTGGTTGAAGACCAAGACTTGATTAAGGAAGAAATGAAGATCCAATTAAAGAAGAAGAGAGAGAGGGACTAGGATAACCTAACCCTACCCTTAGAACCTTAGGATACCCTTATCCCAACTCCCATCCTTAGGATAGCTCAAATTGGATAAGTGAGCTCAAAAGCCAAAATCATGGATAACACTATCCATGATCTTGACCCTTTATCTGCAAAGTTGTCCTACTATCTAGGAACCTATTCAACCTAGCAAGGTCCCAGCTGACCTGCATGGAAGGATCAAGGGCAAAGAACTCCATTATGGCATCAGGATCCCTCTCAAGCATGAGAGCACCTTCCAGCTCCTAGATCTTCCTAGACCCCTCTGCAAGCTAACGGGTCATGATGAGGTCCCACCTCGTCTCCTAAGCCATCGCATCCGCCTTCTCCTGTGCCTCTTTGGCCTTGGTGAGACCATCCTACACACTGCTCAGGAGAAGGTGCTCTTCCTCCAGGGACCTGTCATACTCCTCCAGGGCGGAAGAGGCACGTTTTAAACACCAACACCTCTTCCTTCAGGGAGGAGAGGTTGGTGATGGCACCCTCGAGCTTGTCATATAACTTCCCTATCTTCTCGAGATCCTTCTCGTGGATCTTCCCAAGGGAGTCGTCTAGCTTGGCGGCCATCTTCCTGGCCAACCTTAGCCAAAGTCTGGCGACGTCTACCTTGTTGCACGAATGAAGTGGGCAGGGATATCCCCAAAGGAATTCACCCTCTTGTTGGCCTCCTTTGGCTCCTTCTTTGCCTTCTGACAAGTGGCGTTGGCATTTGCTAGCTTGCGAATGAAATTCCGTTGCTTCGCTTGGGCGCTAACTACCCATTTTGCTGCCAGGCCTACCGCCATGGTAGGGGTGCTAAAGCTGGGCTCAGAGAAAGATTCAGTCATTATAAAGCCGGGAATGAATTTCAGCCCTAGAGTATCCACCTGCACAGCAACAAAATGGGGAGTGTTGGAACATATGAAGAAAGTACCATTAGGATACATACTTTGAAAATGACTTTCCACCCAAAGATAATAAAAGTAAATGTTATTCAGGTTAATCCTCTCGTTGGGAGGGTTAGCCCAGGTCATGGCATCTTGAAGATGTTGAAGCACTTGCCTCTCCTGGTCGGCCAAGGTAGAGTCGATGCCTTGGGCTTGAGGATCAAGGAACTCCTGGGAGTTGGAGATGGGCTGCAGGACGCGACGGCTTGCAGAGTGGCAGAGAGATCACGGCTAGGAGGTGTCACCTGAAGTGTGATTTGGACAGAGCTAGCGCTCCTCTTCTTGGAAGCTATAGGTCTACCCATGCCCTGAGAACTAGCAAGAGTGCTAGTTCCAGGGGCTCTAGTCGTGGGTTGCAGTGGCTCAAATAAGCTGCTGACTGCAACACTTCCCCCCGTGGCTGCTTTCTTGGCCACATGGGCGAATGCGGTAGGAGTATCGACGAAGTAGGCAAAAAACCTTCCTACCCTCCTTCGTCCCATTAAGTGGGGACCTCCACACCTCCAACCCTTGTCGAGGTTGGTTGACGAGAAGACGAGGAGAGAATGCCTCCCTTGCCACCCATCTCTTCAGAACCAGAAGAGAAGTGCACAACGCTCGTGTGTCTCCTCCTAGGTTGAAGGGGCATCTCCTCTAAGCTAGAGGATTCCTCCTTTTCTTTCCTCTTGGTTTCCTAGCAGCGAGGGGGCTGGCTGCTTTCACTCACCACCTATGACTTGCGCTTCACCACCTCCTACTTAGCCCCGTGAGAGCTCCTCAAGTGTCGTCTTGGGGTGTCTGGCCTAACGAATCGCCCGAAAGCTGCAATAGTAAAAGAATAAGCGGTTAACGTCAAATACAAGCTAAAATGGTCAAAGCCACCTACCCATTACTTACATGGCATGGGGTAGGAATCCTTCACCCACATGAGGGCCACCTGCATGTCTAACTGCCTCAACTTAGAATGGGCTATAGGCCCAAAGTCAATTATTTTGTTGGCATCCTCCTCCGCATCTAGGTCAAGCTCGTTGGGGCCAGGTGGCAAGTCTTTTGCAGGTGGATTCTTCCAAGAGTTGGGGACTTCTAACTTCTCCACATTACGGAGAAGGAAAAAATGATGGTCCTGCCTCTTTAAACAATCCGACAAGTCAGTTATTCTATATTTAGTCCGCCTGCTATACAAAGTGTAGGTCCCAGAGGGTGGCTTGTCCCTCTTCACTTTTAGGAGCATTGATCTAAAAAGGAGGTGGAAAAGCCCCATTCGAGGGCGAATGCCCAGTTGGAAGCAAAGAATAGTAAAAACATTCAAGATCTGCCATCGGTTAAGGCTAAGTTGGGAAGGAGTGAGGTGGTAGCATAAAAGGAAAGATGTCAAAAAAGGCTTCAAAGGAACCCTAAGGTGATTTTCAATGGTGTATTTACAAACAACAAAAGAATCATCTCTGGCCAAGGCACATTGGTTGGTTAACATCCTCCGTACCTGGAACTAGACGTTCCTAAGTCCATATTCCCTAAAAAATCCTTAAATAGCAGGTTTACTACTAAAAGCAGACTTGAAGGTGTATAACCCAAATGTCTCGTTAGAGAGACGAGGGGTAGAGGAAGATGTCTCACCTTTCCCAAAGATGCTCGACATCTTTCGCAAACTAAAGAGCTCTGATGGTGAAATCCTTCCCTCTTTGACGGAATCACTCCTCTGGGGATGGCGGCACTTGCGCTGCTTAGGGTTTTGTTTGCCTTGTAACAGAAACATGGGGTAGGGGCATTTACTGCCCAACTATCCCCTATTTATAACCGAGGATGCATGCGGACCCTAGCGCTATTACATCCTGATAATTACCAGGCGCAATTAATGCTTCTGCACACGTAATTAGTACGACGTGATTCGAATGATAGGCGCAAACCCCATAATCCATCTCGACTATCAGGATGCAATTATGTCATGAATAAAGTGACAAAATTATGCCTGCAGTGATTGGTCATCACTTGCGAAAGGCGATGCTTACATCATACAATTAAATGCCCAGGTAGATGGCCTCTTAAGGCCAAGGGAAAATCAGGCGGTGACATGCCTATTCTTCTCTAAAACAAACAGGAGGTGATATGCCTGCAACTTGAGCACATGGTGCCTTGCCCGCCTCAATCAGTGCTTATCAGGAAGACGGGTGACACTCCACCTTCCTGTGTAACTCACTAATAAATAAGCTTTGATCTATCCATTAAACTGATTGGCAACTAATTACCCGCCAGCATGCAATATAGGATTTGTGGTTGGTTCTCAATGATGGGACTATTGGGAAGCCACTTGACCCATCATTAGGGACATCATGGTATGCACGAAGTAAAAATAATTCTACTCTCTCCATCGACAAACTTAGACAAAGAGAGTTGAGGCAATTGATGAGGGGCGCAAAATCACCTCACAAGTCAGGCCGTGCAGAGGATCCGGCTGCCCACCAAATAGTGAAAATCCAACACCTTGGGGTGGACCCGTTTACCCGGGTCTAAGCACCTGACAAAATGATGGGTCTCTCTAGGTCTAAAGAACCACCAACTGATAGGCTTGTCACCATCACCAAGAAGGGATTTTGCAAAGCACGACATTGACTTATGATTGCTTGTCGGTTACTACGCGACATGCTATTTTTAGTAGAGTCCCGAGATTGTGGGAATAGAAAAAGAGGCCCATAACCGAGGGAAGTCCACCCTATAAATACTATGGATGGGCTAGCTTTTATTTTTTATGTAATCAAAGAGAGAGCAACAGAGTTTGTACCCCTCAAATACTAGTGCAAACTGGGAGCATCATCCTCCCCCTAGACGTACACCTTTTCTCTGGTGGAACTGGGTCATCAAACCTCATGTGTGCATCTCTTTGCGATTGTTTGTTGATTCAAGGTTCCTATTCTAGGGGCCTCAATCATTGTCTCTCTGATTACGTAAAAACAAAAGATAGTCCACCCTTAGTATTTATGGGGTGATTTTTCTCCCCTCATCACCCCCCAAGTAGGGGTTCATCAACGAAAGCCCTCTTAGTGGAGGTGGAGTGGAGTGGAGGGCTTGGTAGGACGTGGCCTCCATCTCCACCATGGGGATTAAGGTTTAGTATTTGCTTTGCAGGTCCTAAAAGCATCATTTTAGTCACCTTATCGATTTGCCTAGCATTCGTGAGTGAGCAAAACCACTACGTGTAGCTCCTACTACAGGTGCATTTGGGGGAAGGTGATCAGGCCACACAGTAATATGAAGTTCAAATCAAATCTGCTTGTACTTACCAATTGTTTCTTTATTTTTGGTTCCTTTATTACTTTATTGTGCTTTATCTTTATTTGCACTTATCCTTTTAGTGGTTTTGATATTGCCATTGTTGTTGCCAGGGAATATATAAGGTGATGGTTATCATCTCTCCTAGCAACATTTAAGTTTAGTGATTATGATGGCGCATTATTTCATTAAAAAATGATAGTAGCAACCATACTGCAAGATCCATAAGTGAAGATTTTGTAGATACTAATTGATGAGGGACTCATCATGTCTCCTAATTCACACAAATAAGCCAGTTTACCTAGTTAATTAGTTAATAATATCATAAAAATAGGGTTAATTAGTAACAAAGTTAATATTGTATAAGAACCTTAATTATATGTTAAGCTTAATTATTATTTAATAAGCATTATGTTATATTTAATTAATAATAATGACTTAAATCTAATCATTTAGCTATTTATAATTAAGCTTATATATATTGTATAGTATAAGTTAACAATATAAGAAATAATGTTAATCATTAAATTAAATAATGTATAAAGTGGAAAAAATGTAATGTCAAGCCATAAATATATTATTTAATATTTATTTAACTTATATTAAAAAGTTGGAAAAGAAAGAAATCAATTTACATATTTAAATTTAAGGTTTGCATTTTGGTCCTTGGAATTTATTTCAATTAAGTCTTTTTTTATTTCACTTAGGTCCTTTTATATTTTCAATCAGGTCCTCTGACCACTTTCTTCTTCATTTCTTCTTCTCTTTCGATAGTCAGTGACGACCGGTGAACTTTCGTCTCCGATGAAATGACCCTTCTTAAGGGTCCTTGTGATATTTTCAGACTTTCGTGATATTTTCACGTGCTTAAATGGACACCCGAGGGTTGTCTTGAAAATTTCTAGACCTCGAGGGTTCCATCGCAAATTTTACATGTTATTTACGACACCGAATGGGTCTGGGGAGGGGGTGTGTGTGCGCAATTTCAACGCATTAGGAAACATCGTAGGGGCCCCTGCATCCTTGTTTTCCCCATTAAGGGGCTAGATAAAATTGTTACACCCTTAGTTTTGGCTCTAGGGGAGCCCTCACGCAAGAAGCAAACCTAGGGGTGGAAAATTCCAATTTTTCCCTACACCACTTAACCTTGGGCCCTCCCTATTTAAACCCTCTCCTTGAGGAACCCCCCTGCCTCTTCTTTTTTTTGCTCGATTCCAGGGGAGCACCTTGGGCGACGCACTGCCATCCTCTATTGCAGTGAGGACCAAGAGAGAGAGAGAGAAAGAGAGGGTGAGGAGCAGCGTTTGTGTGGTGGTAGGGGAGAGCCTTGTCCCACTCAATGTCAGCATGTGTGGGAGGAGCAACTCCTGGGGGCCCACACCTACTTGGGCTGACATGCGCGTGTGAACCGAGGAGGAGGGTGCACAGTGAGAGCCATTAGGCTTGTGGGGAGGCACGCAGGGAGCGTTGGGAGTTGCGTGGGCACGTGGAGTAATGATTGAGCAGCAATTATAGGACCTAATTGACCTAAATTAAGTTAGATCTTAACATAATTGTAGAATAACTCATGCATTAGCTGCATACTTTGCATCTTTACTGCTTTACCTACATATTTCTACAATAATGTCAATTTTCTATACTAATTACTGTATTATTTGGTTTTCAGGTAATAAGAAGCTCAAAAGATGATTTGAAGCGAGATAGAGGCCAGAGTTGGAGTTGAAGCTCTGGAATAAAGCTACAAATAAGGTAGTGTACGAGAGGTATACTATGCTACTTATAAGATTTTAATGTTAGAATTAAAATATGAACACTAGGACATCTCTACACCTATCCCTAGCCTTAGGATAACCTTATCCACCTTTCTAAACCCTGGCCATCTTATTAGGTGACCTTAACCTAGAACACATCAAAACCTACATTCCAACCCACCTTTGGACTTCCAGACAATGTGTCAGATGCCCAATTTCTGTAAAAACCCAAGACAGAACCTGACACCCATATTGACTCAGTATTGGACGTCCAAATTAAGACTTCAGACTTTTGATTTTGAAGTGTAAGTTGTCTGATCTTAAAATTAGATGTCTGGAAGTAGCCTCCAGATGCTATTTTTGGATTTAAGGCTAGACCTTAACTTTTAAGGCCTAGAAACACTACCCTACACCCTAGGACACCTAATTTAAGGTACCCCAAGCCTAGTACACTATCCTAAGACCCTTCTAAGAACCTAGATAGGTTCTCACTAAACCCAATTGACTCAAATCAAGTTAATTACCTTCTTCCTAGTCAATTGGACTCATGGAGTCCAATTGAGCTCAATTCTCAACCCATACAAGTCTAATTGGACTCAGTCAGAGTCCAATTAACTCACACCTAATTTAATTGGGAACTCTCTCTCCTAATTACACACACATTGAATCAATTAAACTTAGCTAACTTTAATTGGATCAATCACCTTAGCCAAAGGTTATATGAACCTATTTTTAGAAACCTATCTAAACCCAATTACCTAGACCTATAGGACTTAACCTAGACCACCTAGCCACCACCCAAAGTCACGCACACATACACACCACTACCACTTGGTCATCCACTCTAGAGTCTTCTAGAGTGGTCTTCCAAGTGACGCCATGAGTCCACAACTTCCTCCCTTGAAAAGTGGATCTAAGAAGACCCACTCTTCAACAATTTTAGTCTCCACCTATGAGGCTCTCTAGAATCTTCTATGGTTCTCTAGAGAAGCCACTTGAAGACCCTCCAAGTCTATGAAAAGGCCACCTTGGATGGCCAACCCTCCTATCTTGGACCCCTATCTAGATGCCATCTCCATGAGCACCACCTTCACAAGCTCCACTCCTCCATAGCATCATTCAGCGTCCAAGACCAACATCTCCACCACCTCTCAAGAGGCCAGCCAACATACCTTGGTCGTCCCTCCCCTCCTACCACCTCAAGCCACACGGCCACCAGAGACCACCTCTAGTGCCTGCCCTTCTCGTAGAGAAATCATTCTTCATGTTTTATTTCGCATTAATCTCTTGCTAGTAGCGTAGTAATATCAATCTCCTAGAGTGCATACATATTCTCCTCAAGATCCATGCGTGTAGCTCTTTTCTGTTAACTTAGATTTCATTTGCATGTACAAGCATTCCACTAGTGGCAATTGTAAAAACTTAATGATGTGATTAAATGAAATAAAGTTGCCTGTTATATCTTCTTGGATCATATATTTCCTTTTTGCAAATAAAAATGTCGGTTTCGAAGGATATTGAGGATTTAATGATAAATAAATTTTCTATTGGTCGACATTGAGTAGTTAAAGTCGTGTGCACAGAGACACATACCTTCACATTCGTTCTTTACTTGACTCATGTGCATGTTTTACGCGTAAACAATGCCACCAGTGGCTTGTATATTCATACTTTAAACATGGGACTACAATTTTGAGCGAGTAGAGTGAGAAGAAAATCAGAATCAATTTCGTAAAACACACCTTCCTACGATCGACTGGGACTCACATCTCATTATAAATATTTTTGTTTGAATCGGAATCACAATTATACTATGACGTTTAATCAATTTCCGATTTCAAGACCCAACAAGTGGCTTGACCAGTCCGGCTAGACCAAACCGGTCTAGCACCGGTTCACGTGGATAGAGCACCTTTCCTTGGCCATTTAGGGTTCGTTGGAGCTCCAAATCATGCAAGTGAGGTACCATTGGAAAGCCCTTCTAATTTCCCATCTTTTGACACCCCTGTTGGTACATTTTGAACATGTTAGAGGGCTTGAAAGATTAGATAACGTCCTTAGCACCCCTCCATGATATTTTGGGTGTTCTAGGCCTTGCGTCCGAGAGAGGCATGCTACACGGTGAAGAATGCGCAACGCCTATTGGGAGGTTCAAGCCAGCCATCGTGTTCCTAATCCCCTCGGAATGTTCTGGTAGAGTGGTCTTGTTCATTACCCCCTTACATAGTTAAGTTTAGTTACATTTTACCTTGGCTGATGGCTATTGTGGGTGGTTGTTGTTTGCACTTGTTATCTCTAATTATTGAGCATCATGCATTTAGCATGGATGAGACCCTAGTTGGGTCATATCATGTTCGGCCCTAAATGGGCGAGGTACAACTTTTATGTACACATGTGATTGGCACTCTATTTGAATCGTGTGGAATGTCTACCAAGTAGTCTTTATAGCAACCCCAGTAGAGTTTTTATATCTAAACCTTAAAATGGAAAACTCGATGCACTTCCTAATCACATCGCATGCTTGATTAAATTATTCTATTATGAATGCCAATTACTCATATGATATCATGGACCATGACCGATATAAAATAAACCACTGAAATGGATGATGCTGATAGTGTTAGCAACCACTTAGGATTTGATCTCGAATCCTACGGACAACTAGAAATATTTCTTGTTGTGTCGAGAGATGAAATGTGCGAACTCATTAGTAATCAAATTAGGGATGGATTTTTTGAACCCTAAGGCAAAAATATAGATGCCATAAGTATGAAATGGATCCTTAATAGTAACGACGAGATGGAAATGGAAAAGTGGGGGCCCAAGTGGCCAAGTGTTGGTCTTAGTGAGACGATGAGCTAGCCCTCGGGTACACACGTGTACCAAGGAGAGCTGACAATCCCATAGTGTAGGAAGAGAGCTGAACTACTTGGGTAGGGGCCCGTGGTAGGTACGACCTTCCTACATTGATTTCTGTTGGGCCCATAGGACCAACTGGGATAGTCGGGTGAGGCTACATAGGCTTGTGAGGGGTGCGGCCCCTGCTCGGTTCTGTGTTGTACGGTTTAGCACACACCTATTAGTGGAAATGACTGAACGCATGCCAGTGTGGGGTAGCCCCTCGTGTGTTTATCACGCATGCTGTAGTCACCGTTACGCTGCGACCATGACCCCGGGGTGACAAACCAGGTGTAGAACGGACACGGGGTGCCCTCTCAGCTAGGAAAGCGCCACGTGTGCATCCTGCATTGTACGGATACCGTAACAAGATTGTTCCTCTTGGGAACATGTGAATAAAGAGGAAGTGTGACCCGATGCTATTGTGCGTTGGAAAACAAATAACGAGTAGTTAATGGGCCATTAAAATATATTAAATGCCTGCAGAACTATTTCTTAATTCCTTTCAGTTTTGTTTACACATTTACCATACTCTTACCACTCTACTTAGATTATTGCTAACACCTATTGTTTGTACCCAGGTCAGGGGATTGAGCATCCTTCTCCACCGACTGCAGAGAGAGTTGGGCCTAGCCAAGCCTAGCCTTAGATTAGCTGTGGTTCTTTTCTGCTGCAGTATGTTCTTATTCCCTATTGTAGTGACTATCTAGATTTAGAACTACTAGTTTTTGTTTCCGTGCTGTTATCGTCTATTGTGATGTCTATGTTGGAACTCTACTTTTATTTCTTGGTATGGAGGCTAGTGCATGGACCTTGTTTTCTTTTCCTTTTGTCATTTAATTATTTTCTCGCTATAGTGTATGTGTGAAAATGTTATGGTTTTGGTTTATTTCGCCTTGGACAACCAGGTCCTGACGCAGCCTGACCTAGCTCCCATGTGGAGGTAGATCAGGTCGTAACATCTGACCCGATCCTTAGCCAGACATCGGACGACCATCCTTAGATTCCTTCATCGGCAAGCTATCTTGTAACAAACCTTTTGATCCGACAGTTTGGATGTGCCGTTAACAACCTATTGCCACGTGGACAACCTCATTGTCATCGGAGACGACAATGGAGGTTTTGATGAAGCTAGACCACCTCATGTCCAGATTCTTCTTCCCTGAGCTTCTTTGATAGCTACAAATAGCCATCTACTCCTCTGATTACAAGGATCAGTTCCCTTCCTTTTTGCTCCATCATAACCTGTCAGCAGGCGTTCGTCTAACTTTGGCGAGTCTTCTCACTTCACTTTTGGGCTTTCTCTGGAAGTGAAGCTGCCTCTCTCACCCCTTCTTCCTCTCCTCCGTTTTACCAATGGTGGAAGAGTGCTCATCTTCCTCCCTAGCTTGCGTTCGATCGTCGTCGGCTCTTCTCTCACCTTAACTAATTTCTTCTCAGCTTCGACATGCCAAAATCGAAGCTCCTCTCACCATTTCCTCCAAGTAACAGTAGATCTAGCATAGTTTAGTTGTCTTTTTTTAGTTTTAGATAATTAATTAGGTAGATTAGCCTTAGGATAGCTCCATACTTCTTACTTAATTCTCCATCTCTGACAAGCTTAATCCAGCCTTGTCTGACCTTCGATTTACTAGATCTTTCACCTGATCTCCTTTCCCTCCACTTCATGAACATCTTCCACTTCTCTTTTCCCTCGATCACTCACATATCATCATAAAATTCCTAATCTTCATTCAACATCGGACTTTGCTATCCATGGTGGAGATCTGGTGAGTTCTTACCACTTAATTAATCACCTTTTCACCTTTTCCTTAACTTAAAATTACTTTGCCTCAGTTTATTATTTGATTCATTGATCTAAACATTCTAATGAACTCGATTTTTATTTATAATGGATTTGAGTTTGTTACACTTCTAGATGTCTCATCTGTTCAAATTAATGTGTTCCTGAGCTCCACAAGAAGCTTAGAATGTTTTTAAACCTGTCTTGTTGTGTTTCATTGAGATTTGATCTCTGATCACTATTTCTGACCTTTATCGGAGCTTTGATGAGTTCCAGCAATTCTAATAATGAGAAGAAATGCTTGAACTTGATTTTATTGATCTTAAATCGCATCAAAAGACTCTTGTGAATAATTTGCAAGCATTTAGCGAGAATTTTATTGATTGAATCTCCTTGAGAGTTCTCATCTTCTTTAGCTCCAGCAGAGCCATGTAGAGTTGCTCCTTCCTCTTTTGATCCACTAATTAGGTCTATAAGCTTCAACATATTAAGCTTTGTTCAGAACACTTGTCCTTTTGTATGTTAGATGTCCAGATTGTTCTGTCAATCAAACGCACTTTATCGCTCAAGTGACATACCTGGGAAGGGTCTTTTACTGATTAATTTATCTATTTTATGAGTCCAACGAGTTCTTGAGTCAATTTTGAGTCAATCTGGGTTGTTAGATTGATTAGAATCAATTCTGGGATCAGAGTCAACTTTTCACCTAATCTTGTCAACACGCGATTGTTGGTGCTAGAGCACCACGATCATTTGTTTTGATGATAACAAAACACGTGTCATTTAACATTTGCACTTTGAGTCCTAGATTTCAGGTCAATCGCAAATGGATACGTGATTAGACGGAGTTCGAGCTCGCATCCAGGACGGATTGGAGGAGCTCGATGGAAAACAGAGGAGATTCGCGAGGAGCGATAGATTGAAGAAGGAAGGAGATGAAGGATAGGATAGATTTCCTTCTCTTGTACTCCTTGTATTTTTCGTTTCTTCTGTTGCTCTTTATTTTTGTTACTTCGATTCATGTTAAAGAGCCTCAAAGTACCCTAACAGTAGTCCTAGGAACACCCGCATAACCCTAGGGTACTTAGGTTTTCTGTAGAATACTTAGAAAACCAATATAGGGTTCAAACAGAGTTTCCAGACGTCTAATTCCCAAATCAGACGTCTAATTCCCAAATCAGACGTCTGATAAAGTATTTTAAGACGTCTGACTGTTGTTTCAGACGTCTGATAACTATTAGGCTGGACTTAGTATTCTGTCTGATGAAATCAGACGTCCAGACCTTAGTCCAGACGTCTTAGAAGACGTCTGATGTTTTTTGCTAGATGTCTAATTAGTGGACCGTTGGCTCTCTTGACATACACTCAAGGATATGACCGTTAGAGCCTTATCAGACGTCCTTAAGCCCTTCCAGACGTCTGATAATTGACCGTTTTGCCTCGACTGACCCGAAAATCTCTTCTCAGAGATTTTCTAGCCATTGCAAATCCATTCCCACGAAAAAGTAGGTTTCCAGACGTCCAGACATAGTGCCAGACGTCCTGTATGTCGTCTGATGGACTTGCACAAGAACCCTGTTTAGATCTGATTCAAGTCAGGAAGGAACCCGCCCGAAATCAGACGTCTGACTTTAAATCAGATGTCTTAAAGTGGTCTTCCAGACGTCTGATGCCAGAATTAGACGTCTGATTACCCTGTCAAGTGTAATCATTGTCCTGATTTCGGCCTGATTCTTTTGGGCTTTGCACCCAACGGATATGGAAGCTTTTCCAAGCCTTCCAAAGCCTTCCTAGGGCCTCTATAAATAGAGGGGAGCCTTTGCAACACAAAAAATATACCAAGAGAAACACAAGACACACCTAAGCAACTTAGTTCCACTCTTTTGTCCAAGAGAAGCCCTTGCTCTCCAAGCTCTAGTTCCATTCATCTTGAGAGCATCAAGCTTCGCGCACTTGCTCTCCCGCCGTAGTTCACGAGAGCGAAGTTGCGCCGTCGCGTGGCTCATGCACCGCGTCATCAACTTGACGCACTCCTTGCAAAGGGGAGTTTCCTAATTCCTATAGAAGCTAGGTTTAAAATTACTTTGTTGGCTCTATAGGATTACTTGTTTATTTTATCTTTGTTATTTGGTTGGGTATTCGCTTTGCGAATTCCCGTCTCCTTCGCGAGACAAAATCCTTCTCGTGGAGAGAAGGGGTTGAGGTATGCTACCCTCGTTTAAGTAGCGTGGTTGTATTTGAGGTTGAATCACCCTCGTTTAAAGTGATTCGCTTAGTGGATTTTTATCAACTTGGTTGATCGGAAAATCCTAACTCGAGAGGGTTAGGTGGTGGTTTTCACCCGATTTGGGTTTCCACCTAAAAAATACTTGTGTACTTGTGTGATTGTCTATTTTGTGAGATTGTTTATATTTATTTCCGCAATTATTACGTCATCGCAATTATTCCGCAATTTTGAGTCAATTTGGGTTGTTAGATTGATTAGAATCAATTTTGGGATCAGAGTCAAATTTTCACCTAATCTTGTCAACACGCGGCGATCACCTTGAGAGCCCACAACTTCTGAGCTTGAGTTTAAGAGCTGCACTACATTCCTAGGATTATTAGGAGTTGATTAGATCCATTTCTAAGAAGTTTCAAGTTGATTTCAGTTTTTTATGTGTTATTGTACTTGATGGGTTCAAAAGAAACAATAGGAGAGCTTCTATGAGCTTTAGATGAAAGTCAAAGGCTTTCTTTAGTTGAATGTTAGCATTCTGATCTCCTAGAAGTGTTTGGATCAAGGCCATTAGGATTTACTAGTATTTGGATTCCTGATTTCTTGCTCTGCTGAAGAGAAGCTAAGAAAGCATTTTCTAGGTGCTCTATGATCTCATGAAGCACTCCTCTATGCTTCGTGTATATCTTGAAGATTCTTAGTCACTGAAAAAACCAATAGGAGGGAGAGAATGTGTGATTAACGACTTTGAATAACTTCTGCAAGTGTATTGAGAACTATTGCTGTGAAGAGCAACCATGGTGAACAGAAACTTCCTTCAGCCAATTTGAAAAGGAGCAAGTAATTTATTAATTTTGACAAGGGAAAGTAAGCATTTGATCTGTACTAAAGTCAATTGGAGCTCAATTGTTGAAGAGTGACTCAATTGGATTTGAATTGGAGAACCAAAGCTATTGGAGAAGATTGCAGGCATACGTAGAAGGAGGGGGACAGCATAGTCCCACCTCGTGAGTTGAAGATCGCTTGAAGTGGTGTAATTGAAACCCCGCCCAAAGGCCTCCCATGAGCCTTTGGGCCAGCGTAGGCAAGCGTGCCAATTACTTTGACCTTGCATTGACCATGATTTGATCCTATGGCCCATGTGGGGTGGCTTGTGGGTGTGATGCTATGTGATCTTGACATGTGGCACTGATGCAACTGTCGTTCTGATTCATATGAGCTATAGATTCAGTTCGGAGTTGCCACATGTCATCCAAATTTTTAGAGTAAAAGGATGTAGTTGCTTTTTCTTGTGTTGAAAAAAAATTGTAAGTGTTACCTAACACTTAGAGGGAAAGAGGTTGAGCTATACTGAGTATCTGTTGAGCTTAAATGAAGATTAATGCTTTCAATGGTTGCTATAAAACAACATGTTCTTCTAATGAATGATCATCATTTAATTTTTGGAATGTATGATTCTCATTTTAAATGGAATTAGTTGTTGTGTTCAATGTTTATATCCCTTGCAATTAATTCATATATCTAATGTATTCTAATTATATAATTAATTAAGTAATTAATCTATTTGTAATAGCTTAAGTAATCAATTAAGTTAAGTACTATATAAATTAGTAGTTAGAGTAAGTTATTCATATATCATCTAATTATATAATTAATTAAGTAATTAATCTATTTGTAATAGCTTAAGTAATCCAGTAAGTTAAGTAATATATATAAATTAGTAGTTACAGTAAGTTATTCATATGTCATACACTATAATATAAGCTTATGTATTTATTATAAGTTAAGTATAACTTTTAAGTTAATAGGTTTTAAGTATTATTAAGTATAACTTAACTTAATTAATAGAATAAGAATAATTAAAGAATAATTGGTGAATTTTGCTAATTAAGCCTGCTAGGAAATGACCTGGACTCAATCAGTAAAAATTTCTAAATGAGTACGTTATTTTGCACCCTATATTATGACAATACAACAACATTTATCACAATTGCAGAGTAACCTAAACATCATTTTTGGCGACGTTGATTAGGATAACAACCCTGATTAACGAGCCAGAGATAATGCATAATCGATTTACATTATGATAATGGACACCGGAGTCTAGTGTTGAACAAAGATTAGGTGTTTTGTGATAAGTGAGTAATCGAGGGAAACGAGAAGTGGAAGATGATCGTGAAGAGGAAGGAAAGATGATCAGGTGAACGATTTGGTGAATCGAAGGCCAGACAAGGCCAGATTAGCCTTGTTGGGGACAGAGAAGGAGGTGAGAAGCATGGAGCTATCCTAAGGCTAATCTACCTAATTAACTAGCTAAAACTAAACTAGACAACTAAACTAAGCTAAATTTACTATTACTTGGAGGAAATGATGAAAGGAGCTTCGATTTTGGCAAGCTGGAGTTGAGAAGAAATTAGTTAGGGTAAGAGAAGATCCAACAACGATCGAGCTCGAGCTAGGGAGGAAGATGAGCACTCTTTCACCATTAGCAAGTCAGAGGAGAGGAAGATGGGGTGAGAGAGGCGACTTCTTCATTGGAGAAAGCCTGAGAGTGAGGTGAGAAGACTCGTTGGAGTTGGACAAACGTCTACTGACCGGTAACGGTGAGGGAAGAAGGAAGGGAACCGATCCTTGTAATCGGAGGAGTGGATGACTATTTATAGCCATCGGAGTAGCTCAGGGGAGAAGAATCTGGACGTGAGGTGATGAGGGACTCATCATGACTCCTAAATCACCAAAATTAATTAGTTTACCTAGTTAAATCATTAGTAAATACAAATGATCATGATTAATTATATAATAAGATAATTATAGCAAGGACCTTAATTATATGATAAAATACCTAAATTAAGGGTTAATAAGCATTCCTTTGTACTTAATTAATAATTAGGACTTAATTCCATTCATTTAGCTACCCATAATTATTTCACATAAGCTTATATTAGCTATAATACCTAAGTTATTAATTAAACTAATAATGTAAATCACTTTATCAAAAAAAGCTGGAAAGGACAAAAATGTAATCTCAAGGCATAAACATATTATTTAACATATTTATAATAATATATAAAAGTTGGAAAAAATTATTTAATTTAATTATCATACTCCATAGTTTGCATTTTAGTCCTTAACTTTTAGTTCAATTGAGTCCTTTTATCACAAATAGGTCCTTCATTTATTTACAAAAGGCCCCTGTGTACATAGCAGACTAATCTCCTCTTCTTCTCTATGGACAGCCACTGTTGGCCAGTGAGTACACCTTTAGATCACTATTAATCAGATGGTAAAAGACTTCAGCTGTTGTCATTACACTTCCGCTCACCTTTCCCTCTTCATCCAACGGCTTTGATGAGCCGCTAACCGCTTTTCTCCAGTGAGGTAACTTCACTGTCGCCAGAGACGACGGACACTAATCCAATGAACCTGGATGTCTTTGCATCCAGATTCCTCCCCCTAACCCTCCTCTCCACCTATAAATATCCCTTACCACTTTCTGTCTCCAATTAGACAGACCCCTACCCTCTTCCCCCTACTGTGGCTATTGGTAGGCTATTCCAACCCAACTTCGGTGACCTTTACCTCCTTCCTCTGGTCTTCTCCAACAGAGTTGACTTCCTCTCCTTCTTCCTCATCCTTTGCTGCGTCTTTCAGGCGGAGCTGCTCTCCATCTCTTCCTCCTTCTTTGACTTCTTCCATGCCAAAAATTATTTCTCAAATCCTCTTATTTCCTACGAGCTCCGATGAGCAATCGACGACGCTCCTTTCCTTTCGTCCAGATAATGGTAGTCAGGACTTTAATTCTTAGTTAGTTTAGATTTCAGTAGTTAATTAGGTTAATTAGTTAGTTATAGCATGGGATTTCTACTTCGTCTTCTTCGACTCCAGTAAGCTATCTCAAGCTTCATTGGAGCTCAATTCACCTTCATTTCACCTTGATGACCTCTGTCACTTCATGATCATTATCTTCTTAATTCATTTAATTAGACACTTAATCACCTAATTCCAATTTCACCTTCACCTGAGACCGTCACTATCAATGGCAAAGTCACAGATTGCATTCCACCTCCAATTAGGCCCTTCACCATGATCCACACATTATCAGGGCCTTGATTCACCTATTAATTTCATCTATTAGTCCATAGGTAGTAAACACCTAATTCATTTCATCTCTTGACCCTCACTGTCAATGGCGGAGATCAAGAGTGTTCTATCACCTAATTAATTCATCGTTAACCTTCACGATTACATGTAGATCAAAATGCCTCACTTAAATGGGTGAAATGTTCATTCTTGACTTTTAATGAACTCAGGGTGCTTGTGCTTAATTGATGTAATTGTTGAACTCTTGATGATCTTGAGATCATTAGGAGTCTTTTGATACAATTCTCGATCACTTTCATGAAGATTCATAATCTAGAGTATAAGATCCAATCTTCATCGGAGCTCCGGTGAGCTCTGGCGAAGGCAAACATGCATTATAGGCTTTGAAACTTCCTGTACAGCTCCAAATCCCTTTCTTATGTCACAGTAATTGTTTTCCACTCATTTGCTGTCTGTTTTAATGCGTTTGGCATCCTATTAGTCTTCGTCTTTCCCAGCTCCAGCAGAGCTAAGGAAGTGACTCTAGTTGATCTTAGAGCTTGGGGATAGGTCTGTTAGCATCGTTAGAATCTACAGAGTCTATATTAGGTATCAGCTTTGAGATTTGACCTTTAGTTTGGTCTAACGACCAACTCACCTTTGGACCTCAGGCGATGAACTTGAGATCAGAGTTGTATAGGTCAAATCTCCATTTTGAATAGCTAGAAACATTCCTTAGGATCTACAAAGTCCATCTGGGCAGTCATTTGATGAGAAATCTCTTTAGAGCATAATGTCAAACCTGAGCTTCATTTGGTCAAACCATAGTCATTTTGGAGCTTTAAGCTTCAGAACTTGGTTAGAAGGTTAATTGTGAGGCCCTAGGGTTACTAGAAATTAATTAGAGTTGATTTGAAGTTGTTTTAATGAAGATTTTGGTGAGATTGATTCTTTGTGTAGTTTGGGTCTATTTTAGGCTTCAGATGGTTTCATTGTCTTCCAGGCAAGATTTTGAGCTTAATTTAGCTCAGGTTGATCGCTTTCATCCTCTGAATCGATTGAGAACCCATCTAGAGGTTTTAATCAATCAATTGGGCTAATTAAGTCTCTGTTTTGTCTTCTCTGTCGTTCAATGTAGAGCTTTGAAGCTCCTTAAGCTTCAAGAGCTTCCAAATACTTCAAAACCTATTCCAGAGAGTGTAGAATTCCTTTAGGCTTATTGAGAGACTTGTAAGTGTGTGATAGATAGAAACCACAGGTCAATTTTGAGATCGCATCCTAAGCTCAAGTTGTTGCTAAACCATGGCACAATGCTAACATTGGAGTATGATTGGATGACACTTCAATGCTCCAAGTCTCTGATTGAGAGTGGAATTGATAGATCTATGATAGATCTTCAGATCTGGAGATTTTCTTGGCAAATGGTGCTTTGACATGATTAGAATTTGAGCTTGAGTCTGGAGCTGGAAGCATTGTAGTGGGCGAACATAGAGAAAAGAGGACACACTTAGTCTCACCTCGGAAGTAAATGATGCGAGATAAGCGCGATTTGAAATTAGGGTTTTTATCATTATAACGCGCAAATCTGATCACTTTTAAAATTTATAAGACCAAGTACTTGGGAAAGTATTCGAGCCGTCCCAAGGGAGGTAGGGATGCACTTTAAATACTCTCACTTGATAAGGGAGGTAGGAATGCACTTTAAATACTCTCACTTGATATTAGGAAATCAACTTTCTTTTTGGGACTTTTAAATATAAGATTTTTTTGGAATTTTTGAAATAAAGGGCAGGAACGAAATGGTATGCGGGAAAGGCTACACCTAATTGCTAAGCTAAAACCTACGTGACAAGAATTTCCTCTTTCTAAGCTCACCCTAGGTACGTGAAGACCTAGAGTAATTAGAAAGAGAGTGTGAGTGCACTATGGTAAAAGCAAGAAAATGCGGCGAAACTTAAAAGAAAAGCAACTTTGATTAAGGAGAAAAGTGTTTTACAAGAAAACAAGTAGAAGAATGCTTCTACTCTAGAAATGAAAATACAAATAAATAAAACACAAATTCTCCTGTAATGATGGTGAAGAGAAGATTCTTGCTCCAAGCTCAGCTGCTCTTGGGCTTGAAAAGAATCTCTCCAACTCCTTTGTAGTGCTCCTCCAGAGGTGCTGCTTTCTCCTTGGCAAGCCCTAGATGGGCGTGCCCTTGCTCCTCCAAGGGTGGAAGAATTCCACCCAAAAGAACTCCTCATAGGGTGGGTGTGCACCACCCTCTAGACCTCCTCCTGGACGTCCTCCTACTTGGCTTGTCCTCTGGCTAGCGTGGGCACAAGAGAGAAGGGAAGAGGGGAAGGCACCAAGGGGACAGAGTGTCCCCATAATCTTCTTCTTCTTCTCCTTCTTCTCTTGGCCGTGGAGATGATGGAATGAAGGTGGAAATATGAGTGGATTAATGGAGCCAAAGGTGAAGGTAATGGTGGTGGTTATGGGTCTTTTTATAGAGTGGAAGGGGTGGAAGTTGGTGTTGACTAGGGTTTAGGGAAGAGTGGTGTTGTGGATGGCTAGGATATGGAGGTTGGTGGATTAATGGTGGATTAGGGTTGGCGTGGAGGTGGAACGGTGTATGGGTGGTGGTTATGATGGGTGGAGTAGAGTTGGCGCCAACTCTTTGAAGGTTATAGGAGGGTTGGCGTGGAGGTGGATGTAGGGTTAGGATTAGGTCTTTAGGTGGAAGTTGTTGGATGGAGGGTCTAGGTTAGGTGGCACTAAGTGAAAGGGTGGAGGTTTGGTGTGGTTGAAGGAGAGTTGGCACCACTTTTTATGTGGTTAGGGTTAAGGTGGCGTGGAGGGTATGTGTAAGGGTAGGATGGTGTTTTAAGTGGTGGTTATGGGATCCTAGGGTGTAGGATAAGTGGCGCCAACCTAAGGGGTGGTAGAGGAGGTGGTTATGGTGGTTAAGGGTTGGTGCCAGCCTTAAAAGGTGCCTTGGTTTGGCACCATCCTAAGGGGATTCTAGAAGGGGGGTAGGTATAAGGTTGAGATGGGTTTAGAAGGTAGGTGTATGGCTAGGATTTGGGGATGTCTTGGCACCAACAATAGGGGGTTCTAGAAAGGGTAGTTGATGCCAAGGTGAAGAGGTGCAAGGGGGTGTGTTTTGGCGCCAAAACAGGTGGGTTAGGGTTAGGTTAAGTTTGGGTTAAGGAGGAGGATGGATGGCCATGGAGTGGATAGCTTAGGTAGACCTAAGCTAAGCTAGCTTGGCTAGCTTAGCTAGTAGGGTAGTGGTGGAGGGAGCTAGGGTTTAGGGAAGAGGAGCTGAGGGAGAGTTGTCTGGAGCTGCATTGGAGCTGGTGACTGCTAAAGAGAACAACAAGGAGCTACCTTAGCTGGCTTAGCTTCCTAATTCTTTGCTAGCTGCTAAGCCAAGCTAAAGTAAGCTGGCTTATGCTAAATTGAGTTGAGGTGAGTTGGGTCTGATTGATGATAACATCATCATCAACCATAACTAGCTTTAATTACTCAAGATCAAAAGATAAATGCTCCTACATAACCGTCGAAGAGTCGTAATTCATTGCATATCCATTCTGAGAGACATACTAAATCAGGGTTAAATCTATAGTTTTAACATCATATCATAAATGCAGAACAATCATGGGATTTCCCAGGGGTTTATTAAAGGTCAAATGTGCACTAAAGTCTAACAAGAGGGTTCGTGCAGATAGAAACGAGTTTTCACGCATCTCGAGAATTAATGGAATCCAAAATCTTAATTTCAGATCTGCTTAATTAACTGAGGTTCTGGTTAGGATAAAATTCACCTAAACCTTCTAAAAATCATAGAAAAATATTCTATAAGGTTTGGTACATTTGATTTGACCATTGAAACCCATTTTGACCTAAAATAGAGTCTCAGACAAACAGTTACCATAATTTAGATTTCTACATAAATTACCCAGTCAAGCTTGGTCAAAACCAAAATCTGACTTTACCATCAGATTCCTTGGGTTCAAATTAGGTTTGTACCAATATTTGGGCCCAATCAGAGATTATCTTGACCTAGTTTGCATTCCAGTCTAGTTTGACTCTTTTTCTTACACACACCTCTAGCTTTTTGAATTATTTGCGAACAGGTCCCTAATATCGTCTTCTTCACAAATTGGTCCCTCTGCCATTGTCGTGGAGGAAGTCTTACTCCGGCGACCTTCAATCAGAGATTTCTCTCTAATTTCTTGACGAATCTCTTCCAAAATTGGAGGGGAGATTCTTGAGAAAATTCCCTTTAATCTGAGTCACATCTTGGGTTTGAAATCCTGCTCAAAACCTCATGCGAACCTTTCAAAGGTTTGGATTTCCTTCTTCGTCGAGTTGCCGTGGTTTCAAGCTTGGATTCCAAGCTTGGAACGGCCATCTAGCACTTATAGAAGCACACCCATGGCATTTCTCACCTTTTTAGCTCATTTTTGGCTGGTTTCCCACCATCTTCCCTTCTCCCCGGCTGAAGGCTCTGG
The DNA here is from genome assembly GCA_037157565.1 of Thalassia testudinum. Taxonomy (NCBI): domain Eukaryota; kingdom Viridiplantae; phylum Streptophyta; class Magnoliopsida; order Alismatales; family Hydrocharitaceae; genus Thalassia; species Thalassia testudinum. The sequence continues at coordinate 59,286,007 of JAZHRO010000035.1, read as the reverse complement.
CGAGCCCTCCAACCACCTTCTTCGTCCACCCTTATAGACAATAGCGGGTGGATCCTTCTTCCTCATATTCTTCCGCGTCTCGCAATACCAGCAGATGCCATCTACCTTGTCTTTCTCTCCCTCCTTCACCACCGGAGGTTTCCTCTTCTCTAGCGTCGGCCAATCAAAGTCGGTGCCTCTTCGTCCCTTTCGTCCAATTAAAGTAGGTTAATTAGGTCCCTGTAGTTCTCTAGGTTCTTTTCCCCTCTTTCAAACTCCAAATAGACCCTCGATGTTACCGCCGTTCACCATCATCGTTCCCATCTTCGGCCACTCCTTCGGCGAGGTCTTTCGCAAGCTACACACCTCCAAATGCCTCGCCACCAACTCCATTACCATCACCTTGACTCCACCTTCAAAAGCCCTCTCCTATTTAGGGCTATTCGCCACCCAAAAGCCCCACCGAACACCTCCTCCTCTGCACTTCATCTTCGCTTCTGTCGGGCCACCACACGCCTCCACTCACCACATAAACACTTCCACTGCACTCCACACCCTCCGGCGATGCTCATGAACTATTTTAATGTGGCCATGAGGCCGTTCTTATGCTTTTCAGGTTTCGCCGGTGCTCTGCCATCGCTGTTGTCATCTCCGCCTCGTTCTCCAAGCTCCAGGCCACGAAAGCTTCAGGTCTCACCTTCAGGCAGAGCGGAATAGCCCCAGGAAGTCATCCAGGTCCTCAATTGGAGGTTCCAGCTACAAGAGCATGCCTAATTGAACGAAGCTTCATCTGGAAGCTGCAGGCGAAGAGGAAGAGTGGGATTTATTCCCACATCAGTGGGAGAAGAGCGCCCACACGCCCATATATTATTCTTGTGATTGGAGCTATTTGCCTAGTCACTTGAGGGGTCGGGTCCCTCACCCCTTCACATGCTCATTAACTCACCTACTCACTCATCGCCTACGACACCACGCACGCAGGCCTTGACCCGATACTGCTTAACCGATTACCCAATTGGCTGACCGGTTGTCTAAGAGAGGAGGAAGGAGAGAGAGAGAGAGAGAGCGGGGGAAGGGGGGGTTTTGCTCTTTGAGGCATGACCCTATGCGACACTTAGTCATTGAGAAGAGAAGAAGAGGAAGAGGCTAAAGGAAAGAAGAAAAGAAAGAAGAGAAGAAGAAGCAAAAAGAGAAGCTCTGAAGAGAGGGAGAACCTGAAGAAGAGAAAGGCTTCAAAAGCCTTGTGCTTGCGCTGTGGCTTACAGTTTAAGCCGTCTGGTATTGGTGCCTGTTGTCTAAGGCACTATAACATTGAGAACACTATGCATTTATTTGATATAATTGAGATGCATGTTTGATTAGGGCTTAGTTGGTGATTTAAATCACCACTTTTGGCTTCTCTTTTATTCTTTTTGTCTCGAGATGCATTGAGCATCATTGAATATTTAATATGACAGATTAATATTCATTGAATATCATTATTATGCTTAATTTTCTATGCTCATTTATATGCAATTAAATATTAGCACGTGAATTCCATATTTGCTCCTTGTGTTTAACCTCGGACTTTATTTTAGATATTTGAGTTATAAATTTTATTTGTTTGAGAGCGATTTGTTGACTGTACTACAACGCATTTTCTAAACTCGTCGAAAAGCTTGATAACACTGATCTTCCCAGAGATAACCTAGCTAGCTGGAGTAGCTAGCTTAGGTTAAATAGTTTAGCTCAATCGGGTTGAGCTGAGTGGAGTCTCCGAAAGCTAGACTTGAGCTGGCCTGAGCTAGTTGAGGTCATCTTCAGCTAATTTGAGTTGACTGGAGCTGGAAGTAGTTGGACCTGAGCTCAGGTGGACTCCTATCAACTTAGTTGAGCTAGCTTGAGCTCCCAGTGAACTGATTGGAGCTACAAGGAGCTAGACTCAACTAAGTTGAGCTGGATCTAAGCTGGCTTGAGCTAGGTTGAGCTAAGTTGAGCTACCCTGAGCTGCCATTCAGCTAAGATGAGCTGAATAGAGCTTAAGAGAGCTTGAGGTCATCTTCAAGAGATTAACGAGTGCAACTCAAAGAAAACACACTAACTTTGGTCAAATTCTTAAAACCTAGGGATTAGATTCTAACTATCATTGTTTAGACTTAATTTCTTGGCTTAAATTTCCTAAACCAAATCAGGTGTCTAAGATTGAGGGGTATTGCCAAACGGCTGTGGTAAGGGAGTACGAAGGAACCCTACCAGTGCGGGGAAGAACCTTCTTCCTTACCCCCCCCCCCCCCCAATCAATCTTTCTCGATTAATTTGGGAAAGATAAGTTAAGCCCGTGAGTCTTGTAAGTGGTAAGTTGAAACCCTAATCCTGAGTCATTAAACCCAAGGTTAACCAATGTTGCACGTCAACACTCTCTAATTACCTTGCCCTTGTATGCAAGGTAGAAGGTCATTAAGACCTCGCTAAATGTTTCCCTACAACATCATCGTAGGAGACCTACTTCTGCTCCTCCAACTATTTCTATCTCTTCTTCTCTTCATCTTCTTCCTTGCCAATCATGAAGGAAGAAAATCGATGGATTGAGAATGATCTCATCGCTCTACTTAGAGCACAACTCGGGGCATTTGAGCGGCATCACAAGGAACAAATGGATAGGACCATGAAAATCCTAAAGGATATGTAGAACCTGCTATAAGGTGAACAACCGAGGTAGTTGAGAGACTTTTACAACCTAGCAGCACTACAGCTGAGGCCTTCGGTAAGAATGCCTACAGAAGGTGATATCTTTGAGCTCAAACCCAAGGTCATAAGTTTGATACATACTTATTTCCATGGAAACTCTCATGAGGACCCATTCCAACACCTAGAAGACTTGGGACGTATTGCGGAGATGATCCGTCCTCGAAATGTGGATGTCAGTGTAGTAATGATGAAGTTCTTTCCCTTTTCTTTAGGGGATAAGGCTTCTTATTGGTTCAAATCCATAGGATGATTGATTAATACTTGGAAGGAGCTCTAATATGAGTTCTTGCAAAAATTCTTCCCAATAGGATGAACCAATGCCATGACGCGTGCCATCATAACCTTTGCCCAAACACCTGGAGAGAGACTGCATGATGCTTGGGAGCAATTTCAATATCTCTTAAGGAAATGCCCACGTCATGATGTGCCTAGATGGCACTTGGCTCAAATCTTCTACCATGGGTTGGATGACACCCATAGGTATCTTGCAGAGGCCTCAAGTGGCAGGAATTCCATGCCAAAGACGAGTAGAGAACTCCTTAATTGTTGCATCTATGAGTCAATTCAACAAGTCCAGCCACCTTAAGGCTATCGCTCATGAGGTTCACCTAGAATCCGTGAAGCCTGATATGAATCTCATCAGCTCGAAATTGGACAAGATGGATCTGCTTGACAAAAAGCTGGATGAATTGATTCAGACCTGATCTACCACATCTAAATGAGTCACACCTTCACCCTCATCTTTCTCTCGAGCCCCACCACCTAGACCTATGGTCTTGACTCGAGATCCCTCTTGACCATCTTCATTTATCTCTACAACAGCTACATCTTTTTAGGAGCCAGTAAATAATGTGGAATTAGTCACAATCGAATAGGGTTACGCACACAACACTAATTATGATGTTTATTCAATTGATGAGATTGCATCGATTGCATCTTCAGCCTATGAAGATGTAAATGCCATGTAAGGATACATGTGCAACAACCCATATTTTGAGACATATAACCCTGGATGGGCTCAACACCCCAACTTCTCTCGGGCTGGAAACAACACTAAACCAGCTTATGGTAGTCAACCTCAGCAACAACCTAAGTTTCATGGATCACAGGCTCCTGTTCTCCCCAAGCAACCATATCAACAACCCTTTCAGCAATAGACTAGACCACCTTATATTCAAAACTATAGGGAGAACCCATAAAACCCTTCACAGAGACCTGACCCTGTGGAAAACTTGCATAAGGCCTTGCTTCAAATGGATAATAGATATGCTAGCACAGAGACCTTGGCAGCACGTACAGCTCAATCAACTATGTTGGGAAAATCGAGCTCAAGGAACATTACCATGTAATTTGTACTAAACCCTAGAAATGTTCCTTGTGCCTAGCCTACACCTAATGTTCCTCAAGGATATGCTCACGTCATGTTGCAAGCATCTCCTTATCCACTTGGATTCCCAACTCCACAAGGACCACCTTTACTTAACCCTTCTGCTCCTCCCCCACCCTATGAGCCACAAGCTAATGCTAGTGCAGAATACTGAGGAGTGGAAAGACCACCAAGGAGCCCATTCCAAGGAAAGACCCTGGTCCATCAGACCCACCATAGAAGGAATCTGAATACCTAGATGATGAACAAAGTAAAAGGAGAAAAGACAAAGAATTGATGGCTGATTTGGGAGATCAAATTCCCATGCCCTTTCTTGTGGCTTTAACTAGAGAAATCAAGAAAAGTAAGGGCACTAAAAATATTGATAAATTAAAGGCCACGTTCAAGGATGTGCATATACATGTTTCTTTGTTGGATGCAATTGATTACATTCCCACTATTGCGAGATTTTTTAAGGAATACTGTGCCCATAGGTGCCAGTCTAAGAAGACTGGCAAGGCGATCTTGTCTCAATAGGAAAATGTGGTTATATTGAGTGATTTACCACCTAAACAAAAGGACTTAGGAGCCCCATTGATCTCTTGCAAATTACATGACACTCGATTTGATTGGGCTCTTTTAGACCTAGGATCATCAATTAATCTGACCGTCACAGTGGTTTATGACAGATTTCAATTTTTGGAAATAAAACAAAGTTCTATTACAATCCCATTAGTTGATCGAATAGTGAAAGTACCTTGAGGAATAGTGGAAAATGTAATTGAGAAGGTCAATGGATACTGTTTTCCTGCAGATTTCTTTCCATTAGATATGGAAGTCCCGACTTATTTGAGGGAAGCACTAATCATTTTAGGTCACCCATTTTTAGCGATTGCTAGGGCAAACATTGACTACGCATCAGGATGTATGGAAATCGCCTTTGGAAACCAGAAATGGAGAATGGATATTTTTCGGGCAACAAAGAACTTCGATTGTGACAAAATTGAGGATGAATTTAAGGAAGATGATCAAGAATTTTGTGCTAGCATTGGGGTGATCTGTACCGATCCAGTTGGCCACTCATCTATAAGTGGGATGCCTGATTTTGACAATTAAAGGAATTTCATTGGATTTCTTAGGCATACCCCATATAGACAATTGTGATTCAGATTACCTTACACATGTCATCTTAGATGGTTTGATAGACCTAAACTCAACTTCTCATATGGAATTGCCATTTTTGACCTTGGATGATAGCACAACACCACCTTACTTTGTCATAGAGGTAGACGACATTCATTAAAGTTCAGAACAATATCGTCTCGCAAGTGCAGCCTCTGTTGGACCTTCAACAACTGTCACTCAGTAACCCCACTTGATTTAAATGAGTATCAAGACAATCCCTCACAACCCCTGTATCAAGAATAAGTCCCTTAGAGCACCACTGAACCCACTTCGCCAATACTGGAGCTAAAGCCTCTACCAGACTCATTAAAGTATGTGTTCTTAGGTGAACTGGAAACCTTTCCTGTGATCATGAACTCACGACTCACCCAAGAACAGGAGCAACAACTTATAGCGGTCTTAAAGGATTATAAGGTTGCTATTGGGTGGAGTATTTCAGACTTAAAAGGAATTTTCCTATCATATTACACACACCACATCTATACTGAAGAAGGGCCGAACCATATATACAACCCCAAAGAAGACTAAACCCCAACATGTTAAAGGTTGTTAAGAAGGGGATTATTAAGTGGCTAGATATCGACATCATTTTCCCAATTTTGAACAGCCAATGGGTAAGCCCTATCCAAATTGTACCAAAGAAGGCGGGACTGACAATCATACAAATAGAAGACGGTGAATCCATCCTGTGAGATTGACAATCACACAAACAGAAGACGATGAATCCATCCCCACCTGTACCACCTCTTACTGGCGAGTGTGCACAAACTATAGAAAACTTAACTCAACAACAAAGAAAGATCATTTCCCATTACCCTTCATTGACCAAATTTTAGAAAGACTTGCTGGGCAAACGTATTTTTGCTTTTTGGATGGATACTCAGGATACAACCAAGTAGCCATCAGTCCTAAGGACCAAGGTAAAACTACATTTACATGCCCCTTTGGTACTTTTGCATTTAAGCATATGCCATTTGGTTTATGCAATGTCCCAGGAACATTCCAATGTTGCATGATTGCTATATTTTCTGATATAATAGGGAATTTAAGTTTTTATGGACGATTTCTTAGTATTTGAAGATGATTTCTCGACGTGTCTAGTAAACTTAGCCAAGAGTTTGAGATGTATAGAAGTAAGCCTAGTGCTATCATGGGGAAAAAATCATTTTATGGTACAAGATGGGATAGTACTAGGGCACAAGATTTTATAAAAAGGATTGGAAGTCGACCAAGCAAAATTTGATGTGATTTCTAAATTACCCCCACTAACCTCGATTTGTTAAATCAGATCATTTTTGGGGTATATTAGGTTTTATCGACGATTCATAAAGGAATTTTCTAGAATAGCCTGATCACTGACTAGACTTCTTTCAAATGATGTCCCATTTGACTTTAACAAGGATTGCCTTAAGGCCTTTACAATTATGAGAAAAGCCATCACTGATTCTCCTATCCTCCAACCCCCAGACTAGTCCCTTGATTTTGAAATCATGTGTGACACCTTTGACTATGTAGCTGGAGCTATTTTGGGACAAAGAAGTGGCAAACGACCTCATGTTATTTATTACACCAGCAAGACGCTAAATGAAGCTTAACATAATAATTACATGATTACTGAGAAGCTACTTGTTTTCGGGTTGGAGAAATTCAAACTGTATCTCTTGGGATCAAAAGTGATTATACACATTGACCATTCTACCCTCTGGCATTTCTTGGCAAAGAAGGATGCCAAACCATGTTTTCTTAGATGGATCCTTCTTCTTTAAGAGTTTGATATTGAAATAAGAGACAAAGTCGGAGCCCAAAACGTGGTTGTTGACCACCTATCTCGACTAGACCCGACCCATATTCCTTCTTCTCTACTAGTCAATGAAAAATTCCCTGATGAAAATATTTTAACTATAGATCATTATAAGCTTCCATAGTTTGTAGACATTGTGCACTATTTGGTCTATGGGAAGATTCCTCCAGGAATGACAAAAGACCAAAAACTCAAATTCCTCTCAGAAGCCAAATATTATTTTTGGGATGACTTGCTGTTATTTCGATTGGGTTCTGATTAGATCATTAAAAAGTGCATTCCCGAGTCTAAAACAACCGGTATTCTATTGTTTTGCCACAGTGAAGCCTATAGAGGCCATTTTTCAAGGTGGAAAACCGCTACAAAAGTTTTGCAGTTGCGATTCTTTGGGCCATCTTTGTTTAAAGGCGCACATAACTTTTCTCGAGGTTGCCAGCGATGCCAGACATTGGGATCCATGACTAAGAAGGACATGATGCCCCTCCAACCAATTTTAGTTGTGGAAGTCTTCGATGTCTGGGGAGTCGATTTTATGGGCCCCTTTCCAAACTCACATGGCTTCGAGTATATTCTGTTAGCTGTAGACTATGTATCTAAATGGGTAGAAGCTATCCTGGCAAGACATGCTGATCATAAAATTGTCATTCATTTTGTTTGGGAGAATATCTTCTCTAGATTTGGAATTCCTCACTCTCTGATTAGCGACGGGGGCAGTCATTTCGTGCATGCCCATTTTAGATCTCCTTTGAAAAAGTATGGGGTAAAACACCACATTTCTACCCCATAGCACCCACAAACAAATGGGTAGGTAGAGGTCTCAAATAGACAAATCAAAGAAATTTTACAGAAAATAGTGAGACCCGACAGGAATGATTGGTATGAGAGACTGATTGATGCACTTTGGGTGTATCGGACCGCTTACAATGCTCCTTTGGGAATGTCACCCTATAGATTGGTTTATGGGAAGCCTTATCATCTGCTAGTGGAATTGGAGCATCGATCTTTTTGGGCGATTAAGAAGTGTAATTTGGATTTGGAAGGAGGTCAGCATAGGAAATTACAGCTTTCTAAATTAGAAGAAATTAGGAGGGAGGCTTATGAAAATGCAAGGATTTATAAAGACAAATTAAAAGCCTTCCATGACAAGAATATTCAATGAAAGCAATTTGACCGAAATCAGGCAATTTGGTTATTTGATGCTAGGCTCAAATTGTTTCCAGGGAAATTAAAGTCAAAATGGATTGAACCCTATCATGTAGTTGTCCCATATAGCAATGGGGCTGTTCAGATTCAAGATCCCAGAACTGGGCACGTATTTACTGTTAATGGACAACTGTTGAAACTTGTCATTGCCTAGGAACGCTCACTTCTTGAAGAAACAATCCATTTTATTGAGGGTTAAAATTCTGAATTTTTGCCTAGCTGGGGGCATTAAATTAAGCCATTGTTAGGAGGTAACCAACACCCTTTTGTAAATATTCCATTTCATTTTCTTCTCTAGGTACTGAAACCATTCATAGAAAAATACAAGCAATATTAGGTGATATCTATCCCTCTTCTTTGTTTAAATTTTGCATGAGCACATGTACACATTTAGGCATAAGGGGTGGGTAGTACAAAAGAATAAATATTTTGTCAATATCTAGAATTTGTCATTTTCCTTCAAAAAGACTGAAAATTTTCAAAAAAAAAAGGAAAATGCTAAAAATGAAAAAGGTTTTCTCTTTTTGCATTGCACAAAGTTTATATTTGAAAAAGACAAAAAATGCATATACACAAAAACAACAAAAGGAAATAAATTGAGTCGGGTAAGACTGATGGATATTATGAAGTCACTGACCCTGGGAAATAATACAATTAAGGTTTTGTCGCATAGACTCTTCAAGTTTAACAACTTAATCAACCTAGGTGTCCACTACAATGTTGATTTGTCTCTCAAGTCCTTGCCATCTTAAAATAAACCTGAATGTATTAATAAATTGGGATCATAAGTACATGGCTTATCAACCCACCCTCTGGTTTAAATGGTCTCAGAAGTCTAAGCGTCTGCACACTAATTGCACTGACCCATTGTTTGGGAATAATAATGAGAACTAGAGAGCCAATAAATATACAGGACTAGTATGGTTGGCATGTAAGAGTGGGTAACCCCCCATTGATGGATGTCCAGATCCCAGCTACTAGATCTAATCTTTTTTGTTATTACCTTTAGGTACATCTCAGACCAGGGAAGCCACCTACTAAGAGAAAAATAAGAAACACCAAAAAAATGATATATACGAAAAAAACAGTGCAAAAAAAATGCTATTTGCGAAAAAAGAGAAAAAGAAGAAAAGGAAGCAGAAAAAATTATTATATATATGAATAAGGAGAAAAAAGTAAACATAGCAACACTTGTGTATAGGCATGGCTGGCAAGTTACCGTGGGTAACCCCCCATTGCCATTTGTCTAGAGCCCAACTGTAAGGGCCTGAATTTGTAATACCTTTAATGGGCTAATTAAAACCCTAATTGGTGGCCTACTAGTCGATTAAGAGGCATCACTAAATGTATAACCTTTTAATTATTAACAAAAGGTAAAGAAATAAAAGTTGAGGGGTTATTGAGAAGAAAATAATGTTTGGAGGTCTTACTTGGGGCCCAAGTAAGAAGTGGAGGGGCCTTAGTGAAATTATCCTACCCCTTATATAAGAGAAAGAAGGAATTAAAAATAAAAAGAAAAACCACATTTCATTCCCTCCAAGCCGGTTCCCCTCTCCCTTGTTGCATCCTCTCCTCTCCTCTCCCTTGCTCCAGCTCCCTCCATTGACCAGCTACTACCGTAACTACTGCTGATGCTACTGCTGTGGTTGTTACTACTACTTATGAGGAAGTAGAAGTAGGAGGGGAGGAGTAGTTGCTGCTGATGCTGCTGTTGCAGTTGCTGTTGCTGCTTACGAGGAAGTAGAAGGAGAGGAGTAGCTGTTGCTACAAGGGGGTGATAATTCTGTTAAATAGGGCCCATCTTAAGAATAAAAGGTACAACATAAGTAGAATAGGAGCATTGCATGCATCATGTACAAAGATTGCTTATAAAACTGTATTAATGGCCATTTGTGTAAGTACTTGTCAAAACAAGCCTTAGATGAGCAATCGGACCGCGCAGATGGATTCGGAATGACGAACGGAGTCCAACGAACTCAATATCGACCAAATCCGACATCCGGAGCTCCTACAATGGGCCCAAGAAGTTCTGACTGTTGATCTGGTGATCAACGACCCTCATTGCGCCACGTCACCCCCACTCCACCGTGCGCCACTTCTTCCTTCAGCTGAGATCAGATCTCGGCCGTCGATATTCAATCGAACGGCCGAGGACCGTGTGGTCGCTGCGACAAAGCGCGAGCGTGGCGCAACAGTTAGCGTGCACGCCCGCACGTGCGCGACGCAGGTTCGAGCCGCACGGTGCATGAAATCGAAGATGGAGGAAGCATGCGGCGAAATTGGGCCGCCCGATCAGTAGCGGGCAGCCGAGATTGCGCCACGCGGTGCGCCCATAGATCACGAGCGCCCACGCGGGCGCGTACGCCAGGTGACGACGGCCGCGCCCACGCGTGCCTGAGGCGCGATCCAAGCGCATCCAAGGAGAGATCTCAGCCGTCCGATCTTCGATCGGACGGCTCTCACGCAGCAGCCGCGGATCGAGCGCGAAGAAGAACGGCATAGGCAGTTGACTGGCGGGCTGGAGGGCTTCACCGACGCTTTTGGAGTGGTTTTAGCGACATCCCAGACGTCGCTAAAGCCCCTTCTTCTTTTAGAAAACCCTTAACCCTATTTAAACCCCCTCCAACCACTCATTCAAGCCATTCACTTCCCTTGCAACTACTCCACCCCTCTCTTAGCTAGCTTTAGGCCCTCTTGTAATCGCCGGAGACGACGAGCCGCCGACGGAGCCTCCTCCACCACCGTGGCTGCCTCGTCGCTCTCCCTCCTCTCTCTCTCTCTTTTAAGCTTTTCATTACTTTTGTTTAAGCATGTATTTAATGTTGTAAGCTATGAACTAAAAGTGCATGATTAATGAAATTATTCTCTGTTCAATTGTTACTTTAATTTCTGTTTAAGTTGCATGACCAAACAAGAAATACTCTAACCCTAATCTCTCTCTCTCTATCTCTCTCGCTTTTCAAACCGCACCTCCGCAAGCAAAACTTCGCGCTTTCCGTGACAACAAGTGATAAGAAAAATCTGATTTTCACGCCTCCCTGAGACTGACACTTGGACTCACCTCCGTTTATTTACTTTAAAACTGGCGTTGCAAGTTGACTATAACGACACTTCTTAACACACACGCACAAGCACACGTCAGTTTTTGGTGCCGTTACCGGGGAGGCAACGGATTTGTTTTGTCACCTCCATTCCACATTCATTCTCACATCGTCTAATGCCCTATTTTCCTTTTTACTTGATGGTTGCAGGAATTCGACGCGTGGATGGCGAAGCAACGCATCCCACGATAGTAGCAAGGGAGTAGGCGCTACGAGGACTGATAGTGAGTAATTCTTCCCTCATGATTGTTTGCTTGCATGAAAAAACTAAAAAAAATTGTAAAAATTGAAAAAAAAATTGGCGTGATGATGATTGCTTGACTCACATCCTTAACACATCACCCTACAAACAAAATGTACACTCTAACATTCTGAATAAATTCTTGGAGTGTTCTTTTCTTTTCCTTAAGTGGTGTTTGCGAAGCCACCGTGAGTTGACTTGGGCCGCACCACTCAACCCTAAAATCGACTCATCTAATAAAAGCTGCATGATCATTAGGATGAGTACATTAGGGTTGTAGAGCCTCTACAGAATAAAAGGAAATCTACTTTCATCGAATTGTGTGCAGTACTTGACGTGCCCACTGAAACTTGTTTGAAAATATTATGACACGTCAACCCTAAAGATAAATACTAAAGTAAGGATGAAACACTAAAAGACACCACATCTTAAAAATCCTTGCTTGAAAACCTTGTTTTGATAGAAGCACACACTTTGAAAGTGGAAAATTAAGAGGCACCACCCCAATCAACGCCTCATCACATAACCCTAGCACAAGCATTATCCTTGCCCTTTAAAACTGAGTAGACGTGCCCTAGGCAGGACTGAGTTAAGCCTCGAAAGGCGAGGTTTTGTTCGTTGGGCACTTGGGTTTCATTCCCTTGGTAGAATCTGGTGACTAGGCTGTAGGGCAGTGTCAAATGACCGCGGTTGTGGGGTCTACGGAACCAGAGGCACAAGCCAAAAGAAGAACCTTTCCTGCAATCCCCTCGTAATCAACCTAGCCAGATTAGCCTTGGGAAGGGGAGTCCAATGCTTACGGACTTAATCACCCTTTGTGAGATTTCTAGGTCTCCTAAGGAATACACCATAAGGACTAGGCTTGTGTGCTTGATTGAAACACATTTCTCGCATCTGTCGCCCTTCGCATCCCCTCCTGTTCTTCTCTAGTGTATGCCGGGAGATGCTCACTGCATCCCGAGTTGTGTGTTTTGGGGCAGGAATCTAGGCGACGTAATTCTATTGGAAACATGGCTGAACCTAGGGTAGATAAGGCTGAGGATCAACCTCCACCAGACACTATGGCCATCATCCAAGCCCAAATTAATGCTAACCACCGGCTTCAGCAACAACAAATCCACACCATCATGCAAGCCATACAACGGTTACAGAACCTACAAGAACAACCACCACCACCTTTCCAAGACATACCAGGGCAACCACCACTTGATATACCACCATTTCAGGATCAGCCGAGGCCCCTCCACAATTTCTATAATCCCTCTGCTATTAGAGTCGAGCCACACCTTAGGATCCCTGAGGGGGGAGATGATTTTGAGCTGAAACTGAATGTCTTAAGTTTGATCCAGAGCCACTTTCATGGAAGCTCAAATGAGGACCCCTTTCAGCACCTAGAGGATCTCGATCGCATAGCGCGAACTGTGAAACCTAGGAACATTAGCCTTGACATTGTTCTAATCAAAATGTTTCCCTTCTCATTAAGAGACAAGGCTTCTCATTGGCTTAGAACCCATCACCACCTGGGAAGAAATGAGGCATGCATTTTTAAAGAAATTCTTCCTCATAGGAAAGACCAATGCCCTCAGAAGAGCTATTACTACCTTTACACTCCAGGGTGGGGAACAATTTCATGAGGCGTGGGAAAGATTCAATGAACTCTTGAGGAAATGCCCACACCACGAAGTACCAAGGTGGCAATTGGCCCAGATTTTCTACCATGGTCTGGACAGCAACCTACGAAACTTCGTCGATGCCTCATGCGGGGGGAACTTCCTGAACAAAGACGGGGAGAGCGCGTTTGAGCTCTTTGAGTCTATGAGAGAGAATTCGCTCAACAATGCCTCCATGACCCAGTTTAATAGGTCCAGTCAACCCCGTGGTGGGATTTATGAGGTACAAGCAAATTCTGGAGTGGTTGACATGGACATCATTGCCAAGAAATTGGATCGAGTGGAATTGGTGGACAAAAAAATTGATGAGCTACTGAACCAGACCAGGAATCCCTTACAGACTTTCTCCCTAGCAAAGGGAGCGCATAATGTTGACCTGGTCCAGCCCTTTACCCAACTAAACCTGGAACAACCCCTAACCACGTTCCAGGGAGGGAGCTTTGCTCCCTCAACCCTTGATTACTCCCTTCCCTCTTCATCAACATCGGCTATCCTAGAAGATGTGTAAGCTGTCTAAGGTTATGTGAAACCTGACCCTTTCTCCAACACTTACAACACTGGTTGGCGTAACCACCCCAACTTTGGTTGGACAAGCCAGAAACCACCGCAATTCCAGAACCAGCCCAAGCCAAACCAGTAGCCACACTTGCCCCCTATCAGTAAGGACCACCAGTTAGACCCCAATATAATCAGAATAGGGCGGTCCCTCCCCCACAAAACCAAATGGATACCCTAATAAAGATGATTGCTGACATAAACCAGAAACATCCGGAGGAAATGACCTTGGTAAAGGGACAGTTAAGCCAACTCTTGGACTGTAAACAACAAGGATCCCTACCTTCCCAACCACAATCGAACCTGCGAAACATAATTAACAGAGGCCCCAATTCGCAAGGGTTCCAAAGCAACCCCAGGCAGGCCCACATGGTCCAGCCAGCCCCGCAAACACCCCCTGGGTTTGGTGCTTCTTCGTCCTCGTCTTCTCAAGGATCAACCCAGGGCCCCAATGCTTCTGCGAATGCGGTGACCTTGAGAAGCGGCACCAAAACCCAGGATCCCAAATGGCCGACTCTACCTGAGACTTCACCCGCTGAAATACCCGACTCAGGAGAGGCACCAACCAAGGACCCAGAAATAGAACCAATCCACATTCAGACACCCTATCCTGAGGCCTTGGAAACAATCAAGAAAAAGAAGAATGTTGTGGAAATTGAGGAGTTGTTAGAAATCTTTAAGCAAGTACAGATTAATATTCCGCTCCTTGAAGCCGTCAAACACATCCCTGCTTACGCCAAGTTTTTAAAGGATGCCTGTACACCCAAGCGTAAGCCAAGACCTCAAGCACCTAGGAAGGTTGTGCTCTCTGAACAAGCAAGTTTCGTAATATCAAGCAACCTTCCACTCAAGCGAACTGACCCAGGAGCACCCCTAATTTCCTGCAATATCGGGGACATGACGTTTGATAGAGCGCTCCTGGACCTAGGTGCTTCTATCAATCTGATTCCAACAACCCTGTACCACCAAATTGGTTTTGGAGAGTTGACACCAACCCCTGTCACCATCCAGCTGGCCGATAGATCAGTGAAAACCCCGAAGGGGGTTGTCGAGGATGTGATTGTATGGGTCAAGGACTTCTATTTCCCGGTCGACTTTTTGGTGCTCGACATGGAAGTCCCTGAAAAATTACAGAACGCACCCACAATCTTAGGTAGACCTTTCTTAGCTACGGCTAAGGCAAACATTGATTGCGACATGGGATGTATGGAAATCTCTTTCAGGGACAGGAAAGTGCAATTGGATATCTTCCGGGCGACAAAGTCTTTTGATTGCGATTGTGTTGAGGAACATGATCCCGTAGAAACTCTGATCGAGGTATGCCTCACCCTCAGTTCTGTATCAGACCACCAAACTCGTAGTGACTGTGCTGACCCATCACCATCATTACCCGTGGACTTCTATAAGGCTGAGTACCATCACACGACACCATTTGAGGAGATCGATGTTGATCAACTCCTGTCCTTTCCCTTCCCATCGACTGTGGTTCCACCCGCACCTGAACTTAAACCATTGCTCGAGAATCTCAAGTATGTCTTCCTGGGACCTGACCAGACCTTCCCAGTGATTATTAATTCTCATCTAACCAAGGATCAGGAACTCAGGTTGGTTGCAACCCTTTCAGAACATCGGGTCGCCATTGGTTGGACCATCTCTAACTTAAGAGGAATTAGCCCCACCTATTGGACCCATAAGATTTACCTGGAAGATGGGGCACGACCCTCTCGCCAGATGCAGAGACATTTAAACCCAAACATGCGGGAGGTCGTTAAAAAAGAAATTATCAAGTTGCTTGACACCGACATCATCTATCCTATCTCCGATAGCCCCTTGGTGAGCCCCACTCAAGTGGTTCCCAAGAAAGCTGGGCTCACCATTGTCACCAATGATCATGGTGAATCCATCCCCACCTGCACCACCACCGCATGGCGGGTGTGTATTGATTATAGGAAGCTCAATGAAGCCACTAAGAAGGATCATTTCCCCTTGCCATTCATTGACCAAATCCTTGAAAGATTGGCAGGGCAGAAGTATTTTTACTTCCTGGATGGATATTCAGGATATAACCAAGTCGCAATTGCTCTGGAAGATTAGGAAAAGACCACATTCACTTGCCCGTATGGCACGTTTGCATTCCGTCGAATGCCATTCGGGTTATGCAATGCACCTGCGACCTTCCAGCATTGCATGCTAGCCATTTTTTCAGAAATGGTGGGTGAATACTTAAAGGTCTTTATGGATGATTTCTCTGTATTCGGGAATTCATTCGACCATTGTCTGAGCAACTTGGAGAAAATCCTGAAACGATATATCGAGGTTAACCTGGTGTTAAGTTGGGAAAAGAGCCATTTTATGGTTCAAGAAGGAATTATCCTCGGTCACATCGTATCGCATAGGGGCATCGAGGTAGACCGGGCTAAGGTTGATTTAATTTCCAAACTTCCTCCACCTATCTCGGTCCGACAGATTCGCTCATTCCTATGACATGTTGGCTTCTACCGAAGGTTCATTAAAGACTTTTCCAAGCTTTCCAAACCCTTGACCGACCTTCTAGCCAACGACGCCATATTCCACATGTCTTCTGATTGCATCCAGGCTTATCACACCCTCCGGGACTTAGTCTCCACTGCACCTATACTTCAACCCCCAGACTGGTCCCAGGACTTTGAGATTATGTGTGATGCATCGGATTTCGCCATAGGCGCTGTCCTGGGACAAAGGCAAGACAAAAAGCCCGTGGTGATCTACTACGCGAGTAAAACATTGGACGAGGCCCAATGAAATTATATGGTCACAAAGAAAGAGTTGCTCGCTGTAGTCTTTGGACTTGAAAAGTTCCGATCGTACTTGCTGGGATCCCACGTGACTATTTACATTGACCATTCAGCCATCCGGGACCTGTTGGCCAAGAAGGACGCAAAGCCCAGGCTCATCAGATGGATCCTGCTTTTGCAGGAATTTGACCAGGAAATCCGAGACAAGGCCGGATCGAAGAATGTGGTGGCTGACCACTTGTCTAGACTTCATCCAGACCACATTGGACCCTCCCTACCTCTATCTAACACCTTCCCTGATGAACACATCCTGGCTGTGCAAGATAGGAATATGCCATGGTATGCTGACTACGTCAACTACCTGGTTGTAGGAAAAACCCCGCACAGTTGGTCCAGACAGCAACGGGACAGGTTCTTGGCTGAGGCCAAGCACTATTTCTGGGATGATCCCAAGCTGTTTCGCCTCTGTGCTGATCAGATCATCAGGAGGTGTATCCCTGAAGACAAAGTTCAGAGTGTGCTTTCCTTCTGTCATGACCAGGCTTGTGGTGGCCACTTCTCTGGAAAGAAAACAGCTGCAAAAGTTTTGCAGTCTGGATTTTACTGGCCGTCCCTATTTAAGGATGCACACAACTTTGTCAAGACTTGCTCACGCTACCAAACGCTAGGGACCATGACCAAGAAAGATATGATGCCCCTTCAGCCCATTTTGATTGTCGAAATCTTTGATGTATGGGGTATCGATTTTATGGGCCCCTTTCCACCATCCAACGGCTTCAAGTACATTCTGGTCTCAGTAGACTATGTTTCCAAATGGATTGAAGCTGTCGTCACCAGTCGATGCGATCACAGGACTGTCATTGACTTTGTTAAGAAGAACATCTTTTCCCTGTTTGGAATACCCAAGGCCATGATCAGTGATGGTGGAAGCCATTTTATCTTTTCCCAATTCCGTGCCCTACTTAGAAAATACGGGGTGAACCACCGCATTGCTACCCCGTATCATCCACAAACAAATGGGCAGACCGAGGTCTAAAATAGACAAATCAAGAATATTTTACAGAAGACTGTGAGACCTGACAGGAAAGACTGGTCCACACGACTTGATGATGCCCTGTGGGCATACAGGACTGCTTTCAAGACCCCGATAGGCATGTCGCCTTATCACCTGGTCTTTGGCAAAGCCTGCCATCTTCCTGTCGAATTGGAACACCGGGCTTACTAGGCTGTCAAGCAATGTAACATGGATTCCTAGTTAGCCGGTGCGCAGAGGATGCTCCAATTATCTGAGCTCGAAGAAATTCGTCGGGACGCCTTTGACAATAGTCGACTGTATAAGGAGAAAATGAAAGCCGTCCACGACCGACTCATTCATAGAAAAACCTTTGAGCCTAACCAGCAAGTCTGGCTGTTTGACGCACGCCTAAAACTCTTCCCGAGGAAACTCAGGTCCAAATGGACAGGACCATTTCGGGTGGTTAAGCCCTACTCAAATGGGGCGGTTGAAATCGTTGATCTTACCATTGGGTACACTTTTACAGTTAATGGTCAAAGATTGAAGCACTTCCTGGCCCAGGTTCCCCCAAAGGAGAGTGTCACCCTCGTTGAGGGATGACACGGAGCACTGCCTAGCTGGAGGCGTTAAACTCAGCTCTTCCTGGGAGGCAACCCAGAAGATTTAGACTGATCCGGTATTTTACGTCACTCAGGTACTATGTTTTTGAACCTGTTTGCATCCATGTACTTGCCAATGAGGACATTGTCCAACTTAAGCATGGGGGGGTGGTAAATTACATAATGCTGAGCTCATTTAATTAGTTTGAATTAAAAAAAAAAATTGAATTTAGGAAAAAAACTTAGGCATTAGAAACTTGTCAATAGTAGGAAATAATACAAAAAGAACTTAAACACTTAGACTTTTCAGGCCTTCAGGCTTAATCAGCCCTAGTGTCCATTAAAATATGGATTTAGCTTCGAATCCTTGCAACCTTAAGCTATTCTAATCCACCTACTAAATAAGGTGATAAGTATACGACTTATCAACTCACCCTCTAACTCATAAAAACTTTGAGTCTAAGCATCTGCACACATTTTTGCACAGACTCACTCCTCGGAGATTTTGACAGAAATTGGGTAGCTAATGAACTCTCTAGGGTGGTATGGCTGGCAAGTTGTCGTGGGTAACAGCCCATTGGCAGGTTGTCCAGAACCCAGCCACAGACCATTTCTTCTTCATTGCCTCTAGGTACATTTGAGATCAGGGAAGCCGCCTACGAAAAAAAAAAAACAAGAAGAAAAGAAAATAAACCACACTTCACCGCACAAGTATGGCTGGCAAGTGATCGTGGGTAACAGCCCATTGGTCGGTTGTCCAGAGCCCAGCTTAATAACTGCACAAAAAGAACCAAAACACTTAAGGAAGAAGCGGGGAAGTAGTACAAGCCGGGGAAATATACACTGGAAAAATCCTTGTGTTGGCCCCAATTAAAACAAACATAGGGAGCAAGCTACCAATCGAACAAATATACCTTCAGGCAAATTTATTTTCTCTTCCAGTCACCTAGGGGTGTAGAAACCCGAAGTCTGTCTAAATTACCTTTAAGTGAGTCTATCACAATCTTCACACTAAGATGCTTAGCACTTAGGGTTTTGACCGAGTTTTGGGTGGGTTGGGTAGCCGTAAAAAGTTACCAACCCACACTGAATTCCAAAAAAATTCTAAAAATGTATATATATATATACATATACATATGTATAATTATATACATTAAAGTAAGGATTCGGGCGATTCGTATTTTGGCAGACACCCAGGCGCTTCTTAGTCTTTATAGATTAAGATCTTGGTATATTTCCTCCTATTGACAAGTGACGAAGTGTCTAAGCAATTACTTCTTCAATTCTGAAAGAAAATAAAGGCTAGAATAAACCTTGCTAGGGACTAGCAAGAAGTAAGAATGGGGGTATGATAACACCGCACAAGGGGCTGATAGTTCTATTAAATAGGGCCCATCTTAAGAATAAAAGGCACAACATAAGTAGAATAAGAGCATTGCATGCATCATGTACCAAGATTGCTTATAAAACTGTATTAATGGCCATTTGTGTAAGTACTTGTCAAAACAGGCCTTAGATGAGCAATCGGACTGCGCGGATGGATTCAGAACGACGAATGGAGTCCAACAGACTCAAGATCGGCCAAATTCGACATCCGGAGCTCCTACAATGGGCCCAAGAAGTTCTGACCGTTGATTTGGTGATCAACGGCCCTCATTGCGCCACGTCACCCCCACTCCACCGTGCGCCACTTCTTCCTTCAGCTGAGATCAGATCTCAGCCGTTGATATTCGATCGAACGACTGATGACTACGTGGTCGCCGCGACAAAGCGTGGGCGTGGAGCAACGATTAGCGTGCACGCCCGCACACACGCGATGCGGGTTTGAGCTGCGAGGTGCGTGAAATCGAAGACAGAGGAAGCACGTGGCGAAATTGGGCCGCCCGATCAGCAGCGGGCGGCCGAGATTGCGCCACGCTGCTCGCCCACAGATCACGAGGGCCCACGCGTGCGCGCACGTCGGGCGACGACGCCCGTGCCCACGTGTGCTTGAGGAGCGATCCAAGTGCATCCAAGGAGAGATCTCAGCCGTCCGATCTTCGATCGGACGGCTCTCACGCAGCAGCTGTGGATCGAGCGTGAAGAAGAATGGCGCGGGCAGTTGACCGGCAGGCTGGATGGCTTCACCGACGCTTTTGGAGTGGTTTTAGAGATGCCCCAGACGTCGCTAAAGCCCATTCTTCTTTTAGAAAGCCCTTAACCCTATTTAAACCCCCTCCAACCACTCATTCAAGCCATTCACTTCCCTTGCAACTGCTCCACCTCTCTCTTAGCTAGCTTTAGGCCCTCTTGTAATCATCAGAGATGATGAGCCGCCGACGGAGCCTCCTCCACCGCTGTGGCTGCCTCGTCGCACTCCCTCCTCTCTCTCTCTCTCTTTTAAGCTTTCCATTACTTTTGTTTGAGCATGTATTTAATGTTGTAAGTTATGAACTAAAAGTGCATGATTAATGAAGTTATTCTCTGTTCAATTGTTACTTTAATTTCTGTTTAAGTTGCATGACCAAACAAGAAATACTCTAACCCTAATCTCTCTCTCTATCTCTCTCTCGCTTTTCAGACTGCACCTCCACAAGCAAAACTTTGCGCTTACCATGACAACAAGTGATATGAAAAATCCGATTTTCACGCCTCCCTGAGACCGACACTCAGACTCACCTTCATTTATTTACTTTAAAATCGGCGTTGCAAGTGCGACTATAACGACACTTCTTAACACACACGCACAAGCACACGTCATGCTACTACTGTGAGCGAGGAAAGGAGGAGGAGAACGAGCTCCATCTCCGAGGTAGGGTTTCTTCTCTTGATCCATTCTCTTGTTCCTTTGACTAGAAATAGCCAAAAAGGATGCTTTGGTTTTCAATTCCATGTTGCATGCGAAAATGGTAGTGGTTTTTCCCCTTTTTTTTCATCTTTTGTTCCCTATGTTTATGGGTGATAAACGGGAGGGTTTTGATCAAGATAGCCGGGTAGGCTTATAGATAACTTGATGGGTGTTTGGCATTATGAACTGGGTGCTAGAAGTACCTAGTACCATTACTGGTGACCAGTACAGGTACTAGTTGACCTAGCATTGCCTTGTGATAGGCATACAATGGGTACTGAAAGCACCCAACACCGGTACTAGTGATCAGTACCGGTACTGGATCAATTCAGTCGACAGGACTGGGGTTGCCCGGCACCAATACTGATGTTCAGTATCGGTATGGGCTGGGTTATTTGATACAAGGCTGGTGGTGCCTAGCATCGGTATTGGTGTCCAGTACTGATACTGGTTGGAACCTGGGAGTTGGTACTGGGGGTTATCAAACATTTGATAAACCTATTAGACGTCTGATATCCTTAATCCTAATGTCTGATCCCTTGGTTAGACATCCCTGCAACTCGATTGCAGTCCAGGGACTAAGCCCCCTAGCGATTGGATGTCTAATATTGCATTCGACATCCAATATGCTTGATTTGGATGTCTTGCTAAGGAATCAGTCGGTCGCCGATAGTTGCCTGCAGCTTCAAGAAACGGATGCCATTTTTTGGACGTTTAGACTTATGGTTAGATGTCTAGACTGCTCTTTGGACATTTAAGGGAATAGCCTAGACATCTAATATTGTTGGCATGGAATGGACCTCCCTGGTGGTTAACTTTGGATGACTAGGTGAAGGACGTCGGTTTTGTATTTGTTGTAGTAAAGCCGATTGTTACCAACGTTTCATATAAAATTTTTTACTCGGAAAAATGAAAGAGTTCCCGAGGTCGAACTCAGGGAGCAAGTTGTATTCTAGAGATATACAAGTTCTATTACAAAAATAAAGAGAGAGAGAGAGAGAGATGAAAATTTGGCTTCTTCTTCTTTCTTCCTCTTTGTCTTTTGTTCTTCCTGTTCTTCTTCTTCTTCTTCTTCTTCTTCTTCTTCTGCTTTCTTCAGATCTTCCCCTCGTGCTCTTCTTCTTCTTCTTCTTCTTCTTCAGATCTTCTTCTTCTTTTCTTGCTTCTTCTTTGTCTTCACCTGTCTTCAGTACGTCGTCTGATTGGAAAATCAGACGACTTAACCCGCGGATGCTACAGTGCCGCTTCAGTTCTTCTTCTTCCGCAGTCCTTCACCTGTGCCTGCACGCTCAAGAGTTCAGCATCAGAGGGCAAAAACCTACTCTACCCCCCTCCCCCGCGTTTCTCTTTCTCTCTGAAATCACTCTTCGGAAGCTCTCCCAGAGCGCTACCGGGTAATCGGGTTCGGGTCAGGCCCGGGTCCAGGCCCACCGGCGTGCGTGGTAGGCGAGGAGTGCAGGTCAGTCTAATCGGGTTGGGCCAGGTCCGCGGAGCGTGGTCACGGACGAGGCCGGGTCGGGTCGGGTGAGAGGGACCTCACCCCGTGGTCAGGAGGCAAACAGCATAAGGTAGTTTTTGCCTTTATGCGTCCGCGCGCCTTCGAGAGGTTCCGAGGTGGGACTAAATGTCCCACCCCAATTGAGCGCGCGTCGCGGATGGAGCAGTGGGCGATCGTGGCTTCCCGCGCGGCCCTCGCTCCGTCTGTGAGCCTGGGACGTTTCGCGGAGAGACCTTGCGCAACCTGGAAGTCAATCCTAGGCGAAGGCGTGCCTGCACCTGCAGGTGAAGCAGCTCTGCCTGCGCAGTAATGGCGACTGCGGGCGAGTCACCTGGTCACAGAAGAACGGCCTCACGGCCAAATCAGACAGGTGGGGGGGCTTCGCCGTGGCACGGCGAAGGTGGTCAGGGGGTCTGCAGGGGGCGAGATGGAGCTAACAGGTCGTCCTAGGTCAAACTGTGAGCGAGGGAGTGGGTGTGTTCGGTGGATCTGCAGAGGGTGTTTGGTGGGAAGTGGAGGGGCGGAAGAGGATCAGGGTGAAGAGGCGGATGTTCTGCGGTGGTCGGCGAGCCGTGTGGGTCGCTGAGGTGATGGGAGCGGCTCGCCGGAGGGTGGTCGGAGGCGGAGAGGATGAGGGTGAACAGGATCGGTAGAGGGCTTAATTGACTAAATCGAAAGCGGGGAAAGAAAAAGGAGAAGAAGGGGAGTAGGTCTAACTTACTTGCAGGGACGAAGGGGGAGGAACAGGGCGACAGTCGTATCGACTGTCGCCGGAGAAGACGGTGCTCAGGGAGAGGGGCGACGGCGAGCAGAGGGCTGGAGAGGCGCCAGCTGGGTGCGGCGTGGCGCGGGAAGAGCAGGGGAGGAAGTTTCTGCTGCTGGTATTGCGGCAGAGCGAAGAGGTGGAGGGGGAGGAAGACCGCCGGAGCTGGTGAGCGTCTGCCGGAGGAAGAAGAGAAGAAAGCTGGGGGTTTTCTCCGTCAGATCCAGGCTGCCCTCGTCGGTGGAGCGGCGGGGGGTATTTATAGGGATGAAGCAGGGAGGAAGGCGGAGGGAGACGACGTGTCTCCCTCGCCGGAGAATGGTCGGAACATGAACCCATACCGTCCGTGCGTTTGCACGGCCGGTATGGTGGCCTACAATGACCAGGGGGGTGCTCCTGCGACGGCTGACGACGCAGGGCACCCCCGGTTTACTTGCCAGGTCCCCTACCTCACCCTGCGCGGCGCCATGCTCCGCGCAAGGTCGCCGGAGCATGGTGGTGGCAGGGTTTTGCAGGAGGGACCTGATTGCAAAGAACGAAGGAGAGTTAGGGGCCAAAATGCGAGGGTTCAAAAGTTGAGGGCCAAAGAGTAAATATATGAGGACCAAAGTGTAAAGTCGGTCAAGGAGGTTTCTTCTTAGGCTCAAGTTTTTATACATGACTAATTAGGACCTAAGGAATCTGATGGTGAATTTTATTTTCATCTTAAACCTTGTTCGACCGGTCAATTTGCGCAAAAACCCAAATTAAGTTATTAATTTGGCATGGTTCTCAATGTAGGTCAAAATGGGTTCTAAAGGCCAAATTGAAGGTTCTAAACCCTAGAGATTATTTTTCTATGAATTTTAGAGGGTTTATTCTATTTTTACTTTGCCCCGAACCTTGTGAATTGAAGCGGGTTGTTTTAGGGTTACAGGTTATCATTTGGTTCCTTGGAAGTGCTGTAGCCCTTGCTAGATCATCTCATCCCACTTTTATTCTTATTAAGCTGTTTTGACCTGTGTTTGGGCCCTGAATTACCCTGTATGCAGATTGTACTGGTAAAATTGCACTTTTACCCCTTATGACTGGTTTTCTTCTCAAACTCAGAATTCTCTGAGTTAAGCCTTTCCTTGAGATATGTAGGAGCTTTTATCCTTTGTATTGGGTCAAAATGAGCTAGTTATGGCTCATGATGAGGTTCTCATCATACCCCCATGCCTAACTTTTGCTAGTCCCTTAGCAAAAACTTAAGGTTTCAACCCTTGTTCTAGACCATGAAGTTTTTAATGGTTTTAGATAAGTGCCTTTTTTATTTGAGCATAGATTAGGTTAGAATGCTGACCATAGGCCTAAAAGATACTCTAGTACCAATCAAGATCCAAATCTGTCTAGCCTTAGCCTCAGTCTTTTAGCAAAGGTTTTTAAGGCCCGCAAGAACTAACCTAAGGTTTATTGGACTTCGTGGTTAAAGCACCCGTGCTTGAAATGATTTTAGCCCTGGCCCAGTTCGCAGTGCGTTTTGTAAGAGAGAGATAGAAAGTTTTTTTCTGTTTGGAGAGTTTTCTCTCTCTTTTTCTTTTTAGTTCTAGCCTAGGATTGGCTTTTCAACACGGTCTGTATTAGATTCCTTGCTCCCATCATCAATCCTCAAGGGTTCCTGGCGATCGATGCTTCGAGATAGCACCGCCCATGGCAACCCCCGGAACCCTGGCTATTGAGATTTCGAGATAATCCCATCCATGGTATTCCGTGGCCGAATCCAGACCCTGGCAATTGACACTTCGAGATAATGCCATCCATGGAATCTGAACCAGCAGAGTGCTTACATGCCCCCCATAGGATATGTAAATATCCTAAGAGACAAGCACCGAGGAGATGATATTTTGTTACGCATCTTCGAGGGGATTTCCCGCCTCTCCGCGCTGGGAACTCGTCCAAATCAACTTGTGTTGATCGGCCGCTCCTATTCTAGGTGTTCTTTTCAGATTTTTGCGACGCTTCTGCGTGATTCTGATTTTTACGCTTACTGAACCAGGCTGTGTGTGAGATTAGGGTGCTTAGGTTACTGAGTCCTGTAAACCAAAAATTAGTTAACGAGGCCGAATACTTCCTAAGCCTTAGACCTAATACTTCAGCTTTTCATTTTCCTCA
Organism: Thalassia testudinum; assembly: GCA_037157565.1. NCBI lineage: Eukaryota > Viridiplantae > Streptophyta > Magnoliopsida > Alismatales > Hydrocharitaceae > Thalassia > Thalassia testudinum. The sequence continues at coordinate 59,260,570 of JAZHRO010000035.1, read as the reverse complement.
ACCTCTTGAGGAGTGTCCAGATCTTAATGAGTACTAAGAGTCTGTTCAAGAATGCCTAAGGTTTGCATTCTCACTAATCTTATTGTGCACTTTTCAGTTTTTTTTTTTTTTTTTTTTTGAATGAGGTCTAGAACTTAGGTTAATTCCTTAGTTCCCTACTAATGACTATCACTTTTTCTCATAATTTTGTGCTCCTTTTTCATTTTGTTTCTTTTCTCCTTCACAAAATTTTCCTTCTCCTCTTCTCCTCTTATTCTTTTTCGAAGAATTTTTTTTTTTTTTTTTTTTTATAATTTTTATGGTATTTTTTTGGCATATGTGAATTTTTTTGTTTGAAACCTTTTCTTACACGTTTTTGCACCTTCCTACCCCCCCATGCCTAAGATTTGCAATGTCCTCATTGTAACCTAGGGGGTCTTAGTTCATTCCTTAAGACAGAAATTTGGATGAGTGAATGGGTCGGGTTGAATTTTTGCGGACGATTTCAAATCCCAGATGCAAACATCTGAGTTGGGGTCGGCTGTCTACAAGGGTGAACTTCGAGTGCTGAAAGGTGTCAGAACAAGTTTCAGGTTTTCAAAGAGAATGACGGGCTGCCTCCCGTTAAGCGCTGAGTTTTACGCCATCGGCTGGGCGCAATAAGCTCAAGGGGAAAGGAGGATATAAGATGCCTCAGCCAAATTAGTAGAAGTTACATCAATGAACGGCTTGAGTCTTTGACCATTCACGATGAAAGGTTCAGAATCGTGGCTGAGTGGGCTGATTTCGATTGCTCCATTTCCAAAAACCTGTCGGACCAAATATGGTCCGACCCACTTAGATCTCAGTTTTCCTGGGAAGAGTTTGAGTCGGGCATCAAAGAGTAGGACCTTTTGACCAGGATGAAAGATCTTTCTTGAGATGTGTTTGTCGTGGAAGGCTTTAACCCGCTCCTTGTAGATTTGCGAGTTCTCGTACGCGTCTATGCGCAATTCATCGATCTCGCTGATTTGGAGTTTTCTGTGGGTCCCAGCCTTAGAAAGATCCAGATTACAGTTCCGTACTGCCCAATAGGCTTTATGCTCCAGTTCGACGGGAAGGTGGCATGCCTTTCCGTACACCAATCTAAAGGGAGACATGCCCAATTGGGTCTTGTGGGCGGTCCTATAGGCCCACAATGCTTCCGGAAGTCGGGACGACCAGTCCTTCCTGTCAGGTCGAACAGTGACCTGTAGGATTTTCTTGATCTCCCGATTCGACAGCTCAGCTAGACCATTAGTTTGGGGGTGGTAAGGAGTAGAGATTCGGTGAGACACCCCGTATTTGGTCATCAGTGACCTAAACTGAGCATTTGTGAAATGGGTCCCCCCATCAGAGATTATTGCACGAGGAATCCCGAACCTTGAGAAAATGTGTTGATGAATGAATTTGAGAACGATTTTGTGATCACAGGTTCGGGTTGGTATGGCTTCGATCCATTTGGACACGTAGTCCACAGCCAACAGAATGTATTCGAAACCATCCGAAACAGGAAAGGGGCCCATAAAATCAATCCCCCAAACATCAAAGATTTCGCATACTAGAATCGGTTGCATAGGCATCATGTCGCGATGGCTCATGTTGCCCAAAGTCTGGCAACGACTGCATGCCTTGCAATGACTGTATGCGTCTTTGAACAGTGTGGGCCAGTAAAAGCCGCACTGGAGGACTTTTGATGCGGTTTTATGCCCGGCAAAATGGCCACCGCATGCCTGGTCATGGCAGAAAGAGAGGATATTGCTGACCTCCCCTTCCGGGACACATCTCCGGATGATCTGATCGGCACCTATGCGGAAGAGGTACGGGTCCTCCCAAATGTAATACTTGGCATCGGAGCGTAATCTGTCTTTCTTGGCCTTCGGCCAATCGGACGGGGTCTGATGAGATGCCAAGTAATTTACAATATTAGCAAACCATGGAAGGCTAGTATCAATAGTCAGCAGGTGCTCATCGGGAAAATGCTCAGTGATGGGTCCGGAAGGGTTTATCATTTCAGAAGGAAGACGGGACAAGTGATCAGCTACCACGTTTTGTTTTCCCGCTTTATCGCGAATCTCGAGGTCAAATTCTTGCAACAGCAAGATCCATCGGATCAATCGAGGTTTCGCGTCCTTCTTTGCAAGGAGATGCCTCACAGCCGTGTGATCCGAGTATATGATGACATGGGAACCCAGAAGGTACGATCTGAACTTCTCTAGGGCAAATACTACAGCTAGCAGCTCTTTCTCAGTAACTGTATAGTTACGCTGAGCCTCATCGAGTGTTTTGCTGGCGTAGTAAATGACCACAGGTTTCTTGTCATTTTTCTGCCCCAAAACCGCTCCTACAGCGAAGTCGGATGCATCACACATGATCTCAAAGGGTTGAGACCAATCAGGGGACTGTAGGATCGGGGCTTGGGTGACTCGGTCACGCAGGATTTCAAATGCTTGAGTGCATTCCTTGGAGATTTTGAAGGGAACATCCTTGGAGAGAAGAGTGGTCAGGGGGCGTGCGATTTTTGAAAAATCAGGGATAAATCGTCGATAAAAACCGACATGCCCTAAAAAGGATCGGATGTCCCTGATCGAGCTAGGCATAGGAAGGTGAGAAATCAGATTAACCTTAGCTCGATCCACTTGGATACCTTTCTCCGAAATTGAGTGTCCCAGGACAATTCCCTCAGGCACCATGAAATGGCTCTTTTCCCAGGAAAGAACCAAATTCACGTCGATGCACCGCCTGAGTATCTGGACCAAGTGTTGGAGGCAATCGTCGAATGATGCTCCGAAAACTGAAAAGTCATCCATGAAGACTTCCAGATAATCACCTACCATATCTGAGAATATGGCAAGCATGCATCGCTGAAAAGTAGCGGGTGCATTGCAAAGACCGAAAGGCATCCTTCGGAAAGCGTATGTTCCGAAGGGGCAGGTGAATGTGGTCTTTTCTTGGTCCTCAGGATGGATTGCCACCTGGTTATAACCGGAGTACCCGTCAAGAAAGCAGAAGAACCTATTTCCCGCTAGTTTTTCGAGAATTTGATCAATGAAGGGTAGTGGGAAATGATCCTTCTTCGTGGAGGAATTGAGTCGACGGTAATCTATACAGACTCTCCACGAGTTGGCTAATCGGGTAGGAATGATTTCTCCGGTCTCAGTCGTTATAGTGGTGAGTCCTGCCTTCTTAGGCACGACCTGAATTGGGCTCACCCAACGACTATCGGAGATCGGGTAGATGATCCCGGCATCTAACCACTTGATGATCTCCTTTTTCACGACCTCCTGCAGATTGGGGTTTAAGCGTCTCTGCATTTCACGAGAAGGTCGTGTGCCCTCTTCTGAATAGATATGATGAGTACAATAAGAGGGACTTATTCCAGTCAAATCATCGAGGGTCCATCCGATGGCTCTGCGATGTTGCTGGAGGACAACAATCAGACGGGATTCCTGTTCAGGATTGAGGTTGGAATTGATGATCACAGGAAGGGTCTGATTAGAACCCAAAAAAATGTATTTCAAATGAGCAGGAAGGGGTTTCAGTTCGAGGATGGGGTTTTCAGCAGCAGCGGGTGGTTCAGTATAGATGTGAGGTTCAAGGGTGGGAGTTACTGGGTTGTTCACATCTGGATTTGACTCCTCTGTTTGCGGGTCAAGATCCTTCTGTGGTTGATGAGGCATACTCAAGTCATTCTGGAGGTGTGATTCATCAACCAAAGTCTTGATGTCACAAATTTGCTCGATGACGCCGCAATTAATTCCTTGTTGGGCCTTAAATATATCAATTTTCAGTGTTTGATCTCCAAACTTAAGCTCTATTTGGCCCTCCTCACAGCTGATGTTGGCTCTAGCAGTAGCCAAGAAAGGCCTCCCTAGAATGATTGGTGTATCCCTAGGGTTCTCAGGTGCATCCATGTCTAAGACTATAAAGTCCACTGGAAAATAGAAATCCCGCACTCTCACGATAACATCCTCGAGAATCCCTTTTGGTGACTTTATAGATCGATCTGCTAATTGTAATGTCACCTCGGTTGATTTCAGCTCAGATTCTTCCAGATGGTCAAGTAAGGATGTGGGTATCAGATTTATAGATGCTCCTAAGTCTAACAATGCTCTATCAAATTGGGTACCACCTATCTTACAGGAGATCAGGGGAGTTCCAGGATCTTTTGCCTTGGGTGGGAGTCTACTAAGGATTACAGAGCTGGCTTGCTCTGACAGAACAATTGGGCTCCCTCCCTTGGTTCGCGGCTTACGCTGGGGTGTACATATATTCTTTAGAAATCGTGCGTAAGCTGGTACGTGGCGGATTGCATCCATTAAGGGGATGTTTATGTGGACCTGCTCAAAGAGCTTGACCAGGTCCTCCTCAGGGGCCACGGGTTTGGTGGTCTTCTTTCCCTTGGTCAGGGCCTCGGGAAACGGGATCTTGGTTGGTTCCTCTAGGATAGGTCCAGGTTGTGGGTCTGGAGCAGCGGTACCTTGGCTAACTATCCTAGGGTCATGGTTATCAGGCTGGGCGTGGTTTGGATAATGCTGGTCCTGAGTTGTCTTACCACTACGTGTTGTTACAGAATTTAATCCGGCCTGATTTTGGTTTGGGTTTGGTAAGAGGGGTGGCTGCTACTGAAATCCCGCACGCGAAGTTGAGGCTTCCATCTCGTCTGGAGATGGGGCAGTAGGGGCCTGATAAATCCATTGAGCGTGGCCTAAATTTGGATTCATAACGCGCTTCTGGGTTGGCACGTTATTTGGGTTAGGAAGGGGTTGGGAAGGGAGTGTGCCTGGCTGGCGAGAATTTGCCAACTGGGCCAGTTGAGTTTTAACTTCAGTAAGCTCGTCCTTGTGCTGTTTTTGAATGGCCGCATTCGATTTTTGAATGTCAGCCAGAGTCTGAAGGATTAAGGACATTTGATCTTGATTTGGCCCTGATGGATAAGTAGGGTTGGGCCGAGGCTGAGGCGGCTGGTAGTGATGAGAGGGCTGTGGGCGGGACTGAAAAGGTGGTCTTTGGGTTTGGGGATTTCCCGCCCACTGAAAATTGGGATGGTTTCGCCATCCAGGGTTGTAAGTGTTGGAGAATGGGTCGTTCTGGATGGCGTTGAGGTCCTCGCAGGTCCGAGGAACCTCCTGAGAATCAGGGAAAGGGGGAATGGAGTTCCCCCGGCTGGTGAAGAAAGGATCGGATGATCTTCCAGTCCAAGAATCAGATGGGGATGGATATGGATCCATCCCAGGGGAGGATCGGTGGAGGATGTTTTGCACAGTCTCCTGTGTGGAAGGAGGTTGTGCAAAGGAGTTACGCGCAGAGGTGGCTCGCTGCAAGTGCTGAGTCAGCTCATCCACCTTCTTTTCAATAATTGAGACCTTATCCAATCGACTGGCCATTAACTCCAGGTCGACTGATGCGGACAGGTCCTGCGTCTCGTGTGCTCCCTTAAGATTCGTCGCTGCGCGGGTATTCGTCCTGTCGAATAATCCCATGGAGTCATTGTTGATGGAGTTCTCGCACATGTTTTCGAGAATCTCCCACACGGTGTCTTCATGTTGACCCATGATGTTTCCTCCGCAGGTTGCATTGACGAAAAGGCGGATGTCCTCACGGAGTCCCTGGTAAAAAGATTGGACTTGTTCCCATTTAGGAACTCCGTGATGGGGGCACTTCCTCATGAGATCCTGAAAACGATCCCATGCCTCATGGAGAGGTTCTCCTGATTGTTGAGTGAAGTGTGTAATCTGATGGCGCAAGGCGTTGGTCCGACCAACGGGAAAGAACTTTTTCAAAAACTCGGATTGAAGTTCTTCCCAAGTGTTGATCGGCCGGGTCTGAGTTTGATACCAATGGGCGGCCTTGTCCATAAGAGAAAAGGAGAACATCTTCATGAGAAGAATATCCCGATTTTGCGCATCTGATCCAAAAGTGTGGGCCAGATGCTTTAGCTGTTTGATGTGCTGGAAGGGATCTTCAGAATTAAGCCCATGGAATTTAGGTATAGCGTGAATCATGTTGGGCTTTAGTTCGGAATCAGGTCCTCCAATCGGGATTCTAACTCGAGGCTCAATGGCCACCGCAGCAGGATTGTAGTGGTCCCGCATCATAGGACGCTGTGGTGGGTGCACGAAGTTTTGGAAGAGGTCATTGAGTCGCTGGAGCTGGTGTTCCAGATTATTTTCTTCCTCAACTGGCTGAGCCATGATGGGGGAAGAAGAAGAACTTGGTTCTGAATCAGAAGAGAGAATAATGTGAGGGTGTTGCTGCACAAATACGGGCGTCGAGGCTTGGCCTTGACGAGAGCGAATTTCTAATGGAGGTCTTAAGGGTGGTCTTAGAGACCTCCTTCCGTACATGCACAGTTGGGAGAGGTAAGTTTAGAAGGTGCTGGACCCAATCAAGACACCCAAAAATGTGTTGGGTGACTATAGAGGTGCGGGGCAGATGGACCCCTTGATCAGAAAGACCGTCCACCTGAGAATTACCTGGGCAGCCAGAGAGGGAGAGTCCCGCGAAGACCCCTACACGGTAGAGCGTCCCCACGGGTTACAGGGTTTCCCCCACCCGACCTCTCTTGTCACTGCGGTTCCAGGTAGACCAGAATGGGGATCTTGACCTCTTAAGTCTACCAATTTTAAGATCAGGGTGCTTAAGGTTTCACTTGAACTTTAGTCTTTTTAAGTGCAAAGAGTGACCTAATTTAAGGTTGGTTAACCCAAAGGGGTCAACTTTACCTCTTGCTTTCTTTGAGAGCTTTTTGGGTCCTGTCTTTTAGGGTTCAAGTGTTTAGAGAGAGCCAATTGTTTAGGATTTTTCTTGTTAATTATTTTCAATCAATGGCTTGGGCACACCTCTTTTGGATTTCCTCAATTCTTGATTAAGGGGTGTGTCTCTACTGAAATCCTAATGTTTGACCTTATGTTGGCTCCACTTGGTCCATTTAACTCTTTGTTGGGCAATTAGGGCTCAAGCAAGAATGTGTTAGCCCTTAAATACCCTTAATAGTGTGCAGGAGTGATGAGTTGAAAACATGCAACTTTTTATGGTTACTAAGTACGGAAGACAGGTTAGCCCTATATTGCTTGTTCTTTTCTTTTCTTCCTCTTTAGAGTGTAGGGGTTAATAGTGAGAGAAAAGATTTTACCTGTCTTCGGAGTGGTTGTGTGGTTGCTTGTCTTCTTGAGTTCCTGTAGCTGCACAAAAGAGAGGAAATTATCAGAACTTAAAAGAAACAGGAATGTTTACCTCTAGAATAGCCGTTGCTCCCCGGCAACGGCGCCAAAATGAAGGACGTCGGTTTTGTATTTGTTGTAGTAAAGCCGATTGTTACCAACGTTTCATATAAAATTTTTTACTCGGAAAAATGAAAGAGTTCCCGAGGTCGAACTCAGGGAGCAAGTTGTATTCTAGAGATATACAAGTTCTATTACAAAAATAAAGAGAGAGAGAGAGAGAGAGATGAAAATTTGGCTTCTTCTTCTTTCTTCCTCTTTGTCTTTTGTTCTTCCTGTTCTTCTTCTTCTTCTTCTTCTTCTTCTTCTTCTTCTGCTTTCTTCAGATCTTCCCCTCGTGCTCTTCTTCTTCTTCTTCTTCTTCTTCAGATCTTCTTCTTCTTTTCTTGCTTCTTCTTTGTCTTCACCTGTCTTCAGTACGTCGTCTGATTGGAAAATCAGACGACTTAACCCGCGGATGCTACAGTGCCGCTTCAGTTCTTCTTCTTCCGCAGTCCTTCACCTGTGCCTGCACGCTCAAGAGTTCAGCATCAGAGGGCAAAAACCTACTCTACCCCCCTCCCCCGCGTTTCTCTTTCTCTCTGAAATCACTCTTCGGAAGCTCTCCCAGAGCGCTACCGGGTAATCGGGTTCGGGTCAGGCCCGGGTCCAGGCCCACCGGCGTGCGTGGTAGGCGAGGAGTGCAGGTCAGTCTAATCGGGTCGGGCCAGGTCCGCGGAGCGTGGTCACGGACGAGGCCGGGTCGGGTCGGGTGAGAGGGACCTCACCCCGTGGTCAGGAGGCAAACAGCATAAGGCAGTTTTTGCCTTTATGCGTCCGCGCGCCTTCGAGAGGTTCCGAGGTGGGACTAAATGTCCCACCCCAATTGAGCGCGCGTCGCGGATGGAGCAGTGGGCGATCGTGGCTTCCCGCGCGGCCCTCGCTCCGTCTGTGAGCCTGGGACGTTTCGCGGAGAGACCTTGCGCAACCTGGAAGTCAATCCTGGGCGAAGGCGTGCCTGCACCTGCAGGTGAAGCAGCTCTGCCTGCGCAGTAATGGCGACTGCGGGCGAGTCACCTGGTCACAGAAGAACGGCCTCACGGCCAAATCAGACAGGTGGGGGGGCTTCGCCGTGGCACGGCGAAGGTGGTCAGGGGGTCTGCAGGGGGCGAGATGGAGCTAACAGGTCGTCCTAGGTCAAACTGTGAGCGAGGGAGTGGGTGTGTTCGGTGGATCTGCAGAGGGTGTTTGGTGGGAAGTGGAGGGGCGGAAGAGGATCAGGGTGAAGAGGCGGATGTTCTGCGGTGGTCGGCGAGCCGTGTGGGTCGCTGAGGTGATGGGAGCGGCTCGCTGGAGGGTGGTCGGAGGCGGAGAGGATGAGGGTGAACAGGATCGGTAGAGGGCTTAATTGACTAAATCGAAAGCGGGGAAAGAAAAAGGAGAAGAAGGGGAGTAGGTCTAACTTACTTGCAGGGACGAAGGGGGAGGAACAGGGCGACAGTCGTATCGACTGTCGCCGGAGAAGACGGTGCTCAGGGAGAGGGGCGACGGCGAGCAGAGGGCTGGAGAGGCGCCAGCTGGGTGCGGCGTGGCGCGGGAAGAGCAGGGGAGGAAGTTTCTGCTGCTGGTATTGCGGCAGAGCGAAGAGGTGGAGGGGGAGGAAGACCGCCGGAGCTGGTGAGCGTCTGCCGGAGGAAGAAGAGAAGAAAGCTGGGGGTTTTCTCCGTCAGATCCAGGCTGCCCTCGTCGGTGGAGCGGCGGGGGGTATTTATAGGGATGAAGCAGGGAGGAAGGCGGAGGGAGACGACGTGTCTCCCTCGCCGGAGAATGGTCGGAACATGAACCCATACCGTCCGTGCGTTTGCACGGCCGGTATGGTGGCCTACAATGACCAGGGGGGTGCTCCTGCGACGGCTGACGACGCAGGGCACCCCCGGTTTACTTGCCAGGTCCCCTACCTCACCCTGCGCGGCGCCATGCTCCGCGCAAGGTCGCCGGAGCATGGTGGTGGCAGGGTTTTGCAGGAGGGACCTGATTGCAAAGAACGAAGGAGAGTTAGGGGCCAAAATGCGAGGGTTCAAAAGTTGAGGGCCAAAGAGTAAATATATGAGGACCAAAGTGTAAAGTCGGTCAAGGAGGTTTCTTCTTAGGCTCAAGTTTTTATACATGACTAATTAGGACCTAAGGAATCTGATGGTGAATTTTATTTTCATCTTAAACCTTGTTCGACCGGTCAATTTGCGCAAAAACCCAAATTAAGTTATTAATTTGGCATGGTTCTCAATGTAGGTCAAAATGGGTTCTAAAGGCCAAATTGAAGGTTCTAAACCCTAGAGATTATTTTTCTATGAATTTTAGAGGGTTTATTCTATTTTTACTTTGCCCCGAACCTTGTGAATTGAAGCGGGTTGTTTTAGGGTTACAGGTTATCATTTGGTTCCTTGGAAGTGCTGTAGCCCTTGCTAGATCATCTCATCCCACTTTTATTCTTATTAAGCTGTTTTGACCTGTGTTTGGGCCCTGAATTACCCTGTATGCAGATTGTACTGGTAAAATTGCACTTTTACCCCTTATGACTGGTTTTCTTCTCAAACTCAGACTTCTCTGAGTTAAGCCTTTCCTTGAGATATGTAGGAGCTTTTATCCTTTGTATTGGGTCAAAATGAGCTAGTTATGGCTCATGATGAGGTTCTCATCACTAGGGTTGGCGTTAGACAACTTAAACTGCACTTTTAGACATATGACACTTGTTGTTGGACATCTAATTGGAGACATGTGGTCCCGTTTGACACAGAATTTCCCTACGAGGACCAGGAACTTAATGTAATTAGTTAAACCCTTGTCTAGTACCCATGAATGGAAGCTATAAATCCTTGTTGCATCTAGTGTTAGAAAGTTTCACTTTGGGCATAATTAGGACCTGTAATGGTTAGTCCTAATTTCTAATAGAATAGGCCCTCTAGTGGTACAAATCTTAATTGGGAAACAATAAGGAGAGATTTTAAAAGGAATGCATGAAGCCAAGTCGCCAGGATACTCGCATGGCCAAATGCGTGGTATAAACTAACCCTAATGGGTCTTGGTAAGGGTATAGAAATCCTAACTGGCTAAGTAAGCATAATTCTATAAGGGTAGGTGATGATAACATTATCATCGGCCATAACTAGCTTTAATTAGTCAAAATCAATTGACAACTACTCCTACGTAACCACCGGAGAGTCATAATTCATTGCATATTCTTTCTAAGAAGAATGCATTAAAATAAGGTTAAATATGTAATTTTAACATAAGATCATAAATGCAGAGTAATCATGGGGTTTTCCCAGGGGTTAAATGAAGGTCAAATGAGCATTAATAACTAACAAGAGGGTTCATACAGACAGAAATGGGTCATCGCATATTTTGAGAGTTAAAACAGCACTCGAAACCCTAATTTCAGACCCGCTTAAATAACAGAGGTTTTGGTTAGGATAAATTCCATTTAAACCTTCTAAAAATCATAGAAAAATATTCCATAAGGTTTGGTATCCTTGATTTGACCATTGGAACCCATTTTGACCAAAAGCAGTCTTAGATAGGAAGTTGCCATAATTTGGGTTTCTATGTAAATTACACAATCAAACTTGGCCAAAACCAAAATCGGACTTCACCATCAGATTCCTTGGGTCAAAATTAGGTTTGTACCAAAATTTGGGCTCAATTAGAGATCATCTTTACCTTGTTTGCATTTTAGTCCAGTCTGATTCTTTTTCTCCCAAATAACCCCTCAGCTTTTAAAATCTATTGCAAAGACCCCCTAACTTTGTCATCACCTTCACAAAGATGCCCCTTCTGCCATTTCCATGTGAACACACCTACAACCAACCTTCAATCAGGAAGATCTCCTTGATTTCACGCCCAAACCCTTCCAAAATTGGAAGGGGAACTCCTAAGAAGATCCTCTTCCATCTGAGATGCATCTTGGGCTCTAAGTCTTACCCAAAACCTAATGCGAATGAATTTAAAATGTGGGTTTCCTATTTCGCGAAATCTCTGAGCTTCCAAGCTTGGTTTCCAAGCTTGGAATGCCCCCTAAGGCCTATAAAAAATCTCTTGATGCAAACCTCACTTCCTTAGCTTGTTTTTGGCGGTTTCCCTCCTTTTTCCCTTCTCTCCGGCCAAATCCTCCATGAGCTCTGGTGACCTTCACCTTATGGCCTCTTTGCCCGCTGCCACAGACAATAGTCGGTGGGAGCATATTCCTCAAGTTCCTCTGCACATCGCAATACCAGCGAGCGCCACCCATGCCCCTTCATCGTCATCACTTCTCCCACTGGAGAGTTCACCTTCCACGGCGTCGGCCATACCATACCCGACATCTTCCTCCCCTTTCGTCTGGTTAGATTAGGTTAGTTAGATTTCTCTCTCCCTTTATTATCTTTTCCCTCTCTTTATCCCTCAATTCAAACCACGATGCCACCGTTCGCCCTCCATCTTCTCCACATCCGGCCACCCTCCAGCAAGGCTTCCCCGACGCTCCACCTGAACCAAACCCCTCTACTTATTCGCTATTTCATCCTCTCACAACCACCACCGATCACCAACTCCGTTCTTCATCTTCATCATTGTCCGCTCCCCACACATCACCAAGCTCCACACAAACACTGCCATCACATTTGCCAACACTTGGCCAAGATCCTAAGGTGATTTAATGTGGCCGTGAGGCCGTTCTTGTGATTTCAAGTCCTCACCAGTGCTCCACCATCACCGTCATCTTCTCTGCCTTGTTCTTCAAGCTCCGGCCATGAGAGCTCCAGGTTCCACTCCCAGGACATGCGAAAGAACTATAGGCATCTCTCCAGGCCATCAATTAGAGACCACGGCCTCATCTTTGATGTCAATTGGAGGCATTCCCTTCAGCACCTGCTACAGTTGTGCTCAAAGTAAAGAGCGGGTGCTTTAGTCCCACATCGTGGGATCTTAGACTCAATGTAGCACATAAATTGATTTTGTGCCTTGAGCTATTTGCCTAAGACACTAAGGGGTCGGGTCCCTCTAACCACAGCCCTAGCACACCTCAGCTACCACCACACCCAGTAGCCCTAGTCACCCGGATCCCTGATTACCCGATTAGCTGCCCGATTATCTGAGAGAAAGAAGATGAGGGAGAACTTGTGAGAGAGCAAGGGGCTTTGCGCTCTTGTGCTTTGTGCGACACTTAGTCGCTGAAGGACTTAGTCCCTTGTGCTGTGAAGGAAGAAGAAGAAAGGGAGAAGTAGAGGCTCTGATGAAGAGAAGAAGGAGAAAGCTTGAGAATAGAAGAAGGAAGAAGGGAAAGAAGAAGCCTCTGAAGAAGGTGAAGAAGAGAGAAGAAAAAGGCTTTGAGAGCCTTGTGCACTTTAAGTCGTTTGATGCATGGTTCTGACGTCTGAGGCTACTATGGATTAATTTGGCCCACTTATCTGATGTGACATATCTAATTGATAACACTGTTCATACATTTGAGTATATTGAGTAGTTGATATATACGTTTAGTTAAGACTAATAATTGGTGATTTAAATCACCATTATTTTGTCTTGATTTCTTTTTATTCCAAGGAATTCTTGAAATACTCTTGCTAATTATTGAATATCATTTGAGTAGATTGTTATTCATTGAATATCTTGTGCTTATTTACTTATAATTGAAGATTAATGTTATGAATTCTACATTTGCTCCCTGTGTTCGACTTCGAACTCCATTATAGATTCTGAGTTATAAATTTTATCAGTTTTCGAGCGATTTCAACTTGGCACGATGATTACATCTCTTAAAACATGGATTTCGCCTCGATAAAACATTTTGGTACCGTTGCTGGGGAGCAATGCACAATTCACACATTCATCTCATCTCTCTTGATTTTTTATCTAAGCACTAACTTGCCCTGTTTGATTTGATTGTGATTTTGAGAGGTACATCACGAGGAGATCTTCTGTGCAAATCAGCCACTCTCAGGGCAGGTAATCTCTCTTCTTCCATAATCATTCCCTTAATATTTGGAAGAGAGAAAAAGGAAACAAATCAATTAGGAATCACCTGCCTTATTTTCATTTAAGGACAAGTTTCCTGATTTGCAAGAAAATTCATATCTATTTGAAGATTGAGACGATTCTATTTAAAGATCCTTAACCAAATTGCCTGTACCTACTAGGGATTTACGCTTAAATTTAAACATCTTGGACTACTCACCTTCTTGCTTGAAGTCCAAAGTGTACATCTTGAGATTTACTTGGACTTGGAATAGAGCCAATTAGGGTTTCTACTCTAGGGTTTTTGGAGTGTTAGTTCAAAGTTGCCTGCATTAAAGGAAATCAAACTTCCTGCATTTGTATGCCACCCAAGCCCTTGATTGAAAAGAGCTAATCAAGAAGGACCCTAAAATCAGGCTCTAAATCTCACTTGAATTCTAAAATTATGGACCTGAGTGTCATTTCAGGATGATCTTTGGGTCTTGACTCATGTTTCATTCTGCATCTTTTAGGGCATGTCAGATGAAGTTGGTCTACTTTGTGGGCCAATCAACCTCAAAATTAGGTCACAAATTAAATTAATTTCTAATCAAGTGAAATCCAAGGCATAAACTAGGCTAACATTGGTAGACTTAAGGTCTCAATTTGCACATACCAGTCTACTTGGAACCGCAGCGACAAGGAAGGTCGGGTGGGAGAAATCCTGTAACTTGTGGGGACGCTCTACCGTGTAGGAGTCTTTGTAAGGCTCTCCCTTCCTGGCTGCCCAGGTAATTCTCGGGTGTGGATTTCTGATTCATAGGTATCAACCGCCTCAAAACAGCCTTAGTCATCCAAAAATCTTTAGGTACCATGATTGGGTCCAATTCACATCCAGTCCCTCATCCTTTCTCTAGCACACTTATAGAGAAAGGTCCTTAGGTTTTTAACCTAAGAGGCCTCATTAGATCTTCTACAGGGTTTTCTGATCTGATCTGATTACTTGAAATCTGAACCTGAGTTTGATTCTACATCCTAATCCACCACCTAATTTGAAGATGCAACTTGGCAATTTAGGAAAACCAATTAGGAAATTTGAATCCCAAAGGTCCATGAAAGATAAAATGATTGTGGATGCCCTTAAACATTATGAAGATTATGAGAGAACCTCAAATCCAATTAGCAAGATTTTAGTTAATGTTCCAGAAACAACAAAATTCATTTTGAACCATGCTAGTCTACTGCTTACTCAATTAAAACATGGTTCAACCTAGGATGATCTCATTAAAATATATTGAATTGAAGAAATTATATAGCAATGAGTATCTACAATATTTGGTTAAATCCCATACTTTTGGAAAAACACCAAGGTCTCATGGAGAAACGTGAAAAATTACTGAATACGTTGTATGAAGCTATCAATAAAAAATACCCATACATCCCCTTCGAAATTGATGAAAAACCTTGGAGCAACATTGAGGATCAATATGATTTCCCAAATCCTGGGTTTAAAAATCAAGATTGTTGTGGACCCCCAACCTAGATGGAATCTGATTCAAATTATGTGTACATTGATACACCTGATCTTGAGATGGGTTGAGATGATAAAATTGCAGGTGTTCCTGATTGCGAACCAGCCTTAGAAAATCATGAACCTAGTTCACCAAACCTTGAATTCCCAGACACCTGTAATGATAAGCTTAAAATAAAACCTCCTGAGTGTAAATCTCGAGGTTTATCCTGTTAAGGTAACTCTCGAGAGTGACTTTGACATCCTAATAAAGCCCAGCCTAGATTCTAGTGATCCAATCCTTACATTTAACCTAGAATCTGGATTCGAGCCTATTTGAGATAATCATGAGACCCAATGTGATGGGAATCAGATTTTGAATCTAGATTCTGATTCTGGGCCTATATTTGATGAATATACCTCTCCAACCGCCTCACAGATACAAATTGATTTTTCAAAAGTCATGCCAATCTACGATACAAAAATTGAGGTGTTGGATGAGTTGGGAATTGATTGGGTCTATCCTAGGAACTAAGAACTTGAGCCTATGCCTAATAAGGACACTTCTTTGAGCTCAGAATTTGAAATTAAGTTAGAACCAAGTTAGGTTGATAATTCTACACATCTTGATTCATTCTGTGGTGGAACTTCTGATCTGGAATCAAGTTTAGAAACTAACCTTCGCAAATTTTCCGATGATTTCGAATCTTACTCTGATTTCGAAAAGCCTTTGTTTCCTAATAACTACGAGCCAGTTTACGACCTCAACATCCATGATCCATTCTTTGATTCTGTTGCTGAGGCCAATGATTTGAATCTCAAAGAAGCCCCACCTTCTGATCCACACACAGAGCTTTACGAAACCCGTTCCCAACCCTGACTCGCCATCGGAATCAACTTCTACTCTGATTCACCTCTCTCTAATCGGTCGCATGTGATTCTACACCATCTTTTGATTGAGTTTCGGGCATTGACCAGATTGATAAACACTGCTTATTCTTTTTTGATCTGACCTGTAGGTTCCTATATCCTTTTTAGATCCATTTTCTTTTAAGGATCCCTACTCTAACCAGGCTGATCCAATTCAGCCAAACCTACGATTCGCACTGCCATATCTATTTAAGTCTCAAAGTATCTGGTGGGCCCCACATCTATTGATTCACATCCGTCAACCCACCAGATTGATTGGGTTTGAGCTGCATCATCAGCTTGTAGATTTGAACAAGCACCTAGTTGGACCAACCAGGCTATTGAGCAAGATACTTGTTCCACAAAACTCCTCTGATTTGACCACCCCTTCTCCTTGATAACCTTCTACTCGGTTGAAGGTATTGAATTTAGTGCTTAACAAGAGGCAACCGGTCATTCCAAAAACCTGAGACCCTTCAAATCATCTTTTGAGCCACACTCTTATTGCACTTTCAAGTTCAACTTTCGAACAATCGACTTCACCTTTGGTACATGTATCAAAGCTTGAAATCGTCTACAACAGTCATCCGACCATTCACCCACCCTTTGATCCTGTTCTAATCCTTGAACCAAGCTGATTTCATATCCTCTGGTTTACACTGAAG
Organism: Thalassia testudinum; assembly: GCA_037157565.1. Taxonomy (NCBI): domain Eukaryota; kingdom Viridiplantae; phylum Streptophyta; class Magnoliopsida; order Alismatales; family Hydrocharitaceae; genus Thalassia; species Thalassia testudinum. Next base: position 59,244,320 of record JAZHRO010000035.1, on the reverse strand, counting down.
ACATTGAAAAACTTAGGCATGGGGGCGTGTTAAAGTGCAGACATATGAAAATTCAATTCTTTGAGGGGTTCTCACAAAAAAATATAGATGTTCAAAAATTGATAAAAAAATAAAAATAAAAAAATTGGAAAAGAACAAAAAAATGGAGAAAGGGGAGGAAAATTTTGAGAATTGATTGCATATCATTCATGAGGAGGAAGAGAGGAGAATTCAAATGTCAAAAAAGAGCATAAATCAAGAACAAAAATGATAGTCATTAGCACTTGATTATGAAAGTTACTACATTCTAGACCAAATCAAAAGAAAAAATTAAAGTCCTGAAATAACAGAGAGACAAGGAGATTAGTATGAGTGCTGGTCATAAGCCTTTTGGGCTTGTTTTAGGGCTTAATCATTCATGTATTTGTTAAGATCTTGATTAATCCTCAAGAGGTTGAGGAAATTGCGAAGCTGATCTATTAGGTCTAAGGCTTAGGGATTATTCGACTCCGTTGCCTACCCTTTGATTTACGGGATTTGGTAACCTAAGCACCCAAAATCACATACTTAGTCTGGTTCAGTGAGCTTAAAAAAAATCTGCCAAAAGTGTTCTGTTATGAAAAATCATCTCAAAGATCTAGCTTAGGAGCGGCTCGATAACACAAGTTGATTGGACGAGTTCCCGACGCGGAGAGGTGGGAAATCCCCCTCGAAGATGTGTAACAACTTATCGTCTCCTCGGTGCTTGTCTCCTAGGATATCTAGATATCCTACCGGGGGCATGTAAGCACCTTGTGCTGGTTCAGGTGCCATGGGCGGGATTATCCTGAAATGTCGATTACTAGAGCCTGAATTTAGCTATAGAACGCCATGGGTGGCACTATCTCGAAGTGTCGAAAGCCAAGGTTCTAGGGGTTGCCATGGGCAGTGCTATCCCGAAGCATTGATTGTCAGGGACCCTTCGAGGATTGATGGTGGGGACAAGGAATCCAATACAGATCGTGTTTAGGGCCAATTCGAGTCTGGATCTATGGAAATCTAAAAAGAAAAGAGAGAAAACTCTCCCAATGAAAAATCTACTTCTATCTCTCTTTCTTACAAAAAAATGCACTTGCAAACTAAACCTGAACCTATTTCATTTACGCACGGGTGCTTTAACTGCTAGGTTCAGCAAACCTCTGGATAGTCTTTGCGGGCCTTAGAAACCTTCGCGGCAGGCTCAGGCTGAAGCTGGTCAGGTCTGGATCTTGATTGATACTTGAGTACCTCTAGGCCTACTATTAGCATTTTGATCTAATTTCTAAAAGAATGAAACGAATCAGGCATCTGAACTTCAAAGCATGGTCTAAAACTTTAGTTCTTTTCGTAAGAGTTTGCTAAAGGACTAGCAAAAGTTAGGCATGGGGGTATGATGATAATGTCATCATCAGCTATAACTAGCTTTAATTAGTCAGAATCAATTGACAACTACTCCTACATAACCTCCGGAAAGTCATAATTTATTGTATATCCTTTCTAAGAAGAATGCATTAAAATAGGGTTAAATCTGTAATTTTAACAGAAGATCATAAATGCAGAGTAATCGTGGGTTTTCTCAAGGGTTAAATGAAGGTCAAATGAGCATTAATGACTAACAAGAGGGTTCATACAGGTAGAAACGGGTCTTCGCACATTTCAAGAGTCAAACAGCACCCGAAACCCTAATTTCAAACTCGCTTAAATAACAGAGGTTCTGGTCAACATAAATTCCATTTAAACCTTCTAAAAATCATAGAAAAATATTCCATAAGGTTTGGTATTGATGTAAACACGTTTATATCACATAGATCATCTATTTTTGTGTGTTCTTAGACATGAAGTTGCATCATACATTATAAATATCGTATAACATCCATCATCATGCATTTAGATTAGGTTGTATAAATTTTAGGTTAATTTTTTCTTTTTATGGTTAGGTGATAGGGAGATATTTAATCAGTGCCTCAGATTAAAGATCCAACTGTATGGATCTGATCAGGGTGACGATTGGAGTTTAACGACTCCAAGATTGCCCCGATCAGACTTTCGTAGCAATAGATGAAGTCTGAGAAAGATTAGAGGTCAAGGGGCCAAGATGGTGCAAATCCATACATCAGATGACAAATTTGATCGCACAGATGGGTTCGGATCGACGATCGCAACCCAATGGTGTGAAAACCGATCTGATCCGACATCCGATCCGACATCCATTGCACCATCTACAAGCATTGGAAAATGGACAGCTTAGATGGCTCCACGTGGCACCATCTTAGCCACCCACCCCAACCTAAGAACACCCGCTGCTCTCTTTCTCCTCATGCACTCGTCTGATCTGGGCTATTGGATCTTGATCCAACGATCATAAACGTGTGTGCCTTAAATCAAAAGTTTGCCTCAAGAGAGGCCATAACATAGTGGTTAAAGCGTTGCACGCATAGAGGTCGCACGTTCGAATCGAGCACAGTGCCCCTCTTCTTCGTGAGCAAGCGTGGAATCAAGCCGCCCGATCAAGCACCAACGGCTCTGATGGATCCATCGGCTGCACGTGCAAGATGACACCTGATCCCATGCCCGATCTCACACGCGGGAGGCGTAATTTGTGAAGGCACGCGATTGCGCATTCTAGATCGTTGATTCCTTATCGAACGACTAAGAGAGCACGAATGTGCATGAACATTGTGCGCAGAGGAAGGAGAGGGGGCAGGAGCATGCACACATTCTTTAGCGACGTTGGGTCTTTAGTGATGTTTATATCCGTCACTAAAGACCTTCACCACTAAAGACCCCCTCATTTAATGTTTTAAGATGAAATGACCCTTATGCCCCTCCATTCTTCACCTATAAATAGCCCTACGACCTCCACTTCTTCTTCATCCCTTCCTCTCTTCTCTCACCCCCTCCAAAGCTCTAAGAGCTTGTCCCAAACCCGGGATGCTCCTCTAGAGTTAAAAAAATAAAATTTCCATCTTCTCATGCCATTCATGGAGCATTCTGTGGTGGTCGTCTTACTGCCATTCGGGATGCGGATCCCCCTACGACGTTGCCCTGCCCCATCCTCTGTCGTCCGTCATCATTCTCGTTCGTCCTGCATCTCACTACATTCTTTCGGGCACTCCGTCAACGCGGCTCGACCTCCAAGCAGCCGTCGAGGAGGATAACTTCTCTCCACCTTCTCTTTACCGCTTTATAGAGTAGATTTACTACTTTCTAGTGTAGATTTCCCGCTTTCTACTGTAGTGATTAGTTGTAATAGATATGATATTGTGGTTATGAAATTCTTATCCATTCTATCTCTATTTTGTATTTATTTGTAATATTCTCTCTCTCTCTCTTCTATTCATTATTCTTTAAGTAGGTAGCTAGTTTAGATTCAATTTGACCAGTTAATTTGCTTCGTGACAATAAAATAAACATGATTTTTAATCAAACGTCTACCTCCCTATGTTCGATCCGAAATTCCTTTTGAGTTTCGATAAAATTTATCTGTTTGTAGTTTTTCTCGCAAATTGCACTGCAATGATGGGTTTTTAAAACTCAAATATATTTGCGACGATTTTCCACTGCAACAAGTATCCTTGATTTGACCATTGGAATCGATTTTGACCTAAAGTAGAGTCTTAGGTAGGAAGTTTACCTAATTTGGTTGATACGTAAATTACCTGGTCAAACTTGGTTAAAACTAAAATCTGACTTCAGTATCAGATTCCTTGGGTCTAAATTAGGTTTGTATCAAAATTTAAGCCAATTAGAGATCATCTTGGCCTAATTTGCATTTTAGTCCAGTCTGATTCTTTTTCTCTCAAACAACCCCTCAGCTTTTGAAATCTATTGCAAAGATGCCCCTAACTTTGTCATCACCTTCACAAAGGGGCCCCTACCACCATTGCCATGTGAACACACCTGTAGCCTACCTTCAATCAGGAAAATGTCCCTGATTTCACGCTTAAACCCTTCCAAAATTGAAAGGGGAACTCTTGAGAAGATCCTCTTCCATCTGAGATGCATCTTGGGCTCTAAATCTTACCAAAAACCTAATGCGAATGATTTAGAAATGTGGGTTTCCTATTTCGTGAAATTTCTGAGCTTCCAAGCTTGGTTTCCAAGCTTGGAATGCTCCCCTGAGGCCTATAAAAGATCCCCTAATGCAAACCCCACCTCCTTAACTTATTTTTGGCCAGTTTCCCTCCTTCTTCCCTACTCTGCACCAAATCCTCCACGAGCTCCAGTGACCTTCTCCATATGACCTCTTCGCCTGCCACCACAGACAATAGTCGGTAGGAGCATCTTCCTCAAGTTCCTTTGCGCATAGCAATACCAGTGAGCACCACCCATACCCCTTCGTCGTCGCCGCTTCTCCCACTGGAGAGTTCACCTTCCATGGCACCGGCCATACCATACCCGACATCTTCCTCCCCTTTCATTCGGTTAGATTAGGTTAGTTAGGTTTCTCTCTCCCTTTATTATCTTTTCCCTCTCTTTATCCCTCAATTCAAACCACGACGCCACCATTTGCCCTCCATCTTCTCCACATCTGGCTGCCATTCGGCGAGGCTTCCCCGATGCTCCACCCGAACCAAACCCCTCTACTTATTCATTATTTCATCCTCTCTCGACCTCCACCGATCACCACCTCCTCCGTGCTTCATCTCTGTCACCGTCTGCCCCCACATGCTGCCAAGCTCCACGCAAACACCGCCACCACATTCGCCAACACTTGGCCAAGCTCCTGAGGTGATTTAATGTGGCTGTGAGGTCATTCTTGTGATTTCAGGTCCTCACCGGTGCTCAGCTGTCGCCGCCATCATCTCCGCCTTGTTCTTCAAGCTTCGGCGATGAGAGCTCCAGGTTTCGGTCCCAGGACACGCAAAAGAACTCCAGGCATCTCTCCAGGCCATCAATTAGAGACCACGACCTCGTCTTCGACGTCAATTGGAGGCATTTCCTTCAACACCTACTACGGTTGTGTGCAAAGTAAAGAGCGGGTGCATTAGTCCCACATCGTGGGATCTCAGACTCAACGCGCGTTAGTCCCTATCACCACAGCCCTAGCACACCTCGGCTACCTCCACACCTGGTAGCCCTGGTCACCCGGATCCCCAATTACCCGATTAGCTACCCGGTTATTTGAGAGAAAGAAGATGAGGGAGAACTTGTGAGAGAGCCAAGGGGTGGGGTTTGCTCTCTTGTGCTCTGTGCAACACTTAGTCGCTGAAGGACTTAGTCCCCTATGCTATGAAGGAAGAAGAAGAAAGGGAGAAGTAGAGACCCTGAAGAAGAGAAGAAGGAGAAGGCTCGAGAATAGAATAAGGAAGAAGGGAAAGAAGAAGCCTCTGAAGAAGCTAAAGAAGAGAGAAGAAAAAGGCTTTGAGAGCCTTGTGCACTTTTAGTCATCTGATTCATGGTTCTAACGTTTGAGGCTATTGTGGATTAATTTGGTCACTTATCTGACGTGTCATATCTAATTGATAACACTGTTCATACATTTAAATATATTGAGTAGATATATATGGTTAATTATGACTAATAATTGGTGATTCAAATTACCATTATTTTGTCTTGATTTCTTTTTATTCCAAGGAATTCTTGAAATACTCTTGCTTATTATTGAATATCATTTGAGTAGATTGTTATTCATTGAATATCTTGTGCTCATTTACTTTAAATTGAAGATTAATGTTGTGAATTCCACATTTGCTCCCTGCGTTCGACCTTATACTCCATTGTAGATTCTGAGTTATAAATTTTATCTATTTTCTAGTGAGTTCGACTTGCTACGACAATTACATCTCTTAAAACATCGATTTCGCCTTGATAAAACAGTAGGATGGAAGCTCCATCAAGAACTTTAGTAATAATAAAGATATGGAGTCCTAACCGCATGTCGAGGGAGGCATTTCTGTACCTAGCATAGCTCCTAGGTAAGGAGAGGATTGGTGCTAGCAATGGGCTGCTAATGCAGGTTTTATATGGATCTTTACCCTTGCACGGATACAACCATCTTGAGAAGTTGCAGGACGTACCCACCTCTTTGTTAATCATATAATTTGGGTAAACAATGAAGGAGTGTTTCCCTTTATTTTCCTCTGGTTGTTTGTGACTTGTTCATGGCTGTTCACACTAGGATTGGTATTCTAATTATGTAACTTAGTGAAAAATGTAGGTAGTCCAGTACTAAAAACACCTCGTATCAGTACTGGTGGCTCGTACCGGTGCTGAGTGAGTTCAGTAGCCATGGCAGTGGGTGCTCAGCATCGGTACCTAAGACTAGGATCGGTATTGGTGTACGTGTTCAATATTGTTTGAACTCTATGAAGAAATAAAATCGAATAAATCTGGCTAAGGGTTGGAGTCAGAGTATTGGGATGAAGGATATCTTGGGTTCAATGTACTAACATGTGTGTGTGTTGGTGGTCAAGGTTACAGTTGGGTTGGAGGTGCAAAACCCAGGTTTCGAACATGAAAGAAGGGTTTTGCAATCTTGAATTAGGCATGCAACCTGGCCTAACGATAGGTCAGGATTACTTAACAGTGGGTGTACACTGGTTGAGTTTCCTAACGTTAGGTAAAAGGTCCCTAACATTAGATAGTTGTTGAACTTGTTATTTGGTCTATGATTGTGCAATTCTAATACTAGAAATCCCATATAATGTTAGAACTTAATTAGGGGTCCAGCAGGTACCCCAATGGGCAGGGATGAATGGGGGAAAATTGCAGTTAGACCCTATATGGATAAGGCGTGTGTGTGTGGGTGTGTGCGTGCACCTATAATTTGAGCGTGAGGCTCCCTAAACACATTAAAAGCAAATCTGAATCGACTAAGTAATGGATCGAATTTCACAAGATGACATATGTGACTCGACTAGAGTCTAATAAGAGGAAATGCTTGGATCCTGAGGCCTTGAGTAAGACCCCAGGTGATCCACTAGGTCCCTAGGACTTCGTTCTGGACACAGAACCCAATGGAATCAATGATGGTAAGTCAACTAGGTGAGCTCGTAAGGCTGCACCCTTAGACTTAGTGAACCACGAGTTCATTGCTTGGGTACGGAACTCGAGCTGTTGCGATAGTAGGAGGCTAACAAGGAGATTTGCCTTGGAACAGGAAAGGTTCTTAGGTTCGGTGACAGGCCTTGGGCTATCATTGGTGTTTGGTACTTGAATGTACCCAAATTCGACTTGATGTGGAGATATCCATGGCTATAGACTTTGTATGTGCCCGTATGGGCAACGGGGGACACAGAGGGTACATAGTACTTTGCTAGAGGCTCACTTAGCAACCGTATGTATGGAATTCACTTAGGTGTCGTGAGGGATTGGTTGTGACCTCATCCAATGGCGGATTGAGAGAGCACACCTGCAAACTGCTCTCCTACGAGGAGCTACTCCTATCGGGAGCAGTGGTGTGACTCGACAGTTCTGACCAATCCTGTGATGACAATCTAGTTTTATCTATGATTGGTCCTTGTTGGACACAAATTGAGCTTGTGCTTCGTGATCGCAAGCAATAGGCTTAGGTAGCTCCCAAAAGGGTTGACTCTTCTGACTGATGTCAGCAATGTACTCGATTCGTCAAAAATAGGCATGCCTTTCTGGAGGATCAACATATTTGCTAGCCTCTGCCCTAGCCAGGGCGAGACTATCAGGCTGGAATTCAAAGGAAAAGATGTGTCTCAATCTCCTCTGGTAGAGAGGGGTGATTCCCAGAATTTGATCATTGAGGCGAGTGAGAGAATAAATTGATAATGCCAAATCATGGGAAAAGCATGGGCAACTTGTTTAATGGGTTGGAGGACCACGATGATTGGTCATACTAGATAGGGTTAGGGAATTAGAACCTAAAGTGTTGGATTGGGCTAGGAACTAGCCATTAATGAAATAGTACAATATCATGATTGGTTGAGATATAGTAGATGTTTGTTCCCTACTAAGTCAATTGGCTCATCCCTACTTTGTGACTCACTTTTATGTTGTCGCAATTGTGAGTCGTTGATGTGCGGAATTTGTTGCTATGCAGGTTTTTGCATGCACTGTTTACAGGTAGAATTTTTATGCTTTGGGTTATAGACAAATTTATGTTTGGTTACTACTTTACTGCATCAATGTGTGCCATCATTCCGGCACTTTCTTCCATTTTATGTAATAAATGGAACTCTTTTATAGCTTGACTTAGTTAGGTACAACCTAAATTAAATAAACCAATACCTCTTTTGTTGCCATTCCTCAGGATTCCGACCCTCATTTAGGGGCCTGGGTTTCGGGCGTGAACTAGCTCTCACATTCCCAACCTTGCGAGTAAGTAGAAATATGCACACCTCTAAAAAAGTGATAGGGAAAAGCTACTTGGTCGAAAAGATAAACCTCAAGGCAGCACTTTTCTTTTTGGGTTGCCTAGAGTTTAAGGCTACCTAGAGTCCATTACAATCACCATGCAATGAGTCACACTTACACAATCGGATGTTTAGCATTTTTTGAGTCTTTTAAATCTTGGATGGATTGGGTAGTCGAAGGAAAGTTATCCTAAAATCCCAAACCAAAATCAAAAGAAAAAAATTATATGTGAGAAAAGGAGAGAAAAATAAAAAAAGAGAGAGAAATCACAAAATAAGGCAAGAATTTGGGCGGTTTGTATTTTGGCAGACACCTAGGTGTTCTTTAGTCTTTGAAGATGAAATCCTAAGTACCAGTTCCTAGGAAAGGTGACAACTGATATGTGGTTGTCCGATCCTTGATTCAAGATATTTATAATAAAGTCAAGAAAAAAAGAAAAGAAAGAAAAAAAATTAGAAAAGAAAAAAAGAAAAAATTAGGTTTTAAACAATCATGCTTTCAATTGCTGAGGACTAATAAGATTTAGGCATAGGGGTATGATTACATAGCAATGATACGACCCAAATTGATTGAATTAAGCTAATAACTTAGCTTGCAATATGTAAATAGAGCATCTATCACATGCACTGCAGGCATATTTGCATTTGTACATTCTTGACATAAATTTTGTCATCTTATGGTCTTATTGGTAATACTAAAATTTTATTTATATATGACCATAAGTTTGGAGCAACATTTGGATTGAAATGATGCAGAGACATTATTTCTACATTCTGAAAATAGGAAGAAGAAACCAGCAATTAAACAAAGAGAGCAAAAGACAGGAGCATGCAGAATCAGGACAATCTTGGTCTCGACACGACAAGCTCATGCAGGCCCATGTAAACTCACCTACACCTAACTCACATCCTGATGCACACCCATGCATCTACCACACACATACACATGTGCACACACAAGATAAATGCAATTACATGTGCATATACTCTGCTACCCACACACTTAAACACATGTACATTTAATGTGCACATTTGAATTATCCATACGCATTTCCCTTATTTTATCTATACTAATATGGGCTTAGTAGCATTTACTACATTACATTTTTATCTTTTATTCTCTAGGCCCATACACACACAACACAAGTCCACCAACCTAAGCCCACTACACCCTCCTAATTACCTCCAACCTAACCTAACCCTACTTAACCTCACGCTACCTTTAAGCCCCCACTAAACACCACCCAAACCACCCTCCCTAATGACCTATATCCCACGCCAACATCCTCTCCTTATCCATTCCCTTGACCACCCTTGACTTGTATCCCCACCTTAAGTTATACACTAGGCTAGAACCTTCTACCCTTAAGTTGTACCCCTAAAGTAGCACCTTAACCTACACCCTAGGAATAACTAACAGAAATCGTTCTTGCGCATTTGAAAGTCGTCGGAAATCATAGTATAGTCGCACAAAAATGTTCGTCAAAAATTAAGTTTGTAAAAATTGAGTCCCGGTCGTTTGTCTCTGGGAGGCGTTTGCTTTTACTTCTTAAATCGATCTTCTATTGCTCTTTTTTGTTTAGAATCGCATGTCGGTTCATGATTATTACGTATTTAGGTACGACATACTTAGTTGCAAGAATATTAGAAGTTAGAAACAGGCAACTTGAATCACGCAAAAGGAATGACAATTATTAAGCTCATGGTGATTTCAAACATATAGAGAGATACATATATATAAAAATGCCTTTTCATTCATTCCATTGGAGAGTTGTTTGCACAAGAAATTTAGAGGAAAGCTTATACATAAATACTTGAAATAGAAATCTAGCTACCAGAAAATGACTACATACAAGAATCTACGAGGGGATTTTGCATGCATCATTGGGGGAGAAGTAAGACTACGCTATTAAGCAGAAATAAACGCAGTAAAAATTATGGAGAGCATAAACTAAATCTAGCAGAATAGAGGGCTTTTAGGGGTGGTCCCCGATGGCCTTGGAGTGGTCGGGAGGAGAATGAGGGGCGACCAATGTAGCTTAGGCCGACCCTTGGAGAGAGGGAGGATTGATCCAGCATCCCGGCATGATGTCCTCCATGGTGGTGGTAGTGAGCTCGTGGAGGTGGAGTGGCTAGCTAAGTGGAAGTGGGTGTGAATGACACCAATGGAGTGAATTTGCCAAGGAAGTGAATGGGTGCAAATGGCCACCCCTTAGGTCTTTTTATAGACCTAAGGGAAGCTCTCTAGAGAATTATGGAATTCTCTAGAGAGGCCTATAATAGGAGCTCGTGGGAGAGTGAGACAGAGATGATGGATGGTGGTTTTTAGATCCACCAAATGTGGATCTAAAAATTGAATGGCTCTTGGTTGCTAATTTTGACAACCAAGGCAACCACACATGGTAGAGAGTTCTAGAGAACTCTAGGCTAGGTATTTTCGTGTGGATGGTGTGTGTGGGTGTGTGTGGGTCGAAACTTAGGTGGCTAGGTTGATTAGGTTAGGTTCTAGTGGGTTTAGGTCAAGGTATGTCTTAAATTAGGGTTATAAACCCTAATTCACTAAGGTAAAGTGCAATTAAACTTAATACAAGTTTAATTGGGTATGTGGAAACTTAATTGAGAGTAAAATAACTCAATTAATTTAGGTCTAGGTCAATTGGACTCTCACTGAGTCCAATTGGACAGTGTGTGCTGAGATCAGGGCTCAATTGGACTCAATGAGTCCAATTGAATAGGCTGATGGAATTGACTAAGATCCAAGTCAATTAGGTTTAGTGAGGACCTAATTAGGTCCTTAGGGAGGTCTAAAGGTGATGTACTAGGGTTAGAGCACCTTAATTTAGGTTCCTATGGGGTTGGAATTGGGTTTAGGGACCTAGAGATCCAAAATCAAGGCTTAAATCTCAAAACAGGAATTGGAGAGCAGTATTAGACATCTAATAATAGTGTCAAATGTCTTATACTCAAAAATTAGAAGTCCAATCTTGTTGTCTGGATGTCCAATCAGAGTCAGAAGGGATTTTGGGTTCTATTTTGGGTATTTTGCAGAAATTAGATGTCTGACAAGGTGTCTGGACATCTAATAACATTGCAGAAGTGGGTTTGAGGTGTGCGGGAGATGGCTAAGGGTCCTGGATGTCCTATAACTTATCTGAATGTCCAAATAAGGGTTGGAACTAGGGTTTTAGGGCTTCCTAGGGTGCTGTGACCTAATCTAAGGGTGGCTAGGGCTTAGGGGAGGTCTCTAGGCTATCCTAGGGCTCAGGGATGGACCTATGCTCTTCACAATTTATTGGTTTATTCCTACTTAATAGGATAGCGAACCTTTAATCTCATTACATTATTGTTCCTATATCTAAACTAAGCATTCTGCTCCAGCTCTACTACAACTCCCGTTATTCCTGATCCAGCTTCAGATCCAGCTCCAGATCTACTTATTGCCTGCAATCGACATAATGTACTTAATTAGCACATTATAACATTATTTTATGCATAGCTAAAGTAAAACAGTAAAGATGCAGATAAGGCTTATGCATGCATGAATAATCTTAACTTATGCTAAGTTCTAGCTTAATCTAGGTCAATTAAGACCTATGATTGCTGCGCAATCAATAACACACCTAGGTGGACACTCTATAAAAGAGAGCGCACCCATAGGCGTCGTTACTGCCCCCCCCCCCCCCCCCCCCCCCTCCCCCTCTCGAATTCTCTCCTTGCTCTCCACCTTCATCCTCTCCATGAGCTTCTTCCTAAGAGCTCCTTACACCTTGGCCAACGGATACATGTGCCTCCTTGGCTTTGGTGTGTCTAAGTGAAAAGAAGGTAGGCTTCAAGCCAAGGATCCTTCTTCCCTCCCAATAGGCCTTAATGCTCACATTGGAGAGGCCATCTATCTTCTTCCCCATTCTCATTTTTCCTTTTCTTTGGTAGTGTAGTTTACTTAATTGATTTTTGCTTATTTCTATGCTTAGTAGAGTAATATTTCAATTCTAGCACTTTAATATTTGCTTGCTTTCATATTGGTTTTTGCTTACTAGTTGATAATCTTTACTCACACACACTCACTCTTACACGCCTATTCACTATTTTACACTTATACACACACCGACACCACCATCTTCACTTATTTACAATCACCACTACACTCACCTCATGCCACCATCACTTTCACACCACCATCACTTTCACACCACCATTGCACACACACTCACACGCCACCAACTTCCCTACACTCTATTTTCACATGCACCATCTCCACTCACTTGAGCACACACCCTCTCACTCAGTATCTTCATTAGCACACATGCACACACTAGGTAGAACCACCCATTAGAATCCCAACTAGTCCCTATTACAACCACTGCTACCCTTAGAATCTAGGTTACGACCATCCCCTCCCCATAACCATAATCTAAATTAAGTTCTGTAATAACTAAATGAGCTAGGACTTAAGTGTGAAAAATCACGTTAGAACGACACATAACTACTTCGATTTCCTACATCTTAACGCAAGACACCCGTCATCGTGCTTGAAGAACTTTGTGTGCCAACAAAACCTTGGTTGAATTGACTAAAAATTTGAACCCTAAAATTGGCTAAAACAAGGTTTGAACTTTAAAAATTTGGAGAAATTAGAAGTCCTTGTACTACAATTGTTTGCTATTGCACTCACACTTCTAAAACTTGTGTTAAGGTTTTAACCCATTTAACGACCCATCACATTCCTTGAGCACATCAATCCTAGCCCTAAATTAAAAAAATAGTAGATGTGCCCTAGGTAGGACTAAGTCAAGTCTTAGGGGTTCTAAAAAAGGGTGTAAATAATTTACCTTGATTGCCTAAGATGAATTTGGTGTCTAGGCTGCGGGGTAGTTCCGAACAGCTGCGGTTAGGGGTATAAAGGGACCTAGTACTAAGCTAGTCGAACCTTCCCTCTAATCCTCTTGTACTCAACCTAGCCGAATTGGCTCAAGGAAGAGAGGTGGAATTATTTGCATACTAATTCAAGCCTTTTAAGATTATAGGTCTAGTCGAGGTACACATTAAGAACTAGATTGGTTCCTTGTTTGAGCACACACTTCTCTCTCATGTTCTTTTCGCATCTTAAATCTTTCTTCCTTGGTGTATGCACGGACGTAGATCACAAAAACCTATGTTGGAGGAACCTTTGAAAAGAGAACCTAAAAGGAGAATCTTGATTATAGACTTTGATTTGAATTCAAATCTTGATTTGCAAGATCCAATTGAATCTGATCTAATGGACCCCAACTTGCCACTTGATCTTGAGGAACTGATCGTTTCCACTACCCAACTAGCATACTTGCAAAATCAACCAACCCAATTCCAATTTCACCATCAAACATAGATGAGGGAGTTGATTCAACTAGTCCAAAATCCACCTCAAGAAGAGCAACACAGACCTTTAAGGGACTTCCATAATCCTTCTAATTACACTCCTAAACCCTATGTTAAGGCTCCACCTATTGAAGCTTAACTTGAGATCAAACTAGCCACATAGCCCTCTTTCCTCATTTTTATGGAAATAGTAATGAGGATCCATTCCAACACTTAGAAGAGTTGACTAATATTAGTCAAACCATTAGGATCCAAATCATGACTGAGGATAACATTAAAATGAGGCTTTTTTGTTTCTCTTTAAAGGAAAAGGCTAGCCATTAGTACCACACCATAGGAAGACCCATTGACTCTTGGACTTGGCTACGAGATGCCTTTCTTAAGAAAATTTTCCCCATAGGCAAAACCAATGCACTTAGAAGGGCTATCACAACCTTCTCCCAACACCCTAAAGAGCAATTACATGAAACTCGGGAGAGATTTTTGGAATTGTTGAGAAAATGCCCACATCATGAGGTACCTAAGTGGCAATTAGTATAAATCTCTATCATGGGCTTAATGAATCTCAAAGAAATTTGGTGGATGCAGCCTGTGGAGGCAACTTTATGAGAAAAGATGAAAACAACGCCTTTGAGCTGCTCAAGAATATGAGTGAGAATTTTCTGAATAATGCCTCCATGGATACCTATGGTAGAACCATGAAACCCAAGGGTGGGATGTATGAAATCCAAGATAACTCAAACCAGGTCAACATCGACCTAATTTTCCAAAAACTTGATAAGGTTGACCTGATTTCCAAGTAATTGAATGAACTAATGGACCACAATAGAAAGGGAGCAACCCTCCCAACTTTTACCATCCAGGCTAAAAATTTAAGCCATCTGACCCAGGACCCTCCTAGTAGGTTCACACTAGGGACCTTTGATACCTATGATCCTGATTTCACCCAATTCTTTGGATATGAGGATGTCTTGGTGATCCAAGGGAATAATGGAGCCAACCCATATTCCAATACTTATAATCTAGGTTGGAGAAATCATCCAAACTTCTCTTGGAAGAGCCAAGTGTAAGGGACCCAGCAAGCCATGCAAAATTGACCCAACTAAATGAACCTAAATTTCCAACTCACTTTCAACCAGGGTCAAACCTATCAAATCTTGCCCTTGAATCAGAAGAGCCAAACTAAGTTGTCTCTATAAGCCTAGAATGAGTACTTGATGGACATGCAAAACTCCATATTGCAAGTGATGCAACAAATGACACAATCTATCAATGACTTGGAAAATCACCTTGGACCTAGAGCTGATCCTAGGCCCACTGGAGTTTTACCTGCCAAACCCATACCAAACCCTAGAAATATCCCATACAAAGGAAAAATGACAATGGGGTTCAACCAAAATCAAGAGCAAGGCCATCTGCTCAATCGAGCTCTCTTGATTCCTCTAGGTTTCAACCAACCTCCAAATCAATTTAACCTTGGACTCCAATTCAATCAGACCACTGATTGCACAGCAATCATGCAACCTATATCACCTGAATTAAGATAGATTCTAGCATAACTTAGGAATAATGCATTCATAAGCATCGTAATTTGCACAATAGCTAGTTTATTAGTCATATATATAATATTATCATTTTATGTACCAATGAGAGATGATTTTAATCGTAGATGATTTGAAGCTGCGGATGTCAGATCAGATCGAAAAGATCAAATCAGAACGACGACGGGAGTCCAACGCTTCCGAAATTGTCTCAATCAGACAACCAGAGCATTATGTGCAGTCCATAAAAGAACGGATATGGAGCCAAAGGACAAAGATTCGAGCCTCAGATGAAAAATCCAACCGCACAGATGAATTCGAATCAACGATCGCAGTCCAACAGCGTAAAAATCAACTCGATCGGAGGTCTACATCACCAGATACAAAGAGAAGAAGATGGACGGCCATGATGGCGTCACATGGCACCATCACAGTTGCCCCTCACTGTCGGCCCATCTCTGAAGACCATCCCTTTCCTGCTCTCAATCGTTGGATGGCCATCCAATGGACTACGATGCATCCACGCCGTCCATCCAACGGCTAAGGATAACTAGATGCAAATAGGAAACCTTAACAGAACATATGCGTAGCGAATTGGCTCACGCGCTTGCATTGGAAGAGAAGAGCGTGAGTTCGTTCCATGTAGCGCTTAAATCAGGAAGGCATCACGAGCGGGCGCTATTGTTTGTCGGATGGAGATCGGTGCACGCAGGCACTACCACGTGTCGAGAGTGGAACACGCCGCAGCCGAATGCTGGAACAAACGTGCAAACTTAAAGGCAGCATGGGCGTGTTCAACCATCAGATCCCTCGAGCGGACGACCAAGGATTAGGCGCATTTTGAAGGTGAGCGGCGAGAGAGAAACCAGAAGTGAGCACGTGAGGAGAGATCTGCGGCCATGAGATCATCATCCAACGCATGAGAGCGTGCCACATGTCGATCAGAGGTTGAATCCGAGTGATGGAGGCGAGTTTGAAGGTGTTTTGAGGCCAAATCAGGTTCGTGGATCTCCCGATCGACGAATTTGATTAATCCTAAGGTTGTTACACCAGTTTAAGGGCCAAAATGCCCTTTTTGCTCTCCATATAAATATAAAAGAAGACCTAAGGCCCCCCTTTATGGATCATCAACTTCATACAACTCTCTCTCTCTCCAGACTAGGCTCTCCCTCTGCAACTCTGCTCTGACCTTCGTCCCGGCGCTCTGGATCTGAGGCACTGTTGCATCTCGCACAAGCATCTTACAAGCGGCGTCGTCTCTCTACCTCCTTCTATCTCTCTCTCTCTCTCTCTATCACTATCGCTTTCTCTCTCTCTATCTTTCTAACTATCTATCTATCTCTATTAGCATTTTATATTGTGAAAAACTCTATTTAATTGCAATAAAATTCTGATTCTCTAGATATTTGCTCTATACATATCTACATATATATATAGAATTAGTTTTATTGAAAAGCTTCTATTAAAATCGAGATTGCCTCCTTGCGAAAGACCTAGTACTCACCAGTTCTTGTAAATTTATTTGTCGACGCGTTTTGCGCTATACTACAACTAAATCATCTTTTAAAATGCGATTTATGTGCCGAACAAGTTGACGCCATTGCCTGGGAGGCAACGGAGTTTTTTTAAGCCTTTCTTCATAATGCTTATTTGATATTTCTAACTTATTTTATTTGCATGTGCAGGAAGCGGAGAAATCTAAGGAAAAGATGCAACAAACGGAAAAATCGTAGGTTCAAATCTCAGGTAAGTACTCGTAGGTTAGATTAGTTAGATTTAGAAAAAAAAATCCAAAAAAAAAAAGGTGTTTGCTTGAACCTTAGGATTAGTTAGAATTTGCTTAATTATTGAAAAAAAAAAGTCACTTGATTTTCGAGCTGAAATAAAGTTTTATCTTAAAAATTTAATTCCCAAAGATCCACACGCCTAAAAATTCTCAACTTTATTCTAGACGTGAGTTTTGAAATCAAGAACATATCCAAATTTTATGCAAATCAATGTTATAGAAAATTTTAAAAAATTCATGCACTTATCTATTATCAATTTGATTTGTTCCTAATTTTTTGGAGTTCAAAATATCATGAGAATTTTTATACAACTTTGATTAACTTAAAATTTGCGGCACTGAATTTCTGAGATAATCAAGAATTTAGGAAAAATCTAAAAAAAAAATTTCTTGCACTTTTGATTGCACGAATTATTAAATCACTATCTAGGGGTCTAAATAGACTACAAAACCTCTAGTACACTTTAAATCAGAAAAAGAAATAGAAAATGTGCAATAAAAAATTTTGAAAAATATTTTCTAGTGCCTAGTTAGTGGTGCAATAGGATCAATTGATTTTATTGCTTGGGTCGCACCACTAATCAGATTGTGGACTTAAAAGAAACATCTAGAACTATTTGTGCTTCCACATTAAGGATAAAGCAAAACTACATTTCCATATTTAAAGAAAATCTATCAAACAAATTGGGATTTGCAAAACTCTTGTGTGCCTCATCAAACCCTTGATTGAAAATATTAACTCAAGTAAACTCTAAAACTCATTAACACATGCATTGAAATCTTAAAAATCACTTCATCATAAAAGAATTGCTTATGAACCCTTTTCTTGAGCACTTCACACATCTGAAATCAACTTTAAGGGTAAACACCCCCCTAACGGCCATCATATTCCAAAAGCACATCAAACCCAAGCTTAAAACTGAGTAGACGTGCCCTAGGTAGGACTAATTGTCTTGGGGACTTGAAATTAGATTGGGCTAAGGTTAAGGCCTTGTCTACTTGGACCCACTGGTGACAAGAAAGGTCGGTGCGGTAACCGCGTTAACCCTTAGTGGTGTCCCACCGTGTGGGGTGTCCGAAGGGGTCCCACCCTTCTGGTTAGCCAAGTAATTCAAGGGTTGATTTAACCTAGTTGTGTTTTGGGGAGCTAAGATCAGGTCTATTTAGGGATAACACTCTAAGGACCAGTTTGATTACTTGCATTGAGCGGGCAGGGTTTTGTCTCATCTATCTTCTCCTTCTCATCTACAGACATTCTTTTAGTACATGTAAGGTAGAAGATCTCAAAATCCTGATTTGCTACCACCATTAGAAAGAAATCCTAGGAGAAGACCTATATATCTAGAATCTGAATCTGAACCCTCTGCAGTGGCTAATCACCACGAGGAAGAAGAGATTGAAGAGGAAAATCTGGATCCTATGACCCTCTTACAAAGGCAGATCACTAAGTAGGGAAAGCATCATGACCGATAAATGGAAGTCATAGTGTAGGCCATTACCCAACTCCAAAACAGAAGGGCAGACTGGTCTCTTCGTGACTTTTATAACCCTTCTAATGCCCAACCTGAACCCTTTGTTAGTGTACCTTAGGATGGGGATGATTTTGAACTCAAGCCTTAGATCATTAACTTGATTTCCCACTTTTATGGCCGTGAGTCAGATGATCCCTTCCACCACCTTGAAGAGCTGCTACACATAGGAAGAACCTTTGGCCCTAGGAACATGAATGAAGGTACCTTGATGATGAAGATATTCCCATTCTCCTTGAAAGATAGAGCTGCACATTGGTTGAGAATAATTGGTAGATCAATCCTAACTTGGGAAGACCTGAGAAGCACATTCTTAAAGAAATTCTTCCTTGTAGGAAAAATTAATGCCTTTAGATGTGCCATAACAACTTTTAAGCAGAACCCTGGGGAACAACTACATGAGGCTTGGGAGAGGTTCAATGATTTAGCTAGGAAATGCTCCCATCATGGGATTCCGAAGTGGCACTTGGCCCATATCTTCTATTATGGGTTGAGTGATAATATGAAGAATTTTGTTGATGCAGCGTGTGGAGGCAATTTCCTAGGCAGAGATGCTGAGGGATCCTTTCAATTATTTGAAAATATGAGTGAAAATTTCCTCAACAATGCCTCAATGTCAGCCATTAATAGAGTTAATCAACCAAGAAGCGGAGTTTATGAAGTTAACAATAATTCAAACTCAGTTTATTTAGAGCTAATTGCACAACGATTAGACAAGGTGCAACTCGTGGGAAAGAATGTGGAGAATTTGGATAAGAAACTGGATAATCTTCTGAAGGGCGGGAATTCCTTAGGTACACAATCTAGATTAAATCCTATGCCTACCCAAGGAATGAATATATTGACCCAAAACCAACTCCCTAACCCTCTAGGTCAAGAAATAGTGCACAACATTAATGACCTAACCATGGCTCCACTTATGAGCCAAATATACTTGGACCCATCCCTTTTTGGGTACCAAGGAGGGACCTTGATGCCCTCGAATTCTAAACTAGGTAGCCCAACCAATCCCTAGTTATCCTGAGGATGTGAATGCACTCCAGGGTTACACTAGAAATGAGCCTTATTCAAACACTCATAACCCTAGATAGCGCAACCATCCTAACTTTACTTGGTCAAGTCAGAAACCCGCCCAATGTCCTAACTTGACTAAGCCAAAACTTATGGGCAGTCTAGTAGGTACACACAATCGCGCACATACCAGCCACAACCTACTCAGGAAAACCAGCCCACCGATCTAAGTCCGGTCCTTAAAGAAATGCGAGAAATGAATTTAAGACATAAAGAAGAAATGAATTAATTGAGGACAGATTTGACGGGTTGATTAGACCAGCTAGTTGATGCTAGACAACACAGGATGTTGCCATCCCAACCTATCCCAAACCTAAGAAACTTCAATAAGGTTAATCAGCACAACACACAAGAGCAACAAGCACACCTAATTCAGCCTGCTCCCCGGCACCTACCAGGCTTTATTAACCCTAACCCAACCCAGGCTCAACCCATTTTGCAGAACCCACCTTACCCTTCTAACCCTAATGCACATGCCTGTGCTGTCACTTTGAGAAGTGGGAAACAAATCCAACATCCTTTTACATCAAAATCTTTCCAAGATCTTGAGGAGCCTGAATCTGACCTGGGAGACCAAACTAATCTAGAAGACAAGGATTAGGACCCAAACACTCATGATTTCTCTCAAGCTCCCTTTCCTAAAGCCTTGAACAAACCTAGGAAAAAGAAAACTAATCCATCTGAGGAGTGGCTTGATATTTTTAAACAAGTGCAGGTGAACATACCACTCCTTGAGGCTATTGAGAATATCCCATCCTATGTGAAAGTCTTAAAGGAAATGTACACACTTAAATGCTAGGCCAAATTAGCTAAAAGGGTAGTGTTATCTGAACAAGCTAGTGCAGTTATCCTTAGAAACCTACCTCAAAAAAAGAAAGATCTAGGGACCCCCTTAATCTCATGTGAAATAGATGGTTTCATCCTGGATCAAGCCTTACTGGACCTTGGTGCCTCCATCAACTTAATCCCCATAGAATTATATGAAGAGCTAGATTTAGGCCCCTTGCAACACGTTGATGTGACCCTTCATCTTGCTGATAGGTCAACCAAAATTCCGAAGGGCCTTCTACAGAATGTGATTACAAAAGTGAGGGATTTTGAATATCCTGTGGACTTCCTTGTTTTAGATATAGAGGCATCAAAAAACTTGAACCACACCTCAATAATCTTAGGGAGACCTTTCTTGGCCACTGCCAAGGCTCTAATCAACTGCGAGACGGAGATTATGCACATCACCAATGGAAGGAAAAATTGTCAACTCAATATCTTTAAAGCTTCCCAAAAGAATAAGGTGAATTGTGGTTCCATTGAGGTTGTAGGAACAATTGAACAAGTTCTGGCAATTCACACTAAAGATGATCCAAATCCTGCCAAAGCTCAAGATTAGCACAAAAGGCAAGAAGGGGATGTACTTGAGGATGATTCTGATCTATCACCTTCTAAAGAAACTCAAATTGACAAGGACATTAAGGAGATTGAGAAACTCTTGGGAGTAACTTATGAAGAGTTAGATGATAATGTGAAGGATCCTCAATACACTCACCTCGAGATCCAGGAACTATTAAATTTTGAGGGAGTTCAAGAGAGTGGACAATCTAAGGACATGAACCAGCAAGTGACCCCAGAAGAAGAAGTTCAACACATAATGGACTGGGGGAGAACTTATAAGCCAATTGGTTCAAATGGATGGCTTAACTCAGAAGAAGTGACTTCGGATGAGGAAGAGGAAATTTTTGATGAAGATTTTGAAGAATTCCACACAACTCTACCCCTATCCTCATATGACCTAGAGCCTGGAGAACTCATGATTTTTTATATCAACTACCATTATAAAGACCCTTATTACTCTGATTTAGAATGAGATTTAATTCTAAATCATGATTTCAATCCAGACCCTATACCACCTCTTCTTGATTTATAGAACTGGATTGACAGACAGACTCTATAATTTGAACCTCAACCACCTAACCCTATTTCATATTCCAAATCAGAAAAACTATTTGGAATAGGGCTGCATCATCAGTTGGTTCGCATTTGTGGATCACTGATTCTGGGACCAAATGATCATATCTTTCTACTAATCTTAAATTCCCCTGCAACAATTATTACTTCTTCTCTTAACCTACAGTATTGAACTACATATTTTTGGGTTCAAGTCTGGCAAATGACGTTAAACTTAGTGTTGGCTGGGAGGCAACCTAGTATTCATTACAGATAGCTCTACATCCTCTGCATCCATGCTGACCTGGATTAACAAGAATAGTCAGGTGATATCCCCTCTTCTTGCTTATTATATTTTGATTTTCCCGCATACATTTCAATGAGGACATTGTCATGAATAGGCATGGGGGGGGGGGTGGACATTGCATGTCTTATTTTTTTATGTCAGAAAAAAAAAATTGCATTTAGGCATAAAGAATTTTTATTAAGGTTTTATTAGGGATTTATTCTTAAGTTGATTCCTAAGTTTAGAATCCAGTATAATTTCACACTTACGCGTAGAATTTGCAATGATCCTCTATGAAGACCAATAAACATCTTTAGTTTGTCGAGAAGAAGCAGTGCTTCTTCTCCTAAGCCCATGGACAGTAATTAGGGATCAGACAAACTATCTTCTAATAAATCCACCAAACAAGTGTTAAATAAGAGTAGAAAGTCTACTGGTGCTCTAAGGTTAGTATGAGGAATCTTAACTTCTAGATAATTAAATAATGATACTTGGACTTAGGCATAGTTTTCGCTCTTAGTTTCTATGTACATGTTCTTAGTGTGAATATCTTGAGTGCCACCAAATAAGGCAAATACGTAGAGAGCAGGTTCTGATAAAACTAGGATTGAGGTGGATGGTCACGACCGTCCTTTACGGAATCCTCGATTGAAGGAGGATATTAATGTCAAGGTTAGAAATACGTTGTCCAATCCATTCCTTTCTCGGTGTCGAGAATAGACATTTCCACCAAATAAGCCACCCGATATCCTCTTGAACATTCCCCAATCCTAAATAATTCCTCGTGAATAAAAGTCATATGCGATATTGCATCACATTAGTAGATTTTTGGATGCAAAAGAAAAAGATAAAAAAGAGGTATATATGTCTATGCATATAGGAAAAAAAAATATATATATATATATATATATACAAAAAAAAGAGTAGAAAAGAAAGAAAGAAAAAACAGAAAAGAAAAAAAGAGTTTATAAGTGTTTTTAGAGTTTATTTCACATGTATTGAGGCAACAACACCTACCACCCTCATGATCCATGAAATATAGCCTTTACCTACTTTTTTGTATTTCTGGTCACCTGAATACGGGCTAAGGAATTTTGACCTAGTCGTAGAGTTATCAGAACCTAATCAAAGTGTTAATGCCAGGAGAGACCACCAAATATACCAATAAATCTGGTGAGATTGTGAGCTCAAAAAGAAATAAAAGAGAAGAAAAGATAAGAAAAAGAAAGAGAAAGAGAAAGAAAGAGAGAGAATGAGTACAAAGGAACTAAAGAGAGCACAGTTTCTCTGCCTCTCTGAGTTGAATTATTTAATAATCTGGAAACCAAGGTTCTAAAGTACTAGTCTATATATAGCACCAGATGAGTGTGAGCTACCAAATACAAATCTACTTGACTAAGAAATTTTCTACCTAAGCTAAAAGCTAGGGTTGAATTTACAGATTATCTTATAATCCTGAGGGAAGAAGTTTGCCTATCCCAATAGATTTTTACTAAGGGTCAAGAATGAGCTTTAGATGTGGATTAACTTGTCACTTGGATCCGTTGCATAGGCTACCACAAAACATTTTCACGATTGTCTGGATTTCTAAAGCTTTGGATGAAAACAAAAGACATAAACCTCTAGTCAAACTCTTGATGAAAATTAGTCATATAGGACCACTTTGCATTTAGTCTTGCATTTGCTAGGGACTAGCAAGATTTAGGCATGGGGGTGTGATTGCACAGTAATCATGCAACCTAAATCACCTAAATTAAATAGATTCTAGCATAACTTAGGAATAATGCATTTATAAGCATCGTAATTTACATAATATTTAGTTTATTAGTCATATAGATAATATCGTCATTTTATGTACCAATGAGAGATGATTTTAATCGTAGATGATTCGAAACTGTGGATGTCAAATCAGACCGAACAAATCTGATCAGAACAATGATGGGAGTCTAATGGTTCCGAAATCATCTCGAGCATTGTGTGCAACCCATAAAAGAACAGATCTCATGGAGCCAAAGGACAAAGATTCAAGCCTCAGATGAAAAATCCAACCACACCGATGGATCCAAATCAACGATCGCAGTCCAATGACGCAAAAATCAACCCGATCGGAGGTCTACATCACCAGATACAAAGAGAAGAAGATCGACGACCATGATGGCGTCACATGGCACCATCACAACCGTCCCTCACCGCTGGCCCATCTCTAAAGACCATCCCTTGCCCGCTCTCAACCATTGGATGGCCATCCAACAGTCCACGATGCATCCATGTTGTCCATCCAACAGCTAAGGATAACTAGACGCAAAGAGAAAACCTAAACAGAACACACGTGTAGTACGTTGGCTCACGCGCTTGCGCTGGAAGCGAAGAGTGCGGGTTCGATCCACGCAACGCTCAAATCAGGAAGGCGTTGCTAGCAGGAGCTATTGTCCGTCAAATGGAGATCGATGTACGCAGGTGCGACCATGTGTCGAGACTGGAGTGTGCCGCGGCCGAATGCTGGAACAAACGTGTGAACTCAAAAGCAGCATGGGCGCGTTAAGCCATCCGATCTCTTGATCGGACGGCTGAGGATTAGGTGCATTTTGAAGGTGAGCAGCGAGCGAGAAATCAGAAGCGCGCACGTGAGGAGAGATCTGCGGCCGTGCGATCATCATCCAACGCACAAGAGCGTGCCACGTGTTGATCAAAGGTTGAATCTGCACAATGGAGGCATGTTTGAAGGTGTTTTGAGTCCTAACCAGGTTCGTGGATCTCCCGATCGACGGATCTGATTAATCCTAAGGTTGTTACACGAGTTTAAAGGCTAGAATACCCTTTTTGACCTCCATAAAAACTATAAAAGAAGACCCAAGGCCCCCTTTTATGGATCATCAACTTCATACAACTCTCTCTCTCTCCAGACCAGGCTCTCCCTCTGTAACTCTACTCCGAGCTTCGTCCCGGTACACTGGATCTGAGGTGCTGTCGCATCTCGCACAAGTATCCTACAAGTGTCGTCGTCTCTTTGCCTCCTTCATCTCTCTCTCTCTAACTATCTATCTGTCTCTATTAGCATTTTCTATTGTGAAAAACTCTATCTAATTGCAATAAAATTCTGATTATCTAGATATTTGCTCTATACATATATACATATTTATATATATATATATATATAAATCTATTTAGAATTAGTTTTATTGAAAAGCTTCTATTAAAATCGAGATTGCCTCCCTGCGAACGACTTGGTACTCACCGATTTATATAAATTTATTTGTCGACATGTTTCGTGCTATACTACAACTAAATCGTCTTTTAAAACACAATTTACGTGCTGAACAACCACTTAAAAAGTTCAACCGTCTTGCTAAGCTTATCTCAAGGATCAAGTCAATACTCACCAGCCTTTGCTAGTGCCATATCCTTGAGAGGTGGAAAAACCACCCAAGATCATGCTAGACCAATCCACTCAAATCCTATGAATCCTGGTATCTTTGATTTGACTAAGGAGCAAGAAAAGGAAGCAATTAAGGAAGAACATACTAAGGCTCTTGATCCTTTGATGCAAGATATTCTTGTCCCTTTTTCGGAGGCCCTAAATAAGCTTAGAAAAAGAAACCTTCAGCCAACAATGAGGTGTGGCTTGATTTATTCAAACAAGTCCACATTAATATCCCACTCCTCGAAGCTGTTGAACATATCTTGGCTCACACCAAGTTTTTAAAGGAAATGACTACACCAAAGCGCAAGCCCAAGACCAACACCCAAAGGAAGGTTGTGTTGACTGAACAAGCTCTCTCAATTATCCTTAACAACCTCCTCTCTAAGAAAAAGGATCTAGGAGCCCCTTTGATTTCATGTGTTATTGGGGATATTACCTTGGATAAGGCCCTCTTACACCTTGGTGCTGTTATTAATTTGATTTTGACTGTGCTGTATGAAAAATTTGGATTTGTAGAACTCAAACCCACCAATGTGAATCTTCAATTAGCTAACCAAATAGTGACTACACTTCGAGGAATGTTGGAGGATGTGTTTGTTAAGGTTACATATTTTTGCTTCCCTGTTGGCTTCCTTGTCCTTCATATGAATCTGCTTGAAAAATAGAGCAACACTCCAATTATTTTTGGGAGACCCTTTCTAGCAAGGGCATATATTGATTGTGGATCGGGGAAAGTTGAATTGGCCTATGGTGATAGAAAGATGCAATTAGATGTATTCAAGGTAATCAAGAGTTTTGATAATTGTGGATCAATTGAAGACCTAGATGACCAATTGACATTGAAGAGACCATGGCAATTAGTTTGGTGAAAGATCATTTACTAGTTTGTTTGACTCAACCCAGAAAAATGATTGATTATGGTCCCAGAATCAAGAAGATGTACAAATTCTTGAATCTAGTTTCTGACTCAAGACTTTGCCCAATGAAACAAATGGAATGGCTACTTGAGCCAAATTCACCAACTTTGCCATCCTCAATTGTGGTTCCACCTCAATTGGAATTAAAACCCCTTCCTACTGAGTTGAAGTATGTTTACATAGGAACCAATTAGACTCTCCCTATGATTATCAACTCTAATCTTACCCAGGGTCAAGAACTCAAACTGACTTAAGCCCTAAGTAAGCATAAGCAAGCCTTGGGGTGGGCCATAGTTGATTTAAGAGGAATCAATCCCACTAATTGCACCCATAAAATCTATTTGGAGAGGGTGCACAACCATCCCACGAATTGTGAAGACGTATAAACTCAAACATGCGGGAGGTGGTCAAGAAAGAAATTATTAAGTGGCTTGATGTGGGCATTATATGCCCCATTTCTGATAGTCCTTAGGTAAGCCCAATCCAAGTTGTACCTAAGAAAGTGAGACTTACTATGATTACTAATGAGCAAGGTGAAGCCATTTCGACTTGCACTACAACCGCATGGCGGGCCTGCATTGATCATAGAAAACTCAACTCAGCCAGTAAGAAGGACCACTTCCTTTTTCCCTTCATTGATCAAATCTTGGAAAAGTTGGATGAGAATAAGTTCTTTTGCTTTTTGGATGGTTACTCAAGTTACAACCAAGTGGCAATCGATCCTGAGGATCAAGAAAAAATGACTTTCTTGTGCCCTTACGGAACCTTTGCATTCCATAGGATGTCACTTGGATTATGTAATGCACTATCAACATTTCAAAGACACATGATGGCAATCTTCTCATACATGCTTGGGGACTACCTAGAAGTCTTTATGGATGATTTCTCAATTTTTGGAGACTCATTTGATCAATGTCTAAGTCATTTGGAAAAGATATTAACAAAGTGCATTGAGACAAATTTAGTCTTGAGCTGGGAAAAGAGTCATTTCATGGTTCAACAAGGGATTGTCTAGGGACACATCGTATTTCAAAAAAGGTTTATAAGTTGATCGAGTTAAGATCAATTTCATTCCCAATCTACCTCCACCAAGCTTGGTTAGGCAAGTTTGCTCTTTCCTGGGACATGTAGACTTTTATCATTGATTTATCAAGGATTTCTCCAAGATCTCTAGACCCCTGACTAATCTCCCAAATAAAGATGTCTTGTTTAATTTTAACAATGACTGCATCCAAGCTTATAATTCTTTGAGCAACACAATAACCCAATCTCCAATCTTACAACCACCTGACTGGTCCCACCCCTTTGAAATAATGTGCGATGCATTGGATTATGCAGTTGGGGTTGTGTTGGGACAAAACTTGAGAAAAAGTCTGTGGTATTACTATGCTAGCAAAACATTGGATGAGGCTCAAAAGAATTACACCATAACTGACAAAGAGTTGCTACCAGTGGTCTTTGCATTGTAAAAGTTTAGATCATATAATATTGGGTCTCATGTGATAGTATAGTTTGATCATACAACCCTCTAGCATTTGTTGGTTAAAGAGGATGCCAAGCCTAGGTTAATAAGGTGGATCATGTTACTCCAAGAATTTGACCTAGAAATCAAAGACAAATGAGGAGTTCAGAATGTTGTGGTTGACCACTTTATCTCGACTATCCCTGGATAACACTGTTTCTGTTCCACCAATCAAAGATCATTTTGCTGATGAACAAATCATGTCCATTTAACCTAGGGAGACTCCTTGGTAAGTGGACTTGGTTAATACTTAGCCACTAGAAGAACTCCTATTGATTGGACCAAGCAACAAAAGGCTATGTTCTTTTTAGATGTTAACTATTACTTTTAGGAGGACCCAGTATTATCTAGGCTCTATGCAGATTAAATTATCAAATGATGTGTACCTGAATTTGAGACCAAAAGCATCTTGACATTTTGCCACAATTTAGCTTGTGGAGGCCATTTTTTTGGAAAAAAGAGAGCAGCCAAGGTGCTGTAAAGTGGATTTTATTGGCATTCCCTATTTAAAGATGCACATGATTTTTGTAAAGCCTATACGAGATGCCAATCCTTGGACAATATGACAAGAAAAGACATGATGTTCCTTCAACCAATTCTGATTGTTGAGGTTTAGGGTTTTGAGGTCTGGGGCATAGACTTCATGGGTCCATTTCCACCATCAACAGGATTTGAGTACATATTGGTTGCCGTTGACTATGTGTCAGAATGGATTGAGGCAATCTCGACTTAGACCAACGACCACAAGGTTGCGATGAACTTTGTCAAGAAAAATATTTTCTCAAGATTTGGGATGCCTACAGCAAACATCGATGGTAGTGGGACTCATTTCACGAATGCCCAATTCAGAGCTCTTTTGACTAAGTATGGGGTGCAACATTAGATTGCTACACCTTATTGATGAGGGACTCATCATGATTCCTAATTCACATAAATAAGCTTGTTTACCTAGTTAATTAATTAGTTATATCATTAAATCAGGGTTAATTATTGAATAAGTTAATATTGTATAAGAACCTTAATTATATGTTAAACTAGCTTAATTATTGTATAATGAGCTTTCCTCTTTATTTAATTAATAATGACTTAAATCTAAGCATTTAGCTATTTATAATTAAGTTATATATATTGTATAAACAAGTTAATAATATAAGTAATAATGTTAATCATTAAATTAAATAATGCAAAAGGGGCAAAAATGTAATTTCAACTCATAAATATATTATTTAACATATATATAATTTATAATAAAAAGTTTGAAAAGAAATAAATTAATTTACATAGTTTGCATTTTAGTCCCTAGGATTCATTACATATAAGTCCTTTTTATTCACATTTAGATCCTTCCTATTTTACATTCCGGTCCTTAAGTACACCTTCTTCCTTTCTTCTTCTCCATCAATGACTGACGATGGTTGAATTTCTTCTCTGTTGATGACGACTTATCGGATAGTTTAGGATCGCTTCCATGGTCATCAAGATTCAACTCAACCTTGTTTCAAAAAAAAAGATTCAACTCAACCTCTCTTGTGCATCTGATGGTCTTGATCCACTATTAATGGCCTGAATCCACGTAGACTTCACTGTTGTTGTCGGAGACTACGGTCGGCGTTGCTATGCATTTGGACACACCTCTAGTCCAGGTTAAAGGTCCTACAGCTCCACTAGAGCCTATTAATAGGACTGAAGACCTTCAATCTTAGGGAGCAACTCCCTTCCCCCTCCTTCAACTATAGTTGCTTAGTAACTTTCTTTCTTAACTCCAGCAACCTCTCACCTCGATCTCGAACGTCTGCCATCGCCTCCCTCACCTCCTCTTCCTCAACTCTGCCTTGCTCACGGTGAAGTTGCACCATCCCTGCTCTGATCTACCTTTGATCCATCACCGAAGATCTCCTTTCACCACAACTCTTTCTCTGCTCTGACAAGTCATCGACGGTTCCCTCTTCACCATTTCGTCTAGGTAGGTAGTCTTAATCCTTAAGCTAGTTGTTTACAATAACCCTAGATAGTTAATTAGTTAGATTAGCCTCAGAATTAGCCACACTTCTCACCTCCTTCACCTCCGACAGGTCAACTCCAACTTCGTTCGACCTTCGTTTGCTAATTCCACACTCCACCTTCTTTGAGCTATCATGATCATCCTCCACTTCTTTTCTCCTCCGATTAGCCTACCATCATGAAATGCCTAATTTTGTTCAATTTAGACTTCCGCTGTCTATAGCGGAGGTCTAATGAGCTTATTCCACCTAATTTCCCACTCCATGACCATCGCCTCATCTCAAAAAGCAATTTGCCTCAATTCATTAAGTGAATCATTCATTTGAACATTCTGTCGAACTCAGCATCTAAATCTGATCAAATCGAGTTCAAAGAGCTTATCTAAGCATACATTGACTCAATTAGGAAGCTTTAGAGTGTCCTGAAGTTCTAAGGAAGTTCCTGAGCTAATTTCACACTATTTCATTACATTTGGAGTCTTAACGGTGAACACCTGATAGTCGCCAAAGCTTTGACACCTTCAGCAAAGTTAATCTTGAACATAATTGATTGAATCAACTTCCAGTTACCTTACATCACTCATGAAACCTCCATGGATCAATTTCCAATGCTTACATTTGATCTTTATTGTGTGTATATCTTTGATCATCTTTGTCTTCTCCGATTTCGGCAAGGGCATATATCATTAATTTAGCAGTTAAAAAGTCTCATTATAGGTCAGTGAGCATTACCAGATCTCACTGATTTTAGAACAACCGAAGGATAGGTTGTTGGATCTTCTATCTACTCTGTCGACCAATTCCTTCTTTGTAGATTCCCTACTAGGAGGGGGTGACGTAATAAAATGCGGAATAGAATATAAACAATCTCACAAAAAAATCAATCACACAATGTGCACAATTATTTTTAGGTGGAAACTCAAACCGGGTGAAAACCACCACCTAACTCTCTCGAGTTAGGATTTTCCGATCAACCAAGTTGATCAAATCCACTAAAAGAATCACTTAAATGAGGGTGATTCAACCTCAATTACAACCACGCTACAAGTGCGAGGGTAGCGTTCCTCAACCCCTTCTCTTCACGAGAAGGATTTTGTCCCACAAAGGAGACGGGAATTCGCAAAGCGAATACCCAACCAAATAACAAAGTAAAATAACAAATATAGTCCTATAGAGCCAACAAAGATTTAAACCTAGCTTCTATAGGAATTAGGAAACTCCCCTTTGTAAGGAGTGAGTTGAATCGATGACGCAGGTGCATGAGCCACACGACAGCGCAACGTCGCTCTCGTGAACTACGGCGGGAGAGCAGGTGCGCAAAGGCTTGATGCTCTCAAGATGTAGAACTTGACCTTGGAGAGCAAGAGCTTTTCTTGGACACAAAAGAGTGTGAAAGTGTATTACTAGGTGTGTCTTGTGTATCTAGGTGTGTCTAGGTGTATGTTTGTGTGCAAGAGGTTCCTCTCTATTTATAGAGGCCTTAGGAAAGCTTTGGAAGGCTTTAGAAAGCTTCCATAGCCGTTGGGTGCAAAGCCCAAGAGAATCAGGCCGAAATCAGGAACAATGATTGCACAGATAGGGTTATCAGACGTCTAGGAAACCAGTTTAAGACGTTTGAAAATAAGGTCAGACGTCTGATTTTATGCGGGTTTCTTCCTGACTTGAATCAGATCTAAACAGGGTTCTAGTGCAAGTCCATCAGACGACATATAGGATGTCTGACACTATATCTGGACGTCTGGAAACCTACTTTTCTGCAGGAATGGATTTCCAAGAGAGTGCAATGGCTAGAAAAACTCTGAGAAGAGATTTTCGGGTCAGCCGAGGTAAAACGGTCATCTATCAGACGTCTGGAAAGGCTTAAGGACGTCTGATAAGGCTCTAACAGTCATATCCTCTAGTGTTTGTTAAGGTAGCCAACGGTCCACTAATTGGACGTTTGGCAAAAACATCAGACGTCTTCTAAGACGTCTGGTCTAAAGTCTAGACGCCTAATTTCATCAGACAGAGCTAACTAAGTCCAGCCTAATTGTTATCAGACGTCTGAATCAACAGTCAGACATATTAAAACATATTATCAGACATCTATTTTTGGAATTAGACTTCTGAAAAGGCTATTTAAACCCTATATTGGTTTTCTAAGTTCTCTACAGAAAACCTAAGTTTCCTAGGGTTGTGCTGGTGTTCCTAGGGCTACTGTTAGGGTACTTTGAGGCTCTTTAACATGATGTTCTAAGGAACAAAAAGAGCAAGGAAATAAAGACAAAAGTACATGAAAGAAATAAACAGAATTCTATCATATTCTTCTTGTCCTTCCATCTTCAATTTATCGCTCCTCGTGAATCTCCTCTGTTTTCCATCAAGCTCCTCCAATCCATCCTGGATGCGAGCTCGAACTCCATCTAATCACGTCTCCATTTGTAATTTGCCTGAAATCTAAGACTTCAAGTGCAAATGTTAAATGACACGGGTTTTGTTATCATCAAAATAATCGATCACGGTGCTCTAGCACCAACAATTGACTCTAGGCGACAGACTTGGAGCAGCTAGTTAGATTGATCAATTTATCTAATTGATGAGTCAACGAATTCCTTAGACTAAATAAAACATATCCGGTCCTTAAGATTGATCTAAGGAGCCTTTATACATAAAGTCAAATTTTACATGGATCTGGTCAACCTTAAGTTGCTATTGGAGTTCAAAGCTTCAGAATTCATTTCTAAAGATTGATATGAGTTTCTTAGGTTGTTAGGAGTTTGTTGGAATCAGTTCCATGGAGTTTTTAAGTGTCTCGAGTCCATTATGCTCTACTGTGTTTGTGGGGTTCAATTGGTTAGCATGTGCGATCCTTTGAGTTTTAAATGAGTTTCCGAGCTTCTTATGTTTCAAATGATAGCATTTAAACTCTTTGAAGTGCTAGGCATATATATGGGATTTTAGAATCAGGATTAGAGTTAGTTTGAACTCTTGATTCCATCCTCTACTGTGTAAGTCTACATTGTTAATTTCTAGGTTAGAGTCAATCATAAGAAGCGTTCATCTATGTTTATCAAGTGTTTTTAAGTCTTTTAGGCACTAAGTAAATCCAATAGGAATGAGAGAGAGAGAGAGATTAAGGTCATAGTAAATCCAATAAGTCATAGGCACTAAGTAAATCCATGAAAAAGCTGTTGCTGAGCAGCCATGTTGAGCAGATGAATACAAGTTGATTCATTGAGTCAATCGAGTCGTTCATTGAATCAAATTGAAGAATTCGACTCTTGGATCTTTGTTGAAACCAATTTGAAGTTAAATTGGAGAGAGAATGCCTGAAATTTGGAAGAGAATCAAGCTGCTATGTTGCTGTGAAGAGATTGCTAGGAATCATTAAGCGCTGAAGGAAGAAGGGACACATTAGTCCCACAACGATGACTGAAGACTGCTTGATGCGGTATATTTTGAATCGTGCCTAAAGGACTCTCATGAGCCTTCGGGCTGGTGTAGGTGAGCGTACCTATTCTGAGCATATCTTGACCATTGAGCATATTGTACATGATATGATCATGTGGCCCAGAGTGGGGTGGTCTGCAGGCATGATGAGCTGTGATTGTGACACATGGCACACATTGATGTAACTGTGGTCCAACTCACTTGAGCTATTGATTTAGTTTAGAGTGTGTGTCACACTGAACCCAAATTTTTTGGTAAGTAAGGAGTGTTTGTGTGCTTATGTTGAGAGGAAGAAAATTCTAAGTGTTAGGAGTAAACACTTAGTGTGAAAAAAAAGTGATTTGTGATTAGCTTGTGCTTAAATGAAAATCAAGAGCATCATTAATTGTTCAAACATTCTTTTTATCAATTCTTTTTATGCAAATAATGTTCATAATTTTAAATGCACATTCATAATTCTTTGGATTTGGTTGCCATGTGTATGATGTGAATTTCTTGCAATCAATTCATGTGCTTAAAGTATACTAATTAAGTCATTGATTTGATAACCTAAGTATCTTAATTAAGTAGGTAGTATATTAAGTTATATGATTATTATCTAAGATAAATTTAACATTAAGTTATCAAGTTAAGTAATAACTAAGTTATATTTGTAGAGTAACTTATTATTAGTTTAATTAATTATTTAGTTAACTTATAGTTAGTTAAATTATTAAT
Organism: Thalassia testudinum; assembly: GCA_037157565.1. Taxonomy (NCBI): domain Eukaryota; kingdom Viridiplantae; phylum Streptophyta; class Magnoliopsida; order Alismatales; family Hydrocharitaceae; genus Thalassia; species Thalassia testudinum. The sequence continues at coordinate 59,210,481 of JAZHRO010000035.1, read as the reverse complement.
AGGTAATTATGTAAGAGTAAGTTATATATAGCTAGTAACTAAATTAAGTAGTTAAACTTAAGTTATTTATGTATTGTAAAATATAAACTAAGTATATTAAGTATTACTTATTAGTTAATAGGGTTTAAGTACTATTAAGTATAATTAACCTAATCAAGAGAATAAAGAATAATTTAAAGAATAATTGGTGAACTTTCTAATTAAGCCTCCAAATGAACGACCTGTACTCAATCAGTATAAATTTTAAAAATATGTTAGCAATCTTGCTTACTACGACACAAAACAACATTTCTTAATAATGTAAGGTAGCTTAACATCATTTTTTTGCACCATTCCCATGGATGCATTTTATCATTTTCATTGTATTATTTTTTACATATTATTTTCTTTATTCATTGATCATGCTTTGACTTGACACATCATTTTTTGGCATCATTACCGTGGAGTCAACTCGCATAATTATTCACCATTATTATTTTTTAATTATTTCGTATTATTCTTGCATTTATTTTGTATTCTTTATTTTAACTTAAGGTTTTTGTCTTCTTTCAGGAGATTCATCTGAGAGACTCTTGGGCAAAGAGAAGACCCACTTTTCTTTTGAATTTTTTTTATTTCACGAGAGAGAGACTCTTTATTTTGTTTTGTAATAAGTAGTTACATTTCCCACTTTTCTATTTGTTGCATTTAGTTAGATATATGAAAAATACAAAAATACATCCTTTTTTACTAGCAATAGTTTGTCCTAGGCATACATTCTATGATCACATCTATCTTGCTAGATTTTCTACTTGTCTTTGAATTTGGTAGAGTGCTGGAGGCAAGTATGTGTTTCTCATTTTAGTTCTTATTATATTTTGCATATTTCACATATAAACAAGACCATTATTTGATTGAAAAAGAGTAAAAAGCGAGATCTTTTATCTTTCTTTTCTTAAGACGACATCTATTAAAAGAGAAAATTCCTTAAGAACTCATGACATATTCTGTTTGCGAACTTGTGTGTGGTTTTCATATCGCATTTTGTTGCTTGCTATTGTGCACACAGTGCAATCACTTGAGGACACATGAGTCTTTGCTTCTACCTCTCCTCTTTTCACCTCTTAGGGCCTTAGTCGAAGGTCAACAAGTCTGCCTCACTACCTGAGCCCCGAGGAGCTAGTAGTGTGTGGTCTTGATCCTAGACTTTGGATCTTCGAGCCTATAGGGTCAAGCACTACGTAGACACTTAGGACGCATATTTGTATTGATATAGTATCTGTTTGTGCCTCTATTTTGTGCATACCCTAGGTCTTCTTTCCTGGAGAAAAGAAGAAAACTTGCTTTTCTCACTGTTTTCTGGTTTTGCTTATCGCAGTTTTACTGTTGTGGTGTTGACTATGCCTTTGCACATTTTTCTATTATGCATGGGAGACGATCTTTGAGATTGCCCCTTGTCCCTCCTTTGACAGGTGCTGCTAGACTTGTTGTTCCATACTTTGTTTCTTTTCCTTCTTCTGCAACTAATCCGATGGCAGATCAACCTTTGCAGAATCCCCTTGAGAACCCTCTGGGTCAGGACGAGATACCTTCTTTCGATATCCATTAGGCTCTCGTGGCCCAGAATCTCCAGATGCTCAAACAAAACTGTCAAATCAACCTACTGATAGTTGCTCTTCAAAACCTTCAAGCTCGCCAACCTGAGGTGGGACCTCCTCCTCTACTTAGGCCACCACTTAGAGATTACTACAATCCAGCTAAGGTACAAGTGGAACCCAACATTACGATTCCTGTTGGGGAAACAATCCTGAACTTAAATTGAATTCATTAGTCTCATTCCCCACTTTCATGGAAACAATTCTGAGGACTTGTTCCAACACATCGAGGATTTAAAGAATCTATCCCAAACCTACTTATGAAGATGTTCTTCTTTAGCCTCAAGGACAAAGCCGCTTATTAGTTTTTCACTATCACACAACCTATTACAACTTGGGCTGAACTCGAAATTGCCTTTTTGAAAAAATTCTTCCCTATAGGTCATACAAATGCCCTTAGGTGAGATATCACGACTTTTAATTAGAACCAAGGACAACCAATTCATGAAGCGTGGGAGCGCTTTCATGAATTGCAAAGGAAATGCCCACATCACGAATCACTCACTAGCAACTTTTATTATGGATTGCAAGAGAGTGCAGAATTTGGTCGATGCCTCTTGTGGACGTAACCTTATGAATAGAGATGAAGAATCCACCTTAGAACATATTGAGGGAATGGCAGGAACTCGATCAAAACAATGCCTCCATGTCGTAGTTCAATCAAGGGAGTTCACATCAAAACCTGCACTCAAATTAGAGGGGCATTCATGTAATAGAGGGCCAGGCCAATTCATGAGACTTAGAGATAATCGTAGAGAAACTGGATAAGGTCGACATCGTAGCAAAACATCTGGATGAGGTCCGAAACACCATTACGAATCTTACACCTCTATGCGCTATGAATCCCACACTGAGACTCGTTTTGTGAATTCCCGCGGGGAGGGAATTTGTGAATAATCTAGATTTACAAGATCTGTCTGCCTTGGGTTTCTATGAGGCTACCACTCCAACCCAAGGAGGGACCTTTATCCCATCTTTTCCTCCTCTTTCCCCACTTCTTTCCATCCTCCTATTGAAAACACGATGCTTTGGCTCAAATTAGACCAAGAGAAGTTTGGGTGGTTTCTCCATCCAGGGTTGTAGGTATTTGAATAGGGGTTTGATCTCGAGTTATACCCCTGGATGGCATGTATCTACAAGCCATCCAGGGGTATAACTCGAGATCAAACCCCTATTCAAATACCTACAACCCTGGATGGAGAAACCACCCAAACTTCTCTAACCCTGGATGGGGCCAAATCATGCAGTTGACTAAGTTTCGTCAACCAGGGGCCCTACCATCATACCTAGTTTCGGATCCTAAGTACCTACAAAATCCTATGTTCATTCATCCAGTCAACTCGAATCCAAATCAGGGCTGAGCACACATGATTCATCAGGCCAATCCTACTCAAAACCCATGCTCAGCACACCCGAATATGAGTTTCTATATTTGAATCTAGAACATCCTTTGCTATATTAAGAGAATCAACCAATCTTGTCTAATCCATCGATTCTACAAAATCGCAGTCATCTTTGCAATCATCTTCTCATGTGGGTATTAACTTTGTTACAACCCGCTGGGGGACTTCTACTAGAGATCCTATAGACCCAAGAGGACATTCTTCAGACCCTAGTATGTCTAGAACTTCTGATCCTATACTGCATGTTTCCAATACATCTGATCTCGCTAATATTCCCACTATTTCCCCTTATCAAGTTCAACCACCAGTAGGACAGGATACACAAGTCCCTTTTCCTGAAGCACTAAATAGGAAATCTAAGAAATAAAAGAAACATGTCACAATAGAGGAAGATTTGATTAAGGTATTCGAATAGGTACATAGTAACATTCCACTCTTAGATGTCATTAAACATATCATGACTTACAAAAAATTTCTAAAAGATTTATGTACATCGAAGATAAGTCAAAGAAAGGAAGCACCGTTGTACTTTCTAAGCAAGTTAGCTCAATAATCTCTAATTCACTTCCTTTGAAGAAGAAAGATCCAGGTTCTCCATTGATTTCATGTACTATTGGAGACCAACGCTTTGATAGAGCCCTCTTAGACTTAGGAGCATCCATTAACCTGATTCCTACTTCCCTAGTTGAGCATTTCGATGTCGACACGCTTAAGCCACCAGATTGGGCTTTGCAACTAGCTGATAGATCTATTAAGTCACCTAGGGGAGTATTGGAAGATGTTATAGCGAGAGTTTAAGACTTCTCCCTGTAGACTTTATAGTCTTAGATATGGAAGTCTTCGAACAAATCCGAGTTATCCCAATCATTTTAGGGAGACCTTTCTTGGCTACGACCAAGGCAAATATTGATTTCAAATCAAGGTCGAAGGAGCTCAAGTTGGGGAGAAGACACTAAAACTCGATATCTTTAAAGATTCTAAGGGAATCAATTCCAAATTGATCGAGGAAGTCAGATTTGTTACAACCCTTGAGGATAAAATCACTTCTCTTGATTTAGATGAATCATCTTTTGAATCTTTATCCCTTAAGAAGAAAATCCACTCTTCGACTCTGCACTCGATCATGTGGTTGAATCATTTGATACATCTTCGCTACCTCTATACTCTGTGGCAAATCTTGCCCCATATTTTATGGTTGATCCCACACTGAAGATCAAACTCAAGCCCATGTCTAATACTCTAAAATATGTATATCGCTAACCTGATCAAACTTTCCCAGTGATTATCAATTCACATTACTCAAGATCAAGAAACTAAATTGATCATAGTCTTGCAAGATCATAAGAAGGCTATAGGGTGGACCCTTCATGACTTGACTAGGATTAGCCCTAATTATTGTACTCATCACATTTATATAGAAGATGGGGCACGACCTTCTCGTGAATCTCAACACCGACTAAATCCGAATCTTAAGGAGGTCATTAAGAAAGGATCATTAAGTGGCTAAACGCAGATATTATCTATCCAATCTTTGATAGCCATTGGGTGAGTCCAATATAACTGGTGCCTAAGAAGGTAGGGCTCACAGTGATTACTTCATAATCTGGGAGACCACTCCCACACGAATTGCAAATGTGTGACGGGTTTGTATCGACTATCGAAAGCTGAATTCCGTAACAAAGAAGGACCACTTTCCTCTACTCTTTATCAATCAAATCCTTGCAAAATTAGTTGGTAATCGGTTCTTCTACTTTTTAGATGGTTACTCCAGATACAGTGAGGTTGCTATACACCCCAAAGATCAAGAAAAGACAACTTTCAACTACCCCTTTGGGACATTTGCATTCTAAAGAATACCTTTTGGGTTTTGCAATGCACTTGCAACTTTTTAGCGGTACATGATGGCCATATTCTCCAAAATGATAGGTGACTATCTTGAGGTTTTTGTGGAAGATTTTTCAGTTTTTGGGGAGACTTTCGATTCTTGTCTTAAGAATTTTTCAAAGATCTTGAATCAATGTATGGAAGTGAATCTAGTCCTCAATTGGCAAAAGAGCCACTTTATGGTACTTGAGGGTGTCGTACTTGGCCATCTCGTATTTGAGTGAGGTATCCAAGTAGATTAAGCCAAGATCAACCACATCTCCAATCTGCCAGTACCAAACTTGGTCAAGGGCATCCGATCTTTTCTCGGGCATGTAGAATTTTATCGGAGATTCATTCTCGATTTTTCGAAAATCGCCCGACCTTTGAAAAACCTCCTTACGAAAGACATGACTTTTGAAATGGATGAGTGTATATCTGCTTTTCACATCTTAAGAGATCGAGTTACCGAAGCTCCTATTTTGCGACCTCCTGATTGGAACTTACCATTCCAAATCATGTGCGATGCTTCAAATTACATAGTGGGAGCTTTTTTAGGTCAAAAAGTTGAGAAGAAACCTGTTGTTATTTACTGTGCTAGTAAAATACTTAATGATGCACAAAGAAATTATACTGTTACAGAAAAGGAGCTGCTACCAATAGCATTTGGACTTGAAAAATTTTGATCCTACATCTTGGGTTCTTGTATCATCGTATACTCTAATCACTTAGCCATTAAGCATCTTCTTTTGAAGGACACGAAACCTAGGTTGATCAAATGGATCTTGCTTTTGCAAGAATTCAACCTAGAGATTCATGACAAAGTGGGATGATAGAATGTTGTTGCAGATCACCTTTCTCGCCTTCCTTCTGAGAATATTGAGACATCTCCACCTATCACTGAACACTTCATTGATGAACATCTTTTGAGCATATCATCTGAACTTCCCTCGTATGTTGACATTGTGAATTAATTGGTCACACACCGATTTACCTCCGATTGGGATAGGAATCACAGATCCCGACTCACATCAGAGGCCAAATACTATTTCTAGGAAGATCCGTATCTTTTTTGACTTTATAATGATGAAATTATCAGGCATTGCGTCACTTCTTCGAAGATTGAGTCTATTCTTTTTGTTTGTCATGAGCAGGCCTGTGGTGGTCATTTTTTAGGTTGAAAAATTGCCGCCAAGGTTCTGTAATGCAGCTTTTATTAGCCCACGCTTTTTATGGATTCATAAACGTATTGTAAGGTATGTAGTCGCTGCCAAACTTTGGGCAGCATGACACGTAAAGACATGATGTCTCTGAACCCAATTGTCGTTTGTGAAATCTTCAATAATTAGGGCATAGATTTTATGGGTCTATTCCCTTCTTCTGGCTTTGAGTACATTTTACTCACAGTTGATTACGTTTCTTGTTGAGTCGAACCCATACCTATGTGCACTATTGATCATAAAGTTGTCATTCCTTTCGTGAAAAATCATATCTTCTCTCATTTTGGGGTTCCACGAGTGATCATTTCTAATGGCGGATCCCATTTTAACAACGCCCAATTCCAAAATCTTCTTAGGAAATATAGGGTTACACATCATATTGCTACACCCTATCACCCCCAAACTAATGCACAAACTGAGGTGTCTATTGAGAGATCAAGAAAATCCTTCAAATGATAATTCAACCCGATAGGAAGGATTGGTCTACTCGATTAGATGAGGCTTTGGGGGCATATAGGACAACCCACAAGACACCCATAGGCATGTCTTTGTACATACTTGTTTATGGGAGACTTTGCCATTTGCCCGTAGAAATTGAGTACAAAGGCCTATCGGCCAATTAAAGCTTGTACTCTTAACCTCGCGAAGGCTGGAGATCACCGCAGCTTGCAGCTTGGTGAACTTAAGGAAATCCAGAATGATGCTTACGAGAGTTCTAAGGTATACAAAGAGAAATTGAAGACCTTCCATGATAAATACATTTCCTACAAATCTTTTGCACCTAGTTAGAAGGTGTTGCTCTTTGATGTCCATCTCAAGCTCTTTCCTAGTAAACATTGTTACAAATGGATAGGTGTTGGAACCATGTTCCACACCTTATTTTGGTGTTAATAAATTATTTTAGATTAATGTTTGCAATTGAGTGATATTTCAAATTTAGATGAACATCAAGGCAAATAGAAAAAGATGACAAGAAGGTAATGATGATGATGGAAGATCATCTTCAAGATTTATTCAAGTTATTGAGTCAATAGAAGTGGCTCTTATTCTTTTATTCTTAGAATGTATACCTCTCTCAGCTATAAATCAAATTAGATCGTAAAATTAATTAGAGATAGTGATAGAACTCTTACTTCTGATTATTCAAGTAATTCCAAAGTTCGTATTGCTCAAAAGATCATTTTTTTAATGTTTAAAGTATTTGTGAAAGTAGACTAATAATCAAATTGAATTCATGTTTAAAAAGATACTTGTTAACTCATAAGTATCAGTACATGTGAGTTACAGGTTTGGGATTTTTCAAAGAATCAAACCTATATCCCACGAGTACTGGTACTCATGATCAGTATTGATACTTGAGGTAACAAGTACTAGTACTCATGATTAGTATCGGTACCAATGGGTTACAGATTTGTTTTAAGTGTTTAAAACCCAAATATGGAAGCAACGAGTACCGATACTCATAATTAGTACTGATACCCCATAGGTACTATTTTGACAACTTATTTTAAAATACAAAACAGTAAGTCACTATTACCGGTACCCATTCTTTAGTACACGTACCAACTAACCATTAAGCCAAATCTGAACGACAAAAAAATTGATTTTGGCAATATGAACGTTGGGATTTAAACCCCAACGTCTAGTAGATGAATCCTTGAGGTCCTATCTCTATAAATAAACCTTGGACCCTTAGTTTAAACATAAAAAATACAAGAGAATATTCTATAGCTATAATTTCATATTTCCACCATATTCTCAAGAGAAGAAAAAGAAGTTTGACGACCACACTCTCCTACACATTTGCAAGCTTGATAAGCGTGCTTATAGTCCATTTCTCATAATTAGGAATTGATTCACGTTTTTCCTAGGCTCTCAAACCAATAATATCTTTTTAATTGTTGTTGAGAGGCTTAGGTAATTTGTTGTAAGATTTCTATCTTTCTTACAACAGTTCTTATATTGTATTGAACTTTTGCTTGTTGTTTGGGTTATAATAACCTGGTTTACTGTACTTGGGTTGAGGTAACCCGTTAATTACCTTAGTTAGTATTTTGGTTACCTCAGGGTTGAGGGAATCAAGTTAAAAATCCTAAACTTGGAGGCTTAGGTAGAGGAGCACCCAAGTGAGTGGGGAACCACTATACATCTTGTGTTCATTCTTTGTGGTTTGATTTTTGTGCAAATATTTTTAGTGCTAATATCTTGCATCTAGTTTGTTTGTGCACATAGCATAGTGTTTTAAGATCCTACAGGTGGTAGCCGAGCGGGTTGTGAGAAGTAACAACTCAACTTGTGATGGCATCAACCTCAAGGCACATCGAATGACAATCATCAACCCATCCTCCCTATTTTGGTGGGACAAACTATGGATATTAGAAGAAAAGGAAGCAAATCTTTCTCAAGGCGATGAATGAAGAGTCATAGAGCCTCATTCAACAAAAATATGTTGATCCGGAGGAGGAAGGAGTGAAGCTGGATTAAACACAAAATAAGAAGATCGTAAGCAATGCAAAGGCAATGAATGCACTTTATTGTGCATTATCGAAAGAAGAGTTCAACCAAATTTTGGCATGCAAGTCCACATATGAAATTTGAAACACTCTTGAGGTCACCTACGAAGGAACGAACAAGGTAGCGGAAACTCGTTTTTCGATTCTAACCGAAACTGAGTGTTTCAGGATGATGAAAAAAGAAATAATAAAAGAAATGTATACGAGGTTTGGAGAAATCATCAATCCAATGAAAAATCTTGAAGTCAAGCTGATAGAGGAGCAACTTGTAAGGAAGATCTTGAGATCTGTTACAAGTGATTGGGCATAGAAGACCACAGCCATCCAAGAGGTGAAGGACCACGCCACTCTCCCTCTAGACGGTCTAGTTGGCAACCTTATGGAGTACGAAGTCCAACTAGAGAATATGAAGAAAAATGGGCAGGAGAAGACATTAACCAAGAAGAAGAATCTTGCCTTTAGAGCACTTAAAGAGGACTCGGATTAAAACACCTCGAAATTTGAAGATGATGAAGAGGAGATGCTTACAAAGAAATTTTAGAAATTTCTCCGGAAGCAAGGTAAGAAAGTTAATAAAATTTCAACTGATGTTGTTTGTTATGAGTACAAGAAAAAGGGGTACTACAAAAAGATTGCCCTATGAACAAGAAGAAGACAAGAGGAAGGAAGCAAAAGAAGGCAACAAGAAGAAGAAGAATTCCAAGAAAGTTTTCACGGCAACATGGGAAGATAGTGAGTCCAACATGGACAACAACTCCGACAAATCAGATGACAACGAGGCTACTCATCTATGCCTGGTAGCCACTATGGTAGATAATGACAACGAGGTAAATTCTGACTTTTCTCTCAATGAATCATTAGAGGCTTATGAAGAGTTATATATAAAAGCAAAAAACATTAGAAAGGAGAATAAAGAGCTAAAAAGAACTTACTCTATTCTTGAAGTAGAGAAAGCATGTTTAGCAGCTGAATTATCCATGTCAAAAGATATCAATAGTCAATTGCATGAGAAAATTATAGATCTTGAAAATCAGTATGAGCATTTTGACGCACTAAATAACTTAAAGACCACTAATGGAATAAATACTGAATTTTGTGATGAAATGAAGAAAAAATGGAGTGCACTTAGAAATGCATATTATCAAAAGGCAAAAAATTATCAGAATTATAAACCTAGCTCTTCAAAATGAGTTTATAAATCTCATAATTTGAAAGGTACTAACCCGAAAGGACCCACAAGAAAATGGGTATGTAAAAAAGATGTTTTACATTGTTGTGCAAGAATTGATCGATGGGATCAATATGGTTAGTGGGTGTTCAAGGCACACAATGGAATACTCCAACCTTTTTACAAATTCAATGAAGATCAAGAAAGGTGGGTTAGTGGAGTTTGGTAATTCATTTCATCTAGTACGTAATTTTTGGCACCCCTTAATTTTTTGATGATTGACAAAAAGGGAGAGAAAAATAAAGAAACAAATAGTCATAATTTTAGGGGGAGCACATATTGAGGGGGAGAACTAACGAGTTAAATTTTCTTTCATATAAAATTATTGAAGATAATGTTTGTCTTAAGTATATCTATTTGCAAAATAGTTTTGCAAACACCAAAAAGGAGGAGATTATTGGAACCATGTTCCACAACTTATTTCGGTGTTAACAAAATTATTTCAGATTAATGTTTGCAATTGAGTGATATTTTAGATTTAGATGAATATCAAGGCAAATGAAGAAAGATGACAAGATAATGATGATGATGGAAGATCATCTTCATGGTTTATTCAAGTTATTAAGTCAATAGAATAGGCTCTTATTCTTTTATTCTTAGAATGTATGCCTCTCTCAATTATAAATCAAATTAGATCGTAAAATTAATTAGAGATAATGATAGAACTCTTACTTCTGATTATTTAAGTAATTCCAAAATTCGTATTGTTCAAAAGATCATTTTTTTAATGTTTAAATTATTTATGAAAGTAGACTAATAATAAAATTGAATTCATGTTTAAAAAGATACTTATTAACCCACAAGTACCAGTACGAAAGTTTAGTATCGGTACATGTGAGTTATAGCTTTGGGATTTTTCAAAGAATCAAACCTATATCTTGCGAGTACCAGCACTCATGATCAGTACCGATACTGGAGGTAACGAGTACCGATACTCCTGATTAGTACTGGTACCAATGGGTTACAGATTTGTTTTAAGTGTTTAAAACCCAAATCTGGAAGTAACGAGTACTGATACTTATGATTAGTACCAGTACCCCATAGGTACTGTTTGTGACAACTTATTTTAAAATACAAAATAATAAGTCACTAATACTAGCACCCATACTTTAGTATCGGTACCAGCTAACCGTTGGGTAAAATCTAAACGGCTAAAAAATTGATTTTGGCAATATGAACGTTAGGATTTAAATCCTAACGTCTAGTAGATGAATTCTTGAGGTCTTAATCTATAAATAAACCCTTTGACCCTTAGCTTGAACATAAAAAAATACAAGAGAATATTCTATATTTCCACCATATTCTCAAGAGAGGAAAAAGAAGTTTGCTGTCCACACTCTCTCTACACATTTTCAAGCTTGACAACTCGTGCTTGTAGTCCATTTCTCGTAATTAGGAATTGATTCACATTTTTCCTAGGCTCTCAAACTAGTAATATCTCTTTAATTATTGTTGAGAGGCTTAGGTAATTTGTTGTAAGATTTCTTTCTTACAGCAGTTCTTATATTATATTAAGCTTTTGCTCGTTGTTTGGGTTGTAATAACCTGGTTTACTGTACTTGGATTGAGGTAACCCATTAATTACCTTAGTTAGTATTTTGGTTACCTCGGGGTTGAGGGAATCAGGTTAAAAATCCTAAACTGGGAGGCTTAGGTAGTGGAGCACCCAAGTGAGTGGGGAACCACTACATCTTGTGTTCATTCTTTGTGGTTTGATTTTTGTGCAAATATTTTTATTGCTAATATCTTGCATCTAGTTTGTGCACATAGCATAGTGTTTTAAGATCCTACGCAAGTCCATTTCAGATCATTTGAGTCTTCAACAACGAAGCTATCAAAATCACTGAACCCAATAAGATCAACCTTTTAAAGTGAACGGTCAATGTCTTAAACCATTTCTTGCGCCACACTCTTTGGGTCTTGTTGGAGACTGTTATATGCTCCACTAATTCTAGGTTTACATTTAGCTGAAGGTGTAAAATTTAGCGCTCCTCAGAGGCAGCCCGAGAATTGTACATAGCTATTTTCTATTTCTTTCTATTTTTCTTGTCTATGTCTACTTATACACTTTTAGTTTCATTCACACATTCATTCACTTCTCTATTACTTATCCTTCACTTAGTCCGACCGTTCCCTCTGACATTTGTCAGAGTAAAAATCATCTGCCTGAGATCTTGGATCTCCTCTATCCAACTCCTCTCGTCACCTAAACTAAGTGAAGTTTAGAGTTCTATTTTATCCCTTTCATACAATGAGGACATTGTATAATTTTAGCATGAGGGGATGTAAAAGTGAATATCCTTTACTTTAAGTGTATTAATAGACATAGAAATTCTATTAAAAATCATAAAAAATATATAAAAACATATAAAAATATGAAAAATTAAAAACATAAAAAAATATATAAAAGCAGAAAAACAACAAAAATATTTACCTTTTATGGGGGGAATAATTTTCTGGTGAGAGAAGAATTTCATAATAAGGAGAAGAATTTTTGAAGAAAATCTTTTTAAAGGACCTTATTTAATAAATTATGGATAAATTATTGAGTATAAAGACTTGTGAATTTTCAACTTTTAAACCTTATAAAATCAAAAATAAATTTATATTGTGTATAGAAAATGTTTATGAAAGATATCTAAGTAAGAGCATTAATCCCTACTTAGTACTTTTCTTAAATACTTTTCAAAGTAAGTACTTGTTTTTGGTCCTTGAAATGGTATTTCTCGAGTCAAGACCTAAACAAACTTAACTATGCGATTTGTATTCCCGCTCTTTACTTTGAAAATAGAGTATAAGACGTTTATAATTCATATACATGACTTAACGTTGGAAGGTCACTAACATTCCAACGTCCTAGCTTTCTCCCTCCATATATGCTCCATGCACACCTCACCAAATCCACAGATCCCACACCTAACACACTTTCCAAATCCCTCCATATCAATCATGATCCCAATTAATTCCAATCACATCCTTTAGATTCTAAACCTAAGATCTCACCTTCCACATTTACAAAACCCAAGACCCACCACTATCAAACCTCATGCAGCCTCAAAAGGGCCCACCTTAGGTCACACAAACATCAACCAAGTAGCACTGATTCCAACGCACATTGCCTTCCACCTCATTCTAAAATATTCACCAAATCTCGATTAGGATTCCTACCTTCCTACTTAGTACAACCTAAACCTAATTACCATAAGAACCAAGCTTGGCCTCCAGTATTCCTCTTAAAAACCCTAAGCACCATCTTTATAAAAACCCTAGCTCTTGTGCCAGGAAGTCATATTCTTCCTCATTATCTTCTACCTCCAAACTCCACTTGAAAACCCTAGTTGTCTGATAAGTCTACTTTAGTGGATCATTATTTAGTCTAAGTAATCTCTAATTAGTTATTCTTAGCTGTTAATTGATTTGAAGTTATATGGTTATTCACTTTAGTCTGCATATAATGTTGTGTTAATTTTACATCTAATAACATATCATATAATAACATAATCTGTATGGTTGGATGCAGGCTATGTGCAAGAATCAGACATCCATTTTGCTTCTCTAAGACGTCTGGAGTTCATATCGGACGTCTGAGAATTGCCATTGTAGACTCCCTGATATCTACACTTTTTAAGACGTTTGGAGCTCAGATCAGACGTCTGATGTGTTACCGCCATAACTCATCAAGGCATTCCAACCATTCGTGATCTTTGCGAGTGGTTGGAGAACTTTTTTACCGAAGAAACAAATAGAGGAGTTGTTTTTAAGAGAGGATCGGCTATCATCCTCTTCATCTTCTCCCCCTTCGAGGCCTTCACTTGCTCGCCCATCTCTTCCCCTCCGGGGGATCCACACCGTGAACCAAGCGTGCACCGTGAACCCCTGACGTATCCCATGGTCGAAAGCTTACTTCACCACACTCGCCGCCCTCCAGACCTATAGGTGCGCACGGTGATAGCGTGTGCACCACCACGCCCTCGCCCATTACCATCCTCTTCCTTCTTCTACTTCCTCTTCAACCTCCTGCCGTCGCCTCTATCCCACGCTCGCACCACATGCAACATCCACCCAAAGTAACCCAAACCACCGCACGCATCCCTCACCGAGCGCACCAGCCACCGACGCCCGCAGTAGTGCATCCCTCACGCATGCAACAGTGCAACCTATCCTCCACGCACTGTTCTTCTTCTCCAAGAAGAACCCATCGTCGGTCTTTCACCATCCATGTGTAGCCACCTTGTTTGGCCATCATCCTCCGCTTCGTCAATGCCGTTGAACTCGTCGCGCCCTCATGAGGCCACCCACGTCCACGACTGCTGCCGTCGACCACCCGCACAATCGCCAGTCGAACCCACCTCACTGGCCAACCTCCTCTCCGATCAGAAACTTCCGGCCACCATCCTTCATGCTACCACCACTCACGCATTGGCCTCTCCACCGGCGACCTTCTCGCGTAACCATGCCTCCAGCTGGTCCTCCATCTCCTCACGTGAGCATAGGGGAGAACATCCCTTTTTTCTTTCCATTAAAGGGTGTATTAATATTTACATTTGGATGCCCTTGCTGAGAGTTTAATTTTGATATTAATATTTGATATATTAAGTGAAGTTGCATGTGTGCCCCTCTCTTTCTCTATATTTTGCATGCTTGCTTATTCAAGACTCTTTTTCTCTCATTTGATGCAATAACGTACTAATAAATTGATTTTTGCATCATTTTTGCCTCGTACAACATAGTCGAATAATGTACTAGAAACATTGGTGAATTTATTGGTTTACGCCTCCTTGTGGATATGACCTAAATCTATTGTGGTTAAATTTATTAATTGATGTTTTGATTGAGAGATTTTCCACTACATAAGATACAATGACGAATCATTTTATTATGACTATCTTAATTAAGCAAGAATCTCTCCATCATTGTCCACCTCTTCCAATCACCTAGCTACCCCCCTCTATCCACCTTCACTTGGTTGTGGATCTTCCCTTGGCCAAGACTCTACCAGGTGCGCCTTCGTGTTCACTTCAATTGCTACTTTACGAGCTACATCTTCTTGGTCAACTCCACATTGACTCCAACCGTAGACTCTTTCTTTATTGCACTATAGGTGTTCTAGTTATATTTTTTCATTCTTTTAATTTTGATTTGATGTATTGAATTATTTGTAAGCATTAATGAAGCTTTCCTTGAATATCTTTGTGTGTCTATTTCTTTGCTTGATTTATTTTTACTTGCTTGCTTAGTCGATAGCCTTAGTTCACTTTCATCTCGTGCCTCATAAGAAAAAAAAAAAGAAAATAGAACAACACACACACATACACATATTAGTGGTTTTAGGAAGCAAAAATACCAAGTTGCCTCCCTGAGATAACTCGGATTCCATTTGCAAAGTATTAGATTTTTCAAGTTAAATCTGCAACTTTTAAAAATATTTGTCATTTTCCAACTATAACGACATGATTTTATCATTTTTTGATTTTTGCAAGCACTTTTTGGCACTATTATCGAGACGGCACAACAAGACTTTTTTCTTTCATTTGCATGTTTGGGATTAGAAACCAATTTGTATATCTTTTATTGGTCTTTGTTTGCACAAAAAAACCAAAGGAAAATAGAAAGACTGATTTGTAAGTGGCCAGGACTAAGTGCAGGTGAAGGTCAAAGGTAAGATTCTTCTCTCAAACACTCACTCACTCTCTCTCTCTCTCTCTCTCTCTCACGCTTTGTAAAAAATATCATCTTTGGTGGTGTGTGGCCACATTGATTGTTTGTTTGCTTTGAAAAACGCACACCATCCACTTGAATACCTAAATCTGATTTCTAGAACTAACTTGAAAAATCAATTTCGATTACTCAAGGCATCTAAAAATTTTGAAATTGTGATTCATAGTGCCCCTTTGTGTTTAGAGTATGCCCACCAAATTTCGTGCAACAATTCATTCTTTACAATTTCTAAAAATTGAGAGATTGACTTAAGCGAGAGAGTAGGTGGCTTTGTTAGCTCCTAAGAGGCTCGACTCTTTTAAGGTCAACAACGTCCTTGATACATAAAGAATGTATATGGCTTTCGCAAGGGTTACCATCTTTTCTAGCCCCTCCCCTCGCCAAGGAGAGACTATTAGGCTGAGACTCGAGGGGATGATATATCTTAATCTCCTTTAGTAGTGAGGGATGATTCCCAGAATTTAAATCCTAAGGCGAGTGAGGAAATAAATCACATAATAATAAAACTATATAACCATGTGAATAAATCTTGGAAAAGGGGAAATGGTTTGTAGCTAGCCTGTTGTGTTAAAGAAACATGGGTTAATTATGGAAAATGGAAGAAAGGTCCATGGTTAGGCTGTTAGAGTTGCTTGGCTCATCTTTACATTTGTGATCTATTTTGAGGTACCGTTGTTGTAGTACAAGTGACACATCACATTGGATTTAGGCCGAGGAGGACCTGGGTGGATATTAGAATACTTGTTTTTGTTTTCTTTTTTGGATAGGCCCTTGGTAAGAAATGTAATTAGCATTGCTGGATCTCTTTTGTGTAGATTTGTGGCAAGATACCTTCTGTTGTATAAAGAATTGTACTTAAATATTGGAATCTTGTAAATAAACTTGTATATGGTGATAGACATTGTGTTGTACAGCAATGATGCAAGCATGTAGTACGTATATGTTTGTGATGATGTGTAGTGGTATTTCAATGTTTGTCTTCACTATTTCTTGTATTTTATCACTTGTGGTTGCGAGGAGTGCTCATCTCTTTTATTTGCTTCATGATATTGTCATGAGGTGTACTCACTTTTATAAATTTATGATATGCATGTATAGGTAAAAATTGGAGGAGATCCATTGCTTGCTAATTAAAAATATAAATCAAAACAAGTTGTTGCAAGTGGGGGTGAAGGCAATCGAGTCAAAAAGATATCAAAAAATTAAAATCACATACAGTGGAGTAAGTGTCCCGTCTACAGAGAGGTTATCCACAAACACACCTCGATTTTTATTACGTCACATTCACCTAACAAGAACAGTGTTCACATATCATAATAAGCAAAATAAAAACATGCAAAATAGTAAAAAAGAAGAAATGGCAACGAAGGTGAAACACTCCCCTCTCATGTCGGAAGTGCGTGGCTGCGTGTGACGACGAAGGTGGCTGTGGACGTGGATAGACTGCTGACGTGGAGGCTGGAGTGTCCCTCGCGTGGCGTGCTTCGCTTGGACCACAAACGCGAGGATGACGGATGTCTTGGATCTCCTCGCTCGAGGAGATAAAGAGAACCGTGACGAGGATTGGCGGTGCAGACCAAAACGCCTCTTGCGCTGTCACTGCAAGTGGATTGGCCATGTGTGCCTGCGCAGGCATGGTTGGTCAGAGCTCGTGTGGTGGCTTCTTAGAGTCTCCTCGCTTGGGGAGACGAAGAGGACCGCAATGAGGATGGAGGGAGGAACACGGTGGTGGTGGTCGGCAATGAGAGTGGCTGAGAGGAATTGAGGAAGATGAAGGTGAGGAAGAGACGAGCCGATGGTGGAGGAGTTGGAGAAGAGGAGCACGGCCCAAAGGGCTTGCGCACTCCCTCGAAGTCGCGATGGGGTTTTGTCAGAGTGATAGCGTCTGGTTTTGATGAGAAGAGTCGAGTCTATTGTCTTGTTACGCTGGGGGTACGGGAAGCCTTCAATTTAGATTGGGCACCACCAAGGCTTTCATGGGAATGGGGCAGCGTTGTTCCAAATGGGCAACCAGTTGCTGGGGAATTAATGTGGGTGAGTGGCGCTAATGTGGGAATTGAAGAGAGGCCATAGCACGTTAGGCGGAAGGAAGAGAGTGATTAAGTGGTCCCCCTTTGTTCTTTTGCAATGAAGATCACCTCTCTTAGCAATTAAATTAGAATGTAAGGATTATTAAGGTGGGTTGATTAGGCATGGAAACCAAATGTGGGTTAACCTAGGTGGCATGAAAATGTAAATGAGATGTCCTCTTCATTTCCGCATTTAATCATGTGACCATAACCACATATAATTATTTATGTACATAATAAATTATGAATTGCAAGAAATTATATGTAGATCTAAATCTTAATGAATGCATTTATTTTATAACAAAAAATGAAATATTAACATGCCTAAAGTGTAATGACTAACCCACCTAGGCACAAATATATTCCACTAAAGTGGATTCATCAAATCCCCCATGCTTAAGTTTTCCTCTAAACTAGGACACAAAAGTCAACTCTGTTGGTGCTAGAGCACCACGATCATTTGTTTTGATGATAACAAAACACGTGTTATTTAACATTTGCAATTTGAGTCCTAGATTTCAGGTCAATTGCAAATGAAGACGTGTTTAGACGGAACTCGAGCTCGCATCCAGGACGGATTGGAGGAGCTTGACGGAAAATAGAGGAGGTTCGCGTGGAGCGAAAGATTGGAGATGGAAGACAAGAAGAATAGGATAGATTCTTTTTTATCCTTTCATGTATCTCTTGTATTTATTTTCTTGCTCTTTATTTTCCTTAGACATTATGTTAAAGAGCCTCAAAGAACCCTAACAGTAGTCCTAGGAACACCTGCACAACCCTAGGATACGTAGGTTTTCTGTAGAACACTTAGAAAACCAATATAGGGTTAAAACTGACTTTCCAGACGTCTAATTCACTAATCAGACGTCTGATAAAGGATTTTAAGACGTCTGACTGTTGTTTCAGACGTCTGATAACTGTTAGGCTGGACATAGTTAGTTTCTGTCTGATGAATTCAGACGTCCAGACTTAATACCAGACGTCTTAGGAGACGTCTGATGACTTTGCCAGACGTCCAGTTAGTGGACCGTTGGCTGGCTTGGAAAACACTCAAGATTATGACCGTTAGAGCCTTATCAGACGTCCATAGGACTTTACAGACGTCTGATAAATGACCGTTTTGCCTCGGCTGACCCAAAATCTCTTCTCAGAGATTTTCTAGCCGTTGCAACGTTTGGAAATCAATTCCCACGGTAAAAGTAGGTTTCCAGACGTCCAGACCTAGTGCCAGACGTCCTCTATGTCGTCTGATGGACTTGTACAAAAACCCTGTTTAGATCTGATTCAAGTCAGGGAGAAACCCGCATAGAATCAGACGTCTGACCTTGGAATCAGACGTCTTAAAGTGGCCTTCCAGACGTCTGATGCCATAGTTAGACGTCTGATAACCCTGTGAAGTGTAATCATTGTCCTGATTTCGGCCTGATTCTCTTGGGGTTTGCACCCAACGGCTATGGAAGCTTTTCCAAGCCTTCCAAAGCCTTCCTAAGGCCTCTATAAATAGAGGGGAACCTTTGTAAACAAAAACACACAAGATATACACTAAGAAAGACACAAGACACACTTAGCTATACACTCTCACACTCTTGTGTCCAAGAAGCTCTTGCTCTCTAAGCTCAAGTTCTACATCTTGAGAGCATCCAGCCGTTGCGCACCCGCTCTCCCGCCGTTGTCTAAGAGAGCGAAGTTGCGCCGTCGCGTGGCTCACGCACCCGCGTCATCGTCGACGCACTCCTTGCAAAGGGGAGTTTCCTAAATCCTATAGAAGCTTAGGTTTATTACTTTGTTGGCTCTATAGGTTTGTTGTTTTATTTTACCTTTGTAATTTGGTTGGGTATTCGCTTTGCGAATTCCCGTCTCCTTCGTGGGACAAAATCCTTCTCGTGGAGAGAAGGGGTTGAGGAACGCTACCCTCGTACTTGTAGCGTGGTTGTATTGAGGTTGAATCACCCTCGTTCAAAGTGATTCGGTTAGTGGATTTGATCAACTAGGTTGATCGGAAAATCCTAACTCGAGAGGGTTAGGTGGTGGTTTTTACCCGGTTTGGGTTTCCACCTAAAAATCTTTGTGTACATTGTGTGATTGCCTATTTTGTGATATTGTTTATATTTATTTCCGCAATTATTACGTCACCCCCTCCTAGAAGGGAACCTTCAATTGGTATCAGAGCAGGTCTCGCGTAATCGGCGTTACAAACCGGCGAGGATCTAGATCATGGAGGGAAGCATAGCCGCAGTCAGAATCTCCGAAGGGCAATCCACCGTCCGACCACCCTATTTCGACGGGAGGGACTTCGGATATTGGAAGTTGAGGATGAAGACGTGGCTTCAAGCCACGGACTTCGCTCTATGGGGATGTTGCGAAACCCCATACGAGATCCCGAAGCGACCCCAAGGAGGCTACTCGCAGCTGCAGATTCAAGATCTCTCACTCAACGCAAGGGCAATGAATGCCTTGTATTGCGCGTTGAGTCCGGAAGAGTTCGAGAAAATCCAAGAGTGCACCACCGCCCACGAGATATGGAGGAGGTTGGAAGGCACTCATGAGGATTCCAGCTCGGAGGAAGAAGAAGAAGGAAAAGAAGAAGAAACCACTTGCTTTGGTTTCATGGCAATCGGAGAAAGCGACATCGACAGCGAAAGCGACTCCGACAATGAGGTAAACCTGGATTTACAAGAAGCCTTTAATGAACTTTTTGAGATTAGTAAATCACTTAGGGTAGAAAATAAAA
This sequence comes from Thalassia testudinum, assembly GCA_037157565.1. Classification (NCBI taxonomy): domain Eukaryota; kingdom Viridiplantae; phylum Streptophyta; class Magnoliopsida; order Alismatales; family Hydrocharitaceae; genus Thalassia; species Thalassia testudinum. Next base: position 59,190,102 of record JAZHRO010000035.1, on the reverse strand, counting down.
GCATTAAAAAGAACCTTAGTTTTCTTAGAAATGAAAATGATAGGTTAGAAAAACAACTCAAGGATATAGAGACTAGTCCTAAGGATAATAACCTGTTATTAGAAAATCAAGACCTCATCAATGAAAATAATAGTCTAAAGTTAGAAATTTTTGATTTAAAGACTAAGATGCAAATTATAGAAAGAGAAATTGCATGTCTTAGGGAAAATTCTAACAATTTAATCAACAAAGTAGATAAGTTTTATAGCCCTAAGGTTGAGAAAGGATCTCCATCCAGGAGACCTTCTAACAAATCCGGATCCAAGCTCACTTGGATACCGAAGAAAAAATTAGAATCTTGTTTTGTAGGGTTCAGGGATGACTACAACATAAAGGACTGGATCTACAAGCTCAAGGCTGGTCAACTCAAGTTGGGAGAACCAATGAGTAGACCAAGGAGGAGAACAAGAAGACCGACGAGACGGCGAACAAACGACGGACCCGCCGCACGTCGACCACCAGATTGGAGACCGGCGCCAATGCCCGGGCCTCCAAGCTACGGATGGGAGCCCCATCCGATGTGGCATCCACCACCACCATTCGGGCCATTTTATTGGCCATGGTAGGTGAGGTAAAATTCTTAACCCTATCCTTTTTATAAGCATTTAGATAGGGGGAGTTAAAAATGATGAGCTTATTGTCAATTTTTAAGGGGGAGATACAAGTTAGCTAAATTTCCTTTAGTAAGGGGGAGAAAAATAATAGCTATCTTGTTGTTATAAAAAGGGGGAGGACATTACCTTTGTTAAAAATAAATAGAAGAGCATGTTTTAAGGGGGAGTAATAGGAAATATAAAATCAATCAAACCTTTTTGATAATGTCAAAAAGGGGGAGGATTTTTATGCATTATTATTTACGGTTTTGTCATCATCAAAAAGGGGGAGATTGTTGGTGCTAGAGCACCACGATCATTTGTTTTGATGATAACAAAACACGTGTTATTTAACATTTGCAATTTGAGTCCTAGATTTCAGGTCAATTGCAAATGAAGACGTGTTTAGACGGAACTCGAGCTCGCATCCAGGACGGATTGGAGGAGCTTGACGGAAAATAGAGGAGGTTCGCGTGGAGCGAAAGATTGGAGATGGAAGACAAGAAGAATAGGATAGATTCTTTTTTATCCTTTCATGTATCTCTTGTATTTATTTTCTTGCTCTTTATTTTCCTTAGACATTATGTTAAAGAGCCTCAAAGAACCCTAACAGTAGTCCTAGGAACACCTGCACAACCCTAGGATACGTAGGTTTTCTGTAGAACACTTAGAAAACCAATATAGGGTTAAAACTGACTTTCCAGACGTCTAATTCACTAATCAGACGTCTGATAAAGGATTTTAAGACGTCTGACTGTTGTTTCAGACGTCTGATAACTGTTAGGCTGGACATAGTTAGTTTCTGTCTGATGAATTCAGACGTCCAGACTTAATACCAGACGTCTTAGGAGACGTCTGATGACTTTGCCAGACGTCCAGTTAGTGGACCGTTGGCTGGCTTGGAAAACACTCAAGATTATGACCGTTAGAGCCTTATCAGACGTCCATAGGACTTTACAGACGTCTGATAAATGACCGTTTTGCCTCGGCTGACCCAAAATCTCTTCTCAGAGATTTTCTAGCCGTTGCAACGTTTGGAAATCAATTCCCACGGTAAAAGTAGGTTTCCAGACGTCCAGACCTAGTGCCAGACGTCCTCTATGTCGTCTGATGGACTTGTACAAAAACCCTGTTTAGATCTGATTCAAGTCAGGGAGAAACCCGCATAGAATCAGACGTCTGACCTTGGAATCAGACGTCTTAAAGTGGCCTTCCAGACGTCTGATGCCATAGTTAGACGTCTGATAACCCTGTGAAGTGTAATCATTGTCCTGATTTCGGCCTGATTCTCTTGGGGTTTGCACCCAACGGCTATGGAAGCTTTTCCAAGCCTTCCAAAGCCTTCCTAAGGCCTCTATAAATAGAGGGGAACCTTTGTAAACAAAAACACACAAGATATACACTAAGAAAGACACAAGACACACTTAGCTATACACTCTCACACTCTTGTGTCCAAGAAGCTCTTGCTCTCTAAGCTCAAGTTCTACATCTTGAGAGCATCCAGCCGTTGCGCACCCGCTCTCCCGCCGTTGTCTAAGAGAGCGAAGTTGCGCCGTCGCGTGGCTCACGCACCCGCGTCATCGTCGACGCACTCCTTGCAAAGGGGAGTTTCCTAAATCCTATAGAAGCTTAGGTTTATTACTTTGTTGGCTCTATAGGTTTGTTGTTTTATTTTACCTTTGTAATTTGGTTGGGTATTCGCTTTGCGAATTCCCGTCTCCTTCGTGGGACAAAATCCTTCTCGTGGAGAGAAGGGGTTGAGGAACGCTACCCTCGTACTTGTAGCGTGGTTGTATTGAGGTTGAATCACCCTCGTTCAAAGTGATTCGGTTAGTGGATTTGATCAACTAGGTTGATCGGAAAATCCTAACTCGAGAGGGTTAGGTGGTGGTTTTTACCCGGTTTGGGTTTCCACCTAAAAATCTTTGTGTACATTGTGTGATTGCCTATTTTGTGATATTGTTTATATTTATTTCCGCAATTATTACGTCACCCCCTCCTAGAAGGGAACCTTCAAACTCACCCTCATCAACCCTCAAAGAAATAAGCTCAAAGTCTCAAAGTCTAGACTCAAAGATACTGAAATACCGACCAAGATAAAGACTTTCCTTATCCCTTTGAATTCTAATTAGTCATTGTTTTGGGTCGCAAACAGAGGGTTCTTCGACCCTCAAGCCTACCCAAGGATTTGTTGACCCCAGAGGTTAAAGCATCCCTACATATGTGCAAATGGTCTTGATTCAGCTTGCATGTGTATTAAAGAGAGAGAGAAGGATGTTTTTGTGATTTTTCTTTTTGTATTTTTTTTTGTGATCCTTCTAAGTATAACCTCATATTGGCTCTCAACACGGTTTGTATCGAATTCCTCTTCCCATCACCGATCCTCAAAGAGTCCCTGGCAGTCGACACTTTGTGATAGTATCACTCATGGCAACCTTAAGAACCCTGGTAATCGACACTTCGTGATAGTGCCGCCCATTGCATTCTTAAGCTAATTCAAGCCCTGACAATCGGCATTCCGAGATAATGTCACCCATGGCACTCAAATAGTAAGATGCGCTTACATACCCCCGATAGGATACCTAAATACCCTAGGAGACAAGCATCGAGAGGGTGACATATTATCATCGTGTCCTCGAGGGGAGTATATGCTCCGCTCAAGCAATGGGAACTCTTTCAATCAACGCACGTTTTTGAGCCTCTCCTAAGTCAACTCCTCAAGAAAATCATTTTTCAGAAAGAAATTTTTGTAGTTTTGTCTTTATTTAGCGCACTGAATTAGACCAAAGTATGTTGGGGGTGGATGCTTAAGTTACCAAAATGTGACAACCCAAACCCCACCGTGTTAGTCGAATAGTGGAGAGTAGGTTGCTAAGTACGAGAGTCACATCGAAACAGAATCGCAGTCCCTCAGCACATAATAATAAAATATAAACATAGTCAAATAAACTAATCATATTATATTACAATAACGAAAATATATCATGTGTTGTCCACAATAACTATAACCATAAACCTAAAGACGGAATGAAGAATGTACTAGAAAACTGTCAAATACATAACTAAGAAAATAAGAAAGAGAATGGGTGACAAGAACTCTAGGCATCATAAACTATTTGCGAGAACTGAAATGGGTCCTATACTGGTCACTCCATGCACAACCGCTCCTGACTACTCAATAGAACCTGAGTATGAAGTCCAAAGTAGTCGTCAGCAAACGCTGAATAGAGTAGTATAAGTAAAGGAAAAGTGACGAAACAAAGTAAATAAATAAACATGCAAAAACGAGGGGTACTAATTTATTATTTTCTTTACGCCTTATCAACTTAGTTATTTCACATTTAATTTAACAATGTGTGGCCTTCAATATTACAATCTTATTCGTTACATATCAATTCTTCGAAAGGTGCAAGATCTCGCTGTGATTTCCTTAGAGGTATGATGTGTATGTAGTGTTCCCCTGGCTAGGAGGAACTTCGCACTCATCCTACGTCTCGTTCCATCACCACGGGATTCTAGCCCTACACGTAGACGTGACTATATATCATGAGCTATACCTGTAGACGCAACCTACGTTGGCTCAGAAGTAGCCCTCTCCACGACCTATGCAACCAATTATCATTTGTGTATATACTCATGTATGCCTAGCTCACCACTCGGTTGGCCAATCGACCTAACACATAGTCACTGGGAGGCTAACCCACTCCCTCATCCACCAACCAACTTAGCCAAACCATCTCATCTAGTTGTTCATATTTAATTAACAATTCCATCACATTCACACATCATTTAGCACCAGGATAGCTGTCAATTAACATTTTCATGTATAAACCAAATTCATAATTTATCCTTTGATGTAATAAAGGGGGTTATCATATTGTTTCTTTAATCTAATAAAAGAAGATATATATATATATATATATTCGATTCATGAAAATTGACAGATTTATTTCTTTTATAACATTCCCAATCTAATTATTCAATTTTATAAATCAAGGACATAAATTATTGGATTATCAATATTTTCAATGTATAAGCCATTATTTTGTTTAAACATATCATTCTAATTTTTATAGTACCCACGAGAGGGTAGCCAAACATCATAGGATTTCACGGACTCCAATAATTAGCAAAAAGAAGAGATACACATAAAATCATGACTATGACAAGGAGGGGGCATAATAACTCCTAACAAAAACATGAGAAACTACTCTACCTAATATTACAAGGAGATTATGGTGACTTTGAAACATGCGCTCGTGGTCCCTCGCTGTTAGTCTGGGGACCTGCGTATTCTACACGCACTCCAGAAACTAGATCAATCTCAATAAACATATTAAAATCTTCATAGAATATTTACTGAAATTTTTACATAGTAGATCAATCCTAAAATCAAGTTTATAATTTACCGTTATATAGTTCGTGGAGAGACCATTCCAACGAATCCTGAAATGTGAAAAACAGACATCGTTTGACCCCTAGATGGATCAAAATGCAAAATAGTCGTAAAAGAGGAAGTCAACGTGTGTGTACGCCTGCACACACCTTGAATTCCACGTCACTAAGATCAGTGTGGACGTCAGCACCACCGGCCGATGTGCATACCTGCTCCTCTCTCTCTATGTTCCCGCTCTCCTCCTCTTTCACGCACATGCTCCCCTCTCTCTTCCTGCACCTGCTCCTCTCTTTCCAGCTCTTCACGCACGAGCATGCGACCTTCCGTGAAATTTTTTTTTTCTTTTTTACTATTCTAGGCAGTTCAAAAAAATGTTCTTTCTTGGTTTGGTGGTGAGATAGGGAGTAGTTAGGTAGGATAGGAAAGTTGATGAATCATGGGTATGGGGTTAATCATTATGATTTATTTATTTTATATTTGATGTTGAGTTTGCTTTAATATTTTTTAGTTAGTAGGTGATGGGCCTAGGAAGGTTTACCAAAAAATTTATTAGCGTAGGAGGTACTACTTAGCTATTGATCATCTGTCACGTAAGGAGATAGAACGAAAATCAAGTACACACGGAGAGAGATAGGGATTTGGTGATCCAATTCCACCGCAAGAGGTGTACGTCTAGGGGGAGGATGAGACTCCTAATTATGCACTAGAACTTATGGTGGTTTAGCAATATTACATGATCTCGGTCTCTCTCTCAGAGTGAAGTCCCCTTCTCTCAGAGGACTCCCTCTTTATTTATAACATGAGGATCACTCTCATTGACAGGCTCTGGTACCCTTATTTGTCAGGCTACATGGTAGCTGTCAGGGTATAGGTGGTTAGGTCCAGCATTTTGTATCTTCTACCCTTACTGCACAGGATCTTCTGGCAGACCAGGCTCGCATTGACTGGGACTTAGCAGGTCTCATGCGGGATGAGGTGTCAGTTCCGCCTGTATACCCCAAGTTCGGGTAGCTGGATCTTTTGCCGAGTCGGGTGCGAAGTTTTGGATCCGATGGTACTTTTTACCCCATATCAGGAGGTGGCTAGGTTTAGTGAATTGCATGTGACTAACAATTTTATTTGTCAGAGTTGAAAAATGGGAGTTTCTTATTGTTATTTGTTTGACTCTGGTTGATTTTTGTTGCATTGCATACTTCACACCTCACCCACTACTTAATTCTCTTTATTTTAGTCCAAACCTGTAGTTACTTTACTCACAACTAAATGTATTCTGAATAGTTTTCTATATTTTTCTTTTATTCTTTTTAGTTTATTATCAAGGAAATAGAGTTCCTCATCTAGTTGAGATGTGGGAGAGGTATCTCAAGCTATTTAGCGATGAATCCATAACACCCTAGTTGTTATCTTGAAGGTTGTTATGGACTACTTATTTACACGTTTTTATGTGTACCTAACTCGTTTGGATTTTAAAAAAATCCCAAATATACTTTTCAAGATTTTTTAAGGTTAAACACATCAAGACAAACCCGTCGACACGTGTTAGGTGTGAATTGCTCCAAAAATAGGACAACTTGCATTTTTGGTAAAACTAGGTCAACCTTCAAAAAGCATACTTAAATTTCATCAAAATTAGCATTGTTGAGTTCCCATTGTTGCAAGTTTTCCAGCGATGTTCATCTCATAACTATCGAAGTTTTGTAGCAAAAATTACATATTAAATATAAATTACATGTAGGGATTTTAATGACATTACTATGAATAATAATAATAATAATAATAATAATAATAATAATAATGATATTATTATTATCATTATTGTTATTATTATTATTAAAGGATAGTGATTTTTTTTTTTTTCTGTTTCCAGAAGCGACGTCAGTTGCATACTATTGTAAATAGGTGGGGAGCTGCATTTGTGCCCTTTAGCACTACGCAGAAAGGGAGAAATCGAGGGAAAGAAAGAGCGGGAAGAGATCGGAACGAGAGGGACAGGGATGCGACAGAAAGAACAGGGAGAGGGATAACGCCTCACGTGCTAGCAGAAAAAAAAAAAACTTTCGCAGAAGGTCGGACGCTCGCGCGTGAAGAGCCGGAAAAAGAGAGAGGAGCGGGCGGGGGAAGAGAGACGGGAGCGGGAGCGGGAAAGAGGGAGGCGGAGAGCGGGAAGAGAGAGGAGGAGCAGATGCGCGCGTCAGCCTACGACGCTGACATCAGTGGCGCGAAATTCGAGGCATGTGCTGGTGTACAGACGCGTTGACTTACTTTTTCACGATCGTTCACGTTTTGATCGGTCCCGAGATTAAATGGCGTTTTCGTTCGTTGGAATCGTCCCTCCGTGAATTACTTGACGATAAATTTTAAACTTGTTTTTAAGATTTATCGACTATGTGAGAATTTTAGTAAATTTTCCTTTTATAAAGATTTTAATATTTTTCTTGACGTTGATCTAATTTTTGAAGTGCATGCGGAATACGTGAGTTCCCAAACTAGCAGACCACGGGTGCACGTTTCGAAGACACCTAACCCCTGATGACTTTACATATCGTAATCTTTTAATTAGGAGTTACCATTGTGACCCTTCCTTATCATAGTCATGATTTTATGTGTATTTCTTATGATATTTAGTTATATTATAACGATGTATTTAAATAAAATAATAACTTATATATTAAAAATATGGATAATCTAATAATTCATATCTTATTCATGGAGTTGTTATTGATTTTATAAAATTAAATAATTAAATTAGGAATGATATAAAAGAAATAAATATATCAATTTTGATGAATTGAAAAAATACATATATATGTATATATATTTCTTTTTTATTTGATTAAATAAATAATACGATAATTCCTTTTGTCACATCAAAGGATAAATTGTTAATTTGATTTATACATGAAAATATTAATTGACAGTTATCATGGTAATAAATGAATGTGTGGATGTAATGGAATTGATAATTAAATATGAACAACGGGATGTGATGGTTTGGCTAAGTTGATTGGGGGTTAAAGAGAGTGTGCTAACTTTCCTGCAACTATGTAATAGGCTCATTTGCTACCGGGTAGTGAGGTAGGGTTACGTGGGTATATACATATATGGTAATTGGTTGGATATATACCCAGGTCGTGGAAAGGACTATCTATGAGTTAATATAAGTTGCGTCTATGCATATAGCGTATGCAGTCACCACACTACCTGTGTTAAGACCTCGAGGTGATGGAACGGGATGTAGGGCAAGTTCGAAGTTCCTCCTAGCCAAGGGACACTATGTACACGTCATACTTTTCGGAAAGTCACAGCAAGATCTCTTTACGCCTTGCAAGGAATTGATATGGAACAAATAAGAATGTAATATTGAAGGCCACACGCTGTTAAATTAAATGTGAAATAACTAACTAGAAAAGGCGTAAAGACAATAGCAAATTAGTACCCCTCGTTTCTACATCTTTATTTATTTATTTATGTACTTTGTTCTGTCACTTTTTTACTTGCACCAATCTACTCAACATTTGTTAACAACTACTTTAGACTACATACTCAGGTACCGTTGAGTAGTCGGGAGCGACTGTGCATGAAGTGACCGATATGAGACCCAATTCAGTTCCCACAGACGGTCTGTGACAACTAGAGTTCTTGTCACCCATACTCTTATTTTCTTAGTTATGTAGTTGACAGTTTTCTAGTACATGCTTCTTTTAGCCTTTAGGTTTACGATTTTATTACTGTGGATAGCACTCATGATATATGTTCTTTATTGCAATGCAATATAATTAGTTTATCGGGTATATTTATATTTTATGATTATGTGTTGGATGACTGTGATCATATTTCAATGTGACTCTCGTACTTAATGACTTGACCTCCACTGTTCGATTAGCACAGTGGGGTTCGAGTCGTTACACAAACCAGGCAAATCATAGGGCAAACTGATGCTTAACTACCTTACATTATAAAAAAATGTCGTTATTATATCGTAGTATAATAAGCAAGATAGTCACATATTTATAATTTATATCAGTTGAGTCTAGGCAGTTTGCTGCAAGGCTTATTATAGTTTAATTTCACCAATTATTTTTTTGATTAATTCTTTATTCTACTTAATTAAGTTATCTATCAATAAAAATCTACTTAATAAGTTATGCTACTTATATTTAAATTATACTTACAATACATAATTAACTTAACCTTATCTACCTAATTAACTTACTAACTTATATAACTTATTACTACTTACTAATAAGTTCCTTAATTAACTAACTATAATTAACTACTTAGCTGATTAATTAGACTACTTATAAGTTAAACTATAACTATGAATAATAACTTAACCTAACTTACAACTTAACATACTCACTTAACTTAATTTAATTACTATTAACTTAAGTACTTAACTTACTAAGCTATAAGCATCTAATTTAATTAATTTACTCTACTTCTAATAAAGTTATAACTATTTAACTTAGTACATTGTTTAGATACTTAGTTTAATTTAAAGTGCTTAAATTATTATTAGGCTTATCTTAATTAGCATAATTAGAATATTTTAACCACACACTACAACATAGATGACTTTTGCCTTCGATTAAAAATCGACGGCAAAACCATTTTAACCGACGCCAACAAGCGACGCTGTTAGTAGTGTCGTTTCATTTTCCCATTGGTTGTAAAGAAAATTTAACGTCGAATTATCGTTTGCCCAGTAGACAAATTGGATTTTTCGCCATTGTTTGACAATCGATGAGAATTGGATTTCCCATCCCTTATAAAATAAGCGATGGCATTTGTACGTCACTTTCTTAAATTTTGCCATCGTTTAAATAAATACACAATCACTTATATAAATAACAGTAAAAATATTTTTATCATCACTTGACTAAATAAGCGGTGACATGTAAGTTTCAGGAAAGGACAAAGCTTCTCTTTTATGTCGATTTTTAAAATAAAAGACAAATATCTCTTTTGTCCAATCACTTTTTAAAATAAGTGACGACAAATGTACAATATTCGCTATCAGAATTAAACTTTAATATCGTCACCTTTTTACAAAATCGACAACAAATGTAGGTTCTTTTTTTAAATGTTTAAATTACAGGAAATACATACTAAACCTACTTAAAAGGCCTACTTTTATACAAAAATAACTAATAAAAATAAAGAAAAGTTTATATTTCATAAAAATAAAGTCTAGTACAAAAAAAGTTTGGAAATGAAATATTTACATAAAAAGGGTAACATAAAAACATAACAAAAAGAAATTGATAAAAATCAAAATGTTGTTACGCAATGCCACCAGCTCCACCTGCACTGCCCATGTCATCGTCGTCTCGTCTATGAATGCTGGGATCTAATGAAGACGGATGCTCTGATTGACCCTTCTTCAGAAGAAGGGTTAAAAGCCTCTGGACCTTATCATCCATCCTATTCATATATAATTGCATGGCATCCATTTGATTCTTTATCTTCTCTCGTCTCTGTAGTGTGTCGATCTTTTGATACAGTTGATTGATGACATTAGATGATACGGTACATTTTCTCTCATACCAACTAGACAAGGTATGTACCCTCCCCGCATATGAACAAAACCATCGTGGACCGATGGCACCACTCTCCTAAATGCCTCCTTTAGATCCAGAGGCTATTGGACACTGTTGGAGGTCTTCTCAGTGGGGGGATGCACCAAGTGTACCATTTGCTCTTAAATGTATTAAAAAATATTATTATAATATATATATACAAAGTTATAAATTTTGAATTTAGGAAACTTACGTATCTTTCTTGGTATGTCTCATGAATCCACTTACGAGCACTCTCAGCTGCAACCTTACTGTGGGTGACCTCGTAGATATCCATCCAGCTCATCTCCCTCCCATCATTTGTATTGAATTGAAAATATGAAAATGATACAATTATATTAAGATAACTTATAAATTAAGTAATATTCAAGTTCGAATTAGTTACAATACTTGCTAAGGGCTCCTAACCGTCTCAATGCTCCTTCGACCCAAACAATGAGTCTATGGTGGAGCTTTGACCCTATTGGCTTTATTTTCCCTTGTTTGCTACCGTAATAAAAGCATATATATGTATAGATTAATATACACAATAATATTTATAAATGAATTTAAGATACATGAAATTAATAGAATCATTTTTAATCTATTACTAACCTCCGCCTTGGGATCCAGCCAATGCTCACATACCTGCTTCCAATGTTTAGGCATAATATCAGGAGGACAATTCTCCATTGCCTTCCTGGGTGAACTGTAGTTCGAGAAAAATTAAATACTAAATATAAATTGTCAAAAATAATATATGAAATTATGTACATACTAAAAATGTAAATGTTTAAAAATTGTTACCTTTCTCTTGCTCTCTGTCCTCCAATCTCATGTAGTTTGACAGCGTGCTTAAGGATATATCAGGAGGTATTCGGGTCGTCACCCCAATCGTAACTCGCCTATATTTATTTAAAAGAATATATATCTATCTTACTTGATAATAATTTTAAGATAAAGTTAAAAAAGAAATATTTAAGATACATAGAATTACCTCCAACTGTTGGATGAGCTACCTTTTCAGCTCTGCGGGCACCTTCCTCCAGTCGAAGTAGCAAATGGGTATAATAGACTTAACCATTATGCCCACTCAACTGATGAAGCTCGGGTAATTCTCCGCCTCCCCTGTGGTTCTAGCCTGATCGTTATTCTCAGGTCCTCGAGGACACGTTAGAGGTCTAAATTCTTTATCTTCCCTTGTCCTTTTTTTACTTTACATGCGTAAACATTAATCATATTCATTATATATTTCTGAAGTTATAATAAACTTTAAAATATGGAAGTAATTTACTTCTTAAATGGACAGGAGTTTTTACCAACACTTGTGCCCGCTGCTAAGGGGTCTACATGAACTGGGGATGTACTCCCCACCATCTCATCCTCCGCCTCCTCCCCCTCCTCCTCTCTCTCCTCCTCTCCTCCACATCATCTTTCTCATCTTCATCCTTATCTGATGCTCCATAATCTAGATCATCCTCTACTCGCTCTGGCAAAGTAGGAGCAATCCCCTTCCCTTTTCCTTTCCCCCTCCCCCCGCATACAGTAAATGAATCAGGTCCCTGGGTCGTAAGAGACTTGATTGAGGGGGAGCCTGGTGTCGAGGAGGTGGCTGAGCTTAAGGTGACAACTCGGGCTAAGTGGATGACTGTGTCTCAGAGGATCCTTTTTTTTGGATTTTCTACTAAACCCCTTCAATGTAATAATTAATATAATTAAAAATCATTAATATACAAATAATTAATTAAAAAGTTTGGCAAACATTAAAAACATATTTAAAAATTTCGACAAAATTTCCTTTTAAATTTTGAGATTTCTTCATTCAAAGTAACTGAACAAAATATAACTACGTGTGTGTGTGTTGGTAGTGGAAGGTGTGATTAAGACAATGAAAATAGGAATGATGGAAGTGTGTCAGAGTTATGACAATGGTTGTGGAATGCTTGGGACAATAGAGGGTGGCCTTATCCGGTGGTGGACATGGATTATATAACAACGGTGGTGGTGGATGGAAAGTGCAAGGTTGGCTGTGGGGTTTTAGATTGAGGATAGATGTGGGAAGGTGGTGGATGGTATTGGCCGTGAGGTGGTGAATAGGAGATGGTTAATGGGATGGAGTGTGTGTACGTAAGGTGGTGAATGGGAGATGGTTAATGGGATGGAGTGTGTTACGTGAGGTGGTGAATGAGAGGTCAAGGTGTAAGTGTTAATGATGGTGGTGGACGTAAACAAGAATAATATGTGAACAAAAGGAAAACAAATAAAGCAAAATGAGAACACTTCACATCCATTTAAATAAAACAAATAAAGAACATAAGTGGATACAACCCACATTCAAAATAAAGTATACAAGTAGGCACACCCTACATCCATTAAATGAAATAAAAAATAATATGTCGTCACACCTCACATCTAACAAAAGCCTACAATATCTTTCAATTAAATTAAAAACATTAAAATTATATCTCTAACTACAACAACCACTAAGTATGCTCGTCACCGAAGACCTATAATTTTAAAAAGAAAAGTAATTAAATAACAAATTATTATCTTTTTATAATATTTTAAATAAATATATAAAAAGTGCAGTGAGTAAGAGTAACTTATTTTGAACGTGCGTACGTGATTAGTTTTAAGTTTTAGTGTTTCTAGGGTATAGAAAATGCTAGTAGAAGTTTAGGTTTCCTCAATTTGAATATGAATATAGAAATGAAATAAAGTAAAAAGATTATTACTAACCTTAGATATCAACATTTATTGTATTTGAATCTATATGATATTCTTCCGTTAATTTTTTATATGCTTCAAACTGTGCATCAAAATGATTGTGTGGTACTATTTTTATTAGTATAACCCAACCTTTTTGGCAATTATCGGAGAGGTAAAAAACTTGTGTTGCTTGATATATCAATGTAAACGATTCACCAGATTGAAGAATTTGACAATTACGATTCAAACTTGAGAAATTGTGTTTCTTGTTAATTTTGAAACCAGTATCCTCTTTAAAAACATCAAATCAATGACATTTAAATATGACAACTTTGCGATCATATCCGAAGCTAATCTTTACAATTTCTTTGATTCCAACATAATATCCATCTGGACCGGTGAAAGACCTAAATCAACAACTCCGACATGTTGTGTAACCTTTCCATCATCAATTTCTTTTATTCTGAATCTGAACCCATTTATTATATACCCAGAGTAATAATGTGCATAATGTAATGGTGTATCGGCAATTACATCAAAATTTGGTATCCATTGTGGGTTCTTATCCTCTTTCAATTAATTAACTTGATCTTTAAACCAATCTAAGAAGCTAAATTCGAATGTCCTTAAAAGAGGTAATCGTTAGAATTCCTCATTTTAAGGATTAATTTCAGGAATTTGTTTCCAAATATATAGATGTGCCCAATGATGGTAACACCATCATGGGTCCTAACTAGCCAAATTAGTCAGATTCAAATGATAAAAGCTCCTAAATGATCGTCTAAGGATCATAATTCTGCACCCATTTGATTGGAGAAGAAGACAAGAAAATATGGTTAATTCTGTTATTTTAACAGCACATCACAAATACAGATTAATCACAGGATTGATCATGGGTTAATTAAAGGTCAAATGAACTTAAAAGAGTAAGAAGTGGTCTTACATTAACTGAATTAGGGTTTCACACATTTGAAGGGTGAATACAATACTAAAAAACCTAATTATCAGCCACACTTAAATTGAAAGGGTTTTCATCAAGATAAAATCAAAATAAATCTCCTAAAAATCATTGAAAATATTCTAAGAGATTTGGTACATTCACTTTGACCATCTATACCCATTTTGATCAAGAATAGAGATTCAGATGGAAATTTGTCTTGATTTGGGTTTCTGTGTAATTTACCTAGTCAAACGTGGTCAAGACTCAAATCTAAGTTCACTATTAGATTCCTTATGTCCAAATTATGTTAACACCAAAATTTGGGTCCAATCAGAGCTCATCTTAACCTAGTTTGCATTTTGGGCCTTAAAAACTCTATTTCTTACATTTAGACCCTTAGATTTTAAGTTTATTACCAAGGCCCCCTAAATTTGTCCTCTTCTTTGTACATAGGTGATGTAAACACATTTACACTACTTAAAATATCTATTTATGCATGTTCTTAAGCATAAGATTGCATTTCATGATATAAATATTGCATTACATGCATCATCTTGCATTTAGAGTAGTTTGAATAAAATGGAGGTTAATTGTCTCCTTTTATGTGCTTGGACAGGGCAAATATTTTATCGGGGCCTCGGATCAAAGATCCAACCGTATGGATATGATCAGGGCGACGATTGGAGTTCAACGACTCCAAGATCGCCCTAATCAGGCATCCGTAGCATCAGATAGAGACCGGGGAACCCTAGAAGATCAAGGGCCAGGATGGTGTAAATCCGCACTTCAGATGGAAAATCCGACCACACGGATGAATTCGGATCGACGATCGCAGCCGAACGACACAAAAATCAAGTCAATCCGACATCCGTGGCACCATCTACAACTTCCAGAAGATGGACGGCCAAGATGGCGCCACGTGGCGCCATCCCAGCCGCCCAATCGGCCGCAGGAGTCCTGTGAAGACCACGCAACGTCTCCTCTCCGCCGTTGGATCTCGATCCAACGGCTGCGGTCGCGCGCGTTTAAAAACGTCCGCGCGACCATTTCGCCCGCGTAGCGCAGCGGCGACGCAGCTGCGGGCGAAGCGGAGGTCGCGGGTTCGAGCCGCGGAGAGGGGGGCGAAGGCGCGGGCGAGCGGGCGCGCACGAGCGTCGGATGAAGATCCAACGGCCGCGCGCGCCCGATAGCGCCGACGCGCAATTGGACGCCCTGGTGGGCGCGCGATCGCACGCGGGCGGCGCGCTACGCAGCGGGCGCGGGCGCGATCTAAGCCGTCCGATCTCGCGATCGGACGGCTGAGACGACGCGGACGTGCGTCTGCGTTACGCGCGCAGGTAGCCGAGCGGGCGCGCGTGGCGCGGCGGCGACGGCGACGGCGGGGCTTTAGCGACGGTTTTATCCGTCACTAAAGACCCCTTATTTATTATTTTGAAGATGTAATGTCCATTTTGCCCCCACTCCTTGCAACTATAAAAGGAGACCCCCTCCATACGAAATTTTCATCCCTTCCTTCTCCTCTCTACCTCTCCAAAGCTCAAGAGAAGCTTGTCCCACACCCGGGATGCTTCTCGCGAGATAAAGTCCAAATTTTCGTCCCCCTTCGGAAGTGGATCCCGCGACGACGACGGCGTGCTGCTTCGTTCCCGTTCTTCTGCTTCGTCCTCCTTCGTCCCACTTCGTTCTCCTTCGTCCAGGCGTCGTCCCGTCCGGCTCGTCCTCCAAGCGACCGTCGAGGAGGATTTCTCTCTCCCTATTCTTTTTACTGCTTTCTAGTATAGATTTACTGCTTTCTAGAGTAGTCTATTCGTCCTCCGAGCGATCGTCGAGGAGGACATTTCTCCCTCCATTCTTTTAATGCTTTCTAGAGTAATTGTTTTATGTTTTCTAGTTGTAATGAAAGAACTCTTTTATGATAAATTCCTTGTCTATTCTACATCTCATTTTGATTTCCATGTATAGTATTCTTTCTCTCTCTCTTACTCCCTCTCTCTCTTTTATTTGTTGTAGATATTTAGATAGTTTAAATTGAATTTCTTTGTGACAAAATAAAAGGAAACGCGAAGTTTTTAAATCAAACGTTCGCCTCCCTGTGTTCGACCCGGAATTTTAATTTCGGTATAAATTTTATTTGTTGAACACGAATCCTTCGCTTTCGAACTACAACGACGGGTTTTTCCAAAAACCAAACACGTTAGCGTAGATTCTCGCGCTCAACATTTTGGCGCCGTTGCCGGGGAGGCAACGCTCTTTGATTTCTCTTCGCGTTTTGTAACTTACAAATCATTTACCTCACTTTTCTCCTTTCTTATTGTAATTGCAGGTACTCTTTTGAGAAAGGCAAAAGCGGTAGATCGGAGTAAAGTGCTGTGGAAGGTTTTGTAAGTTACCCCCCACCTCCCACCCATTAGATTTCATTTCATCACATAATAATTCAAACATCAATCAACCTAGGTGTTCTTATAAACTCTAAGGTTAGATTGTTTGTTGTTTGACATCCATACTCACTCCAACCCCCACATTAAAAAAAGAAAAAAATAAAAAAAATCTCACAGAGGTACACAACCTCATCTGATTTTCTAACTCAACCGGTAAACCAATCTTAGGAGCCGGTACACACATCTAAACACATAATCGAGTAGAAATCAGATTGGGTAATCATTTGTGTGCCTAATTAGGTGGTGCATCAGGCCAGTTGTTTGAGTTGTTTGGGCCGCACCACTTCAAATAAAATCAACTCATCTAGTAGCTGCCAATCAGGTTCAACTCTTAGGGATCTACCAGGCACTCCACATTCTTTTTAAACTTTAAAGGAAAATATCTTCACCTGTGCTTGCAAAACCTGGTGTGCCAATGAAACTTGATTGAAAACACCTAAAGTTGAATCCTAAAAGCTACTAAGCAAGATTTGAACCTTAAAATTCATCACATCAAAAATAATCTTACTTGAAAACCACTGGTTGTGCACGCACACACAAAGCAATCAATCATTAAGGGCACAACCCATTTAAAGGGCCTATCACATTCCAAAGCACATTCAAACCTAGCCCTAAATAAAACAGAGTAGACGTTGGCCTTAAGGATTGGACTCGCTCTTCAGAACTCAGAACGAGATTATTTTCGATTAGTCTGTTTCTACTGTTCAATCTGATGTCTAGCTAGGGGAGCAGAGTCAAACGATCGCGGCTGGGGGGTACACTAGGAACCGGAGGCACAAGCCGAAGGAAGAACCTTCTCCCCAGTCCCTCCTTCTAACTGGTTGGATTGAACAGACAGAAGTAGATCAAATCGTTCCTTTATCTCAAGACGGGTTTTGAGAGTCTGTAGGTCTGTAGGCTAACCCATTTAAGGACAGGTTTGATTGTTTGTATTGCAGGGCACCTTTCTTCCTCCTGTGTCTCATGAATCCTTCCACATATTTCACGCATTCCCGCTCTTTCCCTCCTGTTGTAAATTATCCTCAACATGACGATTATCCCAATTCGTATTGTAATAGACTATCAGTTAGTTGGGATAATTCGGATTGGGGATACAATTCCGGACCCCCGTGTTTAGGGTCTAACCCTGAACACTTTGATTCTCAATTCTATCCTTCTCAGAGTTGCATCGATTATAGATCGTCCTCCTTTCATGAACAACCTAATGCGATCTACAATCAAGAAGGATACACTGATCCTTACCCATCCTCTGATTTCACTGCCTTTAGGTCATCTCCATCTTATGAACAATCTGAAATGATCTATTATCAGGATGGGTATAACAAATCTCAATTCGTTAATTCCTCTACATTGATGTCAAACCCGCCCAACCCTGAACCAACTCATTTGGTTCAGGTTAATCAGGTTCAAGATAAGGTTCTGGCTAACTTGAGGAATATCATTCAATCTTTAGAAGTTCAGCCAATACCTTACATTGAGAGATTGGAGCCCCTGATTGAAATGATTGATGATTTAAACAAGTCTTTGTTGGATTGGCTCCAGGATGTTAAGGATAAGAACCCGGGTGAGTTTCTACTTGGGAAATTAGCGAAATTGAGGATGAGATTCGTGGTTGCTTTGATTCAATCTTGGAATAATTCCCAGGATGAACTCTCTTCAGGAAAGCCAATGACAGAACCCGCTCAGGCACCTGTTGGGGGGGACAAGTGTTACGAAGCTGACCAGATTGAATTAAAACAACCAATTAAGGATGATTTGATTTCTTCACCTGAAATCCCTAAGCCGGGGTTACGAGGAAACGTATGTCTCCTTGGAACGCAAAGTGACAAATGATTTTGGGACATACATTGATACGGATCCTGATGGTGAAAATTCAAGTTGCGAAGTCTCACACGAGTTTTCAAATCACGATTTTTGTGAGACGATTGGGCCTGAGGAATCTAATAGATCATTTGATAGCCCAATAACTGAGGAAACTGATCTTATTAGGGCACACGATACAGATCCAGAATCGCATTTTCTGGAGGAATCAATTCAATGCCCTGATTATCAGTTACACCCTGTTGAGCTTATTGATGATTTTAATTCTGAGATAATTAGACCCAAGTCAATTTTGATTCTGCCACATCATTTACACTTGGAGATTCCAGACGGGGTGATGAATATACAAGATGTCCTGGAATTTGATACACTTAATGAGGAGGATAGGAGCGGGGAAGTTCTAATTTGGGAAGTTAATTTTGGAGGAAATGGAAGATTGAGACGAAGGGTTCCTTTTAAACTGAAACCATCAAATCAGAACCCTTACGACATTTGTTTCGAGGATGTCAAACTCAAGCACACATTTAACGATTATCCTTTTGAGCTTCAATTCTCTGTAACCCGACATTTTGGCCTTGGGTTGCATCCTCACAAATCGCAGGCCCGACCCCGCTTGCATTCTGATTTTAGGTTTTGGGTAATTTTTATCCAGAACCTAAGATATTCTCGATTATGGGGTGTGGGTCTGCACCACAATCTGGTCCACATCTGTGGACCTCTGCTGACAGGTCAGAGGATTCTTCTGTTTATTCTAATTCTGACCTGCACATGTGAATTCTTCATTTCTTTTCTTTGTATAGTGTGCCTAGCTGAAGGCACTAAACTCAGCACATATACAGTTCTTTTTCATTTTCATCTCGGAGCGGACCCGATATCCACGCAATTCAGGTGCTTTCTACGCTTTTCCACTCTATTTTATGTCTTTTTAATACAATGAGGACATTGCATTAGATAGGCATGGGGGGGTGGATATTTATCTTTGAATTCATTCGTCAGCTCCGTAGATTTGTTTTATTATTAAAAAAAAAAAAAAAAAAAATCGAAATTAGGAAAGAGAATTTGGGTTTAAGAAAATTTTCGATCTTAAGAAATACTATATTATGGTTTGAACACAAAGACCCTTCAGGTCTTTGGACTTAATCAGCCTATGTATCCACTAAAATGTGGATTTGTTTTTCGAGTTCTCGCCAACCTGAATTTTATTATAATTGGAGTAAATAAGTTTGGGTGATAAGTACACGACTTATCAACCCGCCCTCTGATGTGAGGGAATTTTGAGTCTTAAGCATCTACACACTTTCTTTGCACTGACTCGTTGTTTGGCGATTTTAACGGAAATTGGGTAGCTAATGAACCTTCTAGGGTGATATGGCTGGCAAGTTATCGTGGGTAACAGCCCATAGGTAGGTTGTCCAGAGCCCAGTCACTGGACCTTTCTCTTTTTGCTGCCTTTAGGTAAATCTTAGACCAGGGAAGCCACCTACTTAAAAAAAAAAAAAAAAAAAAAAAAAAAAATCAAAAAGGAGAAAAGAACAAAAAGAAATAAGCCACACTTCGCCGCACGAGTATGGCTGGCAAGTTGTCGGTGGTAACAGCTCATCGACCGGTTGTCCAGAACCCAGCTCAGAAAATGCACTAAAAATTCCCAAAACACTTAGGAAGAAGCGGAGAAGTAGAATAAATCGGGGAGATATACACTGGATTCACCCTTGTGTTGACCCCGTTAAAAAATAAAAGTAGGGAGAAAGCTACCGGTTGTAAAGATACACCTTTAGGCAGAATTCTTTTTGAGGTCACCTAGAGGCGTAGAAATCCGAAGTCCGTTTTAATTGCCGGTCAACGAGTCTATCACATCACAATAAGATGCTTAAAACTTAGGGTTCTCATCAAATCTTGGGTGAGTTGAATGGCCGTAGAAAGCCACTCTTAAACCCTAAAATTTGAAAATCTAAAAAAAAAAAAAAAGAGTAAAAACAGAAAAAGAAATTTTTCTTTGAATAAGGCGAGGCTTGAGGCGGTCTGCATTTTGGCTGATACCCGGGCACTGTTGTGTCTTTGAAAGTTCAGTTCTTAAGTAGACAATTTCTTAATGATTGAAAATAACTCAGGTCCAAATAATCTAACCTAATTCTTTTATAAATAGCATATAGTTTTTGCTAGGGACTAGCAAAAGATAGGCATGGGGGTATGATGTAAACACATTTACACTACTTAAAATGTCTATTTATGCATGTTCTTAAGCATAAGATTGCATTTCATGATATAAATATTGCATTACATGCATCATCTTGCATTTAGAGTAGTTTGAATAAAATGGAGGTTAATTGTCTCCTTTTATGTGCTTGGACAGGGCAAATATTTTATCGGGGCCTCGGATCAAAGATCCAACCGTATGGATATGATCAGGGCGACGATTGGAGTTCAACGACTCCAAGATCGCCCTAATCAGGCATCCGTAGCATCAGATAGAGACCAGGGAACCCTAGAAGATCAAGGGCCAGGATGGTGTAAATCCGCACTTCAGATGGAAAATCCGACCACACGGATGAATTCGGATCGACGATCGCAGCCGAACGACACAAAAATCAAGTCAATCCGACATCCGTGGCACCATCTACAACTTCCAGAAGATGGACGGCCAAGATGGCGCCACGTGGCGCCATCCCAGCCGCCCAATCGACCGCAGGAGTCCTGTGAAGACCACGCAACGTCTCCTCTCCGCCGTTGGATCTCGATCCAACGGCTGCGGTCGCGCGCGTTTAAAAACGTCCGCGCGACCATTTCGCCCGCGTAGCGCAGCGGCGACGCAGCTGCGGGCGAAGCGGAGGTCGCGGGGTTCGAGCCGCGGAGAGGGGGGCGAAGGCGCGGGCGAGCGGGGCGCGCACGAGCGTCGGATGAAGATCCAACGGCCGCGCGCGCCCGATAGCGCCGACGCGCAATTGGACGCCCTGGTGGGCGCGCGATCGCACGCGGGCGGCGCGCTACGCAGCGGGCGCGGGGCGCGATCTAAGCCGTCCGATCTCGCGATCGGGACGGCTGAGACGACGCGGACGTGCGTCTGCGTTACGCGCGCAGGTAGCCGAGCGGGGCGCGCGTGGCGCGGCGGCGACGGCGACGGCGGGGCTTTAGCGACGGTTTTATCCGTCACTAAAGACCCCTTATTTATTATTTTGAAGATGTAATGTCCATTTTGCCCCCACTCCTTGCAACTATAAAAGGAGACCCCCTCCATACGAAATTTTCATCCCTTCCTTCTCCTCTCTACCTCTCCAAAGCTCAAGAGAAGCTTGTCCCACACCCGGGATGCTTCTCGCGAGATAAAGTCCAAATTTTCGTCCCCCTTCGGAAGTGGATCCCGCGACGACGACGGCGTGCTGCTTCGTTCCCGTTCTTCTGCTTCGTCCTCCTTCGTCCCGCTTCGTTCTCCTTCGTCCAGGCGTCGTCCCGTCCGGCTCGTCCTCCAAGCGACCGTCGAGGAGGATTTCTCTCTCCCTATTCTTTTTACTGCTTTCTAGTATAGATTTACTGCTTTCTAGAGTAGTCTATTCGTCCTCCGAGCGATCGTCGAGGAGGACATTTCTCCCTCCATTCTTTTAATGCTTTCTAGAGTAATTGTTTTATGTTTTCTAGTTGTAATGAAAGAACTCTTTTATGATAAATTCCTTGTCTATTCTACATCTCATTTTGATTTCCATGTATAGTATTCTTTCTCTCTCTCTTACTCCCTCTCTCTCTTTTATTTGTTGTAGATATTTAGATAGTTTAAATTGAATTTCTTTGTGACAAAATAAAAGGAAACGCGAAGTTTTTAAATCAAACGTTCGCCTCCCTGTGTTCGACCCGGAATTTTAATTTCGGTATAAATTTTATTTGTTGAACACGAATCCTTCGCTTTCGAACTACAACGACGGGTTTTTCCAAAAACCAAACACGTTAGCGTAGATTCTCGCGCTCAACAATAGGTCCCTACCGCCATTAAGGTTTGAACAGAACTCAAATCCATGGCCGCGCTCAATCAATTAAGGATTCCTCCTTGATTTCTCAGCCAAATCCCTCTAAATTTGAAGGGATTGGTCGCCAGAGGATTCTCTTCCTAATGGACCACATCTCAGATTCTTCTTTGATGACGAGAGCTTAGGAGAGCTCAAAGTTTCCTAAAAAGAGAGTTGCTAAATTCGTGAGTTAAACATGCGAAATTCGAGCAATTCAGGGACCAAACGAACTCTATATAAGCTCCCTGAACTTCCCCGGTCAAAAGCAGCCAAGATTTGACCGGAAATAACCCTCCTTCAACCATCCTCATCTTCGGCTCCAGCGACCTCTTCCGCCCCCCTCTTCCAGCCAACCAATCGACAAGTTTTAAGGCCCACATTCTTCCCCACTTCCTAGCACGCCTTGCCAACCAAAGCAAGGGTGCCACCGCCCTCGTCTTCCTCACAGAATCATTCGCTGTCGATATTGTCTTCCCCACATTCGGCCAGTCAATGCTAGAGTGGTCTCACTCTCTCTCTCTCTCATGTACCCTAACCTCACTCTCTCTCTCTTGTGTCTCTTCACACCCTTAGATTCTAATTTCACCCACTGAAACCACCGTTCCACTACCTTCGTCCCCTTATCCAACACGAGCTCCGGCAAGCTTGCACCGGCACTACACATGCAAACAACATGCCACCACCACCACTACCTTCTCCACACTTCAAAGAGCAAAAGCCCTCTGATTATTGAGACATTTGGTCTCTCCTTCACCTTCGGCAAACAACCCACTACTCTATCGTCTCTACCCAACCATTTCATGCCTCTGTTCATCCAATTAACACCTCCGCCACATTCCATGCTTCATAGCAAACATCTTGAATGTTTTAATTGGGGTTTTTAGCTCGTATATTGTGTTTCAGGTGCCGTTGCTGATGACCTTCTTCATTGTCGTCGTTCTTTGTCGAGCGAGCATAGCTAACCTCGATTCCACTCCCTGCAGGTGCAGTTTCACTTCGTGAAAGCACCTGGGCTCGCAATTGAAGAAGAAGGCGAGGCAACAGCAGCAATCAAGGAGACAACCATCAACGCACGCAACGAGGAAGATGGCAGCAAATGAGTCCTACATCATGGACTTTTTAAAAAATAATCAATGCTTATTGGTTTTCATCTGTTAGCTTATCTCCTTAAGTTAC
The DNA here is from genome assembly GCA_037157565.1 of Thalassia testudinum. NCBI lineage: Eukaryota > Viridiplantae > Streptophyta > Magnoliopsida > Alismatales > Hydrocharitaceae > Thalassia > Thalassia testudinum. The sequence continues at coordinate 59,166,440 of JAZHRO010000035.1, read as the reverse complement.
TAAAGGGTGAGGTCCCACTCACACCCCCATGCACCCTCACCTGCCACCACACGCTAGTGGGCCTGGACCCGAACCCGCATACTCAATTAAGCCCTGACTTGGTTCTGAAAAGAGAAAAAGAGAGGATTTTCTAAGAGGATTGGTGGGGTTTTGCACTGTGGAGAAATTTAGACGTCTAGTGTTGGATCTGATTTGAATATTTAAGTCGTCTGAGGTTAGGTCAAGACGTCTGTTATTAGTCTGATCTAAGAGGGAATTGGCTCTGACTTTCCTTGATATTGTTCATCTAACTTGGCAATTGGGCTTATAGTTTGAGATATTTGGTGGTTTCAACCATCATTTTTATTTCTTTTATTTTTACCCTGACATACAATTTTTGAGCATTAATTGATTATTTTATTTGTGATTTAAAATTCATTGCATCAAAATTTTTGATTGGTGAATTAAATTACTACACTTACTCCTTGCGAATGACCTCGAAACTTATGATTTTTCGAGCTTTACAAATTTAAACGTCGATTCGATTTTTGTCGCAATGTTTTCCTAAACAACAATGATTTTCGCTATCAACATCTAATGTCTGTCATTTTCTGAAATTGCCTTATACTATGTATGAAGAATTGACCTTCCTCTAATATTAAAAATTGACAAATATTCTTCATCATTGTCATTGTATTCCCCCCATAATTCCTTTAATGTTTATTACAACGGTTATCGATTTTATTCATGTACATGAAGGTAAAATTTATACACACTTCCATGAGATAACCTTATACAATTGAAACTTCCGGCTTTGTCTTGTTCAAAACATAATCTTTAAACTTTTTCAAAAGTTGCTCCAGAGGATACATCCATTTGAATTATATAGGTCCACCGATTCTCGTTTAATTTGCAAGATGTAATGTGAGATGAAACATTACATCAAAAAAGGCTGGGGGAAGAATCTGTTTCATTTTACAGAGAGTAATAACTATCTGTTTATCCCAATGATCCAGCATATCATTTTGTAACGTTTTCTAACAAATAGCTTTGAAAATCTGCTCATCTCTGCAAATGAATCAACTAACTCGGGCAATATCCCCCGTATCACCAATGAAAACAACACTTGCATATAAACGTGGGAGTCATAACTTTTCAAGCCAAATATCTTTTTCTGCGCTTCATTCACACAATGAGAAAGCTATGACGAAAAATCATCTGACACGAATTTCCTTTAAGAAGGAGAATAGTCTACTCTTTTGGTCCTGATTCAAACTGTAAATAGTAGGTGGGAAGTAGTAATCCTACGCATAAATATGCAACTTCGGACGTATCCCCAAACTTTTTATGTCTTTTCTTATTTTCACTGTATCCTTTGGATTATCGGTCAAATTTAATATGTCTAAAATGCTATCAATCACATTCTTTTCGATGTTCATAACATCTAAATTATGACGTATTATAAGATCTTTCCAGTATGAAAGCTTCATAAAGAAAATGTTTTCTTTCAAAACCCAGAATTTCTCAAGGTCGTTTAGACTTGTTTAAATGGTCGACCCAACCATATTTCACTCATTTCTTATAATCTCTTCATTATAACCTAACCTGGCAACCTGATAAATCTGTACTAAGTTTATTCTTTGGATTTTTCTTTAAATACTGACACATCTTGCCATCAAATTTACCCCTACACTATGACGTTTGCCCTCTATATTCAATGGGTAGAAATTTGTGATGCCCTAAGTAACAGAACTTCTTACTTTTTGGCAGTCGTAGGTGATGAGTATCTTTCATATAGGCTGGGCAAGCAAGCTTTCCTTTGGTACTCTAACCTGACAAATTTGCGTACGTCGGGAAGTCGTTATGGTACACAATAGTGTTGCATGCATATTGTAGAATTCTCTCTTTTCTACGTCATACGTCTTCACGTCGGTGTACCATAACTATTTTAGTTTATCGATTAATGACTGGAGATAAACATTTATTGCAATTCCTGGTTGTTTTGGACCAGGGATTAACAGGGTAAGCATCATGAAAGACAATCTCATACACAACTAAGGAGGTAAGTTATAGGTGACTGACGTCAGAAAATGTGTTGGTGTAATTGTTTGTTGTAGCATGCGTTACGACATCAATTTTAATGAGAAGATGATTAGGTGAGTCCAAGTGTCGAACACGACGAGGAGTAAAATCGAACCAAGTAGTCGCTTGTTTTATCACCAAAGAGTTGTTTAGTTTGCTTACGAAAAATGGCAGAGAGAGAGAGAGAGAGTAGGGTTAGGAATTGATCATAATAACATGGTGATTACTTAACTATGCATGAAACACAACATAATGAAGCAAGATGATAATATGTTACACGAGTAGAATCGTTTTACGATTACAATGCTAGAGGAAAGCTTAAAACAACATAAATGTTAATGTAGAGTATGAATACGTAAGATGGAGAGGCGAGGCAACCATAGTGGTGGAGGGGCTTCCGTTGGTGACTCAGCAACTCCGGGAGGGTGTGAAGTATGCTAGGTAGAGCTAGGAAGAAGCTAAGAAGGGATGATCACAAATGGAGGGTGTGTGGGGGTTTTTATAGTGGAGAGGAGGTTTCTTAATCATGTAAGGGATTTTAGCGACGTTCAAGACGTCACTAAAATCGTTCCAAAAACATCGGTGATGGCCATCCTCTTTCCCCGTTGGTTCAACGCGAGTGCACAGTGTTTCTTCACGCGATCCATGTGCTCTCTTCCTCAGCTGTTGGATGTGGCGCGGATCTCCATCAGACGGCCGAGAAAGAGCCCAGACAGCTTATGCCTTGCGCTCATCACGCGGGGAAGAATTGTGGTCGTTCGATTGCGTGCAAAGGGATGAGATCGCACGTGAGTTCGTGCTCCGAATTGCGCTGAGAGCTGTGCGTGTGATCACACGTCGAATCAGGCATTGGATGGTCGCGCACATTCGGCGTGTGAGATCGCGCTATGTTGCGCCTTCAAAGTCATTCGATGGAGATCCAACGGTCGAATTTCGTCGCCACTCGCGCTCAATTGATTTTGAGCCTCGTGAGGGCTCGAACGATCACCTACTGCTCTCGTGCTAAGGCATGGACCAACGCGCTATCCCTACGTGTTGGTTGTGCTCTTGTGCCTATGCCCACGCACTCCCAATTATCTGATCAAGGATCCACGATTGAGATTGCTTGATAAAGGAGTGCTGGAGAGAGAGCGGTGGGCTGAGGGCATGTGGATGTGTGACACGTGGTTCCCAGACTTGTTGTGGGAGCTACGGAGGTCGGATTGAAGTGATTTTGATGAAGAATAATGCAAGATGACAGTATGTACTCAGAAAATACGAATTACTACCCCCCCATGCCTAAGTTGGACAATGTTCTCATTGGAAGATAAATATATGCAAGGGAGTAAGGAAAGAAATTACCTGAGTTTTAGCTGTGTATCTGGTCAGCCTGAATTCATTGGGTTGCCTCCCAGAAAGCGTTGAGTGTATTGCCTCTAGCTAGGCGAAGCTTCGGTTTAACCCTCAATGAGGGTTACAACTTCCTTTGGGGGGACCTGGGCAAGAAAATGTTTTAGTCTTTGGCCATTTACTGTAAAGGTTTGCCTAGTTTTGGGATCAGCAATTTCTACTGGCCCATTTGAAAATGGTTTGACCACCTGGTAAGTTCCCGTCGACTTAAATCGTAACTTTTTGGGGAAGAGTTTGAGTCTTGCATCAAATATCCAGACTTGTTGATTTGGCTCGAAGGTTTTTCTATTGATATGCCGATTGTGGATAGCTTTCATCTTCTCCTTATAAAGTCTACCATTCTCATAAGTGTCCTAACGAATCTCTTCAAACTCAAAGAGTTGGAGCTTCCTTTGAGTTCCGACCATATGGGAATCCATATTGCATTCTTTGATAGCCCAATATGCCTGATCTCTAACTCAACTGGAAGGTGGCAAGCTTTGCCAAAGACCAATCTATATGGTGACATGTCGATCAGGGTCTTAAAAGCAGTCCTATATGCCCAAAGGGCTTCATCCAATCGTGTGGACCAATCCTTTCAGTCAGGTCTCACGGTCTTTTGCAGAATATTCTTGATCTGTCTATATGAGACCTCAGTTTGCCCATTCGTTTGTGGGTGATATGGGGTGGCAATGCGGTGAGTAACCCTGTATTTCTTGAGTAAAGCACGAAACTGGGCATTGATGAAGTGGCTCCCACCATCGCTGATCATGGCCTTGGGTATCCCAAATCGGGATAATATGTTCTTCTTCACAAAGCCCATGACAGCCTTATGATCACATTTCCGGGTAGACACGACTTCGATCCATTTCGAGACGTAGTCTACTGAGACTAGTGTATATTCAAAGCCATTTGATGGTGGGAAGGGACCCATGAAATCAATGCCTCAGACATCGAATATTTCGACGACCAGAATGGGTTGTAGAGGGATCATATCTTTCCTGGTCATAGTCCCTAAAGTTTGGCATCTATCGCAAGTTTTAGCAAAGTTGTGTGCGTCCTTGAATAGAGATGGCCAGTAGAAACTAGACTGCAAAACCTTTACAGCCATCTGTTTCCCAGAGAAGTGGCCACCACATGCTTGGTCATGACAGAAGGACAACACACTTTGAACCTCCTCTTCGAGTATACATCTCCTAATGATCTAATCAGTACAAAGTCTAAACAGCATGGGATTATCCCAGAGATAATGTTTGGCCTCAACCAAGAACTTGTTCTGCTGTTGTCTAGACCAGCCATGCAGAATCTGCCTAACAACTACGTAATTGACCAAGTCTACAAACCAGGGGAGACTTTTTTCTTGCACAGCTAGAATTTTCTCATCAGGAAATGTATCAGTCAAAGGTAGTGAAGGTCCAATATACTCCAGGTGAAGTCTGGATAAGTGGTTGGCTACAACATTCTTGGATCTGGCCTTGTCGTGTATTTCTAGGTTAAATTCCTGCAGGAGCAGGATCCATCTGATTAGCCTGGGTTTAGAATCCTTTTTGGCTAACAAGTGCCGGATAGTCGAGTGGTCAGTATAAATGATGACGTAGGATCCTAAAAAGTATGATCTGAACTTTTCTAATCTGAAAACAACGGCGAGCAACTCCTTTTCTGTTACAGTGTAGTTCCGTTGAGCCTCATCTAAGGTTTTGCTCGCACAGTAAATCACCACAGTTTTATTTTCTTGTCTTTGTCCTAGGATTTCCCCAACGGCAAAGTCTGATGCATCACACATTATTTCAAAGTCTTGGGACTAGTCTGGGGGTTGTAAAATAGGTGCAGTCGAGACTGTGTCCCATAGAGTGGTATAGGCTTTGATGCAGTCAGGTGTCATGTCAAAGTGCACATTGTTGGCTAGAAGGTCATTTAAGGGCTTGGATACCTTGGAGAGGTCTTTTATGAACCTTCTGTAAAAGCCAACATGTCTTAGTAAAGATCTAATTTGTTTGACCAAGCTAGGAGGTCGGAGTTTGGAGGTTAAGTTAACTTTAGCTCGATCGACTTCTATGCCCCTATGCAAGACGATGTGACCGAGGATAATTCCTTCTTGAACCATAAAATGGCTCTTTTCCCAGCTTAAAACAAGGTTGAACTCGATACATCGTTTCAGGATTTTCTCCATGTTACTAAAGTAATGGTCAAATGAGTCTCCAAAAATGGAGAAATCATCCATAAAGACCTCTAAATATTCACCCACCATTTCCAAAAGGATGGCTAACATACAATGCTAAAAGGTAGCGGGTGCGTTACATAACTCGAATGGCATATGGCGGAATGCAAATGTTGCATACGGGCAAGTGAACGTGGTGTTCTCTTAGTCCTCGGGTGCAATAGCAACCTGGTTATATCCTTAATATCCATCCAGGAAGCAAAAATATTTCCTCCCTGCCAATCATTTGAGAATCTGATCAATAAATGGCAGGGGGAAATGATCCTTCTTAGTAGCTTCATTAAGCTTCTTATAGTCAATACATACCCGTCACACGATGGTGGTGCGAGTGGGGATAGATTCTCCTTAGCCATTTGTGACAGCAGTGAGCCCAGCCTTCTTTGGTACCACTTGAGTAGGGCTCACCCAAGGGCTGTCAGAAATTGGTTAGATGATGTAATTTCCCACTACAGGAGGGGGTGAGATATGCGTGATGCGGAAATAAGCGAAAATAAATATAACAATCTCACAAAATGCAACAATCATAAGTCACAAGAATTTTTAGGTGGAAACCCAAACCCGAGTAAAAACCACCACCTAAGTCTCTCGACTTAGGATTTTTCGATCGATCGAGTCGATCAAAATCCACTAACCAAGTGACTTAAAACGATGGTGACTCAACCTCAATACAACCATACTACTATGTACGAGGGTAGCATTCCTCAAAACCCCTCCTCTTCACGAGGAGTATTTAGTCTCTTGAAGGAGACGGGAATTCGCAAAGCGAATACCCAACCAAAGACAAATACAAAAAATCCTATAAAGCCATAAAGTATTTAAATCTAGCTACTATAGGCAATAGAAACTTCCCTTTGATGGAAGTGTGTCGGCTATAGAAGCGGAGTGTGTGAACCATGCAACGGCACGATGGCGCTCTCGTAGCAACGACGAGAGAGCGAGTGCACGACGAATGTGGTTCTCTCAAAGTGTGTAAGATGATCTCGGAGAGCAACAGCACTTCTAGATGATCTTCTTCTTCTCTAGGACACAATGTAAGTGGAAGTAGTATTCTTGGGTGTGTCTAACAAAGGAAGGGGCATCTCCTATTTATAGAAGGCTTAGGAAGGCTTTGGAAGGCTTCTATAGCCTTTGGGAACAAACCCAAGGCAGATTGGGCCAGAATCAGGGTCATTAATTATTGTAACAGGGTTATCTGATGTTTGGGTCTAATATCAGACGTTAGGTAAATAAGTATAAGATGTCTAATAATCAAATTAGACGTCTAATACTAGATGGGTTCCCTTACTGATTTAGTCAGACCTAAACAAGGTTCTAGTGTAAGTGGGTCAGACGATAGGTCGGACGTCTGACACTAGATCTGGACGTTTAGAAACCTAAATTACTGCAGGAATGGATTTTCCAAGGCACAAACGGCTAGATTACTTATGACAAGTGATTTTGGCTCAATCGGGAGTAACGTCTACATATCAGATGTCTGAGGTCCTCTATGGATGTTTGATAGAAGATTAAGGGTCAATTCTCAATGATTATATTTCTAAGCTAACGTTTCACTAATTGGACATTCGGCAAAGACATCAGACGTCTGTTAAGATGACTGGAGTAAGGGCTGGACGTCTAAATCTGGCAGACAGTAAGTGGTTCTCCAACCTAAGTGTTTGGACATTTGATACAACATTCAGACATCTTAAAGTCCAAGATTAGACTTCTGATTTTCATATTGAACGTCTGATCAGATTTTCTGAAGCCTATCTTGGATTTCTAGGTTCTCTATGAAAAGCCTAAGTATCCTAGGATTGTGCAAGTGTTCCTAGGACTACTAATAGGTAACTTTAAGGCTCTTTAACAATTATCTAGACAGAAAGAGAGAGCAAAAGAAACAACAAAATAATACATAAAGTATCTATCCTATTCTTCATCTCCTTCCTTCTTCAAGCTTTCGCTCAGAGCGAAGGCTCCTTTTCTTCCATCAAGCTCCTCTAATCCTCCATGGATGCAAGCTTGAGCTCCATCTTTCACACTTGTAATCATTTGCATTTTCCTGAAATCTAAAACTCAATGCAAATGTTAAATAACAAGTGTTTTGTTATCATCAAAATTAACGATCGTGGTGCTCTTACACCAACAGATGATTCCGGCATCGAGACATTTGATTATCTCTTTTTTAATGACCTCTCACATGGTCGGGTTCAGTCGCCTTTGCATTTGGAGAGAAGGTTGAGTCCCATCTTCCAAATAGATTTTGTGTGTACAATAGCAAGGGCTAATGCCTCTTAGGTCAGAAATTGTCCACCCAATTGTTGTCCGATATTCAGAAAGAGTTGTAGTCAACCTAACTTCCTGGTCCCTGATCAGGTGTGCATTGATAATCACAGGGAAAGTATGATCAGGTCCTAAGAAAACATATTTGAGGTTGTTGGGTAGAGGTTTTAGTTCAGGTGCAAGTGGTACAAAATTGGATGGGTAAGGGAGAGGAGGGAGTTGAGTGACATCAATCTCCTCAAATGGAGGTTGCTAGTGGAAATAAGTTCTACAAAGTTCTGCAACCTCCAGAGATTGGGGTGGGTCAGGGTAGCCTAAAGCTGGTTGAGTTAGATGGTCCTCTAAAGAGCTTACTATCAGGCATTCTTCAACTAGAGTTTCCACGGGATCGCATTCCTCGACCCAATCATAATCGAAAGACTTCATTGCCTTAAAGATATCCAATTGCATCTTCTTATCTCCAAAGGCAATTTTCATACATCCCGTGTCGCAATCAATGTTAGCTTTGGCTGTAGCAAAAAAAGGTCTATCTAGGATGATGGGTGTGTTTTGTAATTCTTCAGAGACTTCAATGTCAAGGATTAAGAAGTCAACCAGGAAGTAGAAGTCCTTAGCCTGAACAATTACTTCCTCAACTACTCCTTTCGGGGTTTTTACAGATCGGTCGGCCAGTTGGATAGTCACAGGTGTAGGCTTTAGTTCTCCAAATCCGAATTGGTGGTAAAGGGTAGTCGGGATCAAGTTTATTGAAGCACCTAAATCTAAGAGCGCTTTGTCAAAAGTCAAATCACCAATATTACATGAGATCAAAGGTATTCCAGGGTCAGTTCTTTTAGGAGGTAGGCTACTCAATATCACCAAACTAACCTACTCAAATAGCACTACCTTCCTAGGTCCTTAGGTTCTTGGCTTATGCTTGGGTATGCAAACATCCTTTAGAAACTTCGTGTAAGTCGGGATATGTTTTATTGCCTCGAGGAGGGGTATATTGATCTGTACTTGTTTGAATATTTCTAACAACTCCTCATTCTCAGCCATATTTCTCTTCTTCTTAACCTTATCCAAGGCTTCAGGGTATGGAATTTGGGTTTAAACCTGGTCAGGTTCCTAATCCTTGGGTTCCTCTCGCTCATCCTCAAAATCAATTATCTCGGGTAGTGTAATCATGGGAGGGGTCACCCATTTGGGATCCTGGGTTTGGGTGCCACTTCTCAAGGTAACCGCATTGGCTGAGGCATTGAAACCAGAGTTAGGTCCTTGAGAAGAAGAAGAAATAGCAAACCTAGGGGATGTTTGTGGGGCTTGTAAAATCATATGGGCTTGCCCCTGATTTTGTTGGAACCCTTGAGGATTGTGGCCTCTGTTCATTACATTCATTGTGTTTGGTTGTGGCTGAGATGGAAGGGACCCCTGTTATTTGTTATCCAATAGCTGGCTCAATTATCCCTTCACTAAAGCTATCTCCTCATAATGTTTCTGATTCATATCAACTATCATCTTGATCAAGGTGTCCATTTGGTTTTGTTGTGTAAGAGCCGCCCTATTCTGGTTATAGGGTGGTCTAGCAGGTGGACCTTGCTGATAGGAGGGAGGGTTTGGTCTAGGTTTGTTCTGGAATTGGTTTGGTTTTTGGTTCGACCAGGTAAAATTTGGGTAGTTGCGCCATCTGGAGTTGTAAGTGTTGGAGAAAGGGTCAGGCTTAGAGTAACCCTGGATGACATTGGCATTTCAAAGGTAGAAGGTGCCAAAGGGGAGGGGAAAGAATAGTCAGGGTATAATTTGCTCCCTCCCTGGAACATAGTCAACAGTTGTTCTAGGTGCGTTTAGTTCATAGACTGAACCAAGTCAACAATGTGAGCTCTCTTTGCTAGGGGGAAGGTTTGCAATGGGGTTCAGGATTGATTTAGAAGCTTGTCAATTTTTTTGTCCACCATCTCAACTCAATCCAGCTTCTTTGCTATCATGTCCATGTCAACCGTCCATGAATTAGTTTGTACTTGATAAATCCCACCACGGGGTTGACTGGACCTATTGAATTTAGTCATGGAGGCGTTATTATGCGAGTTCTCACTCATGGACTCAGAGTTCAAACGCGCTTTCCTCGTCTTTATTTAGAAAATTGCCTCCACATGAGGCATCAACAAAATTCCTAAGATTGCTGTCTTGACCATGGTAGAAGATCTGAGCCAATTGCCACCTCAGAACCTTATGGTATAGGCATTTCCTTAATAATTAATTAAATCTTTCCCACAACTCATGAAATCGTTTCCCACTTTGTAAGGTGAATGTGGTAATGGCTCTTCTGAGGGCATTGGTTTTTCCAATAGGGAAAAATTTCTTCAAGAAGGCATGCCTCAGCTCCTCCCAAGTGGAGATGGGTCTCCCTAAAGTTCTAAGCCAATGAGAAGCTTTGTCTTTTAGGGAGAAAGGGAACATCTTAATCAAAATAATATCCAAGCTGATGTTCCTCAGTTTCACAATCCGAGCGATTCGGTCTAGGTCCTCCAAGTGTTGGAAGGGGTCCTCATTTGAGCTCCCATGAAAGTGGCTTTAAACTAAGCTAAAGACACTAGGTTTTAGCTCAAAATCATCCCCCTCTTCAGGGACCCTAACATGTGGCTCGATGTGGATGGCAAACGAATCAAAAAAATCACGGAGAGGCCTTGGTTGGCCCTCAGGCGGTGTAATGACCCGTCACACTTTTAGCCTATTAAGACTTTTGGACTCTCAGTCAGACATCTATCCAGACGTCTGGACCCTTTCCCGGACGTTTGAAAATGAAATTTTTGTACGTACACTACCCTCTGCGCACGGGCGGCGCACAGAACCCTCTTCTTCTCTCTCTCCCTTCCATCCCCAAACCCTAAACCCCCACGCCATCTATATAAGCCCCCCCTCCTCTCCTCTCCACTCCACACACCAGCCACCACCACCACCTTCAGAGCTGTGCGAGAGTGGCGAGAGGAGGCGAGCGAGGGAGGAGGAGAGAGCTCGGGAAGGCGGCCTCCCGACCCTCTGCAGCGGCTGGAGCTGCGGCGGCGCGAGGTAGAGTGAGCGAAGAGCGTTGGAAGGAGGTCCTGATACTGGAAGCTTTCCAGTATCAGAAATCTGGAGTGGAGTCCGGACGGCTGACGGAGTACCTGGACGTCTGGAGCTAGGGCCAGACGTCTGAAAGCTCATTTATCGCGAAAGTACGTAATCTCCCTCCGCCATGCATATCACAGCGTAGGGATATTTGTCGGCTGATCACGCCTGCGTTGTCGTACGCAGGTGCAGCCTTGGGAAGGAGAGCGGACGTTACGCTTTTGGACATTTGATCATATCACCAGACGTCTGAAGGTGCGTCCAGACGACCGAAGGCATTGTTCGACGTCTGGAATTGCCTCCAGACGATCGTAGAGAAGGCCTGGACGTTTGAGGACACCGCAGGGACTTAAGGTAAAGTTTTAGTACCTTTTAAGACGTCTGGACTTGTTCCCAGACGTCTAATTTTCAATAGTAGTCACGTTTCTGACCCGTTTGGGGTCCAATCGGGGTCTGTTTTACGCAAACGAAATACCTGTATTTTCCTTGCGATTTCCTCTACATACTAGAGTCCTTTGTACACTGTTCTGAACACTCCTTTTGTGATGTATTCCCTAGTATAGGATTTCAGCCTGCTGCATGTTTGGGGGTCGCAGAGACGTCTGGGTCTGCGGTTCGAGCCCCCATTACTCCCGTGTTGCCTGGTAGAGTGGTTAATTCTGTTAATAATATTTAAATAAGAATGTGCTTGTGGAAATAGCCAAATGGAATCCTAGGATGTGGCATGAACCCTAGGATAGAGAAATGAATGAACCGTTTGTACTGTATAATGTACCTGCATCTAATGGGTAAGTATACGAAATCAAAAGAAGAACCCTATGTTTCTTTTTCTAGCTCCTATGATGCACTTGGGGCTCCGAAAACGAATCCATTTCGATAGTCAGACCTTTGTGGCTCCGATGGCGATTAGATCAACGTGTCATTGGTTCCAAAGAAGTTCCCATTGAAGTTCAATATGAATCCTTGGGTCATGAGATTTATAAGAACTATCTAATAGGTGGTTCAGAAGTCTAAAAAAAGAAATCTGTTGTATATATATTCGAACGAATGTTGGTCCTATTTATTTGGATCGAGAAACAGAAGATCAGGGAGGATCCGGCAGCGAAAGGTGCGAAAGAATGACGCGAGATCCGTGTTAGTAAAGTGTTGATCTCTTCGATTTCATTGGTATCCTAATTCTGGAAATGGATATGTGAATCAAGCTTGAGGAAAGGAAATTGTCGAATCACTGACTCAGACCCATTGTCGAATCCTACTCAGCAGAATACGGAGGTAGTCTTATGGCAGAAGGGGCCTGTCTGGTCTTTCCCAATAAAGTGATAGATGGAGCTTCCATGAAACGACTTATTAGCAGATTCATAGATCACTTTGGAATGGGATATACATCACATATCCTGGGTCAAATGAAAACTCTAGGTTTCCAACAAGCTACTGCTGCATCTATTGAATTAGGAATTTATGATCTTTTCACCATCCCTTCGAAGAGATGGTTAGTCCAAGATGCTGAACAACAAAGTTGGATTTTGGAGAAACATCATCATTATGGGAATGTACATGCAGTAGAAAAATGACGTCAATCCATTGAGATATGGTATGCTACGAGTCAATTTTTGAGACAAGAGATGAATCCTCATTTTCGAATGACCAATCCCTCGAATCCAGTCCATTTCATGATTCCACCTTTTCCGGAGCTAGAGGAAGTGCATCTCAAGTACACCAATTAGTAGGCATGAGAGGATGAATGTCAGACCCACAGGGACAAATGATTGATTTACCCATTCAAAGCAACTTACGCGAGGGGCTTTCTTTAACAGAATATCTCATTTCCTGTTACGGAGCGCTTTTGGTAAAGTAGTTGTAGATACTGCTGTACGAACATCCGATGCCGGATACCTCACGCGTAGACTTGTGGAAGTAGTTCAACACATTATTGTACGCAGAACGGATTGTGGTACGATCCGAGGTATTTCCGTGAGTCCCCAAAAGGGGATGACCAGAAGAATTTGGATCCAAACACTAATGGGTCGCGTATTAGTAGAAGATCTATATATGGGTTCACGATGCATTGCTGCCCGGAATCAAGATATTGGGATTAGACTTATCCATCGATTCCTCACTCTTCGAGTACAACCAATATATATTCGAACTACTTTGACTTGACTTGCAGAAGTACATCTTGGATCTGCCAATTATGTTATGGCCGGAGTTCCACGCATGGCGACTTGGTCGAATTGGGCCGTAGGTATTATCGCGGGTCAATCCATTAGAGAACCGGGTACTCAACTAACATTAAGAACTTTTCATACCGGTGGAGTATTTACGGGTGGTACTGCTAAACACGTACGAGCTCCCTATAATGGACAAATCCAATTCAATGAGGATTTTGTTCATCCTACACGTACTCGTCACGGGCATCCTGCTTTTCTATGTTCCATAGACCTGTATGTCACTATGAAAAGTCCGGATATTCTACATAATGTGAATATTCCATCCAAAAGTGGATTGTGATTTTCGTTCCAAATCATCAATATGTAGAATCGGAACAAGTGATTGCTGAGATTCGCGTCGGAGCATCCACTTTGAGGGTCCGAAAACATATTTCTTCTGAATCGGAAGGAGAAATGCACTGGAGTGTCTACGCTGTGCCTGAATATCCATATGGTAATGTGAATCTATTATCAAAAACAAGTCATTTATGGATATTAGCCGCGAGTACGTGCAGATCCAATAGAGTGTCTTTTTCGCTCCACAAGGATCAAGATCAAATCAATGCTCATTTTTGTTCTATCGAAGAACAAGATATCTCTGACTCCTCAATGACTAAGGGTTGGGTGAGACATCAATTGTCTAGTGAAAACCCTTCGGATGAAAGGTGGGGTTCTTTATTATTCAAGATCTGATAAAACCCTACCCAGGGGTCAGCGGAATTTCCTATATCCTTCTATTGAAAAACCAATCCAATTATGATTTCTTGGGGAAGAGTCGAAGAAATAGATTCCTAATTCTATCATAAGGAAATATCAAAAGAAAAAGACCAAATTCCTTGTTTTCGCATTTCGATCAAAATACCCGCTTTAGTAAAGTCTTGTATTTGAGGTAGAAAGAATAGTCTTTTTGCTTATTGCGCTGATCCCCGATACAGAATCAGGAGTTCGGGAATCATTCAATCAATTCCATTTCGATATAGTATCCGAGAGAGAAAGCGGAATTCCATGCTCAAAAAACTCAAAAAAGGGGGTGGGGTTTCGCTTAGTTTCAAGGAATAAAAGGATGGAATCCGAAAGACGAAAGGAAAATAGAGCAATTTGGTTTCCCAAAAAATACATATCTGACCTCGATCCTCGTGTATAATGGTATACTCTGAGTTATACAATAGTCTTATTCGAGTATATACACAAATCACTTCCACTAAAAGAAGTCGAGTAAGCGGAGGTTGGAGAAAAAAAAAAAAAAGGATAAAACTGACCATTTGTTCTGGGAATATTCATACAAAAACCTGGAGAGACGGATAAGAAGAGAAATAGATTCAAGCCCAGTTACAAGTTCCTACCTCCAGGAACAGGAAAAAAAGATTCTAAGGAATCTCCAAAATGGAAAAAGGGGATCCATGTCCAATGGATTACATTGATAAATCAAATCAAGAACAAATCCAATCAAATCAAGAAACAATCTGTTGTTTTGGTTCGGCCCGCAGTCGCATGGGTAATAACCGATAAGATCCATTTAGCAACATTTTTCCCACAGGATCCCTTGCAGGAAAGGGAGAATGTCCCACTTGAAGTTGTCCATGCTATTCCTGACAATGCCAAGGTCTATTATTATGGAAATCGCAAGCGAATGCGAATTCGAAGATCAAGAGGTTTTTCATTCGTTAGGACTTGCTTAGTATGGAATTGGGACCAAGAAAAAAAGGATTCCATAGAAGAGGTTCATGCTTCCTTTGTGGAAAGGAAATAAGGACAAAGGATCTGATTCGCGATTTCCATGGATAAGAATGGAGTTCGTCCAATCCCCGATTTCGTATATTGTCAAAAGAAAGGATACGGCGGGTTCGGGGTTTCTTTGCTGGATTCGATTGTACCAATATCAATCCTTTTGATTCCAAGGCGAAGATTCAGTCACTTATCCAACTGCCATAAGGAAACTCATGGTATTGGTACCTTGTTGAATCTAAATAAGGAAGAATTCGCCAATCTTTGCTAATTTTGCCATCATCCAACTGTTCTTGAATCGGCCCATTCTACCACATGGGAAGTTTCGAAATCTCACAATATGACAAAAGAACCAATGAAAAAAAAAAAGATCTGACAATAAAAAACGAAATTCGTTGGGTCTTTAGGTATTACTGTACCTCAAATCACGAATTGAGATTCATCTTACCATTTCATAACTCATAATCAGATATTGTGAAAGAAATATTGACTACTTGACAATTGGAAACACACTTTGCTATAATAGTACTGGAATATTGTTTAATGGACGAAAATGGGAGGATTGATAATCCCGATCTGCGCAGTAACATCATTTGGAATTCATTGGATTGGAATTGGCACTTTCTACATCATGATGATTGCGAGGAATCATCCTCCATAATGATTCTTGGGTAGCGCAGTTTCTTTGTTCAAATGTATGTTTCTTTCAATACGGACCGCAAATGAAATCTGGTCAAGTTCTAATTATTCATGTAGACTCTTCTTTCATAATCAGATCTGCTAAACCTGATTTGGTCACTCCAGGAACAACAGTTCATGGTCATTATGGGGAAATCCGGGAATACATTAATTACATTTTGATATGAAAAATCAAGATCTGGTGACATCACGCGGGGAAAAGCGGAACAAGTCTTCGAAGTGCGTTCGATTGATGGAATATCCAGGAAGCTCAAAAAGAGAGTGGAAAATTGGAAGATACCAAGAATGATTGCCTTGGCTTGATTGGTGCTAAGCTAACCATAGCCCAAAGTCGTATCTCTTTGGTTAATCAGATCCAAGAGGTTTATCGATCCCAGAACGTACAGATCCATAATAGTAAGCACATATAGAGATGATTATACGTCAAGTAACATCCAAGGTAAAGTCAACTCTTGGTTTCATCAAGAGATGGAATGTCTAATGTTTGTTCACCGAGAGAACGAATTGGGTTGTTACGAGCGGAACGAGCAGGGCGTGCTCTGGATGAAACAATCGGTTATAAGGCAATCTTCTTAGGTTAGTAATAACTAGGGTAATTCATCCTTTCATACTCAAAGTGTCATATGTGAAGCTAGTTTTCAATAAACTGCTCGAATTTGAGCAAAATCTTCTCTTCGTATTGATTGGTTGAAAGGTCTGAAAGAAAATGTGGTTCTGGGCTGCCGGTACCGGATTCCAAAAATGAGTACACCGCTCAAAGCAACAAAGGAACATTCATTTGGCAAAAAAGGAATTGATTAAAGGGAAAGATAGAAGATCTTTTTTCCATCATAGAATCAGATCTTTTTTCCGAAAATGAGTTCGTCCAAAACGACGAAGGATCTCTATGAGACATCAGAACTTTGATTTACACAATGGAAGAATTCTGAACCTAAGAAGAGATTCATTCTTGGAATTGGAATTGAATGGAATTCTTCTTTTTGATTTCTTTGATGGATTTGGGTAGTTCCGATTTTGTGTTCTTTTCTTTGGCAATCAAGATTCTAACGAATTCATGAAATTATAACAAATGACAAATAAGAATGAATGGGTTGGATCGTATATCAGCGGTCAATCCTCGGTACCGTCGGAACATGGATTGATTTCAGACTACCTCCTCTCTTTGTTTTTGATTAAAAAAGCAAACAACCAAGAGAAAGTGTGAGGAAAAATGACAAGAAGATATTGGAACATCCATTTGGAAGAGATGAGAAAAGCGGGAGTTTGGTAATGGTATTAGGAACTGGAATCCTAAGATGGCACCTTATATTTCCGCAAATCGTAATGGTATTCATATTACAAATCTCATTCGAACCGCTCGTTTTTTATCAGAAGCTTGTGATTGAGTTTTTGATGCAGCACGTACAGGAAAACATTTTGGAATCATTGGTACCAATACCAAAGGCAGAGTAGGCAAGTTAGTAGTATTAGCTGAGGGACGGTGTCATTATGTGAATACAAAATGGCTTGGTGGTATGTTAACGAATTGGTCCACTACAGAAGGGAGACTTCGTAAATTCAAGCACTTAAGAGCAAAACAAAAGATGGGTCAATTCCATCCCAAAAAGAGATGCAGCAATCTTGAAGAGAAAATGAGATACTCTGCAAAAATATCTGGGCGGGATCAAATATATGACGGAGTTACCTGATATTGTCATCATCATGAATCAACAAACCTTCAGAATATAAGGCTCTTCGAGTGGGTAATGTATGATTTTGGGAATTCCAACGATTTGTTTCATCGATACCAGACCCCGATCTTGCGGATCTTTCGATTCCAGTCAATGATGAAAATTTCCTTTCAATACGATGGATTCTGAATGCATTAGTATCCGCAATTGGTTTTGTGAAGGTCATTCTATAAAAAAAGGAAGATCGTTCTAGCTATATAAGAAATCGTTCATTATGATGAATAAGAAAAAGAAGTCCATTCCTATCTCGAGAAATGAAAACTTCGTAGATTTCTTGGATTGGTTATGATTCCTATATTTCCATGAAGGAATCCAAAGTACTGGGTCTATTATGTCATTCTTCGATATCCTAAATATACCAGGTATTAGGAAAATAGGCGAGTTGAGAAATGGATGAGACGGTTGAATTTTGGTTTAGAATGATTTTGTTTGTTTGAAGTTCGATTGACAAAATGGTAAGGGCGTTTCGTTTCGGAATGGTAGTTCAGAGGACAATATGAATGTTATACCATGTTCCATTAAAACACTCAAAGGATTATACGATATATCGGGTGTTTTCTTTTGTAGAAGTAGGCCAACATTGATATTGGCAAATAGGAGGTGTACAAGTACATGCTCAAGTACTTATCAAAAACTTCGTGGGTCGTAATTGCCATCTTATTGGGTTCGATCACCATAGCTGTTCGGAATCCACAAACCATTCCGACTGACGGTAAAAATGGATTTGAATATGTATTACCTTACTACACTACCCTTCGAGACTGAAGCAAAACTCAGAATGGGGAAGAATATGCCCTTGGGTTCCCTTTATTGGAACTATGTTACTACCTCCTTGATTTTGGTTTCGAATTGGTCAGGCGCTCTTTGACCTTGGAAACTCATAGAACCACGGGGAGTTAGCTGCGCCAACGAATGATATAAATACCACGGTTGCTTTAGCTTTACTCACGTCAGTGGCATATTTCTATGCGGGTATTAGCAAAAAAGGATTTAGTGATTTCGGGAAATATATTCAACCAACTCCAATCCTTTTACCAATTCACATTTGAGAAGATTTCACAAAACCTTTATCACTGAGTTTTCGACGTGCTACTAGAACCAATAATATATTAGCTGATGAATTAGTAGTGGTTGTTCTTATTTCTTTAGTACCTTCGGTAGTTCCTATACCTGTCATGTTTCTTGGATTATTTACAAGTGGAGCTCTGATTTTTGCAACTTTAGCTGCGGCT
This sequence comes from Thalassia testudinum, assembly GCA_037157565.1. Taxonomy (NCBI): domain Eukaryota; kingdom Viridiplantae; phylum Streptophyta; class Magnoliopsida; order Alismatales; family Hydrocharitaceae; genus Thalassia; species Thalassia testudinum. The sequence continues at coordinate 59,147,857 of JAZHRO010000035.1, read as the reverse complement.
TATATAGGTGAATCTATGGAGGGTCATCATTGACTAGCTTTCGAAATAGTTTGTTTCTTTTGTGAAGCTTATCCCAATTCATGCATAATTCAAGAAATAGAATCATCATATAGAATAGATCCCAATATGGATGTATATATGATCTAAAACCGTAGCAGGAAAGATGTACGATATTATGGTGGTTTTTGTCAAACCGGAAAAAAAAGGCCGTTTCCTATGGTTCATTTCTTGTTACCTGTCCAATTGCTATTGGATTTCGATTTGTTATTTGCTCGGTCCATTTCCATATTCCCATTTCTAATTGGAATCAGGATTGGTATCTTATCCGTTTTCGACGTGCTACTAGAACCAATAATATATTAGGTAGGTCAAACTAGGCATATGATGATTTCTATATAGATAATTCCATCTCCTGTGTATGTTTCGAAGAAGAATTCGAAACTACCATTGCCGGCCGCTGATTTTCCATGGAATCGAAAATAGGAATGGTTTACAGTATAGAGGAAACCAATGTATATGTGATATTAGATATTCACTAGTGATATAGTATACCTATAGGATTTCCTAGTCTATAGCATTTCCTAGTTCACTGCATTTCGATTTCGATCCAACTACTTACCTTAAAAGTCAGTTCCTTTCTTTCGTCTGTGATTATGCATTCCTTGAAGAAATGGATCTATTCAAGGACATAGAATAGTCAAGAGCGAAGAATGGAATGAAACAAAGGGTTTGAAAACAAACATGCAAGAACTAGAATTCAATTCCTAGGGAATGGAACAATTCTGTCATGGATAGTAACAAAAAACGAGATATCGAAATAGTTCTGATGATTCAGTCAAATTATGATTTATTGGGGAGCGAGAAACTACTAAGTTCGTGAAGGACAAAGGCGAGCTGCTGCTCGTTCCGTTCCACTGCACTTCGCACGAAGACGAGCAGGTACAAGCATAGCTTGTTGCACTTCGTTTCACTTCGCATCGACCAGATAGAATTTTCGTAATCCAAAAAGAAGTCAGAATTCATTGGTTGATTGTATCATTCACCCTTTCTTTTTTTATGCGAAGAGCTTCATTTACTATGAATCCACTGATTTCTGCCGCTTCCGTGATTGCTGCTGGATTAGCCGTAGGACTTGCTTCTATTGGACCTGGAGTTGGACAAGGTACTGCTGCAGGACAAGCTGTAGAAGGTATTGCGAGACAGCCAGAAGCGGAAGGGAAAATACGAGGCACTTTATTACTCAGTCTGGCTTTTATGGAAGCTTTCACCATTTATGGATTGGTCGTAGCATTAGCACTTTGATTTGCAAATCCTTTTGTTTCATACTAGAAATCCGACACTTTTTTGAAGTATGGTACGTACTTTGTTTCTGATTTTATGGACTGAGACTTGTCCTTGGATTCTTCCAATTCTATCAACACTTTACTCTTGCAATTCCTTATTCGTTTTGTTGAAACAAGACCCTTGGGTGGGAAGGTCAGTACTGATTTGAGGATGAGGAGTTAGCGGATCCGCTCGCTTTCTTCCTTCCCGTTCTTAGGACAATTCCACTTTCAAGTAAAGGTGGGTTAGGAATAGTGGGAAACAAACTATATCGTGCAATACTTGAAGCCGGTTTGGGCTGATGTTCGGTGCGAAGTGAAACGGTTTCTTAACTCAGTGGAACAAGCGAACAAGTTCGTTTTTGTCCTGGGAGGATGGAACAGGACACAGCTCATCTTCGGGGAGTCAGAGAGCTTGTCGACTACAAAAACATACGACTCGCATCATCTCCTTCCTCCGTCTCCCCTCTTTCTGCCTGAGCTCCACGTCTCTTCTCCTCGTCTCGCCCGGATCCCGTACCACGACGGAGCACATGCTCGATTGTCCGATTCCCGTCTTTTTCCTGACCTACCCGACAGAGCGTCTGATGGGAGGGGGGGTCCGCTTCAAACCAATTCCATCCCCCGTAGCAAGGGCATCTCGAATGACCGGGACGGAATCCCCTCAATAATCTTCATCCCTCACATACGTATGGCATCACACCAGGCACCACTTTCTCAACAATTGTCTCACTTCAAAGACAATCATAAACAATCAGTTTCGTGAGAGTCTTTCCACTTTCCTCATAAGGGAGACTTTCTCCTTTCTATGTATTGCGTCTGCCTTCTCTTTTGCGAATGGCTTCGACCATCGCACCCTCCGGCCGGGCCGGGTATGGTACCCAGTGGAAGTCGGCCAAACCATTGATGAGAATTCATTCCCCTGCTCCGCCCATGCGTACACAGAAAGGAGGAGCGAGCTGGGTATGCGGCAACCAAGGTAAGCTCGAAAAGCAGGTCCCATATGATCAAGCAGTGGAATTGACTTTGAGGAAATCCGGCCACTTTTGATTTGAAGTAGAACAGGCAATGCTACCGCTTTCAAAAGAAAGAGTTGCAAAGTGTTCAAGTAGTTTTGAATGCGAATCAGGGAGTTGAGAAAATGTGAGGGATCGGAGAGGCTTCGCGAAAGATGAAATACCGGGCCGGGGGATAAAGAGAAGGGACCGATGTCCCCGAGGGGAGAAGAAGCAAGCCTACCTAGCATTCGGCCGTCGATCGAGCACCCTGGACCACTCTCTTTCTGTAAGCCTCCCCCCGAAGGGAACCGGATGCATACATGTTAGTATAAGCATAAAAAAGGGAAGATGAGATTGATATTACCATTTGAAATACCATTACCTCGGCCAAGCACTAAGTCAGGTGCATTCTGACTGCGGAAAAATCAAGAGCTTTTTTTTTATCATTATAGCGAAATGAAAGTTCACATTTTGATGTGAGCAGAAGAAGGTAGTCGACCTCTAGTGCTACTGCACAGAGTAAAGAACCCATTATTTCCAACATCCAGTACTCATCAATCAAGTGGGTAATGTACATCCTCTAGCGAGTTCTGATGTCATGCGCCTCACGAAAAGCTACTATAAGCTTGCGTTTACTACCAAAAAAAAGGTCACACCTTATTCCAAGAACTACCCCTTCCAAAACATCACAGACTTCGGGAGATAGACACACATGGGTAGAAAGGCCAAGCCTCTTCCATTCATTCTACCATTAAAAAACGCGAGCTCAGCTCCACACACTTCAAAGTACTAGGACTGAGAATGATTCCATTTCTATCGATATGGCACCTTGGACAAAGAGACCTCAGGAGAAGCAGATAGGATAGGAGAGGAGGCGGGTCTTGAGTGAGAGCGAGCCCGGGACCCCATGAGTCTTCTTTTCCCATGTAAGGTAAGGGACTGACTCAAGCCAGGAAGGAAGTGTCTCAGACGCCTGGAAGCTCAGATGCTCACGAAGCCTGGAAGCACAAGAAGCCCGGAAAGAGAGATGGTAGTCGGTGCGAGTCGGAGTCTACGAAGTCAGCACGTAGACGAGCTAGCCTTGTTCGCTCCGTTTCTCTTCACTCATTGTATTCGTATTCGGATTCTGAGTCTAGGTATGCCGGGGGAAGTAAAGGTCAGTAAAGAACCGGGAAGAGATTGGATGACTGATTACTTGTATTCAGTCTTCATTCTATTAATAACCCGGCCCGGTGATGACTTACTTATTATGAGCTTACCCTAATAGCTGGAATAAGGCAAGCTCGTCTCCGTATCCTACAACTCGCACCATGGAGCGAATGATTCATAGTACTCAGCAACCCGGGGGAATTGATTCAGTGAATTGTTCCTTACTGCGCAATTAGGGACACCTCTTCTTGCGCGCCCCGGGGATTGGTTGATCGGGTACTGTAATTCACATACTACTGACTGCTCTCAGCCAGGCTGGATTACTTACAGAAAGAATCCACTACAACCCGGTAAAGATTCATTGTCTTTTTGTACCCAAAGCACCTCCCCAATTCCCAACCCCAAGGGAATAGACGAAGTGGAGCAGAACGAAGTGCAGTGGAACGGAACGAGTTATGCTCGTCGACTACCAAAACATACGACTCGCTCGGGAGACGAGCCTCTTCCGTCTATTAATAGGTATAGCAGGGGACGAGGTCAAAGGGTAGAAGTGAAGCTTAAGAATAGCGGAGCTATTCTATGAAACCGTTCCGCGGGGAAGGGAAATGAGGGAGACGAGTGAACCGGTGGGTTGGGTTCCTTCATTCAATCATGCTCCCTAGGGTTGGATACCCAGTTTGATTACTTACTTGACTTCCCTTCCCCGGCCGGTCTAATTCATTAGATCTATATGTGAAATTTCGATCAAAGAAATTGATAATCACACAAGGGTAGACTTGCGCATCTTGTCATACATGTTTTCAAATAGTGGATATAAATAATCGATACTTCTTAGAAAAAAAGAGGGAACAGAATCCCTTGCCGGAAAGGAAATGCCTGACTACTGAAAACGCACCCGGCCGGTCGAATGTTTCTCATTCATGGACCTTGATAATACAATCCTTGATTTCTTGATTTTCTTATGTTCTTTCCTGTATCAAAGGTTCTACCAATTTGGATTCTAGAGTGATGAAATGAAAGTCCAATTTGGATTCTAGTTCGTCTTCACGGTTCAAATATGACAAGAACTTACAGTAACGGTAATAGCAAGGATTTGTCTATCAATGACAGAGGTCTTCTTGGGATTCATAAGATATTGTATATCAGTATATCGTCACTTTTGTGTAAATATGGAAGGGATTGCCTTAGCAATGGCAATGGTTTTGTTTCAAATGGTAGCTCCGTTGAAGAAGAATCAAGTAATCTGGATCCAAATCCAGTAATGGATTCTAAGAGATACAAACATTGATGGGGTAAGCTCTATGCGAAGATTGCTCTCGGTTCAATTATCAAAAGTTCTTGCCTGACAGATTGAGTCTGTGTGAATATTGTGGATACCACTTGAAGATGAATAGCTTACATCGAATTTCACTTTCGATTGATTCGGGCACTTGGTATTCTACTCCATGGATGAGAATATGGTCTCTATAGATGCTATTGAATTGGATAAACCTGACATCAGTCCAAAACTGGAAGCAATTACGGATGGATTTGTGATAAAAGTGAGTCTATATGTTTCTCTTATTATAAGCCGAGTGAGGTGAAAGGGAAAAAGGATTCCATTATTTATGAAATGAAGTATAGATAATGAATCAAAATCACGATTTTTCAATACATGTATTTCACATAGAACAATCAAAATGAGTCACTTCTTTGTTTTTGAATGACAGTTCCAAAAAAACGTACTTCTATGTCAAAAAAACGTATTCGTCCAAATATTTGGAAGAAAAAGGGTGGCTGCGGTGAAAGCTTTTTCTTTAGCTAAATCCATTTGGGAAATTCAAAAAATGGTTTGCCTAGTGTGGCAGAGAAACCAATCAAAAAACCTTGGAAGAGTCTGGATATGCCTAGACAACCAAAAAATGGATCAAAAAAATCAAGAATTCACATTCACGAATGCCCCCAATTCCATAGAATTGAGAACTCGTTGTTGTATAGAATAAGAATGATTCTGTTTACCGAGTTTGAGTTTACTTAGTTTTCATATATTTCGTTTTCCTATCTATGTTCTTTCTATTTGGATTCTTTTCATGATTATATAATTCGAATTTGCGGCACCTAAATTGGTTCTTACCAATTCACCTTTCCAAAAAATGATTGATATAGATACATATAGAAGGATCTCATTTTTGTGAAAAGTTCAGTGAAAGTGGAATATCGATTGCAAATCTTTTCTTTTTGATGTATTTCTTAGGTCAATCAAAAATCGGTTTCACAAATCGGTTTTCTCCTAAATGATGTATATGGGTATACTCGAATTCATTCCATTGGATTGAATGGTACCAAGTGACCGAAATATTTGGATCAATCCTTTAGGCTTAGTGATCCCATTGCAATATATTCATATTAGTGATCCCATTGCGGAAGGAAATTCCATTTCTTTTTCAATTCAAAAGAAAAGAGGAAGGAAGCTATAAGTCAGATATTTGGTTTAGGAAGGTAGAATGTAATGAATTGAGAGTTCTTTTTTGGATTTCATACTATTTGTGATTCCATCCATTTCTCTAGCTACTGAATGACACTTTTTTTTCCAGTAGGGGAGGATTATGAAGAATCCCATTTGACATGGTTGTTTTAGTATTTTCCATTTTTGGAATAAGGAGAATTTCACTATGAAGAATTCCATTTGACATGGTTGTCGTATTACGATGGTAGAGGAGATTCGTCAGTTTTGTAATACTGTTGTGGAGGCGATTCGCCGTTTTTCGACTGCTTACGGCATTTCGTTTTCATGTCTATCACCGTCTGGACTCTTGGATTGTATTATGGATTGATTTCCGTTCTTTCCATGGGCCCCTGCTATATACTCTTCATTCGAATCTGGATCATCGAGAAAGAAAGTCAAAAGAAGAAACACTTTACAACCACAGCGCGGTTTTGTGACCGGACAATTTATGACAGTTCTCGCAATCTATTATGCACCTTTGCACAGGGCATTCCAAGGACCTCATAAAGTAGTGGTTGTCATTCCGCATTTGGATTTGGTTCATGCGAACCAATTCGATCGTGACTTTGCACCCCTACTTCGAACACCGAAGTGGCGTTTCGTTTGATCCGAAACCGTCCAAGAGACTTTTCCAATGATGAATCCACTATCATGAGGAAATTCAGGATTCCATGTATATTCCTGAATTCGATGCTGATCCCGATTCTAAACTATTTCGTTGTACCAAGCTCCATATTGGGCAGGTTAGTAGATGTTTACATGTTTCGATGTGACAACAAAATTGCGTTTGTCACAAGTAGTTTTTTTGGTTGGCTCCTAGGGAATCTGTTAGTCATTCAATTGATTCGACTGATTTGGAATTGGATTCCATCTAAGAAATCAAAATACCTTGTGTTCCAATTCACTCATTCCCGACTCGCACCTTACTACTAGAAAGCTTCCCTATCTCTATTCAAGTTCCGGCCGAGAATCTATTATTAATATATTACTGACTTGAGTCAACCCGGAGTAATCAGTATATATTAATCAGATATGAATAATCTGGAAGTAATAAGTAATCAACACTATTATTAATAGAGATAGGGAATGAGCTTATACAGCCTGGAAAGAGGGTTAGGCAGTTAGCTTTTCATAGATAGCTTTCCCTTCCCAATTAGACTCGGCTTCCAAATATCTGATTTCCTCATTTCCCGGAGCGGACGGAAACACCTATGAAGACTAAACCCGGGATCAAGATTGCTTCTATGCTCCGCTTGGGCCACTATTACTTGGCTTTCAGTTCTCCTCCGACTCGCACCTACGAATGAAGTTTTTTTGGAACACACTCCTCGGCGGGAACTACTATAGTTTTGTTGCTTTCCATTCCAATATAATCATCAATGAACTCCGCCCCGGGAACCAAACCATTGATCTTTCCAGCTCCACCTTTGCTCAAAGCCCATTCCTCTACTACTCCACTTCTGAACCACCCGGAAATCTACACAAATCCCCAAGCTTTAGCTCCAATCCAAGTCAAAGAGGACCCAAAACAAGCAAGGCAGGGAGAATCAGGGAATAGCGTTGTGTTGTGAATCCAGCTCTGAGGGGTAGGGTTGGAGTCTGGAGTTGGGGTTGGAGTTGGAATCCGGAGGAAGCAAGGGGTTTAGTGAACAAAGACTACTCACATTGTATATATAATACCCGGGTTGTTCAGAAGCTTATCAGAATAATGGAATTCATATTCCCGGTATGCGGGAGCCAGGGATTGAGACACTGAATCCGCGGGGTTGAGGTAGGGAAGCGGGTTGTGAAAAAGGAGGAATCCAATTATTCTTATTCCACGGCACGGGCAGCAGAGGTTGAGGATTCCAGTTGGGAATAGAGGTATATTCCGCCGGCCGGAGGTTATGTTATGAATTGGAGGAGCTAATCCGCGGGGTCAGTTCATTAAGGGAATGCATGCCTCCTCCACAGCTAACTAGGGGAATTAAGGATAAGGGTCCGCGGCCGAAATCATCAATACAGAAGTTTCGGTTCCGAAGTCTAATTCAGAGGAAGTGGATATTGATAGTTGTAAGCAGAGGCAGAGTCAGCAGATTCCGAGGATTACGAGTCGTCAGCCAGGGGAGAGTGAGTATTATGATTCCAGGCTTGAGATTGAGTGAAACTATTCAGTGAAGGGTTCCCCAGCCCCAGGTAAGTAGTCCAACCCGGATCCGGAGAGAAGGTATTATGGAAAGTATTTCGCTATGAACTTCCCCGAGGATGTTACTACTCAAAAACCTGTGGGAAACTGATAACTAGGGACACCTATTGCCCCTTTCTGAACAACCCACCCGGCAGCTTAATGGGAATTTCCCGGATGCTAATCAATCCTATATCAAGGCATCCAATTACCCCCCGGTTCAATCCAGGGTTGATCTTTCCTTGACACCCGGGTTCTGACTTCTCTTCTCTTCTTGGATTACTACTTATATTATGACTTCATTTATTAAGATATTACCGGTATTGATCTTTCTTATATATTTTCATTCATAAGTCAATTAAGTCAAGTCAGAATTTCTTATTAAGATATTACCGGTATTGATCTTTCTTATATATTTGAATTCATAAGTCAATTAAGTCATAATATATTCAGAATCTATTACCGGTTCCAATCTATATGGATTACAATACAGAAATCAAGGAGGATTTCCAATGCGAGATATCAAAACATCTCTCTGTAGCACCCGTGCTAACTACTATATGGTTTGGGTCTTTAGCAGGTATATTGATAGAAATGAATCATTTTTTCCCGGATGCCCTGTCATTCTAGTTATTGACATGGGAAAAAAGAAAGAAAATGAGCCAAAAATGGCGACCAATTTCCCCTCTCACTCATCTTTTTTCGGTTGTTTCGTATGGGAAAGAAAAAAAGACAATTCACAAAATCATCTTTATCATCGCATTGAGTAGGTCTAAGATCGAATTGGAGAGAATAGAATGGAAATGCGGGTCTAGGACGGTCTCCCCGCGAAATGAAGATACGGAAACGAAATATTGGGATTGAAATCAGAATCATTGATAGTTCAAAAAAATGGGATTATGGAATTCTGACATTATGACAAAAACCTTCGTTATAATGTAATAATTAGCTAGTGGTCACTTCTATTTCTTTTTTCATTGGATGTTCCTTTCTTCTAGAATCGAAGAGTAGAGTTGAGCCAAAATCACTCTGACTCTGACATCTTTATCCTTCGCCATGAACCCAATTCTTGCAATTGCTCAGGATACCCTTTTTTAGGTTACCTTCTAGGGGCTATTTCTGAGTTCAAGATCCCTCTGAACTACCTAATTGGAATCCAAGAATGAGTAGATCTGTTCCGAAATACCCACAATGGTAATGGGTATTTCCGGGGAAGGGAAGAGGCAGACGAACAACGTGAGACTTCGTATATTACATTACTCATTAGTGAGGTCTGATTTCAGCTGGAGTAAAAACGCTATTCACCCACCCCCCTCACTCACTTATATATCTGATTCTTAAAGCATGTTTGATTCACAGGACTGGGGCAGAGTCCAGGGCCAGGACTGGACCGTGAAAGCAGTCAATCAGATTTCCCGTGCTCCCTTGGCAAACAACGCTAAACTTCGGATCAGGACAGGGCTCAAGGGTGGATCATGGGTTTGGATTGGATCTGATTTCACCCCAACAAGTGTGGTTCGTGTAATTAGACTTGAATTGGAAGCAAACCGGCTGCATGGATTTGATTAGTAGGTCTCCGCGCCCGACCCAATCCTAAAAAATCGGGTTTTGACCCAAGAGGATTTTCTCCCGCCCGAGAGGTAATCTGAACGAGTTCAAAGACTACCCACTTGATTGACTTCAAACAAGCACGTAAGCTGACAATTGCCCCATTGCCGAGTGAAGTCCAATCGATTCCCCTGCGGTGGATGAAACAGTTCGCTTCGCATGCAGGAACCCTAAATAATGGGATTGATCCCTAGGGGTAGTTCTAAAGGGAACCTAAAAGGTAGTCCGTTTTTACAGCAAAACCTCGCTCAAAAAGTGAGGTAGGTAATACCTGACTTCCCAAAAACGGGAGTGCTGCTTACCTACAAAATATCGTTGGAATGCTGTTCTTCAAATACAGCTATCTTTGAAGCCGGTTCTATTGGTGTTCACCAACAGAAGGAGGGAGTCGAGGGTTTCGCAAGGGGCTTTCGCAAGGGGGAGTTCAGAGTGTAAGAGTTGGAATCTGGAGTTTGAATTGGTAAGTGAAATGAACACTGATATACTAATCACATCACAAAATGGGACCGGGTTTTGACAGAAGTTTAGGATGAAAGTTGGGAAGCAAGCCGGAGGAATGGGAGGAGCGAATCGGAGCTCCGCGGAGAAGAGCAAGGAAGTAGATTTGCATGCAGTAAAGGAGAAGTGGTCGGTATTCCCCCGCTAGGGTTCAAAGGATTGGGATGAGTTAATGGGTATTTCCGGTGATACGTATTTGTGGTCGTCTTGCGCCATATGTACTGAAATGGTTCGGGAGACATGGTACCAACAAACAAATGGCGTCATGCTGGCGTGGCGATGGGGTGAAAGTGGAATCCCATCTGCTTCTCTGATCGTTGGTGTCCTATTTTGGGCATCGTGTGACGGTAGCAGCTAGATCCGTATCGGGCCGATCATGCATGCTAGTATATTGTGACCCTGGCCGGCTGGGGTTGCAATATAGTGTGTGGGTCCGTATTGGTACGGAGTCCGCTTCGACTTCATCATTGGAGGAAACTGCCACCTTTGGTGACTGTCGAGGTAGGTGCGAGCCGCCAGCGAGGTCACGTCTTTGACGACCTCCACTGGTGGGTAACACTCTCGCGTCCGCCTCACCGTGCCTGTATTATTCATATCCGTGGCAACTGGTCAAATCCTTCCGGGAAAACCCCGGCTATTAATAACACGGGAACGCGTCGGTGTCAGAAATGGTTGGGAATCCCTGAGAAGGTCTTCACGGGGGCCACCATACCCCTGTGACAACGCTTCCCTGGCTCGGCGGGACCCGATACGTACGGTGTATATGGGTAAGCTGGACTTGCATGCATGATTGAGCTAAACTATTAGCAATTGCCTGTATTATAATTATGAGCTGCCTGTAATTTATGAACAATTACCTATGAAATCACCAGTTGCACGTATCGAATTATGGAAACACGAGCTGCTTGTATATGCATGAGAGATGAATTGTGAATGGTGAAATCTGGATCGGAATAAATGAGGTGCACATGAGTATGAATCCTACGGGGAATTAGGAGTAGAACTCCTGTGGATAGATGAAAACCTGGAATGTAGACGGGAAGTGTGCTGGCTCTTAAGTACGTGGTATCAAGGAGAGTAACTGTCCCCATTTCATGTAGAGCGGAGCTAGCCGCCCTTGGGTTGAGACCCGGGATTAGGATTGGCCACTCTACACCGACTCCTGTTGGCCCTCGTGTACGTGGTACCGAGGCAAGCTACTAGTGTAGGGAGAGAGCTAGCCACCCCACAGGGCCCGGGGTTTAGCTAGCCACCCTACACCGACTTACTAGGTCCTCTGGGCAAACTGGGGTAGTCAGATGAGGGTGCGCGGACTGTGGAGGGGAAAGACCCCTATTTGGTTATGAGAGGCGAGACCCTTGTTCTGAGAGGGCAAGGCCCTATACTGTTCCGTGTTGTACTTTGGGCGTACCTGCCACCAGAAACGACTGACCGTGTATCAGTGCGAGGTAACTCCCGTGCACTTATCATGTGTGCCGTAGTCACCACTACGTCTTGACAGTGACCTCGGGGTGGTTGCCTGAGTGTAGGACTACCACTGGGGACTCTTCCGGGCAGGAGAGCACCATGTGTACCTTCTACTCTACGGAAAAGACTGTAATCAAGATCGTTCCCACGAGGAACATGCAAGATCAAGAATATCTAGATGTTTGAGAAAAATGGGTGAAAAGGAAATACACATAAAATAGATAAATAGAAAAGAGATTTAAACATGTTGCTTTTACTATTTTAGATAGTATAGATACCACTCTACTCAGTGTTCGCTGACTCTGTCTTTTCATAATACTGTTCAGGACCAGGAGTTGAGCAGCCCGAGCTTCCGGCTGCAGAGGGTGCTGGGCCCAGTCGAGCCCAGCAGTAGTTTTCAGCACTTCCTTTCCATTCATTTACTATTGTAGTAAGTATTAGACTGATAGTTACTGTTTGACTCTACTGTTTACTTCCGCTGTTCATTATTTTTGTTGTTGTGGTGGCATGTAATGAAACAACAGATTTACTTTCCTTTATTGCTTCGTACTTTTCTTCTGCTTAGTTATATTGCATATGTGAATGTGGTTTACTTTCCTGCTTTTTGTTTATTTCTTGTTGGACGATTGGGTCTTAAGATTAGTCGAGGCGAGCCGATCTCGGGTCCTGTAGGGATTCGGGAATCGGGTCATAACAGGCGGTTGTGGTGGGTTAGGTGGGTTCGGTGGGGGTTGTTGCCTTTGAGGGTTCTGCAATTGGTGTATGGCCTATATGATGGTTTGGATCTGTTGTTGTTGGAGTTGGTGGTTGGTAAGGATTTAGGCCCAAATAATGGCCATAGCATCGGGTTAAGGTTGGTCTCAATCTCCTCAATTTTAGGGCCAACCATTTCCTCAATCCTATCCCTTGAAAAATCAAGTCTCCTCCTGATCTCCCTCTCTAAAGCAATCAACTTAAGATGAAGTGATCGTCTTCCAAGCATAGACTAGAGAAGAACTGGGAGGGATGCGAAGGGAGACAGGTGCGAGAATAGTGTGTGCACAATCAAGCAAATAACTCTAAGCCTTATAGTGTAGACCTAAGTAACCTAAAAGCCTTGGACAGAATAATCAAATTGGTAAGCACTTAAGCCCCTTTTCCCAAAGTTAATTTGGCCAGGTTGAATATGAGGGGATTGAGGGGAGGTTTCGACCTTTGGCTTCTGCCGCTGGTTCCTTGATATCCCCCAACCGTGGTCGTTTGACACTTCCCCGCAGCCTAGACACCAGATTCCACAAGGGGAATTAAGGCCGAGCACTTAACAAACCCAATTACACTTCTAGGGCTTAGACTAGACTTACCTAGGGTACGTCTACTAAATTTTAATGTGGGGCTAGGTTAGTGCTTGTGCTCAAGATATGTGATGAGGCGTTGTTGAGGGTTATGCCTCTTAGTTGATCCAATTGAGCATTTGTGTGCACTTTAACAAAACAGGGTTTTCAAATAAGGTTTTTAGGGTGTGGTGTCTTTTAATGATTCATCCTTACTTTAGGGCATTTTAGGATTGAAATTTCTTAATGTTTTCAAACAATGTTTAAGTGGGCAAATAATGTTTTGCACACAACGGATGATAGTTAATTTCCTTTAGAGATAATGATGTGGCCCTAGAAAAACAACCCTAATGTATTCACCCTAAAGTTCATGCGATTCTACCAAGTGAATTGATTTTAATTGGAGTGGTGCGGCCAAATACAAAGCACAGGTGGCTTCACAAACACCACTCAAAAGGGAAAGAACACTCCAAAAAGATTTTTTTTTTCAAGAACGTTAGAGTGTATTTCTTTTGTTTGGGCGATGGATTTGAAATGTGGGTCAAGTAATCATTTACCATGTTATTTTTTTGAATTTTTTTTCTTTTTTTAGCAAGCAAACAACCAACTGACTTAGGGTTTATGCTCAAGTCTAAATGCAACATTTTTCTTTACTTTTTCTTTTAAATAATGGAAAGATGAGACTACACTAGGTAGAGTGATACTCACAAATAGTTCTTCTCTGCACTTTACTCTGACTCTACCAATGTGGATCACTCTCCTTCATCACCTAAGCGTCAAGTCCATGCAACCAATCAATAGGGAGAAAGAAAAGTGAGAGTAAAATCTAATGAATATCACTAATGCAAATATGAAAGCGACTAAAAGATTTGTTGCCTCTCTGGCAACGACGCCAAAAATTGACGTCGGAAAATGCGTTGGTGTAATTTGTTCGTTGTAACATGCGTTATGACATCAAGTTTAATGAGAAGATGATTAGGTGAGTCTAAGTGTTGAACATGAGGAGTCAAATCAGACCAAGTAGTTGCTTGTTTTGTCACCTGAGATTTGTTTAGTTTGCTTGCGAAAAATGGGAGAGAGAGAGAGTAGGGTTAGGAATTGATCATAATTACATGGTGATTACTTAACTATGCACAAAACACAACATGATGAAGCAAGATGATAATATGTTGCACAAGTAGAATCATTGTACAATTACAATGCTAGAGGAAAGCTTAAAACAACATAAACGTTAAAGTAGAGTATGAATGAGTAAGATGGAGAGGTGAGGCAACCATAGCAGTGGAGGGGCTTCCATCGGTGGCTTGACAACTCCAGGAGGATGTGAAGTATGTTAGGTAGAGCTAGGAAGAAGCTAGGAAGGGATGATCACAAATGAAGGGTGTGTAAGGGTTTTTATAGTGGAGAGGAGGCTTCTAAATTAGGTAAGGGGTTTTAGCGACATCCCGTTCCAAAAACGTCGGTGAAGGCCCTCCTCTTTCCCCGCTAGTTCAACTCATGTGCACAATGTTTCTTTGCGCGATCCATGTGCTCTCTTCTTCAGCTGTTGGATGTGTGGCGCAGATCTCCATTGGATGGCCGAGAGATAGTGCAGACGACTTATGCCTTGCGCTCATCGCGAGAGGAGGAATCGTGGTCGTCCGATCGCGAGCGAAGGGCTGAGATTGCGCATGAGTTCGTGCTCTGGATTGCACTAAGAGCTACGCGTATGATTGTGCGCGTGATCACGCGTCAGATCGGGCATTGGATGGTCGTGCACATCCGATGTGTGAGATCGCGCCAAGTTGTGCCTTCAGAGTCGTTCAATGGAGATCCGGTGGCCGAATTTCGCCGCCACTTTCCCTCAGCTAATTTTGAGCCTCGTGAGGGCTTGAACGGTCGCTTGCTGCTCTCGTGTTGAGGCGTGGACCAATGTGCTTTCCCCACGCATTGGTTGCGTTCTTGTGCCTATGCCTATGCACTCTCAACCATCCGATCATGGATCCACGACTAAGATTGTTTGATGAAGGAGTGCCAGAGAGAGAGTGGTGGGCTGAAGGTGCGTGGATGCGCGACATGTGGCAAGATTTGGGCCGTTGATCATCAAATCGACTAAAACTTCCCAGACTTGTGGGAGCTATAGAGGTCGGATTGAAGTGATTTTGAGTCCGTTGGACAACGTTCATCGATCCGAATTCATCCATGCAATCCAATTGCTCGTCAGAGGTTTATTTCAATATGCAATTGTACACATGGCTATTAAGCAATAATTATAAGCAATTTAAATGTATAATTTACTCAATATGCATGTATTACTCTCAGACTCATTATAACATGGTATTTATGCGCATGCACCCTCATAATTAACTCTAATTGATATAATTAACATTAATAATTGTAGAATCATCAGTGACCATTACCATTGGCCATATAAAATACAACGGGTACATACTCATAAATGTTTTGAATTCATCGCTTGCAAGACACAGACGTACGTTCCTTGCTTCTAAAGCTAATAAATTATTTCTTTCATTAAATCTTTTTCCTCTGAATCAGTAGAATGATGTATTCTTCCATATTGAGATTTAGAATCCTGGTGACATGTCATCCATCATCAGTTTTTGTTGATATAAAAAGGTGTTGAAGCTTAGGTGTTAATGAGAAGTAACGAAGAACCTTCTTAAGTTGTTTACTCTTACTTTCATTTTTACCTCCCTTATATCTCTTATGTTCACATTCGAGACAGTTACTCAAGTTTGTGAATTCATTTTTAAAAAGAATGTAATCATTTGGACATACATCGATATTCTGACAATCTAAACTAAGCTTGCGAAACTATTTCCTTACCTCGTACCATGAAGTCAACAAATCATTAGGGTTATTCAACATCTCAGCAATAAACTGAAGTATTTCTAACATGAGTTTAGCTTTAGCTCTGTTCATAACCTTCAGTTGAAACATCTTTAATAGAAACGACAACTTAGAGATTCTCGTAACACTGAGAGCAATAGGATCCTCAACAGCCTTAACAACATCATAGAACAGATCACAACTGAATGGAGCTTCCTCATCTATATTTATATCCTCTCTTGCTCTCATCTCGTTCAACATTTTTTGTATTTCTTCACCTCTGCTATCAGCAATTTTCTCGTCAATCTCTGTCAACAGTATTTTCATTGTTTATGATTTCCTCGATAAACTCATCTCCATGAGCTACCCAAATAGTGTAGTGTTGCCACCACCAATTACAAATCAAGTTCTCAAGCATAGTGTTACAGTCATGTAAGGAACCATTTAAACATCTTCTGCATGGGCAGAAGATATTATCGAGTTGGTCTCCTCGCCTAAATATCTTCCTAACATCATCAAATGCCCAATCCAGGAATGAAATTACTCCATCTTTATATCTGGTGTAATCTGAACCTAGCAATCCAATCCAAGATTTGTCTATTATAATCTACAATTTAATATAAACAAACCCTTTATCAGGAAGGGAAAGAACTGCATGATGTGTATATTCATTGAGATTTTCACTTTATATCTCATCCTCAAAAATTTGATCACAACTTAGGTCTGCTCGTTACATCTAACCTTCGTGTGGTGAAATTTCGACAGCATCTCCCCGCACTTCTTCACTATACCCCCAATGTTAACCTTAGCTAAATTTCCTTTAACACCCAATTAGTGGTACCGCAAGAAATTAGATAACATTAGTTGGTATACCGGAGAAGAGTAAGAAGAAGCAACCAAAATTTCACCGCAAAAGATTACATGTAACGAGCAAACCTAAGTTGTGATCAAATCTTCAAGGGCCTTTTTTAGCTCAGTACTTCACCAATCTAAAGTCGATTGAGTCTTATGGCTACAAAAACAACATATCATGCATATAAGTAAGGTATACATATACTTCTTATATTTTCCGTATAACATGATCATAAGTCTCGACGGGTGAGAATTTAACACAATTTGACTCGGAGGAGTTTATACCATATGGGTTAGAATATCTAATGTTTGGTCTCGCGTGCATATATCTTATTTAGCAAGTGTGTGTATCTAAAATAATACTCATAATTGCAAAGAAATTGACATTAAACATAAGCAATCATTTGATAAGAAATAAAATTATTTTCATTGAATGCTAAAAAGAAATATACAAAAATGTTATTTTATCACAACATAAGAAATCCACATTATTTCATTTCCATGTTGGACTTTATCCAACCTTCACAAGCTAAGCTTAAGACTCATTCTACATATCAAGAAACAGAGGAATGCTTCTCAACTCAAAGAATACCCTAGAATTGATTCAACGCAGAGTTCAGAGCTTATAATCCTATTCTAAATATCTTTATAGGATTTAAACTAATTTAAATAAGCTCTGTAGAGCTTTGGATTTCGACTTGAGCTCAAAGAAGCTCAACTATAAGCCATATGAACTCAAATAGAACATAAATTGCTAACCAACATAGATAACTTCAAACTTCATAGAATTTATTCTAACAAATTCCTTTCATCTTAAAAATCATTTCACATCCATCAGAAGTGAGATTATAAGCTCCAAGTTTCATGGTAACTTCAGGTTGACTAGCATTAGACTAAAAATTTACTTTTAAATCCTCAGTAGTTCAATCAAAGTAATGACCTATATAGACCTTCTACGATCTCAAGAATTCATTAAGCTCAAAAAGATGAGAGATTGATCACTGGAACGTAATATTCCAAGTCTACCGCCTAAATGCTAAATCCTAAAACCTCAAATCCTACTAAACATTAAAATAATTTTCAAAAAAAAATGATAGGATTTCCCCTTATATTTTTAAGTTCTCTATAAACCTGTATAGCCAAATAATACTCATAATAAAAATGGACACACCCCACATTAAATTTCTTTTCTTAAATAAGTTGGCGCACCCTACATTCAAAATAAAGCATACAAGTGGGCACACCATACATCCATTCAATGAAATTAATAACACTATGTGGGCACACCCAACATCTAACAAAAACTTATATTATCATTTAAATAAATTAAAAATATTAAAATTATACCTTTAAGCAGTACAACCTCCAAGAATGCTTGTCAGCGATAACTTTAAATTAAGTAGATTTCAATTGGAATTGGAGTAAATTAAGTTGGTTAAAATATTTATTTGATTAGTGATGTAGGATGGGAGGAGGAGGATGGGTAGGAGGGGAGGAGGGAAGGCAGGAAGAGGGGGGTGGTCAGGAGGAGAAGGGGGAGGAGGATGAGGAGGGGGGGTCAGGAGGAGGGGGAGGAGCCGAGGAGGAGGAGGAGGGGGTGGTCAAAAGGAGGAGGAGGAAGAGGAGGGGCGAGGGTTGGCGAGGAGGAGGAGGCGGGGGCGGGGGCTGGCAAAGGAGGGGTGGGGGCTGGCGAGGAGGAGGAGGAGGAGGAGGAGAGGGGGGGGTGGATCACAAGAGGAAGAGGAGGAGAGGCGTACGGGGCGGGGAGGAGGGACTAACCTGAGGTGGAGGAGGACAATGATGAGAGGCGGCGAGGAGGGTCTCGCAAGGGTTTGGGTCAAGGCGAGGAAGATGAACAATGATGGGAGGAGGCTCTGTACGTAGGTAGATGAACCTATATATGTTGTCGATTAAATTAACAAGCAACAGCATATGTTGCTTCAAAAATTTTTCGCCATGCGACCAAATGCCATTGCTCTTTAACAAAATACATTCGTCGTCGCTTATATCAACAAATGACGGCAAATACACATTTTAAACTCCATCGCTCTTTGTTAGCGATAAGGGGAGGGACAAGTTTACACTGTTGGTGCTAGAGCACCACGATCATTTGTTTTGATGATAACAAAACACGTGTTATTTAACATTTGCACATGGAGTCTTAGATTTCAGGTCAATTGCAAATGAAGACGTGATTAGACGGAATTCGAGCTCGCATCCAAGACGGATTGGAGGAACTTGATGGAGAACAGAGGGGATTGGCGAGGAGTGATAGATTGAAGATGGAAGGACAAGAAGAATAAGATAGAATTCCATTTTATTCCTTTCATGTACTTTTGTCATTATTTTCTTGCTCTTTATTTCCTTAGAACATTATGTTAAAGAGCCTCAAAGTACCCTAACAGTAGTCCTAGAAACACCCGCACAACCCTAGGATACTTAGGTTTTCTGTAGAGAACTTAGAAAACCAATATAGGGTTCAAACAGAATTTTCAGACATCTAATTCCAAAATCAGACGTCTGATAATGTGTTTTAAGACGTCTGACTGTTGATTCAGACATCTGATAACATTTAGGTTGGACATAGTTAGTTCTATCTGATGAAATCAGACGTCCAGACCTTAGACCAGACGACTTAGGAGACGTCTGATGACTTTGCCAGACGTCCAAGTAGTGGACCGTTAGGCTGGCTTAGCAAACACTGAAGATCTGACCGTTAGAGCCTTATCAGACATCCTTAAGCCCTTCCAGACGTCTGATAATTGACCGTTTTTCCTCGACTGACCCGAAAATCTCTTCTCAGAGATTTTCTAGCCGTTACAAATCCATTCCCACGAAAAAGTAGGTTTCTAGACGTCCAGACATGGTGCCAGACGTCCTGTATGTCATCTGATGGACTTGCGCTAGAACCCTATTTAGATCTGATTCAAGTCAGGAAGAGATCTGCCCAAAATCAGACGTCTGATCTTATTTTCAGACGTCTTAAAGTGATCTTCCAGACGTCTGATGCCATAATTAGACGTCTGGTTACCCTGTCAATGCAATCATTGTCCCTGATTTCGGTCTGATTCTCTTGGGCTTTGCACCCAACGGCTATGGAAGCTTTCCTAAGCCTTCCAAAGCCTTCCTAAGGCCTCTATAAATAGAGGGGAGCTTTTGCACACTAAGACACACCCAAGCAACATACTTTCCACTCTTTTGTGTCCAAAAAGAAAGCTCTTGCTCTCCAAGCTCCAATTCTTCATTTAGAGAGCATCAAGCATTTGCGCACCCGCTCTCCCGCCGTAGTTCACGAGAGCGACGTTGCGCTGTCGCGTGGCTCACGCACCCGCGTCATCGATCCGATGCACTCCTTGCAAAGGGGAGTTTCCTAATTCCTATAGAAACTTAGGTTAAAAATTACTTTGTTGGCTCTATAGGATTATTTGTTATTTTATCTTTGTTATTTGGTTGGGTATTCGCTTTGCGAATTCCTGTCTCCTTCGAGGGACAAAATCCTTCTCGTGAAGAGAAGGGGTTGAGGAACGCTATCCTCGCACTTGTAGCGTGTTTGTAATTGAGGTTGAATCACCCTCGTTTAAAGTGATTCGTTTAGTGGATTTGATCAACTTGGTTGATTGGAAAATCCTAACTCGAGAGGGTTAGGTGGTGGTTTTCACCCGGTTTGGGTTTTCACCTAAAAATTATTGTGTACTTTGTGTGTTTGTCTATTTTGTGAGATTGGTATTTTTAATCACGCTGATCTCATCCCCTCCGAGTAGGGAATTACATACACCACTCCTTTGCCGTCACTTTATAACAAAACCAACAACAAATGTTTATTTGTCGTCACTTTTCAAATGACAGTAAAGGATCGACGGTAAATCCCATTTTTCTAGTAGTGACATGAATTAATGGCAAAAATTAAACAATGTATATAACAATCAATTCCACAAGAATATCAATCATGCATCGAAGAGAATTAGAAATTATTACATCAATTATATAAAAAAATTATTGTTTTTGAATCAAGCTCAACTCAACTACAATGCCCTTACATTTGAACACTTAGTCTTTTATTCTCAACACAAGACAAAGCACAACACAAGCATAACTCTTCTTTTTACTCTAAAAAATTTAGGCACGTGGCACTCCAAACTTAATGAACAGTTCGGATGAACCGGACCGCGATTACATTAATGGCCATGTGTCACCACAGGATTAATTGACACCCGTAAGTCGCTCTCTCGTAGCCATAAGATATGGTCAATGGCCAATCAAGGTCAGAGTAATAGGCACGCTTGCCTACGCTAGCCCGAAGGCTCACGAGAGGGCTATAGGCACAGTTCTTAATATATGGCTTCAAGTGCTCTTTAGCTTCCGATGTGGGACTATACTATCCCCTTTCTTCTGCGTGCGACAACAGCAATTTCATCAATCGATTCTCTCCAACTCTTAGCGATTCTTCATTAATTGAAAACTCAAATCTTCATAGCATCCTCCAAATATTTGATTCATTCAATCAATTGCTTGATTGGTTCCTTTAATCAGCTTCAAATCAGTCGATGAACATGGCTGGTTACCATGACAAAGAAACACAACATCTTCTCAATATTGTAGATCGTGCCTACTCCTTGATCTCTCTCACACACTCATCCTAAGTAAGTTACTCATGATATCTAAAGTGATTCAAATCAGCTAGAAGCTTAGAGGAAAGCTTCTCAATATTGCAAACCACCTGAGAGCTTCTTTTTGAGCTTAGATCGACAAAGGAAGAAACTAGATATTTAATCGACTCAACTCATGGTTTTGAGCTTCTAACCTTAATCTAAAAACCTTCAGGGAATTAAAATGCAACTAATTGACTTCAGGGTCATCAGAAACTTAAAGAAACTCTCTTACTGACTTTTATAACCTAAATTACACAGATAAACACAATTGTATCAAAACTTCATCAAAACTTTTTAGAATTGGACCTAATTGATTCCTGATGATCCTAAGAATGCAATGCATCTTCTAAACACAAGCTTAGAGACTTCGAGCTCTAATGGCGACTCTAGTTTGACCACAACAAGTCAAGATTTGACTTTCTATTCCATAATGTTTCATATCAGATTAACAACCTAGATAAACTCTAAATCAACCCAAGAGTGCATTAAAACCATCAATTGAAGAAATTGAGCTTCCTAACACCAAGTTCTAGGTCTGTTGCCTGTGCTCTCAGGTGGATTTGACTAACAAAGAGATTCAGAGCTCTAATTAACTATCTAAGAAAAGAACCAAACTCAAGACATGCTACTGAAGTTCATGAACCTGATTCTAAGGTCAGAGATCAAGAGAATCACCATAGGTAGCTTCGTCGAAGCTGAGGAAGAAGAAGACGACCAGAAGGATTCAATCAATAAAATTTCAATTAGATGCTTGGAAAATGATCAGAAGGTTTTAATTACGTGCTTCAAAATCTCTAAAAGTGATTCAAACATTCCTTCTCAAAACTGGAGTCACCGAAGCTCATCGAAGCTTCAGTGAAGGTCTGATTTGATCGTCAGAGTTCCAAACTTGATAAAACAACCTAAAGTTGAGCTCAAAAGATTACTAAGATCATCAGTAATCTCAAGAACATCTCAATTGACTCCATGAATGTCTGATAAGACTCAGTGAACTTGATTTGATCTTGTATGAACTTTGAGCTCGCCAGAACTCAAGAATAGATGAAACGTCAAATTATTTAAGGCGAATCATTCCTTTAATTGAGGTGAAGGTGATGAATTGGTTGATTAGGCAGGAAAACTTCTCTGAAGCTCCACCATGGACAACAAAGTTCAAAGATTGATATGGATTGGGCTCTTTATGATTTATAGGTAATCGATCAAGAAAGAAGGTAGAAAATGGACATGAGGAGTTGAGAAGGGTGAAGGGAAGTCTGATTTGGTGGATTGAAGGCCGAACAAGGCCGAATTGGCCTTGCCAGAGTCAATGAAGGAGGTAAGAAGTAGGATGTTTAAACTATGGCTATCTACCTAGAATTAATCTACGAAGCTAAACTAAGCTAATTTTACCGTTACTTGGACGAAGGAGGTAAAGGAGCTTTGACAATGCCTCGCCGAAGTTGGAGTGAAATCAGAAGGTTAGGGAAGAAGCTCCGGCCATGGTATCGAAAGCGTAGAGAAGCAAAAGTGATAATCCTCTGCCATTGGCAAGGTGGAGCAAAGGAAGAGGTGGTGAGAGTGGCAGTTCACGCTGCTGGCCTGAGCTCGAGAAGTAGAGGCCAAAGTTAAGAAAGCATAGCCTATTGCCAACTACAGTGGGGGAAGAGGGATGGGAGCCAACCATGTAAAATTAGAGGGGATAGGAGGTATTTATAGGCTCTAATAATGGCTAGGGAGCTTGAACCTAGATTGAAAAGTGCTCAGGTGCAATGGAACTGTTCATTGTCATCTCCAACGACGGTGAAGTTGTACATGTCGGAGAAGTCAATTAGAAGTAAATCTGAGCCATTGGATTAAAAAGATTAGTTGAAATTTTGCTTGACGGTTATGAAATGCCAATCTTCCATCCAATCTCCAATCATTAGAGGAAAAGTTCACCGGCCATCACCAGTCATTAAAAGAGAAGAAAAGAAGGTGTTTGGTGGACCTAGATGCAAATATGAAGGACCTGATCATAAATAAAAGGAACTTATATGTAATGAATCCTAGGGACTAAAATAAAAATCATTAATTTAAAAGTGTAAATTAATTTCTTTCTTTTCCAACTTTTTATTATAGATTATATATATGTTAAATAATATATTTATGACTTGAAATTACATTTTTATCCTTTATGCATTCTTTAATTTAATGATTAATATTATTACTTATATTATTAACTGATGCTATACAATAAATATAAGCTTTATTTAACTTAATTATAAATAGCTAAATACTTTGATTTAAGTCATGATTATTAATTAAATATAAATGAATGCTTATTATATAATAATTAAACTATTTTATGATATAATTAAGGTCCTTATATAATATCGACTTAGTTATAAATTAACCTTGTTTTTATGTTATTTCTAATTAATTAATTATGTAAATTAGCCTATTTTGATGAATTAGACACCATGATGAGTCCCTCATCACAGATACAGGGGTCAAATACTCCCAAAACATTTAACTTAATACAATGGCCTCACGGTCACTTCAAAGACTTACTAATTTTAGTAAGTACTTAAGCTTTCAAGCCTGCTTCAAGCCAAAAGAATCTAGACCTAAGACTCATCCCAAATCTCTTAAGAGTTAGAGACTACTTGGCTCACCTCAACCTCTTCTCCTAGCCTACATTGTGCCTTCACGAACACAATATTAATGCTTTATTTTATTTTAATAGCATTTTTTATTATAATAATAATTTTTTTATTTTTCAAAAGTAGGAAAATACATGCATCAAAAATTCAAGTTTTACCTTCCCCACATGCCTAAGATTTACAATATCCTCATTGTGCAAAAAGGGAATATAATACAAGGAGAAGTTGGGTTGCCTCCCAACGAGGGTTGTATTTTCTGTTAGCAGCCAGACTTAAAGGGAACCTATAAGTCAAGTTTGAGAAGTAGAGAACTAGGTTCGAAAAATGTGGGTAAAAGCGTAGGCCTAGAGAACAGGTAGCTTAAGATGTTGGCAAGCTAATGATGCAGAGTTATTCCAAATAATCACCAAAAATTATCAATGCAAGGAACCTTGCGAGCTACCTAGGGAGATCTAAGAATAGAAGGATGAGAAAGGACCTCTTGAAATAGAATTATTGGAGGATAGAAAGGGTCCTCTAAAGTTAGAAGGGGTTCTAAAGATTTATTCCATTTTACTTCAAACCCTTGAATGGCAAGACTAAAATTACAAGTATCGATCCAAACTCGTCATTCCACCCTAGGTTGCACTAGCCTGATATTCTCCCCAGAAAGAATGAACTTGGGTAAAGATTTGACGTTGGTATTGATTAGGAAGTCTAAGGTTTGCCTAAGTGGTTGGAAGGTAATAATTAAGTCTGATGAGGGCTTTGTCTGTTTCAATTCCATTCCCAACAACCATTCTAATTCTGTCATGTCTTCCCTAATAGACCTTATGAAGGAAGTTAATTCTCCTTGCCAGTCAATAGTGATCTTCTCAAGAATTGGAGTCAATTTTTCGCCTTCGGACGTAGGAAAATCAATGGTTGACTCCCAATCATATGCATTTGATGACAGGGGAATCTCCTAGAAGCAATAAGATAAGGAATAACATTAATTTCAACCTCTGGTTTTTTTTCATCACTTACTCCGATGGATTTGTGTGATTTGCAATTTGGCGCAGTCATTACTTCACTATCCTCTATTACTTCATGAAGAGGATCATTCACAATGTTAAAAGTATAGAGGAAGCTTGTATCTCTCAATTCCTTGATCTTTTCGAGGTGTAAATCCTCAAATAATACATATCATTACCGAGAGTCACTCCATATTATCAAAGTAGGTTCCTCTATCATACGTTTGTTTAATTCAAAATTGGACTTCTCCACCTGTGGTGGTGATTCATCAACAAGTTCATCTTTCATTTCAAACTCCCTAGGTAAATCCATTTGGAGTGATAGGTTGTCAAATCTAGTTGATGCCCCCTCAGCTAGATGAAAATCTGGTGTATGTTTTGTAAGGGTGGGTCTAGGGTTGGGTGAACTAAATGTAAGATTAGGATCCACCTCATGATTTGTAGGGGCATTGGGAATAACAATTTGAGTACAACCCTACCCATTAGTGGCGAAGCAAATGCTGTCGTTAGGGTCGAGGTCTTCCAAGAGCACCATCTTCCCCTTTGTTTAACTCCAATAAAACTCAGGTTGATAATCAATATGATTGTCCTCATCCTTTAGTCTTGTAAGCGGAGGCTACATTATAGCTACTCCTAAAAAATGATTCCCTATTTCCATGTGTCCTTACGATTGGGTTGGAGATCAAGTGTATAAAGGGAGGGATCAGGGTTAATTGTAGGAGAGTAACTAAGTTGGCTAATTTCCTCATTAAGTTTTTTATTATTCCTCAAAAGCTCTCCCATAGATTCCATTATTTCCATTTGTTGGTTTTGCATTTCTAACATAAAAGAGAAGAGGCTACTACCAGCTTGGGCAGGATAATCAAACTTGGGCTCATGATTTCTAGGAGTTTCAATCCAATCCTGATAGGTATAATCATGAAGGGCGGGAAGGTCAGGTGTTTGCATTCTAGAAGGGATTCCATGGGTGACAAATCTCCCTCCTAAGCTCTACTCATAATGATTGGGAGATGTAAGGCCAATATTCCCAAGATGAGAATAGGATTGGCCGCATGAATTATCATTGTATCCATCAAAGGATGGATAAGTTCAAATCATGAGGTCACAATGTAAAGATGGGAAGTATTGATTTTGAAGGTTTGAATGATAGGAGTAAGGGAGGTCCATTACTTTTAATTGAATGGTTTAAACTCTCTTAGGGCTCAATCAAATGCAGATTAAATCCTAAAAACTCCCTAGAGAGCTCTCATCATGCACACCACGTGGCCAATGCAAACGTGATCACAACGAGACTCTATTTTATGGAGATTTTAGGTCTTTACTTTTGGTTCAAATTGGTGCCCAAAAAGTTATGTAGCTATTATGAGTCCTATCCAACCTTTGTGTGTGCTTAAAAGCCTACTCGCAAGGTAAGGAAATCTTCAATCAAGCCTACTCACAAGAAACCAAAGTAACATGGTAAGATAAAATTGTTAATTTCTGACTAACTTTCCTTGTGGTGAAAAGAGGAGAGGTAAAAATTTTTTAGTGATCTTAGGTGTGTTGTGCTCAATGTTTGAAGTGTGCAACACATGTGCACGTTTGAAATTTGAAAATCTTGCAAATCAAATCCTTTGAAAAATATGTACTCTTAGGTCACCAATTTTAAAGTCAATCCTCTTTTAACAATCCCAATTTTTTTTTATTAGGTGACCACTTAATTAGTTGATTCAAGCAATTAGTGGTCTTGGAATTAATACCAATGCATATGCATGACAAGTGGAAATGCGAAGTTTAGAGGGTGTACCTTACTCTAGCATTCTTCATGCAAAGATGTTACGAGAAAATTAACCTAGATACAACTCATTCAACCCTAGGATGATAGTCCTAAAATATGTTACCTTTAGAAAAATTCTCCCGTAAATTTTTTTGTATCATTTTTGTTTTCAAATATTTTCAATCTTTTCTTTTATGGCAAGCAAGCAAACAACCTATTTATCTACGCTAACTAACAAGTTCACAATTACCACATAAGTAAACTAAACCTAAAGTCTAAATAAATTAGGACATGCCCCCAAAATACCACCCCCCCCCCCATACAAGGGCAATAATAAATTTAAATTAAATGGGAATAAGTTCTCAAAAATACCTCAACACAAGTTCAATAAAATAGAAATAAAAGTCCAAATGTCTAATCTACCTCTAAACTAAACTAATCTAAGTTCTGAGGTTGATTTCCTTCACTCTCCTCCCTCTGTGCAATTCTGATCAAGAATTAATGATTAAAATCAAATCAATACACTCAAAAATTCATCCAAATTCTAGTAAACATGTTCCAAATCAAATATAAATCATTCAAGAATTCTTGAGAGATTTTATAAGATCTCCAACTAAAGCAAAATCCTTTTAACAAGTATTGAAACTACCCAAACAGAGCTAGAGATCCAAACCAAATCCAAACTTTTTGACATTTTATGTGCTGAAACTAAGTTGATCAAGGAAAATTTTAGTGTGTTCCAAGCAAATCATAGAAATATGTGCTTACGGGCAATTCATGCAAGTCTAAAAGTAGGAATCTAAAAAATCACACTGACCACCTGTAACGAAAATTTGTAAATCTTACTGAAATTGACCTAAAAAATTTTCAAGGATTTTTCTGCATAAACTAAGTTTCTCAAGGAAACTCTAAAAAAAAATCATCGAAATTAGAGCTATATGGAAAACATGAAAATTCCTACAAGCTGTTGCAATGTAGCGCCAAGTCGATTCGATGCCCATGCACTAATTAATATGTATCTTACAGTACACTTATGTTTAGTTTACTTGACTACTTAACCCCTCATTTACTAACCTAAGTTTAGTAACTTTAACATAGATTTACCTAACACCCGTTTTAACTAGTGTTAGTCAAATTCGTGTTAAAATTCTACACCACTTATATCTCTAACATTTCTCATATTTTATATACCTAATACTACTACCAATTAAACACCACAAGAATTAACACCATAACATAACACCAATTCATGTAAACACAAACTGATGTTAATACAACACCGCAAGTAAACATAATCATGAGTTAACATCAATTTTACATTTCTTGACATTACTTTCCTAACTATTCAAGTAAACTAACCCTTAGAGTTAAAAAACACACAATAAGCTCATTTAAAGATCTATCTTCGAGGAAAAAAAATTGAAATTTTTTCATGTGAATCGAGGTTCAAAAAGAACCTGGAAAATTCCGTCCCTATCAACCTACAGAATCTGAAAATGCGGAATACGCCACCACTTCTGGAATTATCTCCGCTTCTACTCAGAGTTAGGCTACGAAATTCGATTGCGGGACAGCCAACATCAGTACACACATATACTAGCTGTTTCGAAATTTTTGGCACTCAAATATCAGAAAATATCAAAAGATATTATCTCCTTTTCGGAATACGCCACCACTTCTGGAGTTACCTCCGCTTATACTCGGAGTTAGGCTACGAAATTCGATTGCGGGAAAGCGATCGAATCAGAAAATATCAACAGATTAAAACCATATATAGCGGAGTAAGTTTCGCATCCACAGAGAGGCTATCCACAGACACATCTCGATTTTTATCGCATCGCATTCATCTAACGAGAACAATGTTCACATAAGAAGCAAAATAAAAACGTGCAAAACAGTAATAGAGAAGAAATGGCAACGGAGGTGAAACACTCCCTTCGCACGCGTTAAGTGTGTGGCTGCGTGTGACGATCGAAGGTGGCTGCAGCCGTGTATGGACTATCGGCGTGGAGGCTGGAGGCGTGTCCCTCGCGTGGCGTGCTTCGCTCGGAGCACAAACGCGAGGATGGCGGCTGTATTGGATTTCCTCGCTCGGGGAGATAAAGAGAACTACGACGAGGATTAGCGGTGCAGACCCAGACTCCCTTCGCGTTATCACCGCGAGGGGGCCGGCTGTGCGTGTTTGTGGCACAAGGAAGACGGCGCGGGTGTGGCCGGCCAGAGCTTGCGCGGTGGCGTGGCGGCTTCTTGAGTCTCCTCGCTTGGGGAGATGAAGAGGACCACGATGAGGATGCGGGGAGGAACACGGTGGTGGTGGTTGGCGATCGTCAGGGTGGAGATGGTGGTGGCCGGCAATGAGGGTGGCTGAGAGGAGTTGAGGAAGATGAAGGCGAGGAGATGAACCGATGGTGGTGGAGCTGGAGAGGAGGAGCGCGGCCCCAAGGGCCTGCACACTCCCTCCAAGTCGCGATTGGGTTCCGTCCAAGTGATGGCGTCTGGTTTTGACGAGAGAGAGTCGGGTCTGCTGTGCTGGGGGTTTGGGCGACCTTCAATTTGGATTTGGATTGGGCACCACCGAGGCTGACGTGGTAATGGGGCAGCGTTATTTCAAATTGGCAATCAGTTGTTGGGGAATTAATGTGGGTGAATGGCGCTGAGTGGAATTGAAAAGTGGTTGTAGCGCGTTAGGCGTGAGGAAGAGAGAGATTGAGTGGTCCCTCCTTTGGTTCTTTTGCAACGAAGATCACCTCTCTTAGTAAGTAAATTAGTATGTAAGGATTATTAAAGTGGGTTGCTCATTTGTGGGTTAACTCAGGTGACATGAAAAACGTAAATGAGATGTTCTCTTCTTCATTTTTGTATTTAATTATGTAATCATAACCTCATGTAATTACTTATGTTTGCACGTTGATTTAAAGCTTAATACATGCATTTATTTTATAACCAAATATGAAAGTTTAACATAACTAAAATGCTAGGACTAACTCACTTAAGCACGAATATAATCCACCAAAGTGGACTCATAAGCATAAGTTTTTAGGAAAATATCGAACTTAGATTCCAGAATCATTTTGGACTTAAGCATTTAAATGAACCCATAGACACTTGCTAGGTACGAATCGAGTTTGTGTATCCCAAAAATGCATAATTTGGTTAAACTTGGTCAACTCTAAGTGAAACTAGCTTAAAACATGTCATATTTGGCACCGTTGGATTCCTCTCATTGCAAGTTTTCTAACGATCCTTTTTTTTGCAAAAATCCAAGGTTCATAATTGTTACAACCCAGTCCAACTCCACACGAAAATTGGGTCGAACCGCGTCATGCATCCAAAGACCTGATTGTCCAACGAGAATAAACCAAAATGATAACATTTTTTCACACATGCACCATAGCAAAAAAAAATAACAAAGCAGCAGGAAGGAAGTAGAATGAACCAATGCACTAGCAACAGTACCAACTAAAATAACAGAAACGTACCATGGCCATCACATCACAAGACGATAAGAGTAAATGCGGAAGCAGAAATGAACAATTCTAAAGATAGAGGCTCACAATCGCAAAAGTAACAGAACTCTAAACTAACTACAACTGTGCGTGACTGGGCCCAACATGGCCTGCGGCCTGTGAAACTAGCTGCTCACTCCCCTAACCTGAATACAAATAGTAAACGTCATCAAAAGCTGAGTAGAGTGGTAAGTATACATTCAACTAACACAACTTTAACTACAGAGAAAAGCAGTAAACATTTCAGGTATTTTTTAACATTTTATTTTCATTACTAGTTACTAACTGTTTTGTGATTTCAGTTATTCTAGCAGAGGGTCCCATTAACTCTTGATTTACATGTTCCTGACGGAACGATCTTGTTGCAATTTTCCCACGATGTAGAGCATGCACGTGATGCTCTCCTGGCTGAGAGAGCATCCCGTGTTTGCCCTACATTCGATTTACCACCCCAGGGTCATAGTCACAACGTAGCGGTGACTACGACACGCACGATAAATGCACGGGGAGCTACCTGCACTGACACGCAGTCAGTCGTTTCCGCTAACGGGTGCACTCCAAGTCATACAACACAAAACAAAACAGAGGCTGCACCTCTCACTAGTCTGCTACCCTCGTTCGACTATCTCGATTGGTCATGTGGGCCTAACAGGAGTTGGTGTAGGAAGACTATGCCTGTCTTGGATCCCAACCTGAGGGAAGGTCAGCTCTCTCCCTCCACAATGGGTGATTAACTCTCCTCGGTACGTACGTACACAAGGGCCAGCTCACTCCCTGCACAAGGGATGGAAGGCTCTCCCCGATATGTGTGTACATGGGGGCCAGTTCACTCCCATACCAGAACCAACACACCAGTACTCACATGGCCAGTCATAGCCTCACATTCTCATTCTTGTTTCATCATCAAACCATAGACTCGAACCCACACTTAGATCATTTCTGTTTTGCATAGGATTTAGATTCATTCTTAATCTCATTTCTAAAAGAGTTCATGCATTAATAAGTAAACAAAATTTTCTTTTTACATGAATACATACATGCTAGTTCTCACCAAAAAACTTAAATCTGGATGGTAACACCAAGTTCATGATTGTAGATGCAACAATGCAACACTACAATAAAAACTCGAGTTATATCAATTATTTTGAACATACAAATTTTTATGAGGGGATTACTCATCACACCTGCAAAACTTCCAACTACTTGTCATTAGGACAAGGTGATTAAACATGATTTCCTCCGGTCAAGCAAGTCAAGCAACACTAAATGAACACATAGCCAAAAGCATTCAAAAGTTTCATACCGTTTACACTCCATCAAATAGATAGAGAAAGAAGCATAGAATATCCACACAGAATGGAGCAGTTGATCTGCATTTTGTTCAATTTTGCTTGCTTGTAAGGCAAAAAGGGCAGCAATATATGGTGACCAACTAACAACAAAATCAGGAAAATATTAACAGAATAGACGCAACAAACTCCTAATTTGTAACAAATCTTACATATATTTTTCTAAATAAACCAAGCAAGCACCAAGACCCACATCTCTTCACCCACAAGAATATGTATGCTGCAAGAAGGAGCATGCAACCCAGAAGGTTGTTACATGGACTAAAAAGTACTAGCTCCTGTGTTAGAAAAAACTTCATACAATCCCTATATCTAGGCAACCTTACTGTATGGAAACAAACACCAAACTCAAACTACTTCTTTCAAAATTCTAATTCTTTGGCAACACACATCCTAATTAGGAATATACAAATCTGTCTCCATATGCAATTTGGCAATAATTTCCCACATTGCATTAAAGAAAAGAACAAGGGACTACCTGTATCTCACACTTCACATGTTTGAACAACCTAGTCAAATGACTTTGCACCCATCCACTTTTATTTTGACCCTAAGGAAATGGACCCATATAAAAATGAACTTGCTAATCTTGACTTAATGCCATGATCAGAGCAAAAAGAAAGCAAACCAATAAATGATAAACCAACATTTCAAGCAAGCTTCAACCCGTTCATGGCTAGATCAACCAATTTTTAGAATTTCTATTTTTTTTTTTAAAGTGGTAAGACCAGCTTACTTAAGCTATAGCATTCACTTAATTGCTCAAGAAGGAATAGTGGAAGAAGACCACTCTACCTCTACTTTGGAAGATAAGGGGGAGTGGGCAGCTTGCTTGGTTTTTGCTCAAAGTTCGTTGTTTGCAGGTCTCCGTAGAATAGGGAAGAGCTGCAGGTTGAGGTGGGTCAACTACCTCCACCCAAACCTCAAGCGCGATCGCATCTCTCCACAGCAGGAGCACGTCATACTCAAGCTCCACACTCGTTGGGGCAACAGGTACGCCCTTCCCTCTTCTCACATGCATTTCGTCAAACACATATAGGTCACCACGTTGGGCCTACTCTCACACGCACCACTCTCCATCTCCTCAAGCAACTCCACCACCACATCCAACTCGTCGCACCTACACGCCCCATCTAGCAGTGCCGAGTGTACCACCACGGTTGGCACGCAGCCGTGCACCCACATACATGCAACGAGGTCCCGCACCCTCGCGAAGAGGGTCGCGTTGCAAAGCCCCCTCACCAAGGTCACGTACGTGACCACATCTGGGCACATGCCCACCAACGCCATCTCCTCCTCACCCTTCCTCTCTCTCAGCCGAGGATGCACACCCCCTAAGGTGCTGCATTTGAGGTGAGGAAACAAGTGTAGTTGTTTAGGGATGACTGTGGGCAGGGCTCTTGTAGGTGGGTCATTGGGGTTTTAAGGTTCAATAGGTGGGGTCGAAAGATTTTGGATTTTCATCCTAAGCCTTTGTTCCTTTGCGTGGAGACCCCCGACCAAGAGAAGAAACCAGACCGATCCCCTTGTTCTCTCTACACGCAAAAAGTGTAGAAATGCCCACAGGGATTTCAAAACAAAATGTAAGGCCTTAGAACATTATAACTCTTGTGCAGAATTTATGAAAAAATCCCTCAAGGTCTAGAGTCATTATAAAACGACTTTCGATTTAAATTAAAATATCTGAGGGAGGGTCCTTTCAACATAATAAACTTAAAGGAAGTTTCGCCTCTAAAACTTGAGCTCAAGTACAACATGTGAAAGGATAGCAAAACGAGCACATAACAAACTTAGAGAACACTAAAGTTAGTTAGGAACACATACCCACAAAACAAAACAAAAAAAAACTCTGGGTACCAATCTCTCATCGTCGCCTCAGGCTCCCACATCACATCCTTCTGTCTCGGTCTATTGATGGCTTTATCCAGGATGCGCTAGCCTCTAACATTCTCTATCATCCCTTCTAGAAGAAACTTCTCATCATTTTACACAAACAACCCTCCACCTTCTAAGACACTAAGAACAACACGAGAAAAAGCAATAAAAAAAAAAAAAAAAATTGAACACTTCATCTTCTAGCCTTCTAGTTTCCGCCACACCCTATCTACCACAGGATTCCACTCTGCCAACTTAAGCTGAGAAGCCATAAAGGAAGGCCCATAGGTACCAAAGGCAATTAACTGGCATGCCCAACGTAGCTGCGCAAGCTCGTGTCCTATTTATCCATTCCGTACAGACCATAAAAAGAAGACTAAATAGAACCAGGCAAGTCATGGACTTCTTGACAGTATCAATATACTGATCATTTAACTCTGTATATAATCAAAGATTATATGGTACACAGTGTTTACTTATGCAAATAATCCAAAAAAAAAAAACATAACTAGGATATCAAATTGATGCAGGCATCTCCTCCAGCACAAGATGGAGAGTTCACAGCAACAAAAACAGTTAATGTACAAGATACTTCTTGATCAGGAATCATGATGTGTGCTTTAAGAAGAAAGCCTCTGAAAATTATTCAAATCCAGAGTCTACAAGGAAAGCAGACCACAGCTAGAACAAACGCTAAAAAAAAGATGAAAGATAACAAAAATGGGCATTGACTATAACAAAACAAAATCATGTATGTTTCATCATGCTCAAGTACATTCATGCAACCATGCTATCCAGAATATTAAAAAAAAAAAGTAAGATGGCAGATTCAGAGATCATGTTATACATTGCAATTGCAAAAAGACGGATCACCTGATGATAAACCTAAAAGTAGGGAGGGCAGGCCGGTTTGGGTGGGAACTTCAAAAAAAAAAGTACAGTTCTTCCCCTAAATTGCAATGAGAGATTGTGCCACATGGCCACTGTTTACAATACAAGGCCAAGAGCCTTTGTAAACATCTTTCCTCTTTTTAGCCAAATGGCCAGATGATTTTCATTCATCCCAACAATTCGGCCCTTATATGAGATCCAGCTCACTCATAAATCTGTCTCCAAAGTCAGACATGGTACTAACAGCTTTTCGCAACAGATGATTTTCTAGTCTTAACATGTGGTTGAAAATTAATAAGCTCTTCTGTTGTTTAATAGAAAAAAAAAAAGAGTCACAGCTAATTGTTTAGTGAAAAGGGTTCTTCATGAGAGAAAATGTAAAAAAAAAAAAAATTACAGATAAAGGAGGGAAAAAAATAGAGCTTGTAAAAGATGGTTCAGGGTCTTGTTGCTTTTCCATGCTTCCAACAAAGAGGAAAAGATCTCCAAGTAAAGACATTCTGAGAAGTTTCAAGCCTGTTGACCAGTTCATCAATGGAATCGTAAGAGTCCAAGTTAGGGGGGGAAAAAAAATGAAAGATACACCGGATTGGTATTGGGTCTGGCTTCTTGGTAATGATCCTTGGCTACCTTTTATGGCTATCTGTGTTTTTGGCAAGTGAGTGACAAGTAACTAAAGACATGGCCTTGAACATCATAGCAATCTTTAACTGCAATGCCACTCAGAAAGGTCTTGATCTAAAGAGAGAATAGAAGAGGTTCAACTGCCAGTAAAATCCATCAAAGATCGAGACTGTGAAGGTAAATCCTCCACTCTTCAACATGGCCATGAAATTCAACTGCTCAAAATTTCAGACTTTGGACACCATTGAAGGAAAAATTCTGCTTGGAAGGGTAGACTCCATATTAACAGAGAAACAATAGTTATCTTGTAATATGACCATCAAAAAAAAAATCCATGCCCACATCAGTCTATAAATTACCCAATTTCATCAATAAGCAATAAGCACCCTAATTCACTCGTAAAACTTGACATCCATGAGTGAACCATGGTCTCTCTCTAGCAAAATAGCCAAGAATATATCAGCAGGCATATCCTTTCTTTCCCAGTATGGCACAAAAATCCTCAAGCTTTCATAACACCTCTCCTAAGAGCTCACATACACATCTGGTTGAGGCAGTCCAGCCATCCAAGGTAATCTTTCATGGCTCTACAAACATCAACAGCTGATGCACACATGATATAGAGCCACTTCATGCCTTCTGGATTACCAGTCACCTTCTATTTAGGTAGCAGCAATCCATGGAGTCTCAAGTGATATTGCATAAGCGCAATTACCACAAATAGCTTTTTAATCCAAAGGGTCAAATTTTAGCAAATCTCAAATCAACCACAATAGATATGCAGGTCAAGGGATGAAGCAAGCAATAACTCATGCAAATTCCACAGTATCTTCAAAAACCAAGTGCTCAGGAGTCGAGTATCGCTTTCCTTTCGAGTGCCTTATTCCTATCCATTAAATGTAGCGATTCTCACCAGAAAGGACCCTCCTTGCAAGCATCAATACATGCAAAGTAACACACAAGCGAGACATTACAAGTCCGAATTGCACAGCAAACAAAGAGGTTAATGGCAAATCGAGTGTTGAGGACATCAAACAAATCTGCAATCAAAAGATTAGAGAAGAGGGTATCAGTGATGCGTAGTAGAGATGTGGCTGGTTCCTGCATCAACGAGGTCTCACCCCGATCTCACGTTCGGGTGGTAACCCAGGTAACTCCTTTGGAAAGACGTTCGGGAACTCACAAACCACTGGAACGCTCACAGGTCAACTCTCGGACTAGGCTCCGCTACAACACAAATCAGGTAACCCACACACCCCTGGTTCAATAGTTTCATTGTCCGAAGCATAGATATACACCTGAAACCTCCATCCACCGGCTGACCATGGGACTCAAAAGAAAGCAACTCGGGGATGGAGAAAACAATCTCCTTCTTAGTGTAACCCACCAAGGTGTGGTACGGGGACAATCAATCCATCCCCAAAAATCACGCCAAAGTCCTCCATATGGAGGAGATAAGGAAATATAAGATTGGCAGCGGCTTATAACAAAGATTAGGCTCGACCTCAAGATCATGGAAGAGACTGTGATGGCTACGATAATCATGATTGCATGTGTGGTCTTTCCAGATCTGTCTTAGTTTGTTACTCAGAACAACCTTACTCTAATACAATCTTTTTACGACCCGATCTGACTCCACACGAAAATCGGGTCAAACCGTGTCATACATCCGAAGACTTGGTCGTCCAACAAGAATAAACCAAAACGATAACATTTTTTCACACATGCACCATAGCAAAAAAAAAAAAGCGGTAAGCAGGAAGTAGAATGAACCAATGCACTAGCGACAGTACCAACTAAAATAACATAAACACACCATGGCCATCACATCACAAGACGATAAGAGTAAATGCGGAAGCAGAAACTAACAGTTCTAAAGATAGAGGCTTACAACCGCAAAAGTAATAGAAGTCTAAACTAACTACGGCTTGACGTGACTGGCCCCAACTCGGTCTGCAGCCTGTGAAACTAGCTCCTCGCTCCCTTGACCTGAATACAAACAGTAGACGTCAGCAAAAGCTGAGTAGAATAGCAAGTGTACATTCAACTAACACAACTTTAACTACAGAAAAAAGCAGTAAACATTTCAGGCATTTTTCATGTTTTATTTCCATTACTAGTTACTAGTTTTGTGATTTCGGTTATTCTAACAAAGGGTCCCATTATCTCTTGATTCACATGTTCCCTAATGGAACGATCTTGTTGCAATTTTCCCGTGATGCAGAGCATGCACATGGTGCTCTCCTGGCTGAGAGAGCACCCCGTGTTTTCCTTACACCCGATTTACCACCCCAAGGTCATAGTTGCAATATAGCGGTGACTACGACACGCGTGATAAACGCACGGGAAGCTACCCCGCACTAACATGCAGTCAGTCGTTTCCGCTAACGGATACGCTCCAAGTCGTATAACACAGAATAAAACAATGGCTGCATCCCTTACCAGTCTGCGTACCCTCGCCTGACTATCCCGGTTGGCCCTGTGGGCCTAACAAAAGTTGGTGTAGAAAGGTCATGCCTACCCTGGGTCCTACAACCCGATGGAAGATCAGCTCTCTCCCTACATAAGAGGTGATTAGCTCTCCTCGGTATGTGCGTACACGAGGGCCAACTCACTCCCTACACAAGGGATGGTTGGCTCTCCCCGGTACGTGCGTACACGAGGGCCAGCTCACTCCCATACCAGAACCAACACACCAGTACTCACATGGTCGGTCACGGCCTCACATTCTCATTCTTGTTTCATCATCAAACCATAGACACGATCCCACACTTAGATCATTTCTGTTTTGCCTTAGGATTTAGATTCATTCTTAATCTGATTTCTAAAAGAGTTCGTGCACTAATAAGTAAACAAAATTTTCTTTTTACATGAATATATACATCTAGTTCTCACCAAAAAACTTAAATCTGGATGGTAACACCAAGTTTATGATTTCAAATACAACAATGCAATACTACAATAGAAACTCGAGTCATATCAATTATTTTGAACATACTAATTTTTATGAGAGGATTACTCATCACACCTACAAAACTTCCATCATTAGGAAAAGGTGATTAAACATGATTTGCTCCAATCAAACAAGTCAAGCAACAATGGATGAACACATAGCTAAAAGCATTTAAAAGTTTCATACCGTTTACACACCATCAAATAGACAGAGAAAGAAGCATAGAATATCTCACACAGAATGAAGCAATTGAACTGTATTTTGTTCAGTTTTGCTTGCTTGCAAGGCAAAAAGGGCAACAATACATGGTGACCAACTAACAACAAAACCAGGAAAATATTAGCAGAATAGACCCAATAGACTCATAATTTGTAACAAATCTTACGTATGTTTTTCTAAATAAACCAAGCAAGCACCAAGAACCGCATCTCTTCACCCACAAGAATATGTATGCTGCAGAAAGGAGCATACAACCCAGAAGGTTGTTATATGGACTAAAAAGTACTAGCTCCTATGTTAGAAAGAACTTCATACAATCCCTATATCTAGGCAACCTTACTGTATGGAAACAAACACCAAACTCAAACTGCTTCTTTCAAAATTCTAATTCTCTGGCAACACACATCCTAGTTAGGAATATACAGATCTGTCTCCATATGCAATTTGGCAATAATTTCCCACATTGCATTAAAGCAAAGAACAAGGGACTCTACCTGTATCTCACTCTTCACATGTTCGAACAACCTAGTCAAATGACTTTGCACCCACACACTTTTATTTTGACCCTAAGGAAATGGACCCATACGAAAATGAACTTGCTAATCTTGACTTAATGCCATGACCAGAGCAAAAAGGAAGCAAACCAATAAATGATAAACCCACATTTCAAGCAAGCTTCAACCTGTTCATGGCTAGATCAACCGATTTTTAGAATTTCTGGTTTTTTTTTTAAGTGGCAAGACCAGCTTACTTAAGCTATAGCATTCACTTAATTGCTCAAGAAGGATTAGTGGAAGAAGACCACTCTACCTCTACTCCGGAAGATAAGGGGGAGTGGGCAGCTCGCTTGGTTTTTGCTCCAAGTTCGCTGCTTGCAGGTCTCCGTAGAACAGGGAAGAGCTGCAGGTTGAGGTGGGTCAACTACCTCCACCCGGACCTCAAGCGCGGCCGCATGTCCCCACAGGAGGAGCGCCTCATACTCGAGCTCCACGCTCACTGGGGCAACAGGTACGCCCTTCCCTCTTCTCACACGCATTTCGTCAAACACGTATAGGTCACCATGTTGGGCCTGCTCTCACACGCACCACTTCCATCTCCCCGAGCAGCTCCACCGCCACATCCAACTCGCCGCACCTGCATGCCCCGTCCAGCAGCGCCGAGTGCACCACCACGGTTGGCACGCAGCTGTGCACCCACATACGTGTGACGAGGTGCCGCGCCCTCTCGAAGAGGGTCGCGTCGCAGAGCCCCCTCACCAAGGTCACGTACGTGACCACGTCCGGGCGCGTGCCCGCCAGCGCCATCTCCTCCTCACCCTTCCTATCTCTCAGCCGAGGATGCACACCGCCTGAGGTGCTGCGTTTGAGGTGAGGAAACAGGTGTAGTTGTTCAGGGACTGCTCTGGGCGGGGTTCTTGTAGGTGGGTCATTAGGGTTTTCGGTTTCAATAGGTGGGACCAGAAGATTTTCGATTTTCATCCTAAACCTTTGTTCCTTTGCGTGGAGATCCCCGACCAAGCGAAGAAATCAGACCGACCCCTTGCTGTTCCCTCTGCATGCAAAAAGTGTATAAATACCCACGGGGATTTCAAAACAAAATGTAGGGCCTTAGATTATTATAATTCTTGTGCAGAATTTATGAAAAAATCCCCCAGGATCTAGAGTCATTATAAAATAACTTTTGATTTAAATTGAAAGGTCTGAGGGAGGGTCATTTCAGTAATAAAAGTTACGTGGAAAAATAAGGAGAATGAATGAGAGATGTAAATAGATCCATACCAAGGGTTATTTTGGTCAACTAAGATTCTCCTAAACCTAATTAGGAATTGTGCACCTATAAAAGACTAGTTGGGGGTGGTAGGGCACAATTAATATTTGTGGTAGTACTTCTCTCAAGAAAAAGAGGAGAAGAAGAGAGAGAGAAAAGAGAAGAAAGAAGAGAGAGAGAGTGTGTGTGTGTAGAAGAGGGAGCATGTGCTCGCCTCCCCTCTTCTTTTCAGTGTGTAGGGTTCACATTGTAGCATTCATATGATGTTGACATAGGTGAAGAGGCATGGGGTTGACACGAGTGGAGAGGCATGATTACACGAGGAGGAAAAGCACAATAGGGGACTTTCGAATGGGAAAGTACGTCAGCGAGAGTTGGGGCGATGTCACCAGTGCAAGGAAGCAACCAACTGGTTGTCGATGCATGTCAAGCATGTGTGACGTAGGTGATAGGTGCATAGACCGAGGCAACCAACCATGCGGATCTGTTTCGCATTCTATTTTGTGTTTTGAGGCAGTTCAAGGGTCAAAAGACCCATAATTTTTGCATTCTAGGACTCGTTGGATTCGTCTCTTCACTTCCTAGGCCTTGGCAAACTTTAAACCCAATTTTGGAAACTATTTTTCATGTGAAAATTATGAAAAATATTATATTAAGATTTTGACCCATTTTACCATGTGTCTTGACCTAGAGTCTGATTCTCAGGGCTTACGGATCCTCAAATAAGTAGTGAGGTACTTTGGGCACGCATTGTGGAGTCACCATGGCCCCCCTGATGTCATTAAATAGAGTAGTTGGAATTCCTCTCCATAGTTAGCATGCAAATAATTTTCACGTAATTGCCTCATTGTGTATGTGTTAAGTTTCTTGCTGAATTTCGAAGTTTAAAAATTCGTGTTGACTAATTATTTCCACTTGGGTATGTAATATTTCATGAAATCGACCATTAAGATGGATGATGAGAATTGTTGACTTGCTAAAATGATCGATTATTAATTAGTCAATAATGTCATACTTGCTTGATTATATAATGATGAACTCTTATGATAATGGATTCTCCAATAAGAGGTTTATTGACAACTGTCCTAATAAGATCTAAGAAATAATTGTCAAACCTAATCCTGATGAATTAAATGGAAAGTATGGTTAATTTTTGGTTTATCTATTAAATTAATGATCCAAGAGATTACATTATGTGACAATTATAGATGAATAGTTATCCAAAGGATATACATGAATAAAATAAATATGATGGAATATGAATATGATCAATGGATACTTAGACAAAGTCATAAATTAGTCTAGGCTTAGACTAGTTAGTTGGATTAGGAAGTAGGCTACCCTCCCTACGAATCTATGACAAGCCTATTGGCAAATCGAGCAACGAGGTAGGGGCACGTCGGTGGATATATAGATGTTATTATGGTTGGAATATGTGCCTAGGTTGAGAGGGCTATCTACGAGCCAACATAGGTTACTTCTACACGTATAGTTCGTAGTATGCAGCTACCACTCTACCTACTCTAGGGACTTAGGTGATGGAATAAGATGTAAGGCGAGTGTGAGATTTCCCCCAGTCAAGAGAACACTACCTACTTGTCATACATCTTGAGATATTACAACGACATCTTCTCGTGCCTTTTAAGGAGTTGATATGTGATAAAATATGATTGTAATACTGAGGGAAATACATTTGTTGGGATAAATTGGGAAAAACTGATTAAGGAATCGACAAAGAATAATTATAAGGATAAGTTTGTACCCACTTCTTGTGTTCTTAGTTCATTTCCTTACTTTCCTTTTGTGCTACTGGTTGCGGGTCGTTATCTCGTTATAGGGTTTCGTCGTAGTATAGTATAAAGAAATGGTCACCAGTTTAATACAATTTGTTACTCGAAAATAAGAAGTTTCCCGAGGTCGAACTCAGGGAGCGAACTATAATTCCAGAAGCATATAAATTTACAATATATAATGTTTTACAAAAATTAAGAAAGAGAGAGAGAGAGTAAAAATTGCTCCTTTCTTTCTTTTTCCCCTTTTCCTTCTCTTCTTTCTTCTTCCCTGCGGCAAAGCTCTTCTTTTCCTTTCTTCCTTCTCTGAAGGACTCCTCTGCTTCTTCTTCCTTTCTTCTTTTCTTCTCTGGTTTCTTGTGCGGTAGTCTCTCTCTTTCTCTTGGCTTCTTCTTCTTTTCTTTTCTTTTCCTTTCTTCCTTCTCTAAAGGGCTTCTCTGCTTCTTCTTTCTTCTACTCTGGCCCTTCTTCTTCACTCTTCTTCTCTGTCTTCTGTCTTCAGCAGTTCCATCCTTCTTCTTCTTCCTTCTTTTCTTTTCCTTTCTTCCTTCTCTGAAGGACTCCTCTGCTTCTTCCTTTCTTCTTTTCTTCTATGGTTTCTTGTGCGGCAGTCTCTCTCTTTCTCTTGGCTTCTTCTTTTCTTTTCTTTTCCTTTCTTCCTTCTCTCAAGGGCTTCTCTGCTTCTTCTTTCTTCTGCTCTGGCCCTTCTTCTTCACTCTTCTTCTCTGTCTTCTGTCTTCAACAGTTTCGTCCTTCTTCTTCCTTCTTTTCTTTTCCTTTCTAAAGGGCTTCTCTGCTTCTTCTTCCTTTCTTTTTGCTGCTGCCTCTTCTTCTTTTTCACCGACGTCTGATTTAGAGCCCAGACACCTTATCTGATCAGCTTCTCCTTCTTTTCTTTTCTTCTTGGCTTCCTCTTCTCTTCTCCTTCCTTCCTTCTTCCTTCTTCCCTGCGCTGCTAAGTCCCGGCCACTACTCCTCTTCTCCCTTCTTCCTTCTTGCGCACACACACAGACGTCAGTGCAAAACCTACCCCTACCCCTTCCCCGCGTCTCTTTCTCTCTGAATCTCTCTTTGGTAAGCTCTCCCAGAGCTGGGTAATCGGGTCGGGTCGCGTGCCCAGGTCCAGGCTCACCAGCGTGGGTGGTGCGCGAGGAGTGCATAGGAGTGGGAAGTCGGGTCGGGTCAGATCCGCGTGGGCGTGTCGCGGGAGAGACCCAGTGAGTAGGTGAGGGACCTTACCCCAGTGCTATCAGAGGCAACCAGCCGATAGCACTTTTTCAATTTATGTATGGGCTTGCGCCCATACACTTCTGAGGTGGGACTAAAGTCCCACCTCCGATCTCAGGCGCCTGCGGGAGAAAACTTCGCGCAATTGGGGCAGCAGCCGAAGCTTGCGACCCCAGGTGAAGTCCTAGGTGCGTGCGCGGCTCCATTCCACGTCTCCTGGGGCTCACGCTTGGAGCTGAAGAGACCTGGAGCTGCCTGCCAAGCAACTCCTGCTGCTCGTCAATGGTGGCGAGTAGGGTGAAACCTGAAACACACAAACGGCCTTGCGGCCACATCAAAAAGGTTCAGGGAGGTCCGCCAGAGCTCGGCAAGTGCGGTGCGGGGGTCGGCGAGACGCGAGAGTGCCTGTGGCCATGCGCCTAGGGCACTCTGCATGCGTGGGAGTGGGTGTGTTCGGGGAGTGGTTTGGAGGTGCTAGGTGGTGAATGGAGGGTGGATTCGATGTCAGTAAGACGGTGCGGAGCTTAAGGGGTAGCTAGCGAGGCGGATGAAGGTGTGGA
Organism: Thalassia testudinum; assembly: GCA_037157565.1. Taxonomy (NCBI): domain Eukaryota; kingdom Viridiplantae; phylum Streptophyta; class Magnoliopsida; order Alismatales; family Hydrocharitaceae; genus Thalassia; species Thalassia testudinum. The sequence continues at coordinate 59,104,396 of JAZHRO010000035.1, read as the reverse complement.
GTGGCGAGTACGCCTCGTCGGAGGGCAGCCGGAGATGGAGAAGGTGGTGATGGACAGTGGTGGTCGGTGGGTTGAAATAGTAAATTAGGAAGGGGGAAATAACAGGGAGAGAGAGGGGGAAGTTTTTACCTACCTAATTGACGAAGAGGGAGGGAGGCGACGCTCGACGCGTACCTGCCGGCGTTGGAGACGAAGGAGCCCAGAAGGGAGTAATGGTGGCGAGGAAGAGGTCAGGAAGGTGCCAACTGGTGCGGCCTGGCGCGGGAAGATGAGGCGGAGTGGGCTCTGCTGTAGGTATAGCAACAGAGTGACGAAAAGAGGAGGAAAGGGCCACCGGAGCCTGTGGGCATTTTGGCCGTGAGCAGAGGAGATGAAATTGGGGAGGGAAACTCGGCCAAATCAGGCTTGAAGGAGACGGCAGCCCCTGCCGCTCCTTATAAAGGTTTTGGCGAGGAGAGGGTTTCGAGGTAGCGACGTGGGAGACTCGTCGGAGATGGTCGGAGATGGAGACCCATGCCTTTCATGCGTTCTTACGAGAGGCATGGGCAGCTGCCGGTCACAGGGGAGGGTCCCTGCAACAGAGGACGACGCAGGGAACCCCTCGTTCGTTCCTAAGAGCAGCTGCCTTACCCTGCGCAGCTCCATCCTCCGCGCAAGGTCGCCGAAGGTATGGTGCCTGCGCAAGGTGGCAGGGAGGACCGTTCTGCAAAGAACGAAGGGAAAGATAGGGGGCTGGATGTAAGGTTTTGAAAAGATAAGGGTCAAAAAGTAATTCAAGAGGACCAATTTGTAAAGTTGGTCAAGATGGTCTTAGGCCCAAATTTTTGTACCAGCCTAATTTGAACCTAAGGAATTCAATAGTGCAATTTGATTTTAGGTTTGACCACGTTTGATCGGTCAATTTGCGTAAAAATCCAAATTAGGTTAAAATTTGGGCATGGTTCTCAAATTAGGTCAAAATAGGTTGCAAAGGCCAAATTGAAGGTTATAAACCCTAGGGAGTATTTTTCCATGATTTTTACTTTGCTTAGAACCTCGTGAATTAAAGTGGATTTATTTTTAGGGTTACAGAATGTCATTTAATTCCTAGAAGTTGTTATAACCCTTTTAAGATCAGATCATCCTACTTCCTTCCTTATTAAGCTCATTTGACTTATGTTTAGACCCTTAGGCACCCTGTTTGTGTATTGCCTTGGTAAAATTACAATTTTACCCCTCATGACTTATTTTATTCTTCAATTCAGAATTCTTTGAGTTAGGCTTTTCTTTAGGTTTTGTAGGAGCTTCTTCACACTTATTTAGATTAAATTGTGCTAGTTAGAGTTTATGATGAGGCTCTCATCAGCTACTCTACTTAATGTTTGTTGACGTGTTCCTTCAACTCCATACTTAGGTGTAACGACCCGGTTCCCGAGTCCCTACGAGACACGAGAACCAGACCGACTCGACTAATCCCAAGACCTAGTCGTCCAACGAGGAAGTAACCAAAAGACAGTAAAATAAACCACATTCAGCATGAATATAACTAACAGTAAGAAAGTACAGCAGTAAGGAAAGAAACTACTACAGTAGGTACCACCACAACAGTAAAACAGCATTTATCATATAACAAAAACTGCAGGTAAAGAAGGTACAGCGGAAACAAAAACTACTCACTAGAACAGAAACAAAAGAGGTACAAAAGGCTGTGGTAACTCTACTGGACCCTACTCGGCCCAGCGTCCTCTGCAGCCGCCGACCCTGGCTGCTCAACACCTGGTCCTGAAAAAGGTAACGAGTGTAACACGTCAGCAAAACGCTGAGTAGAGTGGCAGACTAACTAAAGGCAACAGTAGAGTGTACAGTAGCTATTATGTTCTATTACTTCCTTTATTCACATCTTTCAATTTTTCTCACTATTTCATTTGTTTCTCAGATCCTTTACTTGATCTCGAATGTCCTCGTGGGAACGATCTTGATTGCAGTCTTTTCCAAAAGTAGAAGTAGCACGTGGTGCTCTCCTGGCCGGGAGAGTCCCCCGTGGTGATCCTACCCTCAGTCAACCACCCCAAGGTCACTGACAGACATAACGGTGACTACGGCACGCGCGATAAACGCACAGGTAGCTAGCCCGCACTGGCACGCGGTCAGTCGTTTCCGTTAACGGGTGCGCCCAAAGCACAGCACGGAACCAGGGCAGAGCCCTCTCAGTAACAGGGGTCCAACCCCTCCACAGTAACCAAACCGGGGCCTTGCCCCTCCACAGTCCGCGCACCCTCGCCTGACTACCCTGGTTTGCCCTAGTGGGCCTAACAAGTCGGTGAAGGAGGCTAGCAGAACCCCGGGGCCCGTGGGGTAGCTAGTACTCTCCTAACACTACTAGCTCTCCTCGGTACTACGTACACGAGGGCCAACAAGTCGGTACAGAGCGGCCAATCCTAACCCCGGGTCCCTGGGGCGGCTGGCCCCACTCTGCACTAAACAGGTACAGGTACTTCCCTTGGTACTGCATACCCAAGAGACAGTACAACTACATGTCAGTTTCCATTCCTTTTTCTTTCCAGGAGTTCCACTCCTAATTCCCCGTAGGGTTCCAGCTCTTTACCTCAGAACATCATATGTTTCACTTTCCAGATTCACGTTCTCAAAATCCATGATCTCAATCATGTTTCTTTATTCATAACAGACAGCTATTAATTCAATTTACAGGCAGCTTTATATTCCTTTCCATTTTTTTTTCCAAGACTGCAGTATTATACATTCCACTAGTTCGTCCATCCTAGGGTTCATGTCACATCCTAGGATCTAGAATACAACTAGTTTTCCAGCCCTAGGATTCATGCATCACCTAGGAGCTATCATTCCATACATTTCTCATTCCTAGGATTCATGCAATGTCCTAGCTTCTAGTTATGGTTCCATACTTTAACAGATTTTATTAATAAACTTAAGCCACTCTACCAGGCACAACGGGAGTAATGGGGGCGTGATCGGGAATCCCGCGTGCCTCCGCGACTCTCAAGACTGCAACCGAACGAGGTCCTATCACAAGGATCAAACACAAGGAGTGTCTCAAAACAGTGTATAGCTACTGTAGACGGGTAGAGGAATTACTTATGAAAAGAACGCAACTCGAATCGCGGAAAACGGAGCCCGAACGGGCCCTAAACGGGTCGAAAAAGACGATACTGTGCAAAATCAGACGTCTGGAACTCCTTCCAGACGTATTAAAAAGTGGATCAGAGAATCACCTGTTCAGCGTGGTTTCCCAGATGTCCAGAAGTCTGCGGGGACATCTGCCCTAGATCCCAGACGTCCGATGGTCCCTTCGGACGTCTGGAGGTCACTCCTGCCGTCTGGTACAACTTACAGACGTCTGATTCGCAAAGGATGGCGAATCAGCGAACCTGCGCACAGCCAACCCCCATCCCTCAGTACGGTCAGTCAACAAGAAGGAAGAAGAAAGCGGAAACTCACCTTTCAGACGTCTGTATGATCTTACAGACGTCGACCTTGCCGTCTGGCTATCAACCCAGACGTCTGATTCTGGAAATTTTTCCAGAATCAGAACCCTGCTCGGCCTCCGCTCGCGACGCCGCCCGCGTCGCACCTCGCGCTCCTGCTGCTCAGACCGCAGCAGGTCCCTCTCCGCGTCGCTCCGCACCCCCTGCGTCCTCCTCCGGCCGGCCAAGCCGCTCCAGCGAGCTCGCCCTCACGGCAGAGCTCCGCCCTCTCACGCCGCACCTCCGCGCTCACTGCGGCCGCCACTGCCGCCCTCGCGTCCGCTCGCTCTCTCGCACAGGAAGGAGAAGGAGGAGACGGTGGAGGCGGGAGGGGAGGCGTGGCCCTTTTAAGGCCGCGCGAGGAGGAGAGAGAAGGTGGCAGGCTGCCTGCAGCCGCAGAGAGAAAAAGAGGGAATATGCGGTCTGCGCGCTCAGGCGCGCAGGCGACTCGCGTGTGTCGAAAATAACGGATTTCCAGACGTCTGGAAATGATCCCAGACATCTTATCAGACGTCTGGTTGTGATCCCAGACGTCTTGTCCGACGTCTGAGCCACCTCCCAGACGTCTTAAAAGACGTCTGGGGCACACATTCGTTACAATATAACAAACTCAAAGGAAGTTTCGTCCCCGAAACTCCGAAAAGACGTACCCGCGAAAAGCTCCGGGTACCGCTCCCGCATTGCCGCCTCAGGCTCCCAGGTAGCCTCCTCGTACCGCTGGCTCCTCCACAAAACCTTTACCAGGGGTACTTGCTTTCGTCTCAACCTGCGGACGGCTCGGTCTAGGATCTGCACTGGCCGCTCGGGGTAGGTCAGGTCGTCGCTCACCTCGACGCTCTCGTGACTCAGTACGTGGCTGGGATCGGCTACGTACTTCCTGAGGTTGGACACGTGGAACACGTCGTGCACACCAGAAAGCTGCGGGGGAAGGGCAAGTCTGTAAGCAACGGGTCCAACCCGCTCCAGGACCTCAAAGGGCCCCACGAACCTCGGCGCGAGCTTCCCTCTCACCCCAAACCGCTGTAAGCCCTTCATGGGTGAAACACGAAGGAAGACATGGTCCCCAACCTCGAACTGCACCTCTCTGCGTCTGCAATCTGCGTAGCTCTTCTGTCTGCTCCTGACAGTGCGGAGTCGTCTGTGGATCTGCTCGACTACCTCCTGACTCTGCCGGATCAACCTGGGGCCAACCTCCCACTTGGTCCCCACCTCAACCCAACTCAAGGGTGCCGTGCATTTCCGTCCGTACAGAGCCTCGTAGGGAGCCATGCCGATGCTCGAGTGATAACTGTTGTTGTATGCAAACTCCGCCAGGGGCAGGTGCTCCTCCCAAGAGCCCCTCCAGTCTAGTACACAGGCACGCAAAAGGTCCTCAAGTGTCTGTATCGTGCGTTCCGACTGTCCGTCCGTCTGGGGGTGGTAAGCTGTGCTAAACCTCAACCTCGTCCCCAAAGCCTGCTGAAACTCAGCCCAAAACTGGGACGTAAAGCGGGTATCCCGGTCGGATACGATCTCCCGCGGAACTCCGTGTAGTCGCACCACATCACGGATATACCTCTCTGCCAACTGTGCTGGTCCCAAAGTGACTCGGATCGGCAAGAATCGTGCCGTCTTCGTCAATCTATCCACTATTACCCAGACTGCGTCGTGTCCTCGCTGGGTAACAGGTAAGCCCACCACCAAGTCCATGGTGATGCTCTCCCACTTCCACTCTGGCGCTGGAAGCGGCTGAAGTGGCCCTGCAGGCCTCTGATGCTCAGCTTTCACCTGCTGGCACACTAAGCACTGCTGCACGAACTCACCCACATCCCGCTTCATCCCTCTCCACCAAAACTCGCGTCTCAAGTCATGGTACATTTTCGTGTTTCCGGGATGTATGGTGAATCTGGAACCGTGTGCCTCAGTCAAGAGCTCTCTCAACAGCTCCTCATCTCTGGGGACGCACAACCGTCCCCTCAAGCATAACACCTGGTCTGTGAAAGAGGAGTCCCCTGGGTCCCCTGATAGTACTCTGTCGCGCAAAGACTGCAAGTACGGATCGGCCATCTGTCCCGTGATGATGCGGTCTATCAACTCTGGCCTGGTCTGTCGTGTCACCGTCACTGCCCCACAGTACCCTCGTAACTCTAGAGGTCGCCAACTGCCCACCTCCTCCAAAAGGCTCCAACTCTGTAACTGTAGACTGGCCAAGCGTGCGGGCGCCTTACGGCTCAAGGCGTTAGCCACCACATTGGCCTTTCCCGGGTGGTAGGAGATGCTGCAGTCGTAGTCCTTCAGGAGCTCCAACCAACGTCTCTGTCTCATGTTGAGCTCCTTCTGGTCAAAAAATATCTGAGGCTCTTGTGATCTGTAAAAATCTCGAAGGTCTCACCGTACAAGTAGTGCTTCCATGTCTTCAGCGCGAAGACAACAGCTGCCAACTCTAGATTGTGGGTAGGGTAGGTATGCTCATGGGGCTTCAGTTGCCGTGAAGCGTAAGCGACCACGTGACCCCTCTGCATGAGCACACCTCCTAACCCCTGCAAGGAAGCATCCGTGTACACAACGAACCCGCCACTACTGTCAGGGATGGTGAGCACGGGAGCCGAGGTCAACCACTCCTTCAGCTCCAGAAAACACGCCTCACAGGCGTCTGTCCAAGCGAAAGGCACGTCCTTTCGGGTCAACTGTGTCATAGGACACGCAATTTGTGAAAATCCTCTGATGAACCGTATGTAGTAACCTGCCAGTCCCAGGAAACTGCGAATCTCAGTGTCTGAACGCGGTCTCTCCCACCTGAGCACTGCCTCGACCTTGGCGGGGTCCACCGCCAGGCCGTCACCAGAGATCACATGACCCAAGAAGGTCACCTCCCTCAACCAGAACTCGCACTTGCTGTATTTGGCGTACAGCCTGCGTCGTCTCAGAGTGTCCAGAACCATCCGCAAGTGCTGCCTGTGCTGCGTCCGATCTCTAGAATAGATGAGCACATCATCTATGAAAACCACCACGAACTGATCCAAGTACGGTCTAAACACCCTGTTCATCAGGTCCATGAAAGCAGCGGGGGCATTGGTCAGCCCAAACGGCATGACCAAAAACTCGTAGTGTCCGTACCGGGTGCGGAAAGCTGTCTTGGAGACGTCGGTCTCCCTGATCCTCAACTGGTGGTATCCAGACCTCAAGTCTATCTTGGAAAACACCGTGGCACCCTGCAACTGGTCAAACAAATCGTCGATCCTCGGCAGCGGATATCTGTTCTTGATGGTGACCCTATTCAGCTGTCGGTAGTCCACACAAAGGCGTAGGGTCCCATCCTTCTTCTTCACAAACAGTACCGGGGCTCCCCAGGGAGACGCACTGGGCCTCACGAAACCTTTCTCCAAAAGGTCCTGCAACTGGGACTTGAGCTCTCGCAGTTCAAGCGGTGCCATTCTGTATGGCACGGTGGAGATGGGGCTGGTCCCTGGTACTAGTGAGATCTCAAACTTGATCTCACGCTCGGGCGGTAGTCCTGGTAACTCGTCTGGAAACACGTCGGGGTACTCTCTGACCACCGGGATGCTCTGGAAGTCTGCCACGGGGCTGTGCTCTGCCACCACACAAGCTAGGAAGCCCTCACACCCCTGGCTCAAAAGTCTCGCTGCCCGAAGTGCCGAAATGCACCTGAAACCTCCGTCCACTGGCTGCCCGTGAAACTCGAAAGAAGGCAACTCCGGAATGGAGAAGACAATCTTCCTCTCAAAACAGTCTACCAAGGCGTGGTAAGCGGACAGCCAATCCATCCCCAGAATCACTCCAAAGTCCTCCATCTGTATCATAATCAGGTCAGCTGGCAGGCTATGTCCTCCAACGCTGACCTCGCAATCCGTGTATACCTCCTCAGCTACAAATAGCTGACCACTCGGACCTCTGATTACCAACGGATTCTCTAATAGTGTATAATCCTGGTCCAAACTAACTGCGAAACTGGCTGCGACAAACGAGTGCGTAGCGCCGGAATCGAAAAGCGTGTAAACGAGTCTGCCAGAAACTGAAACCATACCTGCTACCACGGATCCCGATGCTCTGGCGTCCCTGTGTGTTAGGGCGTTGATACGCCCCTCAGCTCTAGGTGCGGACGAAGCAGCCACACTCTGCGTCGGACGGGTAGGTGCTGGCCGGTACCCTCCTCGCGACTGCTGTCCTCCTCCTCGTGCCTGGGAACCGCGGCCTCCTGCACGCCCTCCAGTGCTCTGCACGGGAAGTATCTGCTGACCTCCTACCCTAGATGGGCAGTCCCTCCTGACATGGCCCGGCTGGCCACACTGGTAGCAGAGGGGAACCCGACTCCCGCCCTCAGTGAGTCCCTGCTGTCGGCTAGGCGGGGGTCCGGTGCTGGCGACTGGCCCCTGTCGAGGGCCCCCAAAGGCCACTGATGGCCCTGCATAACGTGACGGCTCTCCTGCGGACGCCACGTGTCTCCGTTGAGTTCTCCTAACACGCCTGGTGTGGTGGCGGAAATCTCGTTCCACCACTAACTCCCCTGTCGTACGCTCGGAAGGGGGAGGGGGTGGCGACATGGGTGGAAGCTGAAATTCTTCTCGAACCACCTCTCGAATCAGTTGGACGAGGTCCCGAGACGATATACTCAGGAGAAGAGGAGGGGTAGTATGTATTCTAAGCCCGACACATCTGTCCCCCGGGCCCTGACCTCGGCCGCGCCTGCGGCCCACCCTCCTAGCTCCACGACGTGGCATCTCCTACAATGGAGACGCGAAACAAAATGGAAACGTCAAAACAGACGGTACCTAACAAAACTTCTAAGAGCTCATGTCAAGAGATATGTTGTGGTGTCTACTCTAGCTATAAACATGTGAATTGGTTATTTTTCAGTCAGTTGATTCACTTCTCGGGACGACCTTGCTCTGATACCATCTTGTAACGACCCGGTTCCCGAGTCCCTACGAGACACGAGAACCGGACCGACTCGACTAATCCCAAGACCTAGTCGTCCAACGAGGAAGTAACCAAAAGACAGTAAAATAAACCACATTCAGCATGAATATAACTAACAGTAAGAAAGTACAGCAGTAAGGAAAGAAACTACTACAGTAGGTACCACCACAACAGTAAAACAGCATTTATCATATAACAAAAACTGCAGGTAAAGAAGGTACAGCGGAAACAAAAACTACTCACTAGAACAGAAACAAAAGAGGTACAAAAGGCTGTGGTAACTCTACTGGACCCTACTCGGCCCAGCGTCCTCTGCAGCCGCCGACCCTGGCTGCTCAACACCTGGTCCTGAAAAAGGTAACGAGTGTAACACGTCAGCAAAACGCTGAGTAGAGTGGCAGACTAACTAAAGGCAACAGTAGAGTGTACAGTAGCTATTATGTTCTATTACTTCCTTTATTCACATCTTTCAATTTTTCTCACTATTTCATTTGTTTCTCAGATCCTTTACTTGATCTCGAATGTCCTCGTGGGAACGATCTTGATTGCAGTCTTTTCCAAAAGTAGAAGTAGCACGTGGTGCTCTCCTGGTCGGGAGAGTCCCCCGTGGTGATCCTACCCTCAGTCAACCACCCCAAGGTCACTGACAGACGTAACGGTGACTACGGCACGCGCGATAAACGCACAGGTAGCTAGCCCGCACTGACACGCGGTCAGTCGTTTCCGTTAACGGGTGCGCCCAAAGCACAGCACGGAACCAGGGCAGAGCCCTCTCAGTAACAGGGGTCCAACCCCTCCACAGTAACCAAACCGGGGCCTTGCCCCTCCACAGTCCGCGCACCCTCGCCTGACTACCCTGGTTTGCCCTAGTGGGCCTAACAAGTCGGTGAAGGAGGCTAGCAGAACCCCGGGGCCCGTGGGGTAGCTAGTACTCTCCTAACACTACTAGCTCTCCTCGGTACTACGTACACGCGGGCCAACAAGTCGGTACAGGGCGGCCAATCCTAACCCCGGGTCCTTGGGGCGGCTGGCCCCACTCTGCACTAAACAGGTACAGGTACTTCCCTTGGTACTGCGTACCCAAGAGACAGTACAACTACATGTCAGTTTCCATTCCTTTTTCTTTCTTGGAGTTCCACTCCTAATTCCCCGTAGGGTTCCAGCTCTTTATCTCAGAACATCATATGTTTCACTTTCCAGATTCACGTTCTCAAAATCCATGATCTCAATCATGTTTCTTTATTCATAACGGACAGCTATTAATTCAATTTACAGGCAGCTTTATATTCCTTTCCATTTTTTTTTCCAAGACTGCAGTATTATACATTCCACTAGTTCGTCCATCCTAGGGTTCATGTCACATCCTAGGATCTAGCATACAACTAGTTTTCCAGCCCTAGGATTCATGCATCACCTAGGAGCTATCATTCCATACATTTCTCATTCCTAGGATTCATGCAATGTCCTAGCTTCTAGTTATGGTTCCATACTTTAACAGATTTTATTAATAAACTTAAGCCACTCTACCAGGCACAACGGGAATAATGGGGGCGTGATCGGGAATCCCGCGTGCCTCCGCGACTCTCAAGACTGCAACCGAACGAGGTCCTATCACAAGGATCAAACACAAGGAGTGTCTCAAAATAGTGTATAGCTACTGTAGACGGGTAGAGGAATTACTTCTGAAAAGAACGCAACTCGAATCGCGGAAAACGGAGCCCGAACGGGCCCTAAACGGGTCGAAAAAGACGATACTGTGCAAAATCAGACGTCTGGAACTCCTTCCAGACGTCTTAAAAAGTGGATCAGAGAATTACCTGTTCAGCGTGGTTTCCCAGATGTCCAGAAGTCTGCGGGGACGTCTGCCCTAGATCCCAGACGTCCGATGGTCCCTCCGGACATCTGGAGGTCACTCCCGCCGTCTGGTACAACTTACAGACGTCTGATTCGCAAAGGATGGCGAATCAGCGAACCTACGCACAGCCAACCCCCATCCCTCAGTACGGTCAGTCGACAAGAAGGAAGAAGAAAGCGGAAACTCACCTTTCAGACGTCTGTATGATCTTACAGACGTCGACCTTGCCGTCTAGCTATCAACCCAGACGTCTGATTCTGGAAATTTTTCCAGAATCAGAACCCTGCTCGGCCTCCGCTCGCGACGCCGCCCGCGTCACACCTCGCGCTCCTGCTACTCAGACCGCAGCAGGTCCCTCTCCGCGTCACTCCGCGCCCCCTGCGCCCTCCGCCGGCCGGCCAAGCCGCTCCGGCGAGCTCGCCCTCACGGCAGAGCTCCGCCCTCGCACGCCGCACCTCCGCGCTCACTGCCGCCCTCACGTCCGCTCGCTCTCTCGCACAGGAAGGAGAAGGAGGAGACGGTGGAGGCGGGAGGGGAGGCGTGGCCCTTTTAAGGCCGCGCGAGGAGTAGAGAGAAGGTGGCAGGCCGCCTGCAGCCGCAGAGAGAAAAAGAGGGAATATGCGGTCTGCGCGCTCAGGCGCGCAGGCGACTCGCGTGTGTCGAAAATAACGGATTTCCAGACGTCTGGAAACGATCCCAGACGTCTTATCAGACGTCTGGTTGTGATCCCGGACGTCTTGTCCGACGTCTGAGCCACCTCCCAGACGTCTTAAAAGACGTCTGGGGCACACATTCGTTACATTAGGTACATCAAGTAGTCGAGAGTGGCTATGCACAAGGTGATTGGTGCAAGAACTAGCTTAACGCCAGTAGATGATTAGTGAGCAAGGGAGTCTTCCCTCCTAGACATTTAGCTTCCTTTCCTTTTTTTGTTAGTTGTATTTAGATAATTAGTCTTTCCAATCAACAAGACCCAAGCCATTGGGAGTTAATACCAAGCAACAACAAAAAATACCGGATCGTAGTCACCCAACACAAAGTTATAAAACATCAATAGCCAAACCTTCATTCATAATGCATTGAATGAAAATAAAGTGTTGACAATCAAAATAAAATCCACAGTAGAAAGCAAGAAAATAAACTAAGTGCTCCAATACAAATACAACCATAAAAAAACTAGAAACAGAAAAGAGTCCAACAAGGGAAATAAAACTAAGTGAGCCACAATGCTCAGTACAGATCGTTTCCTACAACAGAGCTCGATCCCATAGCAAAAGAACCAACAGCAGTTGTTATGCTTAGCTACTCTGCAACACCTGAGTACGGAACCTAAGAAACACATCAGTAAAAATTAAGTAGAGTAAAACAACAATAGCTAAGCATAAACAGTAATGAAGAGAGCAAGAGAAAATTGTACTATATCATCAATTAATCCATTTATTAATTATCACATTATCCAATTCATTTTATGCATTAAGTCCAACTTATTATAGTCAACATCCCATTAATCAATGCCTTGATAAATGTATGATCATTGATGTTAATATGCCTAGATTATGTTAGTTTCATAGCCAACTTTATTGTAAATAGTTGCATATTAGGTTTAGAGCATGCATTTAGCATAAATTTAATTTGGTATTAATTACTGTATTTTGTATATGTGCAAGATGGAGATAGAATAAAGTTGGAAAAGCTTAATAAAGAATAAAGATATGAGGATTGAAGACAAAGGACAAAAGGACACTTAGCATCACCTAAATTCCCTCCATAGCCTACCTTAAGAAAACCTATTTTCTTAAGCCTATGTTCTAAAATCTATTTTTAGAAGCCCACCTACAAACCTCTAGCATAGATCATTAATCATAATGCCTAAACCCAATTTCCAAAAATAGAAACAAAGGTCGTATCCACTTCACGTGGCTAGCCACATGAAGCTTCTCTTGGAAGCTTTATGGCTGGCCAACATGGCCAGCATCTCCACCCTCAATTACCCAATTAATGGTATAGATATCCTTCTCCAAAACCTAACCCTAGCCCCCTGCTAAAATCCCTCAACTAGTTGGCCAATCTAGGTTTGAATTCGACCCTTGATCCTTCATCTTGTGGCCAAAATTGATTGCACCCAAACCACCCTTCAACTCCCTCCTATGGCTGACCACCTCACTAAGCTAGATTCCAATCCTTAACACTTAATCTAAGGGCCTTTAATACTCAAGTAGCTGACCATTGATAAGTGAGCCTGATTATATGTTAACATGTTGTTTGGGGATTTGTGCGAAAATTAATTTCGAAAAGTCATTGTCGTAGTATAATTGCACTACATCCTGAATCAAATGATTTATATTTACAAAACTCACATCAATTGATTTATTTTTGTTTTAATGTTGTGAGTCTTGGTCGTTCGACTTTGGGAGAAGTATTGAAAAGCAAGGGTTTAGATTTGGAAATTCAATTTGCTAACCTAGATCTACCTACTTTTTTTGGTCTTTTTGTTTTATGTCTTTTTTATGATTTTTTATTTTAGAAAAGTAAAGATGAATCTAGCTAATAAAAGCCCTAATTTAGGTGGGAGGATGGTGGGCATGCTAGTGCAAGGCCTTGGTGTTTGTGTGTGTGATGTGGAGAAACCCTAAAGGGGTGATGAGGTGTGGCTCATTATAGCTAAAATGCCCAAGTTAAGTTAGGAACTAGGTTAAACACTATATAATTAACATAAGAAATGAGTAAAGTATGAGAATTAACAAAAATGATCTAAAATAGAAAATCAGTGTTAAAAGTGCATAATTAGGTCACAAAATAAGATATTCTATTCACAGATACAAAATGATGATCCACTTGCAGATTGAACACATGTTTGAATTCAAAGTATAAATCAAAGGTTGAATTAATTTCCTAAATGTTCAATTGTATTTCAATAAAAACTTGGTTGCATTTGGACATCAATAGGACCATGCATTCATTAGATTACATTTAGGTCTTTAGGTCCTTACATTCCTTCACATAAAACATCCAAGGACCTAATTGCAAGCCACCAGGGACCTATTTACTATGCTTAGAGGACTTCTTTGAATTCATTTCACTCACTAATGGGTCTTTGTGCAATTTTTATACCTCTTCGCCCTTAAGGGCTTACTTACAAAGTTCCCTTTAGACCTGTGGGTGCAGCGACCACTGTAGCTTGCAAGAACACAACCAATCTGGTCTGTCGCTCCTATGCATTCTCGATCTAAGGGTAGATCTGGTCCAACTTGCCTGCGAACCTGAGTGTAACCTCACCCCCCATCCCAGATCCAATCTAGCAGTTGTGATTTGATTTGGACCTTCGCACCCTCCTCAATCTCATCACCGTGGATGCCCTAAGCATCTAAATCCACCACCATGGTGCCCAGATCGCTCACGAGCTCATATAAGCAACTTCACTGACCTTGCACGAAAGGATCGACTCCCCTCCTACTCTCTTCAGCCGATCCATTCGTCCTCTCCAATTTCTTCTCCCCATACACCTCTGTTTCGCTGCCTACGCGATGGAAATTTACCTCCTACGATCACTCCTCACCGCTAAGGACCACGTAGCACCTAAGGGCGACACTGACTCCCACTAGTGGACTTTCAAACCGCTGGAGAACCTCCCTCCATTTCTTCCTCTCCATCCTTCAAGTGGAGATCCACAGGTCACATTCGTCCACTTAGATTAGGTTTTACATGCTTTCTAGAGTAGATGTTAATGTAATTTAGATTCAGTAGAGTAGAATTAGTGAGATTGTTCATGGATTCAATAGTTAATTAGTGGTCTATTAGTGTAGTGAACCCACACCTCCTCTGATCAATTCTGATCAGAGGAGATGAATTCGTTGGCGTCCACCTAATCACACAGCTTCCTCATCATCTCATTATTGCATTCATTTCTTTCCCTCGAAATTTTACTCCATATTTCACCCCATTCATTAGAGTTGAATTGGATCTAAAGTTACTAACTTCTAGATCCAATTCACGCTCAAACCCAGGGGTCTTCTCATCCACTTCAGATGTCCACAAGGACCCCTGATCCAGTTTTAATTGAACCAATTTGCTTGATTGACTTATATTGGATTTCACGCGTAATCGAAAGATTTTGGATTAAATTGATTTTAAATGGTTTTAATCGAGCAAATTGAAGTTATTTCTATTTGATTGGGTTCATTGTGATGATTCTGAGCTGCTTGGATTTAATTTTATTTCTCAGATGAGCACACACCCAATCTGAGTTTTGTTGTAGGTAATTTTAGCCCATGAATCTCAGATCTACCGAGATGAGGCATAACAATGACCCAGTTGAGTTTTTATGGGATCATCTGAGGTCATAAAATGCTGATTGTTAGTGTTTAGGAAATTGAGATGATCAAATCACCTAAACAAACCCAAAACAACAACCCAATCTGGGTGACATTGATTTCTGATTTACAAGTGCTTTAAATATGATATTTGAAGGTCAACTGAGATTTTTGAAGTGTTTGACAAAAGTTTTGAGTTGGTTGAAAGGTGGATTTCCAATAGAGCTCATCAAATCTGAATAACAACTAATAGCTGCTTTGGTTTTGTCTAACTGAACTAGTTTTCATGGAGAATTTCAGTTCTGATTTCAAATGACTTGAAGATGAAATGGTTTGGGTGATTCATAGCCCTCAAATCTAATTATTTAGGTCTAGGGATGATAGCCCTCAAATCAGACCTTGTGGGTCTAATCTTTGATTCTATAGTTTGCAGCAGATATAATCAGAGGATTTAATCATTGTCTCCACATGATTTTTATGACTTGAGACATGTTTGAGTTTAATGGCACTTAGATTTGAGTTCATCAGATCTGAAGTGATTTTCAAGAACCTCAATTTAGATGTTGATGATTGATTCTGCTGTTGCAGTAATTACAATTAGTTGCTGAACAGTTTCAGCTTGGATTGGAGTTTGAGTGAATTTGATGTAAATTTTGAGGAATCCAAGAAGCTGGCATGTGCATATTGTTAGAGTTCATGTGTAAAGCTTTCATGAATCTTTATAGCTCAAGTTTGAGTTAAGAATAGCATGCAATTCATGTTTATATTCCATTGTCAGCAATTTTGAGTGATAAACTTTCCAACTTGTGATTTAATGAGAATCTGAGTGGAAAATTATGTTCAATTGATCTAAACATTTTTCATATAGTGTATTAAGAGTTACTGAGTGTTTAAAACCCTATCTAACCCCTTAAAATCCAAATGAGGCCTTAGGTTCTTAGTGAAACATTCATTCAAGGCTACATTTGTTTTAACTTGTAAATAAATAAAATTAATAAAAAAATCAAAAAAAATAAAATAAACCTCTCTTGAGTAAAATCATGTATTTTTCTAGGTATGTGCCAAGTTTCAAGGTATTTTGAACCCTCGACCTGGTAGAACATATCAGTCGACAATTCAGTATACTTTGGAAATTAATAAAAAAAACCAAGTTCAAAACATCAAAAAGAAATTTCTATCTCTCATCTCATTATTTCTCTCTCATCCCCTATCTCTATTATACATATAAAAACTATAAAAA
Source organism: Thalassia testudinum (assembly GCA_037157565.1). Classification (NCBI taxonomy): domain Eukaryota; kingdom Viridiplantae; phylum Streptophyta; class Magnoliopsida; order Alismatales; family Hydrocharitaceae; genus Thalassia; species Thalassia testudinum. The sequence continues at coordinate 59,088,592 of JAZHRO010000035.1, read as the reverse complement.
TTAGAAAATCCCCAAAAATATCTTATATAATGTGTATATACTTGTAAATATAACTTAAAACTGAGTTATATGTATATAGTGTACAATATATAAATAATGTATATAAATAACTTATATATGTATTCTATATATTAAATTAAATATTTAGAATGATTTATTGTATATATAACTTTATTGAATAATTATATATTAAATTATTTAAACTAAATGCATAGTAACCTAAGTAATTATAGAAACCTATATATAAGTACATAATTATATCCAATTCTGTACATACATACTTAACTAAGTAATATATACTGTATAATACCTGTAAATTAATTTAATTAAGTAATTACAGTAAGTTATTAAGTTATTAAGTTAATTAAGTAAATTAATAGCTTAAAATAAAATAAATTAGTAAGTTAAGTTAATTTTGAAATAATTTATCATGTATAATTGTATAGTATTATTCTAAGCATTTTCAACATATTTATACTTTATTTATAATATACTACAGTATTTATAAATTATTTATGTACATAACTATCTAAAACATGTATTTAAATGTACATAAATTAAAATAAAGTCACTAAAATACATTAAAAATGTGTAATAAATAATTTATTATATAAATTAACTCTTTATAAGGTCAACCGTATGATTAGTTAGCCAATTTGTACTTTAATTAGGAAGTAAACCTCTGATTTATTCTATACCTTTAACTAATTTTAATATATATATATAAATAACCTAATTTTGCAAATAAATTATATAAGCATGTAGCCTTATATTAGGGCTTTCCAAAAATATAATTTATTCTAAAATTGGACCTTAATTGGGCTCGTAAATCAAGGGCCAAATCCCTCGAATTCAACCGCATATGTACGTGGCGCTACGTCAATTTGGCGCATAAAGATTGTCCCACATCATGGAACACCAGAGCGACAAAGCGGTATAGAGTGCATTTGCGTTGATGGTCGTTCGGTCATCAGCGCAGGGCGCAAAACTCATGAGCATGTATTCGTTCTCGATTCGCATGCACGCTTGTGGTGTACGTGTAGGCGAGCATGGGCGTGTGTGTGAGTGCATGTAGGCGCGTGTATGGGCTTGCTGGGACTATTGGGCCTGAAAATGAACAAAAATATACCTAAATGAAACTAGGGTTGGCTCATTAGTAGTGGTTTGGTCCTATCTTTCGATGTGTTGTGTATCCCACGAAAGTAGGCCGGCCCGCCCACTAATAAACCTAATTTTTGAGTTGATGAACAGTATTCTTATGTGTATAAATGTATAGTATAATATATACACATGCATATAAATAATGTAAATAAATATATATAAATAACGTATACATAGATAGTGTAAATATGTATATGTAGTATGGTAGAATGGCTGTTTGAGCTCTTATGTATATAAATAACCTTAGAGCTTTAGCGATAGAAACAGTTTATATGTTAGTGTAGATAGTCATTTTTGCCTTATGTTATGTATATATGTTACTAAGGCTATAGTGACACATGATATGTTACTGTATATAGAATATATGTTACTAAAGATATTGGTATGTTAATATAACTTAGTATAATACATATTAGTAACTATTTTTGCACTTATATGTAGGTATTAATTAGAGTAGCTTTATATCATTAACTTGGCATAGTATTAATTGGTTTTTTATGCCTGCTATTTGTGAATATGATTAAGGTATTGTAGTGTTTACTAATTGATTCTTTTGTATATAATTGACCAATTCATTCATTCATTGATTCATTTTGTAAATAAAATTAACATTTTGGAATAAAAGAATATTTTTGGACTTTGAGAGTGATCTATATCAATAGTTGCCTCCTAGTGAATGACCTGGAAACTAACTAGTAAAAATTGTAATTAAATAAACTAACGTGATATCTATTTACATTGTGACAAATATACTACAATAATGACACTTAAAACAACATTTTTATTGCAACACAAATGTCATTTATGTCATATTTTTGGCACTGTTGCCAAGGAGACAACTTTCTATATTCCAAAATTTTTCTTTTATTCTTCATTTGTATATATTTTTTATTTCTTTGTATATAATTATTCTTTTATTCAAATTCTTTGTTGTATATAGATTCTTCTATTCATTTTATTCTTTTATTGATTGTTGTATATAATTGTCTTACTAATCATTTTGTGTTTTTGCAGCACTTAAGGAGGAGTAGGAGTGGTGTCTTCTTCTAGGTGGATTTCTTCTTCCTGGTGGATTCGCTGCACCTCAAACTCGACTTCCCGAAGGAGTTTTTCCTACAGGAACTGCATTTTCCCCATTTTTAGTATATTAGATTAGTATAGTGGTAGTTTGACTTAGGTATATTAGTAGGATATTTTTGTTAGGCATAAGTTGTGAGAGTCTATTCTCACACATTTTGTAATAACTTGGACTCTCTATCTCTCTCTACTCTCTCTCATCGACTCTATTTTTCTGTATCTATTTCTTTTTCAATTTAATTTGATTGTTGCATTAGAAAAATTCAAAAAAAATTATAAAATCAAAATACCAAAAAGATTTCATCCCTTATCTAGGAGTAGCATCTAATAGGCATCCATACTCAGGTTGTTTTTATTCTTCCTGCTAGATTTCAATGTAGTCAAATTGCATTATCTGAAGAATTGCTGGAGTCAAGTATGCATTTCTATCCCTTCTGAGCTCCTATCATCCTTTGCATTTGACTTAAAATTAAAAAGACCATCTTGTGTTTGAAGAGATTAAAAAGCGAGATTAGTTGCCTGAATACGCTTCTTAAATATCAAATCAAAATCCCAAAGGAGACTTAAAAGTTCTTTGAAACCTTGTTTGAGTTTTCACTGCTACTTTGTTGATTGAATATCGTGTACACACTACACGATCACATAAGTCCACAGATACATGGGTTTCTGTCTCATCTCCTTGAGCAACCACAGGGTCTGGGTATGCACGCCAATCTTATCCAGATTTCGAGTGGATTTTTAGAGGTCCGCACTTCGCTAGGTCTTCTGTAGGACATGTACAATTGTTCTGAAAGCAGTTGTTTGCGTACTATTCCTTTTCACGTAGCAAACCCCTAGGAGAAAAAATTGGATTTATCTCGCTTGACTTGAGATTGATTGGTCTTTGTTGTGAGATTGAATATTGGGATTTCTAATTTTTGGATTGAGATTGATTGAGATTGTTTACCTTTTCTTGAGTTGTGACTATTTCGGAAAATTCATTTTCAAAAATCGACTCAATGGAAGGTAGGAGATCCCAAAATCCAGAGTTAGTACCTCCCTTGGGTGCTGATGCCCAAGCTTCTGTAATTTCCCTACTTGGAGGGGTGAGATCAGCGTGACAAAAAAATGCGGAATTGAAAATATAAACAATCTCACAAAAATAAGCAATCACAAAATGTACACAGGAATTTTTAGGTGGAAACCCAAACCGGGTGAAAACCACCACCTAACCCTCTCGAGTTAGGATTTTCCGATCAACCTAGTTGATCAAATCCACTAAACGAATCACTTTAAAACGAGGGTGATTCAACCTCAGTACAACCACGCTACAAGTACGAGGGTAGTGTTCCTCAACCCCTTCTCTCCATGAGAAGGATTTTGTCCCACGAAGGAGATGGGAATTCGCAAAGCGAATGCCCAACCAAAAGACAAAGGTAAAATAAACAACAAACCTATAGAGCCAACAAAGTAATAAACCTAAGCTTCTATAGGATTTAGGAAACTCCCCTTTGCAAGGAGTGCGTCGACGATGACGCGGTGCGTGAGCCACGCGACGGCGCAATGTCGCTCTCGTGAACAACGGCGGGAGAGCGGGTGCGCGAAGACTTGATGCTCTCAACAGAATGAAACTTGAGCTTGGAGAGCAAGAGCTAGCTAGGACACAAGAGAGTGGAAAGTGTAATACAAATTGTTTCTTGTGTATCTTGGTCTCTCTAGGTGTATATCTTGTGTATTTCTGTGTTGCAAAGGCTCCCCTCTATTTATAGAGGCCTTTGGAAGGCTTTGGAAGGCTTAAGAAAGGTTCTATAGCCGTTGGGAACAAAGCCCAAGTGAATTAGCCCGAAATCAGGAACAATCATTGTTCTGAAAGGCTTATCAGACATCTAATTCTAGCATCAGACGTCTGGAAGTTCACTATAAGACGTCTGATTCAAAGGACAGACGTCTGATTTTGGGCGGGTCTCTCCCTGACTTGAATCAGATCTAAACAGGGTTTTTGTGCAAGTCCATCAGACGACATACAGGACGTCTGGCTCTAAGTCTGGATGTCTGGAAACCTACTTTTACTGTGGGAATTGATTTCCAAACGTTGCAACGGCTAGAAAATCTCTGAGAAGAGATTTTGGGTCAGCCGAGGCAAAACGGTCATTTATCAGACGTCTGGAAATGCCTAAGGACGTCTGATAAGGCTCTAACAGTCATATTCTTGACTGTTTGCTAAGCCAGCCAACGGTCCACTATCTAGACATCTGGCAAGTCAATCAGACGTCTTCTAAGACGTCTGGACTAAGGTCTGGACGTCTGATTTCATCAGACAGAACTAGCTATGTCCAGCCTAACAGTTATCAGACGTCTGAAACAACAGTCAGACGTCTTACAATACTTTATCAGACGTCTGATTTTGGAATTAGACGTCTGGAAGTGTTGTTTGAACCCTATATTGGTTTTCTAAGTATTCTACAGAAAACCTAAGTATCCTAAGGTTGTGCCAATGTTCCTAGGACTACTGTTAGGGTTCTTTGAGGCTCTTTAACAAGAAATATCTAAGGAAATAAAGAGCAACAAAAGAAACGAAAAATACAACAAGTACAAAAGAAGGAAATCTATCCTATTCTTCATTTCCTTCCATCTTCAATCTTTCGCTCCACGCGAACCTCTCTGTTTTCCGTCAAGCTCTTCCAATCCGTCCTGGATGCGAGCTCGAACTCCGTCTAAACACGTCCACATTTGCAATTGACCTGAAATCGAGGACTCAAATTGCAAATGTTAAATAACACATGTTTTGTTATCATCAAAACAAATGATCGTGGTGCTCTAGCACCAACAATCTCCCCCTTTTTGATGATGACAAAATCGTAAATAATAATACATAAAAATCCTCCCCCTTTTTGACATTATCAAAAAGGTTTGATTGGTTTAAAATTCCTATAACACCCCCTTAAAACATGCTCTTCTATGAGTTTCTTTTGACAAAGGTAATGTCCTCCCCCTTTTTGTAACAATGAGATATCTATTATTTTTCTCCCCCTTTCTAAAGGAAATTTAGCTACCTTATATCTCCCCCTTAAAAATTGACAATTAGCTCATTAATTTTTAACTCCCCCTATCTAAATGCTTATAAAAAGATAGGGTTAAAAATTTTACCTCACCTACCATGGCCAATAAAATGGCCCGAATGGTGGTGGTGGATGCCACATCGGATGGGGCTCCCATCCGTAGCTTGGAGGCCCGGGCATTGGCGCCGGTCTCCAATCTGGTGGTCGACGTGCGGCGAGTCCGTCGTTTGTTCACCGTCTCGTCGGTCTTCTTGTTCTCCTCCTTGGTCTACTCCTTGGTTCCCCTAACTTGAGTTGACCAGCCTTGAGCTTGTAGGTCCAGTCCCTTATGTTGTAATTATCCCTGAACCCTACAAAACAAGATTCTAATTCTTTTTTCGGTATCCAAGTGGGCTTAGATCCGGATTTGTTAGCAGGTCTCCTTGATGGAGATCCTTTCTCAATCTTAGGGCTATAAAAATTATCAACTTTGTTAATTAATTTGTTAGAATTTTCCCTAAGACATGCAATTTCTTTTTCTATAGTTTGCATCTTAGTCTTTAAATCATAGATTTCTAACTTTAGACTATCATTTTCCTGAATCAACTTATTATTTTTATTGATGAGGTTATGATTTTCTAATAATAGGTTATCATTTTTAGGACAAGTTTCTAGATCCTTAAGTTTTATTTCTAACCTATCATTTTCAAATTTAAGAAAACTAAGGTTCTTTTTAATACTTTTGTTTTCTATTTTAAGTGATTTACTAATCTCAAAAAGTTCATTAAATGCTTCTTGAAGATCAAGATTTACCTCGTTGTCGCTGTCGTCGCTTCCACTTTCGCTGTCGCTGTTGGTTCCTCTGGCCATGAAACCAAAGCAAGCGGTTTCTTCTTCTTCTTCCTCCGAGCTTGTCTCCTCATGAGTGCCTTCCAACCTCCTCCATATCTCGTGGGCGGTGGTGCACTCTTGGATTTTCTCGAACTCTTCCGGACTCAACGCGCAATACATGGCATTCATTGCCTTTGCGTTGAGTGAAAGCTCTCGAATATGCTGCTGCAAGTATCCTCCCACGGGTTTTTCTGGGATGTCGAAAGGCGTCTCGCATCTGGCCCAGACCGTGAAGTCGGTGGCTTGAAGCCAGGTCTTCATCCGCAACTTCCAGTAGGGGTAGTTGCTCCCGTTGAAGAACGGCGGATGGGTTGTGAACTGCCCCTCGGAAATCCTGCTTGTGGAATAGCTTCCCTCCATGTGATCTTTCCGCGGATGTTACTCCTGTCGGCGGAAAATCTGCTCTGATACCAAATGTAATTTCCCTACTTGGAGGGGTGAGATCAGCATGACAAAAAAATGCGGAATTGAAAATATAAACAATCTCACAAAAATAAGCAATCACAAAATGTACACAGGAATTTTTAGGTGGAAACCCAAACCGGGTGAAAACCACCACCTAACCCTCTCGAGTTAGGATTTTCCGATCAACCTAGTTGATCAAATCCACTAAACGAATCACTTTAAAACGAGGGTGATTCAACCTCAGTACAACCACGCTACAAGTACGAGGGTAGCGTTCCTCAACCCCTTCTCTCCACGAGAAGGATTTTGTCCCACGAAGGAGACGGGAATTCGCAAAGCGAATACCCAACCAAAAGACAAAGGTAAAATAAACAACAAACCTATAGAGACAACAAGGTAATAAACCTAAGCTTCTATAGGATTTAGGAAACTCCCCTTTGCAAGGAGTGCGTCAACGATGACGCGGTGCGTGAGCCACGCGACGGCGCAATGTCGCTCTCGTGAACAACGGCGGGAGAGTGGGTGCGCGAAGACTTGATGCTCTCAAGAGAATGAAACTTGAGCTTGGAGAGCAAGAGCTAGCTAGGACACAAGAGAGTGGAAAGTGTAATACAAATTGTTTCTTGTGTATCTTGGTCTCTGTAACGACCCGGTTCCCGAGTCCCTACGAGACACGAGAATCGGACCGACTCGACTAATCCCAGGACCTAGTCGTCCAACGAGGAAGTAACCAAAAGATAGTAAAATAAACCACATTCAGCATGAATATAACTAACAGTAAGAAAGTACAGCAGTAAGGAAAGAAACTACTACAGTAGGTACCACTACAACAGTAAAACAGCATTTATCATATAACAAGAACTGCAGGTAAAGAAGGTACAGCGGAAACAAAAACTACTCACTAGAACAGAAACAAAAGGGGTACAAAAGGCTGTGGTAACTCTACTGGACCCTACTCGGCCCAGCGTCCTTTGCAGCCGCCGACCCTGGCTGCTCAACACCTAGTCCTGAAAAAGGTAACGAGTGTAACACGTCAGCAAAACGCTGAGTAGAGTGGCAAACTAACTAAAGGCAACAGTAGAGTGTACAGTAGCTGCTATGTTCTATTACTTCCTTTATTCACATCTTTCAATTTTTCTCACTATTTCATTTCTTTCTCAGATCCTTTACTTGATCTCGAATGTCCTCGTGGGAACGATCTTGATTGCAGTCTTTTCCAAAAGTAGAAGTAGCACGTGGTGCTCTCCTGGACGGGAGAGTCCCCCGTGGTGATCCTACCCTCAGTCAACCACCCCAAGGTCACTGACAGACGTAACGGTGACTACGGCACGCGCGATAAACGCACAGGTAGCTAGCACGCACTGGCACGCGGCCAGTCGTTTTCGTTAACGGGTGCGCCCAAAGCACAGCACGGAACCAGGGCAGAGCCCTCTCAGTAACAGGGGTCCAACCCCTCTACAGTAACCAAACCGGGGCCTTGCCCCTCCACAGTCCGCGCACCCTCGCCTGACTACCCTGGTTTGCCCTAGTGGGCCTAACAAGTCGGTGAAGGAGGCTAGCAGAACCCCGGGGCCCATGGGGTAGCTAGTACTCTCCTAACACTACTAGCTCTCCTCGGTACTACGTACACGAGGGCCAACAAGTCGGTACAGAGCGGCCAATCCTAACCCCGGGTCCCTGGGGCGGCTGGCCCCACTCTGCACTAAACAGGTACAGGTACTTCCCTTGGTACTGCGTACCCAAGAGACAGTACAAACTACATCTCAGTTTCCATTCCTTTTTCTTTCCAGGAGTTCCACTCCTAATTTCCCGTAGGGTTTCAGCTATTTATCTCAGAACATCATATGTTTCACTTTCCAGACTCACGTTCTCCAAAAAAATCCATGATCTCAATCATGTTTCTTTATTCATAACAGACAGCTATTAATTCAAATTACAGGCAGCTTTATATTCCTTTCCATTTTTTTTTCCCAAGACTGCAGTATTATACATTCCGCTAGTTCTTCCATCCTAGGGTTCATGTCACATCCTAGGATCTAGCATACAACTAGTTTTCCATCCCTAGGATTCATGCATCACCTAGGAGCTATCATTCCATACATTTCTCATTCCTAGAATTCATGCAATGTCCTAGCTTCTAGTTATGGTTCCATACTTTAACAGATTTTATTAATAAACTTAAGCCACTCTACCAGGTACAACGGGAGTAATGGGGGCGTGATCGGGAATCCCGCGCGCCTCCGCGACTCTCAAGACTGCAACCGAACGAGGTCCTATCACAAGGATCAAACACAAGGAGTGTCTCAAAATAGTGTATAGCTACTGTAGACGAGTAGAGGAATTAATTCTGAAAAGAACGCAACTCGAATCGCGGAAAACGGAGCCCGAACGGGCCGTAAACGGGTCGAAAAAGATGATACCGTGCAAAATCAGACGTCTGGAACTCCCTCCAGACGTCTTAAACGGTGGATCAGAGAATTACCTGTTCAGCGTGGTTTCCCAGACGTCCAGAAGTCTGCAGGGACGTCTTTCCTAGATCCCAGACGTCCGATGGTCACTCCGGACGTCTGGAGGTCACTCCCGCCGTCTGGTACAACTTCCAGACGTCTGATTCGCAAAGGATGGCGAATCAGCGAACCTGCGCACAGCCAACCCCCTCCCTCAGTACGGTCAGTCGACAAGAAGGAAGAAGAAGGCGGAAACTCACCTTTCAGACGTCTGTATGATTTTACAGACGTCGACCTTGCCGTCTGGCTATCAATCCAGACGTCTGATTCTGGAAATTTTTCCAGAATCAGGGCCCTGCTCGGCCTCCGCTCGCGACGCCGCCCGCGTCGAACCTCGCGCGTCTGCTGCTCAGACCGCAGCAGGTCCCTCTCCGCGTCGCTCCACGTCCCCTGCGCCCTCCGCCAGCCGGCCAAGCCGCTCCGGCGAGCTCGCCCTCACGGCAGAGCTCCGCCCTCGCACGCCGCACCTCCGCGCTCACTGCGGCCGCCGCTGCCGCCCTTCCGTCCGCTCGCTCTCGCGCACAGGAAGGAGAAGAAGAAGGAGACGGTGGAGACGGGAGGGGAGGCGCTCCCCTTTTAACGCCGCGCGGAGAGGAGAGAGGAGGTGGTAGGCCGCCTGCAGCCGCAGAGGGAAAAAGGGGAATATGCGGTCTGCGCGCTCAGGCGCGCAGGCGACTTGCGGGTGTCGAAAATAATGGATTTCCAGACGTCTTGAAACTATCCCAGACGTCTTATCAGACGTTTGGTTGTGATCCCAGACGTCTTGTCAGACGTCTGAGCCACCTCCCAGACGTCTTAAAAGACGTCTGGGGCACACATCCGTTACAATATAACAAACTCAAAGGAGGTTTCGTCCTCGAAACTTGTGCCAACTAGAGTGCGGGAAAAAGATGTCCAAATAACCATAACAAACTCAAAGAGGACCGAAGCCGGTCCGAAAAGACGTACCCGCGAAAAGCTTCGGGTACCGCTCCCGCATTGCCGCCTCAGGCTCCCAGGTAGCCTCCTCGTACCGCTGGCTCCTCCACAAAACCTTTACCAGGGGTACTTGCTTTCGTCTCAACCTGCGAACGGCTCGGTTTAGGATCTGCACTGGCCGCTCGGGGTAGGTCAGGTCGTCGCTCACCTCGACGCTCTCGTGACTCAGTACGTGGCTGGGATCGGCTACGTACTTCCTGAGGTTGGACACGTGGAACACGTCGTGCACACCAGAAAGCTGCGGGGGAAGGGCAAGTCTGTAAGCAACGGGTCCAACCCGCTCCAGGACCTCAAAGGGCCCCACGAACCTCGGCGCGAGCTTCCCTCTCACCCCAAACCGCTGTAAGCCCTTCATGGGCGAAACACGAAGGAAGACGTGGTCCCCAACATCGAACTGCACCTCTCTGCGTCTGCGATCTGCGTAGCTCTTCTGTTTGCTCCTGACAGTGCGGAGTCATCTGTGGATCTGCTCGACTACCTCCTGACTCTGCCGGATCAACCTGGGGCCAACCTCCCACTTGGTCCCCACCTCAACCCAACTCAAGGGTGCCGTGCATTTCCGTCCGTACAGAGCCTCGTAGGGAGCCATGCCGATGCTCGAGTGATAACTGTTGTTGTATGCAAACTCCGCCAGGGGCAGGTGCTCCTCCCAAGAGCCCCTCCAGTCTAGTACACAGGCACGCAAAAGGTCCTCAAGTATCTGTATCGTGCGTTCCGACTGTCCGTCCGTCTGGGGGTGGTAAGCCGTGCTAAACCTCAACCTCGTCCCCAAAGCCTGCTGAAACTCAGCCCAAAACTGGGACGTAAAGCGGGTATCCCGGTCGGATACGATCTCCCGCGGAACTCCGTGTAGTCGCACCACATCACGGATATACCTCTCTGCCAACTGTGCTTGTCCCAAAGTGACTCGGATCGGCAAGAATCGTGCCGTCTTCGTGAATCTATCCACTATTACCCAGACTGCGTCGTGTCCTCGCTGGGTAACAGGTAAGCCCACCACCAAGTCCATGGTGATGCTCTCCCACTTCCACTCTGGCACTGGAAGGGGCTGAAGTGGCCCTGCAGGCCTCTGATGCTCAGCTTTCACCTGCTGGCACATTAAGCACTGCTGCACGAACTCACCCACATCCCGCTTCATCCCTCTCCACCAAAACTCGCGTCTCAAGTCATGGTACATTTTCGTGTTTCCGGGATGTATGGTGAATCTGGAACCGTGTGCCTCAGTCAGGAGCTCTCTCAACAGCTCCTCGTCTCTGGGGATGCACAACCGTCCCCTCAAGCGTAACACCTGGTCTGTGAAAGAGAAGTCCCCTGGGTGCCCTGATAGTACTCTGTCGCGCAAAGACTGCAAGTACGGATCGGCCATCTGTCCCGTGATGATGCGGTCTATCAACTCTGGCCTGGTCTGCCGTGTCACCGTCACTGCCCCACAGTACCCTCGTAACTCTAGAGGTCGCCAACTGCCCACCTCCTCCAAAGGGCTCCAACTCTGTAACTGTAGACTGGCCAAGCGTGCGGGCGCCTTACGGCTCAAGGCGTCAGCCACCACATTGGCCTTTCGAGGGTGGTAGAGGTAGCTATGACTTACGAGGAGACCAACCCGTCCGCGCGAGAGACCGACGGCGGGCGGAAGAGGCCCTTTCAGCCAGACTTCTCACAGGGCCGGCGAGAACGGAGACACGTGACATCCGCAGGAGAGCTGTCACACTGTGCAGGGCCATCAGTGGCCTTTGGGGGCCCTCGACAGGGGCCAGTCGCCAGCACCGGACCCCCGCCTAGCCGACAGCAGGGACTCACTGAGGGCGGGAGTCGGGTTCCCCTCTACTACCAGTGTGGCCAGCCGGGCCATGTCAGGAGGGACTGCCCATCTAGGGCAGGAGGTCAGCAGATACTTCCCGTGTAGAGCACTGGAGGGCGCGCAGGAGGCTGCGGTTCCCAGGCACGAGGAGGAGGACAGCAGTCGCGAGGAGGGTACCGGCCAGCACCTACCCGTCCGACGCAGAGTGTGGCTGCTTCGTCCGCACCTAGAGCTGAGGGGCGTATCAACGCCCTAACACACAGGGACGCCAGAGCATCGGGATCCGTGGTAGCAGGTATGGTTTCAGTTTCTGGCAGACTCGTTTACACGCTTTTCGATTCCGACGCTACGCACTTGTTTGTCGCAGCCAGTTTCGTAGTTAGTTTGGACCAGGATTATACACTGTTAGAGAATCCGTTCGTAATCAGAGGTCCGAGTGGTCAGCTGTTTGTAGCTGAGGAGGTGTACACGGGTTGCGGGGTCAGCATCGGGGGACATAGCCTGCCAGCTGACCTGATTATGATACAGATGGAGGACTTTGGAGTGATTCTGGGGATGGATTGGCTATCCGCTTACCACGCCTTGGTAGACTGTTTTGAGAGGAAGATTGCCTTCTCCATTCCGGAGTTGCCTTCCTTCAAGTTTTACGGGCAGCCAGTGGACGGAGGTTTCAGGTGCATTTCGGCACTTCGGGCGGCGAGACTTTTGAGCCAGGGGTGTGAGGGCTTCCTAGCTTGTGTGGTGGCAGAGCACAGCCCCGTGGCAGACTTCCAGAGCATCCCGGTGGTCAGAGAGTACCCCGACGTGTTTCCAGACGAGTTACCAGGACTACCGCCCGAGCGTGAGATCGAGTTTGAGATCTCACTAGTACCAGGGACCAGCCCCATCTCCACCGCGCCATACAGGATGGCACCGCTTGAGCTGCGAGAGCTCAAGTCTCAGTTGCAGGACCTTTTGGAGAAAGGTTTCGTGAGCGGCCAATCCTAACCCCGGGTCCCTGGGGCGGCTGGCCCCACTCTGCACTAAACAGGTACAAGTACTTCCCTTGGTACTGCGTACCCAAGAGACAGTACAAACTACATCTCAGTTTCCATTCCTTTTTCTTTCCAGGAGTTCCACTCCTAATTCCCCGTAGGGTTTTAGCTATTTATCTCAGAACATCATATGTTTCACTTTCCAGACTCACGTTCTCCAAAAAAATCCATGATCTCAATCATGTTTCTTTATTCATAACAGACAGCTATTAATTCAAATTACAGGCAGCTTTATATTCCTTTCCATTTTTTTTTTCCAAGACTGCAGTATTATACATTCCATTAGTTCTTCCATCCTAGGGTTCATGTCACATCCTAGGATCTAGCATACAACTAGTTTTCCAGCCCTAGGATTCATGCATCACCTATGAGCTATCATTCCATACATTTCTCATTCCTAGGATTCATGCAATGTCCTAGCTTCTAGTTATGGTTCCATACTTTAACAGATTTTATTAATAAACTTAAGCCACTCTACCAGGTACAACGGGAGTAATGGGGGCGTGATCGGGAATCCCGCGCGCCTCCGCGACTCTCAAGACTGCAACCGACGAGGTCCTATCACAAGGATCAAACACAAGGAGTGTCTCAAAACAGTGTATAGCTACTGTAGACGAGTAGAAGAATTAATTCTGAAAAGAACGCAACTCGAATCGCGGAAAACGGAGCCCGAACGGGCCGTAAACGGGTCGAAAAAGATGATACTATGCAAAATCAGACGTCTGGAACTCCCTCCAGACGTCTTAAACGGTGGATCAGAGAATTACCTGTTCAGCGTGGTTTCCCAAACGTCCAGAAGTCTGCAGGGACGTCTTTCCTAGATCCCAGACGTCCGATGGTCACTCCGGACGTCTGGAGGTCACTCCCGCCGTCTGGTACAACTTCCAGACGTCTGATTCGCAAAGGATGGCGAATCAGCGAACCTGCGCACAGCCAACCCCCTCCCTCAGTACGGTCAGTCGACAAGAAGGAAGAAGAAGGCGGAAACTCACCTTTCAGACGTCTGTATGATTTTACAGACGTCGACCTTGCCGTCTGGCTATCAATCCAGACGTCTGATTCTGGAAATTTTTCCAGAATCAGGGCCCTGCTCGGCCTCCGCTCGCGACGCCGCCCGCGTCGAACCTCGCGCGTCTGCTACTAAGACCGCAGCAGGTCCCTCTCCGCATCGCTCCGCGCCCCCTGCGCCCTCCGCCAGCCGGCCAAGCCGCTCCGGCGAGCTCGCCCTCACGGCAGAGCTCCGCCCTCGCATGCCGCACCTCCGCGCTCACTGCGGCCGCCGCTGCCGCCCTCGCGTCCGCTCGCTCTCGCGCACAGGAAGGAGAAGAAGAAGGAGACGGTGGAGACGGGAGGGGAGGCGCGCCCCTTTTAACACCGCGCGGAGAGGAGAGAGGAGGTGGCAGGCCGCCTGCAGCCGCAGAGAGAAAAAGGGGAATATGCGGTCTGCGCGCTCAGGCGCGCAGGCGACTCGCGGGTGTCGAAAATAACGGATTTCCAGACATCTTGAAACTATCCCAGACGTCTTATCAGACGTCTGGTTGTGAACCCATACGTCTTGTCAGACGTCTGAGCCACCTCCCAGACGTCTTAAAAGACGTCTGGGGCACACATCCGTTACAGTCTCTCTAGGTGTATATCTTGTGTATTTCTGTGTTGCAAAGGCTCCCCTCTATTTATAGAGGCCTTAGGAAGGCTTTGGAAGGCTTAAGAAAGGTTCTATAGCCGTTGGGAACAAAGCCCAAGTGAATCAGCCCGAAATCAGGAACAATCATTGTTCTGACAGGCTTATCAGGCGTCTAATTCTAGCATCAGACGTCTGGAAGTTCACTATAAGACGTCTGATTCAAAGGACAGACGTCTGATTTTGGGCGGGTCTCTCCCTGACTTGAATCAGATCTAAACAGGGTTTTTGTGCAAGTCCATCAGACGACATACAGGACGTCTGGCTCTAAGTCTGGATGTCTGGAAACCTACTTTTACTGTGGGAATTGATTTCCAAACGTTGCAACGGCTAGAAAATCTCTGAGAAGAGATTTTGGGTCAGCCGAGGCAAAACGGTCATTTATCAGACGTCTGGAAATGCCTAAGGACGTCTGATAAGGCTTTAACGGTCATATTCTTGACTGTTTGCTAAGCCAGCCAACGGTCCACTATCTGGACGTCTGGCAAGTCCATCAGACGTCTTTTAAGACGTCTGGACTAAGGTCTGGACGTTTGATTTCATCAGACAGAACTAGCTATGTCCAGCCTAACAGTTATCAGACGTCTGAAACAACAGTCAGACGTCTTACAATACTTTATCAGACGTCTGATTTTGGAATTAGACGTCTGGAAGTGCTGTTTGAACCCTATATTGGTTTTCTAAGTATTCTACAGAAAACCTAAGTATCCTAGGGTTGTGCCGGTGTTCCTAGGACTACTGTTAGGGTTCTTTGAGGCTCTTTAACAAGAAATTTCTAAGGAAATAAAGAGCAACAAAAGAAACGAAAAATACAACAAGTACAAAAGAAGGAAATCTATCCTATTCTTCATTTCCTTCCATCTTCAATCTTTCGCTCCACGCGAACCTCTCTGTTTTTCGTCAAGCTCTTCCAATCCGTCCTAGATGCGAGCTCGAACTCCGTCTAAACACGTCCACATTTGCAATTGACCTGAAATCTAGGACTCAAATTGCAAATGTTAAATAACACGTGCTTTGTTATCATCAAAACAAATGATCGTGGTGCTCTAGCACCAACAGCTTCTACTTCTACATCCATGCTTTCCACATCGAATCCTCCACCTCCAAGGCCTCAAACTCCCATACATCATTCTGTTCATTCGGAGGATGACATTGATTCTGCACAATTCGAGGATTTCCAAGAACTTCCTCCACATCCTTTTGCACAGCCTCCACCACCACCACCACCAGTCCATAGGTTTCAACCTCCTCCCTACCCCAACTTTCCTAATCAACCACCACTGGAAGAGGTCCACAACCAAGTTTGCAATATCTATTTGAAACACAATTACAAATGAATACCCTAACTCAACAGGTGCAACAGCTTACTCATGCTATTAACCTCCTAGCAAACTCCCAACCTCAACCTCGAGCTCCCCAGGCACCTCAACCTCGTAGACCTCAATTACAGAATTACTGTAATCCCGCAGTTGCACAACCTATGCTTGTGGTATGCTATCCTGCTGGGGGTTGTGCTATTGAACTGAAGCATAACATAATTGCACTTATCCCTCACTTCCATGATCTTGCTTCTAAGGACCCTTTTTAGCATCTAGAAGAGCTAAAAAATCTCGCCCAAACATTGAGTCCACAGGGCCATGATCAGCACATGTTATTAATGAAAATGTTCTACTTCTCCCTAAAAGACAAGGCCACCTTTTGATTTAGAACACTTGCATGAACTAGACCAATAGAGACCTAGGCTTCTTTGGAACATGAGTTCTTAAAGAAGTATTTTCTTGTAAGCCGCACCAACGCCTAAGGCGTCCTGTCACTACTTTCACCTAGAACTCAGGAGAACAGATACATGAGGCTTGGGAGCGATTCAATGAGCTTCTATGAAAATGTCCCCACCATGGTGTTTGACGCTGGCATCAGGTCCAGATCTTCTACCATGGGCTCCATGATGACACAAGGAATTTTGTAGATGCCGCATGTGGAGGCAATTTCTTGTGTAAGGACGATGATCAGCATTTGAGCTCTTCAAAGGCATGGCTGAAAATTCTATTAATAATGCTTCGATGAGTGTGTTTAATAGAAAGTCCTCACATTCCCACTCACACACGGGGGTACACGAAGCCCAATCCAGCACACGAGAGTTAGAGATAGTGGCTAGTCAGCTGAATAAGTTGGGCTTAATCGAGAAGAAAGTAGATGAAGTATGGAAATTCTTATCTAAACCTTTATCATCTTCTTCTTCTTAGTCACCTGCACCTCACAACTTCTTCTCAGTTTCCCACAAGGAGGGAAACTATGAACAACCTTTCTGTGACACAACTTGCACTACCGGACTATTCATTTTCATATCCTTCATCGGTTGGAGGAATCTTTGTTCCTCCTTACATTGAATTCCCTTCACCTTCCAGAGTTTCGGAGGAGCTCCACACCATTCACAATGACCCTTATTCACAAACCTACAACCCTGGATAGTGTAATCATCTAAATTTCTCATGATCGAGAAATTCACAAAGATCTACTTTTCAACAACCTTCTGCACCACCACTTCACAACCTGATCCGAGCACCACCTCCACAACAACAAGGGTATCCACCGCTGCCTACCAGCAACCCTAACTCAGGCTCGCCCAATACTCTCAACCCGGGCCTACAAGAGATGATCAGTTGGGAAATATCATGAAAGCTCTCACTGACATGCAACAACAAAATATTGCTATGCAGCAAAGGCAAGATGTGGCTTTAGCTGAGATGAGAGCCCATCTATCGCACTTGACGGAATCCTGTCAACCACATTCACTCCCATCTCAAGCAGAACCCAATCCTAAGAACATACCTACCCAGAGGTATGTTCAACCTAGACCTCCTATGCAAGGTCAAGTAAATGCCATTTCACAACCCTTGCACGAACCTGAGTTTGACACAGATCCAAATACTTCCTATCCTCAACCCTAATCACCTCTGCTACCAAATACTAAAATACTGTCTATGTCAAGAGCTGAATTAAATGCCATCACCACTAGGAGTGGTAGAAGCATTGTAGATCCACCATTCCCTACTTCTACATCTTTTCTTGGACCTTCTACTTCCACTCCTCCATCTAATTTACCTCTTCCTGATTCTTCTCAACCTAGGAATGACCTTCCCATTACAATTGTTGTACCATTTCCAAAGGCTTTAAAGAAGAAGGGAAAAGGAGAGAAAAAGCAGTCTAGTGTGGCTCCTGAGGAGGATCTACTCAAGCTCTTTGAGCAAGTCCACATAAACATCCCCTTGTTGGATGCAATTCTCCACATTCCTCTTTACACTAAGTTCTTGAAATACATATGCACGCCTAAGAGTAAAGCTAGAATTTAAAAAGGGAGTAGTTCAATCATTCTCTCGAAACAAGTGAGTTCCATCATTTTTAGTAGCCTCCATACTAAGATGAAAGACCCAGGCACTCTCTTCTTTCCTATACGATAGGAAACACCATATTTAATAGAGCTTTACTTGATTTAGGTGCTTCCATCAATCTTATCCCAACCTCCCTATTGACACATTTCAAGATTGGCAATCTAAAGCCAACTGAGGTGTTCTTGCAATTAGTTAACTGATCAGTTAAGACACCTCAGAGAGTGTTGGAAGATGTTATAGTGTGGGTTAAGAACAAATATTTTCCTGTAGACTTCATTTCCCTTGACATGGAAGTACCTGAGGATATCCAAAACACACCTATCATACTAGGAAGACCTTTCTTGGCAACAACCAAGGCGAATACAAGTTGTGAAGAGGGCCTTATAGAGTTGAAATTTGGAGATCAAAGGATGAAAGTTGATATCTTTTAGGCCCAAAGGGAACCATCTTGTAGTTTACTTGAGGAAATCTGTTCCTTGGATTCTTTGGACAAGTTGGTCGAGGATACATTGATTGATTCATTCAATTTAGAACCACAACACCCTTTGACCTCTGACTTGACTCTGCCTGAGACACCAACCTTAGAAACTGGAGACTTATGTCCAATTCCTTTAGTGTCTCTAGGATCTTCTGAGATCTCCACACCTGCTCATTCATCTGATCCTATTCCTGTCAAGCTTAAACCTCTTCCTGACTCTTTAAAATATGTCTTCTTAGGACCAGATCAGACTTATCCTGTGATTTTCAACTCCCATTTATCGTTTGATCAAGAATCACGACTCTTATCTGTCCCGAGAGCACATAGACAGGCTATAGGATGGAGCTTATCTGACCTAACTGGCATTAGTTATTACTGCACCCATAGAATATTTACTGAAGAAGGATTTAGATCAACCAAATAGCCACAGCGTAGACTGAACCCAACACTACAAAAGGTGGAAAAGAATGAGATGATTAAGTGGTTAGACAATGGAATCATTTTCCCAATCTCTGACAGCCAATGGGTAAGTCTTGTTCAAGTTGTGCCTAAAAAGGCCAGACTTACCATCATAACCACTGAGTCTAGAGAAGTCATCCCTAAAAATTGCTAGTTCGTGGTGAGTATGCATTGACTACCGCAAACTCAATCAAGCCGCAAAGAAAGATCATTTCCCATTGCCTTTCATTGATCAGATACTGGAAAGATTGGTAGGGAATAGATTTTTCTGCTTTTCGGATGGCTATTCAGGCTATAATCAAGTGGTGATTCACCTCTATGACGAGGAAAAAATGATTTTCACTTGCCCCTATGAAACCTTTGCATTTCGTAGGATGCCATTTAGATTATGCAACACACCTGCTACATTTCGATGGTGTATGTTTTCAATCTTCTCCGATTTAGCGGGTGATTGTTTAGAAGTTTTCATGGATGACTTCTCGGTCTTCAGGAGCACATTTAATGCCTACCTAGACCACCTGACTAAGGTCTTGCAAAGATGCATTAATGTGAATCTGGTACTTTTTTGGGAGAAATCACGCTTCATGGTACCAGAAGGACTAGCTTTAGGTCACCTTATCTTGGAGAGAGGAATTGAGGTTGACCGTGCGAAGGTGAAACTGATTGCTGACCTACCATTACCTTCATTGGTTAAGCAAATCCGATCTTTTCTCAGCTATGTTGGTTTCTATCGCCGCTTTATAGCGGACTTCTTGACAATAGCCCGACTTCTCACCAATCTCTTCTCTAGGGATGTAGAGTTTCAGATCTCTGACGATTATGTTCGTGATTATAAAACACTTCGTGATCTGGTTACCAAGGCACCAATTTGCAACCCTCGGATTAGTCTCACCCTTTTGAGATCATGTGTGATGCCTCTAATTATGCAGTAGAGGTTGTCCTTGGTCAAAAACTGGATGGGAAACCTATAGTCATCTACTACACTAGTAAGACCTTAGATGAAGCTCGAAGGAATTACACAATCACTGAAAAGGAATTACGAGCAGTGGTATTTGCACTGGACAAATTCAGACCTTATCTTTTAGGTTCCCACATCATAGTCTACACTGACAACACAGCAATTCGACATCTTCTTGCCAAGAAGGATGCAAAATCTCATCTAATTAGATGGATCTTGTTGTTACAGGAGTTTGATTTAGAGATTTGTGACAAGGTTGGGAAACAGAATGTGGTAGCTGACCACTTATCCTGCCTTCCTTTTGAAGCTATCTCCTTCACTTCCCATTACTGACCACTTCCTTGACGAGCAATTACTGATCATTCATTCTGATCTTCCCTGGTATGCTGACATTGTCAACTACCTGGTGTCTGGAATCGTTCCCTCTGATTATGTCTGACATCAAAAAGACAAACTTAGATCCAAGGCTGTTAAGACCCGTGCCATCAAAGCATTTTTAAGACGTCTGGACACATTCCCAGAGTCTAGAAATCAATTTTTGCATGCGTACGACTGCGAATCTGCACGCGTGCCGCGCGCAGACTGAGCCCCAGCCGCCTTCTTCTCTTTCTTCTTCCCTCACCGACTTGCAGAGCTGCCCCCACCGTGCCTACATATATCCCTCCTCTCCCTCACACCACCCCACATCACCCGTCTTCTCCTTCCTTCAGTGTAAGAGCGAGAGTGAGAGCAGTAGCTACAGCCGAGTGCAGCGGCGGAGAGGAGAGCGCACGAGCCGTGAGAGAGAGAGAGCTCGCTGGAGCAGTCCGAGGCCGGTTGGCGTGCGCGAGGCGGAGTGTGTGTCGGGGAGGTTCCCTCGACGCTACTGTAGCTAGAGCAGCGGACAAGCGAGCGCGGCGCGGCCACGCGTAAAAGGAAGAAGACGAAGAAGCTTCTGATTCTAGGATTTTTCTCAGAATTAGACATCTGGACCTACATCCAGACGACGTCTGGAGGGAGCTCCAGACAATTGAGAGGTACGTACGGCTCCCTTTACTTCCCTTTGCGGATATGGCCATGCAGGTCGTTCCGCTGAGGCTCTGTTGCGTGCCGTGTTAAGAGGATTTTGCGTGCGAGTGCAGGATTCACTTCGGGAAGGTGCGGGGCATGCCCTCCCACGCGGTTCAGACATCTGGGCAAGGCACCAGACAACGGAGAGAGTCTCCAGACGTCCGGAGCGATAGTCGGACGTCTGGAACTAGGTCCAGACGATTCAGTAGGATCCCTGGACGTTTGAGGAGCAGTGTAGAGTGAGGTATGATTTGGACCCCTTTTTAAGATGTCTGGAAGATGTTCCAGATGTCCGATTTGAGTCAGAGTTATCATTTTTGACCTGTTTAGGGTCCGTTTGAGGTCCAATTTCCGCATTTAAGATTCCGTTCTTCTTTGTATAAGTTCCCCTACTTGTTGGAATGCTTCTTATCATGTTTTAAGTGGTTCCTTGTGGTTGATACTTGTGTTAGGACCTCGTTCCGTTGCAGATTTGGGGGTTACGGAGGCACGCGAACCCGCCGATCAAGCCCCCGTCACTCCCGATTTTGCGGGTAGAGTGGCTTCCCATAGTTAATTACAAACGTAAATGCATATCTGGAATAAATGATAGATCATAGGGTATGGCATAAATCCTAGGACCAGAAACACTAGATTGAATGATAGATCCTAGGGTATGGCATGAATCCTAGGACCAGAAACACTAGATTGAATGATAGATCCTAGGGTATGGCATGAATCCTAGGACCAGAAGCACTAGATTGAATGATAGATCCTAGGGTATGGCATGTATCCTAGGACTAGAAACTCTGGAACGATTGTATTAAATGCCTGAATTGCAGTCTTGGATGAGTAGATTGAATAATAATAATTGCCTATAATTGTATAACAACTGCCTGTGAAATGTAGAGTATAGTTACATGTAATTCCTGTTGTTGCAAATAAATACTAGCTGCCTGTATATAAATTGGAAAAGAAAGATTGGATGTTGGAAACACGTGCTATCTGCGAATAAACCTGAAATGATGAAACATAGTATGGCTTGGCCTGAGAAACATGAGCATGAACCCTACGGGGAATTAAGAGTAGAGCTCCTGAAAATAAATAGAATGGAATTGGAAATGTGAATGGGGAAGTGAGCTGGCCCTTGAGTACAGAGTACCAAGGAGAACGACTATCCCCCTGTTTAGTGTAGAGCGGAGCTAGCCGCCTTAGGGTTGAGACCCGGGGTTAGGACTGGCCACTTTTACCGACTCTGTGGCCCTCACATACACACTACCGGGGAGAGCTACTAATGTAGGGAGAGAGCTAGCCACCCCATGGGGCCCAGGGTTCAGCTAGCCATCCTACACCGACTTGTTAGGCCCACTGGGCAAGCCAGGGTAGTCAGGCGAGGGTGCGCAAACTGTGGAGGGGTGAGACCCCTGTTTGGTTACTGTGGAGGGGCTAGACCCCTGTTACTGAGAGGGCTATGCCCTATACTGGTTTCGTGTTGTGCTTTGGGCGCACTCGTTAACGGAAACGACTGACCGCGTGCCAGTGCGGAGTAGCTACCCGTGCGTTTATCGTGCGTGCCGTAGTCACCGTTACGTCTGTCAGCGACCTTGGGGTGGTTGACTGAGGGTAGGACCACCACGGGGGACTCTCCCGGCCAGGAGAGCACCACGTGTTACTTCTACTCTTCGGAAAAGACTGCAATCAAGATCGTTCCCACGAAGAACACTCGAGATCAAGAAAAAGACCTGATAAATAACCAAGTGATGAAAGAAAGAATAATTAGTTGAATAAAGAAAGAAATTGAAAACAACAGCTACATGTCCACCTTTACTGTTTCTCTTAGTTAGCTGGTTGCCACTCTACTCAGTGTTTTACTGACGTGTTGTACTTACAACCTTTTTCAGGTCCAGGTGTTGGGCAGCCAGAGCCTACGGCTGCAGAAGGTGCTGGGCCCAATAGAGCCCAGTAGTTGTACCTTTGTTGTACCCGTTCTCTGTAGTAGTGAGTATTTTGTTACATTCTTGTACTCTTTTATTGAAATTTTATATTCCTGCACCATTTTTAAATTCTCTACTGTTGTGGTGGTGTACTGTAGTAGTTTATTTCTTTACTACTGTACTTTCGTTACTTTTAGTTGCTTGCATGGCGAATGTGGTTTATTTTACTGCTTTTTAGTTACTTTCTCGTTGGACGACTGGGTCTTGGGATTAGTTGAGTTGGTCCGATTCTCGTGTCCTGTAAGGATTCGGGAACCGGGTCGTAACAAAGGCCAAGCACTATTATTGGGAAGAACCATGGCTATTCAAGTACTGTAAAGATCAGATCCTTAGGAAGTGTGTCCCGGATAAGGAGATAGATAGCATTTTGTCATTTTGCCATGACCAGCCTTGTGGTGGTCATTTCTCTGGCAAAAAGACTACTGCAAAAATTTTGCAGAGCGGTTTCTACTGACCCACGATCTTCAAAGATGCACACGAGTATAGTAGGGTATGTCCATGCTGTCGGTCTCTCAGCAATATTGGCCACCAAGACTTGATGCCCTTGAATCTGATAATGGTGTGCGAAGTCTTTGATATATGGGGCATTGACTTCATGGGACCTTTTCTGAATTCTCATGGCTTTGAGTACATCTTGTTGGCAGTTAATTATGTTTCTAAATGGATTGAAGCCATTCCCTTGAGGACTAACGATCATAGAGTTGTGACAAAATTTGTTCAAGATTACATCTTCTCTAGATTTGGGGTACCAAAAGCCATCATAAGTGATTACTTCAGAAGCATGGGGTGACACATAGGATTGCTACACCTTACCGCCCTCAAACATATGGACTAGCTGAATTGTCCAATAGGGAGATCAAAAAGATTTTACAGACTACCATCAGACCTGATAGAAAGGATTGGTCTTCCCGCCTTTCTGATGCATTGTGAGCGTATAAGACAGCTCACAAAATTCCATTAGGCATGTGTTTGCACCTCAAAACACGCCTTTAATAATGCCTTCTTATGCTATTTCCTAGCATTAACTATGTATATTATAATCCTATAGTCGCATTTGTAAAAAACGCTTGCATGCATGCATTTAATCATGAGAGGAGGAGAAACGAATAAATGGCTTCGTAATTCACATTTTATCTCAAGTGCCTCCCTGCAAATTCCACCTTTTTATTTTTCCTCTTAATTTCTTCTTTTTTTCTCATTCCCGCGGTTGCCTTCTTCCCGCGCCCACATCCACGCCATGCTGCATGCAACGCCTCTCCTTGCTGTCCTTCCCGCACCTCTCCCTGCAGCTGCCATTCTCCCCCATTCCCCGCATGCTCCACGCCATGCTCTCCTCCTCTATAAAGCCGCAGCTCTTCCTCGCGACGAAGAGGAGGGCGAGTTGCTGAAAAACGCCACGCTGCAGTCCGCCACCTTCCTCGCCCGTTCTCCCCTCCCATACGCCGGCCCTCCGTCGAGGAGGCACCCGACGAGCAGGAGAACCCACTGTGGTGCTCACCACCACAGTGGGAACACCACCGCCCAGCTCTTCAACGAGCAGGTGGGCGTGGTGTTTTCTTTTCTTTTCGGTTTCATCTCCACGCCATTGCTGCCGCTTCAAGGTCCGAAGCTTGAAGCAGCAGTAGCAGCAGCTAAACCGCGGCAACAGCAGCAGCAGCTAAACCGCGGCAACAGCAGCAGCAGCAGCACCCCCCGCCTCCTCCGCGACCTTCCCCGCAGGCGCGCAACCCTCCGCGCGCGCCTGCAGGCCCGTTCCCCGCCTCCGTCTCCGTTCTGTCCACGCCGCAGTTGCACCCGCAGCAGGCCGCTGCGCGCACTGCAGCGGCCGGCCAGGCCTTCTCGCTGCCCCCTGCCAACCTCTGCAACCCTCTGCGACCGACTGTAGACTCCCCGCCGCCTTCTCCGAGCGCGCCATCGCCCGCTCTCCGTCCTCGCACCCGGTCTGCAGGAGACGTCTCACGTCCACTGCGCGAAGGCGCGGTGCACCGCGACGATCAGACGTCCGCCTCCGCCTTCAGACGACGTAGAGTCAGACGTCTGCCGCCTCCGGCAGACGTCTTAACTCGCGCGTCCGCGATCACTCCTTCTCCCGCTCTCTCTCTCCGCCGATCTCTCCCGCCCGCTCCCTCTCTGTCTGCCGCTCTCTCTCTCTCACGTATTCTCTATCTCTCTCTCTCTTTTTCACTTACAGCAACACACACACACCCATTCACCGACACACACACACACACACTCATAGTAACATATATACATATATATATATATATATATATATATATATATATATATATATACATATACATATATCTATATATATATACTTATATATACATAGTATATCTATATAGTTATGTATACATACATATAATATAATATATATATACATATACATATAATATATATATATATATATATATATATATATATATATATATATATATACACATACTCATATACATATATATATATATATATACATATCTATATACTTATACATATACACACATATATATACATATATATCTAGATACATATATACTTATATACATATATATATATATATATCTATATAGTATTATATATATATACTTATACATATACACATATATATATACATATATATCTAGATACATATATACTTATATACATATATATATATACATATATATAGTAATATATATATATACTTATATACATATATATACACATATATATCTATATATATATATATCTATACATATATAACTATACATTTATATCTATATATAGATATATTTACTTATATACATACATATGTACATATACTTTCATGTTATTTATTATACGCTGTATCGCGGGGATATCTGCACCAGTTGCTGATATTCCCTGATACACGCGTACAAAAAAGCGTGGTCCCATACATCATCCATCCTCCATCCACACTCCACACGGCACCTAGTCGTGTTGGTTGCGTCTCTCTAGACGTCGACTGACTCGACATAGTGCTACACTCCATCGTCACCTCCACCCCCACCCCTTTATATATATACTACATATAAATATATATTTATAGCTACTATATTTACTTTCTATCTGTTAGCTTCCTTCTTAGTAAAAAGATAAAAAAAGGTATAAAAGTGAAAAGATAATCTTTGATTTGCAGGTACCCCCGTCTTGCAAGTAGCAAGACGTGTTTTGAAACTCTGTTTTGGCTAAAAGCCAAGGACACAATTTTGAGGGTGTGCCTCAAGAACAAGGATTATCAGAAAAAAACCTAAATAAGAAAAATACCAAAAACAGAATAAACGAACGGAAGAGACGCGTTTTAAGGAAAACGTAGAAATTCGACTTGAACCCCACTTCCCTGAGTTCGACCCTGGGCCTAAAAGTGACAAGATAAAATCAATTAGGCCAGGTTAAAAATTTTGTAAAGAGATGGTTAGGTCTGAATTAGGTTAACCACTATACACATTTCAACGATAAAAATATCATATTAACAACCTATTTGGGCCGACCCATCAGCATGTCTCCTTGTAGACTTGTGAACGGGAAACCTTGTCATCTTCTTGTAGAACTTGAGCACAAAGCCTATGCGGCCATCATAAAGTGTAACCTGGACTTAGAGAAGGTCGGTGATCATAGAAGACTTCAAATTTTTGAGCTAAATGAATTAAGGAATGAATCTTATGAAAGCTCGAGGATTTATAAGGGCAAATTAAAGGCCTTTCATGACCGTCACATTCTTAGGAAGTCATTTCACCTTAGTCAGAAAGTTCTTATGTTCGACTCAAGACTTAAACTCTTCCCAGGGAAACTAAGATTCAAATGGACTGGACCTTTCAAAATCTTTAGAACCTTTGACATTGGAGCCGTCGAGATCTCTAAGATTGACAAATCTGAACCTTTCATTGTGAATAGACAAAGATTGAAACCCTTCATTGAGTCGCATGATCTTAGACTTGTTAATTCCACTATTTTGCTCCAATATTTTGATCTTTCTTCTACTGGGTTTACTCCTTGCTGAAGGCATTAAACTTAGCAAACCTATCCATTGTATATAGCTATTTTCACTTTTCTTATTTTCCATTTCTCTCATTTGGTGTCTATCCTTGCATTTTTAACATGCATTCATAGTTACATATGTCATGCATTTCATTGTCGAGCCTGACTTCCCACTCTGATCTTGTATCAAACTTGAAATCATTTGCATAAAGATTTTTATCTCCTCATTCCGACTTCCTTCCGTCACCCAGTCTAAGTTAGTGAAAAGCAAAGTATGCATTTATATCCACCCTATTCATACAATGAGGACATTACATCATTTAAGCATGGGGGGTGTAAATGGTGAATCATTTTCTGAAATACAATTATAGACACACACATATATATATAGTATAGCATTATCAAAAATACGAAAAAAATTGAAAACTTTTGAAAATTTTGAAAAAATTACAAAGTAAAAAATACAAAAAAAAATGTCAAAAACAAAAATTCCAAAAATACAAGACCTAAATGAACTTATTGTTGAGGGAGAACTCCAAAAAACTGACTTCTGAGGAGAGAGAAAAGCACTGAAAAGAATCTTAAGTATTTAATTATGGTCTTATAGCTGAAAACAAAAATAGAATAAGTATTTAACATTCAACCTTTGCTGGTTATGCTTTCTGGGCCACTATAGCCTGATTCACTCAGGCTTTGGCTTAATACACTTTAAGCTTTGACAAGATAGATCAGGATCTCTCCTAACTTAGGACGTAATCTTGTACCTGAGTCACCAGTACTAGATTCGTTGGTTTGCTTTGGCTTACGAGTCCAAGTAACCTTGGTTTACACTACACAGTGTCGGGAAAGATCTTGTGAACTTGAAATTCAATCCTAGTGTTCATTAGGGAAGGTGAAGTCCTTACCTGTGCATACATGTCGACTCTTTGTCCTAGTCTTCAGTCTTATGTTTAGGAGAAGCTCTTTTCACCAAAGTACTCACCCACCAAATAAGTGTTCTCTACTAAATAAAGTTGTCGGAGACATACTAACATTTATTTGCTAAAAAAAAAATCAGAAAAAGTCAAAAAGAATTTTCAGAAAAAGTCATTCTTTTGAATAAGTCAAGTATGTTCTCCAAGCCCTGTAAATAGTTTTCACCAAAAATATTTTCAAGGTGCATTACAAGTACTCTATTTCCACCAAATATTCTTTGAGCCACAATGCAATAAGAGTTGGGTTCGAGTCTTCCTCATTTTTGAGAGTCAATCCAAAGACATGAGATGAAGCTAAGACCAACCTAAACTTAAAAAGAAGTGAAACCCCAAGATTGAGTTTTAAAGTTCACCTGGTTAGTCCTGACCTTTCACTGAGCACAACCATAACTACTTAGCTTTTAAGCTTTGTAAAACCCTCTGAGTCTTGGAAATCTCACTTAAGGTTTAAATATCAAGAGTCCTTGTTGGTCGAGAGATGGTTTATGTCATATCAGTCTTAAGTTCAAGTCTTCCTAAGCGACTGGTTCTCACAATGTCCAGACATAAACACAATTGGCTTATCGAGAAAATTTTAGCTTAAAGATCATCTCTAAACACTTAACAATTTGAAAGAGAGAAAAATAGATATCTCATCACACTTACCTAGCTGGTACTTAAATTGCTTTACACTTAATGAGTTGTTTGCTAAGGGACTAGCAAAACCTAAGCATGGGGGTATGATGAGGTGTGGCTCATCATAGCTAAAATACCCAAGTTAACCTAGGAACTAGGTTAAACACTACATAATTAACACAAGAAATGGGTTAAGTGTGAGAATTAACAGAAATGACCTAAAACAGCAAATCAGAGTTAAAAATGCATAATTAGGTCACAAAATGAAATATTCTATTCACAGATACAAAATGATGATCCACTTACAAATTGAACACGTGTTTGAATTCAAAAGTATAAATCAAAGGTTGAATTAATTTCCTAACTATTCAATTGTGCTTCAATAAAAACTTGGTTGCATTTGGACATCAATAGGACCATGCATTCATTAAATTACATTTAGGTCCTTAGGTTATTCACATTCCTTCACATAAAACATCCAAGGACCTAATTGCAAGCTATCAGGGACCTATTTGCTATGCTTAGAGGACTACTCTGAATTCATTTCACTCACTAATGGTTCTTTGTACAATTTTTATACCACTTCTCCCTTAAAGGCTTACTTACAAATTTCCCTTTAGACCTACAGGTGCAGCGACCATTGTAGCTCACAAGAACACGACCAATTTGGTTTGTCGCTCCTATGCACTCTCGATCCAAGGGTAGATCTGATCCAACTTTCCCATGAGCCTGAGTGTAACCTCACCCCCCATTCCATATCTAATCTAGCGGTTGTGATTTGATTTGGACCTTTGCGCCCTCCTCAAGCTCATCACAGTGGATGCCCTAAGCATCTAAATCCACCACCACGGTGGGGGTGCCTAGATCGCTCACAAGCTCATATAAGCAACTTCACTGACCTTGCGCAAAAGGATCGACTCCCCTCCTACTTTCTTGAGCTGATCCATTCGTCCTCTCCAATTTCTTCTCCCCATACACCTCTGTTTCGTCGCCTTCTTGATGGAAACTCACCTCCTAGGATCACTCCTCGCCGTTAAGGACCACGTAGCACTTGAGGATAACACTGAGTCCCACTAGTGGACTTTCAAACCCCTGGAGAATCTCCCTCCATTTCTTCCTCTCCATCCGTCGAGTGGAGATCCATAGGTCTCATTCGTCCACTTAGATTAGGTTTTACATGCTTTCTAGAGTAGTTGTTAGTGTAATTTAGATTCAGTAGAGTAGAATTAGTGAGATAGTTCATGGATTTAGTAGTTAATTAATGGTCTATTAGTGTAGTGAACCCACACCTCCTCTGATCAATTTCGATCAGAGGAGATGAATTCGCTGGCATCCACCTGATCACACAGCTTCCTCATCATCTCATTATCGCATTCATTTCTTTCCCTCGAAATTTTACTCCATATTTCACCCCATCCATCATAGTTGAATTGGATTTGAAGTTCACTAACTTCTAGATCTAATTCACGCTCAAACCCATCTAGGGGGCTTCTCATCCATTTCAGATGTCCATAAGGACCCATGATCTAGTTTTAATTGAACTAATTTGCTTGATTGACTTATATTTGGATTTCACACACAATCACAAGATTTTGGATCAAATTGACTTTAATGGTTTTAATCAAGCAAATTGAAGTTGTTTCTATTTGATTGAGTTTATTACGATGATTCTGAGCTGCTTGGATTTAATTTTCTTTATCAAATGAGCAAACACCCAATCCGAGTTTTGTTGTGGGTAGTTTTAGCCCATGAATCTAAGATCTACCAAGATGAGGCATAACAATGACTTAGTTGAGTTTTTATGGGATCGTCGGAGGTCCTAAAATGTTAATTGTTAGTGTTTAGGAACTTGAGATGATCAAATCACCTAAACAAACCCAAAACAACAGCCCAATTTGGGCGACATTGATTTCTGATTTACAAGTGCTTTAAATCTGATATTTGAAGGTCAAATGAGATTTTCGAAGTGTTTAACAAAAGTTTTGAGTTGGTTGAAAGGTTGATTTCCAATAGAGCTCATCAGATCTGAATAGCAACTAGCTGCTTTGGTTTTGTCTAACTGAACAAGTTTTCATGGTGAATTTCAGTTCTGATTTCAAATGACTTGAAGATGAAATAGTTTGGGTGATTCATAGCCCTCATATCCGATTATTCAGATCTAGGGATGACATTTTCTGAACCTTAATTCCAACCTTGTGGGTCTGATCATTGATTCTATAGTTTGCAGCAGATATAATCAGAGGATTTAATCACTGTCTCCACATGATTTTTATGACTTGAGACATGTTTGGGTTTAATGGCACTTAGATCTGAGTTCATCATATCTAAAGTGTTTTCAAGAACCCCAGTTCAAATGTTGATCATTGATTCTGCTGTTGCAGCAGTTACAATTTGTTGCTGAGCAGTTTCAGCTTTATTGGAGATTGAGTGAATTTGATGTAAATTTTGAGGAATCCAAGGAGCTAGCATGTGCATATTGTTAGAGCTCATGTGTACAAGCTTTCATGTATCTTTATAGCTTAAATTTGAGTTAAGAATGGCATGTAATTCATGTTTATATTTCATTGTTAGCAATTTAGAGTGATAAACTATCCAACTTGTGATTTAATGAGAATCTGAGTGAAAAATTATGTTTAGTTGTTCTAAACATTTTTCATATAGTGTATTGAGAGCTTTTGATTGTTTAAAACACCTATCCAGCCCTTTAGAATCCAAATGAGGCCTTAGGTTCCTGGTGAAATATTCATTCAAGGCTTCATTTGTTTTAACTTGTAAATAAATAAAATTCATAAAAAAATAAAAATAAAATAAAATAAACCTGTCTTGAGTATGATCATGTATATTTCTAGGTATGTGCAAAGTTTCAAGGTATTCTGAACCCTTGACCTAGTAGAACATGCTAGCCAATGGTTGAGTATACTTTGAAATTTAATAAAAGAAACCAAGTTCAAAATATGAAAAAGAAACTTCTACCTCTCATATCACCCTTTCTCTCTCATCCCCTATCTGTATTATATATATAAAAGCTATAAAAATCAGAAAATCCCTAAAAATACCTTGTATAATGTGTATATACTTGTAAATATAACTTAAAACTAAGCTATATGTATATAGTGTACAATACGTAAATAATGTAAATAAATAACTTATCTATGTATTCTATATATTAAATTAAATATTTAGAATGATTTATTGTATATGTAACTTTATTGAATAATTATATATTAAATTATATAAACTAAATGCATATTAACCTAAGAAATTATACAAACCTGTATATATGTACATAATTATATCTAATACTGTACATACATACTTAACTAAGTAATATATACTGTATAATACCTGTAAATTAATTTAATTAAGTAATTACAATAAGTAATTAAGTTATTAAGTTAATTAAGTAAAGTAATAACTTAAAATAAAATAAATTAATAAGTTAAGTTAATCCTTAAATAATTTATCATGTATAATTGTGTAGTATTATTCTAAGCATTTTCAACATATTTATACTTTATTTATAATATACTACAGTATTTATAAATTATTTATGTACATAACTATCTAAAACATGTATTTAAATGTACATAAATTAAAATAAAGTCGCTAAAATACATTAAAAATGTGTAATAAATAATTTATTATATAAATTAACTTTGTATAAGGTCAATTGTATGATTAATTAATCAATTTATACTTTTATTAAGAAATAAACCTTTGATTTAATGTGTACAAACCCCTTACTTTAACTAATTTTAATATATATGTAAATAACTTAATTTTGCAAATAAATTATACAAACATGTAACCTTATATTAGGGCTTTCCAAAAATATAGTTTATTCTAAAATTGAACCTTAATTGGGCCCTCAAATCGAGGGCGAAATCCCTCAAATTCGAATGCATCTATGCGTGGCGCTACATAAATTTGGCGCATAAAGATTGTCCCACATCATGGAACACAAGAGCGGCAATGCAGTATATAGTGTATTTGCACTCATGGCCATTCAGTCGTTAGCACAGGGTGCAAAACTTATGAGCATGTATTTGTTCTTGATTTGTGTGCACACCTACTAGTGTGTGAGGGCATGTGTGGGCATGTGCATGAGCGATGTAGGTGCGTGTGTGAGCTTGCTGGGCCTATTGGGCCTGAAAATGAACAAAAATATACTTAAATAAAACTAGGGTTGGCCCATTAGTAGTGGTCTGGTCTCACCTTTCGAGGTGCTATGTATCTCACAAAAGTGGGCTGGCCCACTCACTAATAAACCCAATTTTTGAGTTGATGGATAGTAACTGAACCATGTCAAGAGAGAAAGAAGGCCCTAATTTGGCTAAGTCTTGAACAAAGGGAGAGGACCTAAGAGAGAAAGGAGGAGACTAAGTGTTAGTCGCAATGCTGTGCATGTGTGTGTTGAGCGTGTATGTATGTATAAGTATTCTTATGTGTATAAAAATGTATAGTATAATATATATACATGTATATAAATAATGTAAATAAATATATATAAATAGTGTATACGTAGATAGTGTATATATGTACATGTAGTATAGTAGAACTATTGTTTGAGCTCTTAGGTATAAAAAACCTCAAAGCTTTAGCGATAGAAACATCCATCACTATAAATATGTTTATATGTTAGTATAGATAGTCATTTTTGTCTTATGTTATGTATATATGTTACTAAGACTATAGCAACACATGATATGTTACTGTATACAGAATATATGTTATTAAAGATATTAGTATGTTAACATACTTAGTATAGTATATATTAGTAACTATTTTTGTATGTATATGTAGGTATTAATTTGAGTAGCTTTATATCATTAATTTGGCATAGTATTAATTGATTTTTGATGCCTATTATTTGTGAATATGATTAAGGCATTGTAGTATTTACCAATTAATTCTTTTATATATAATTGATTAATTCATTCGTTGATTCATTTTGTATAATAAAATTAACATTTTTGGACTTAGAAAGTAATATATATCAATAACTACCTTCCAGTGAATGACCTGAAAACCAACCGGTAAAAATTATAATTAAATAAAATGACGCGACATCTATTTGCATTGTGACAAATATACTATAATAATGACACTTAAAACAACATTTTTCTTGCAACACGAACGTTGTTTATGTTAGGGGGACGGCTTAAAGGATACTAAGGGAGAGGGGGTGTGAACATATAAGGAAAAGATGACAATAAGAGAAAAACATACATCATGATTATAGATCTACACATTTACTCATTCAAGCAACACAAGCATTAACATGAAAACTATAAAAAAAGTTAAACATATATCGAATAACATCTAAACATTACTAGAATTAGAAAACAAAGAAGAAGAACATCCCATCACGCTGGGAGTGCCTTGGAGGCCATCAGCTTTTTATGTGATGGTAGTGCCTAGACCATGGTTGCAAGTATTGGTAATAGAGCACCATGATCGTTTATTTTGATGATAACAAAATACATGTTATTTAACATTTGCACTTGAAGTCTTAGATTTCAGGTTAATTGCAAATAGGGATGTGTTTAGACAGAGTTTGAGCTCGTATCCATGGCAGATTGGAGGAGCTTGACGGAGAATAGAGGAGCTTCACAAGGAGCGATAGCCTAAAGAAGAACGAAGACAAGAATATGATAGATTTTCTTTTATCTTGTTCTATGTAATTTTGTTTTTTTGTTTTACTCTTTATTTCTTTCTTAGATCTTATGTTAAAGAGCCTCAAAGAACCCTTAAAAGTAGTCTTAGGAACACCTGCACAACCCTAGGATACTTAGTTTTTTTGTAGAGAACCTACAAAACCAAAATAGAGTTATGACAGCCTAATCTGACATCTAATCTGAAAATCAGACGTCTGATAGTGACTTTTAAGACATCTGACTATTGACTCAGACGTCCAATAACTAAGGCTGGACTTTGTAGCTTCTGTCTGATGAAATCAGACGTCCAGACCTTAGTCCATATGCCTTAGAAGATGTCTTATGTTTGTACCAAACATCCAATTAGTGAAACATTGGCTACCTAAGCATATATTAAGAAATATGACCGTTAGGCTTATATCAGACGTCCGTAGAGGACCTCAGACGTTTGATATGTGACCGTTTAGTCTCGGTTGACCCAAAATCTTCTCTATCAGATTTCCTAGCTGTTAACCTATCTTGGGAATCCATTTTCATGTATAATAGGTTTTCAGACGTCCAGACCTAGTGCTAGATGGCCTGTATGTCGTTTGATGGCCATACACTAGAACCCTGTTTAGGTCTGAACCAAGTTAGGAAAGAAACCTGCTTAGAATCAAACATCTGACTTAGTTCCCAGATGTCTTAAACAGGTTTTCTAGACGTCTGATACCCAGACCAGACGTCTGATGACCTTGTCAGAATTATGATTGATTCTGATTATGACTTGTTTTGCCTTGGGTTCAACCCCAACCGCTATGGAAGCTTTCTACGGGCTTCCTAAGCCTTCCTAGGCCCTCTATAAATAGAGGAGGACCCTTGCCTTGCAAACACACACCAAGACACACCTTGAATACCATTTCCATATCTCTTGTGTTAAAAAGAAGTAGAAGATCATCTAAAAGAAGTTCTAGCTCTCCATGCTTTTGTTCCACATCTAGAGAGCTTGAATCCAGTTGCGCACCCGCTCTCCCTCCGAGATTATGAGAGCGACCAAGCGCCGCCGCGTGGTTCACGCACTTGTGTCAAGCCAACGCACTTCCAAGCAAAGGGAAGTAACTTTACCTATAGTAGCTAGGTTAATCTTTGTTGGCTCTATAGGTTGTTTTGTAATCTTTCTTTGTTATTAGTTGGGTATTCGCATTGCGAATTCCCATCTCCTTCGTGAAACAAAATCCTCCTTGTGAAGAGGAGGGGTTAAGGAACGCTACCCTTGTACTTGTAGCGTGGTTGTAATTAAGGTTGAACTACCCTTGTTTAAGTAGTTCGTATAGTGGATTTGATTGACTAGATTGATCAGGAAATCCTAACTCGAGAGGGTTAGGTGGTGGATTTCACCTGGTTTGGGTTTCCACCTAAAAATTCTTGTGTCATATTGTGTGATTGTTGTTTTTATGAGTTGCTGTTTATTTTCTACATTTTATTATGTCACGCATATCTCACCCCCTCCTGTAGAAATCTACAATTGGTATCAGAGCAGGTTCTTGCTGTTTTGACGTAACAACCAAGCAAGAAGATCATGGAGGGAAGCAGTTCAGCAATCAAGATTTCCGAGGGGCAGTCCACCACTCGTCCACCTTTCTTCGACAGAAGCAACTACTCCTACTGGAAGCTACGGATGAAGACATGGCTTCAAGCCAATGACTTCACGATTTGAGTCAAATGCAAGACGTCGTTTGACATCTCGAAAAAACTCGCGGGAGGCTACTTGCAACAACAAATCTGTGAGCTCTCTCTCAATGTGAAGACGATGAACGCGTTGTATTGCGTGCTCAGCCCTTAAGAGTTCAACAGAATCTCACAATGCGCTACTGCATACGAGATCTAGCACACACTCGAGGTAACTCACGAGGGTACCTCTAAGGTAAAAACTTCTAAACTCAATTTACTTTCACAAGAATTTGAGTCTTTTTCCATGAAACTTAATGAGTCTTTGAGTGAGATGAACACTAGGTTCACTCTCATAGTGAATAATCTTAAGGCATTAGGAAAGACTTTCATTAAGGGGGAGCTTCAAGGAAAGCTTCTTCGTTCCCTTGGACCGGAGTAGGAACAGAAGGTCATTGCCATCGAGGAGGTGAACGAGGTGGAGGAACTCAACATGGAGGATCTCTTAGGCAATCTAATGGCCTATGAGACAAAGCTAAAGTAGAGGAAGAAGGATACACCAGAACTAAAACCAAAGAAGACCCTTGCATTCAGAGCCGCGTCTGATTGCTAGGTAAGTTCTGATGACGAAGATTTTAAATTTTTACTTAAAAAATTTTCCAAGTTTTGTAGGAAATCAAAGAAAGAAAGGAAGGAGAAGGAAAAAGATAGCTCGAGACATTGCTACAGCTGCAACAAAAAGGGTCATCTTCGACCTGAGTGCCCTCTTCTCAAGAAGGAGAAGAAGAAAGGGAAGGAGAAGAAGTATAAGAAGAATGCATTCCAAGCGACTTGGGACGACTCGAGCTCGGAGGAAGAAGAAGAAGAAAATCCTGAAAAGAAGAATGAAACCACCTGCATGGGTTTCATGGCGACAGCGGGCGACAGCGAAAGCGACTCTGATAATGAGATAAATTCCGATTTACAAGAAGCATTTGATGAATTATTTGAACTTAGTAAATCACTTAAGGTATAAAATAAAAATATTAAAAGGAATCTTAGTTTTTTAAAAACTGAAAATGAAAGATTAGAGATAAAACTTAAGGATCTAGAAAGTAGTTCTAGTAATGATAACTTGTTAGAAAGCATAGACCTAACAAATGAAAATAGTAAGTTGATTAAGGAAAATACAAGTTTAAGATTAGAAATTTCTGATTTAAAGACAAAGATGCATGCTATAGAAAATGAGCTTGCATGTCTTAGGAATAATTCTGAAAATCTGGTAAATAAAGTAGATAATTTGCATAACCCTAAGGTTGAGAAAGGATCTCCATCAAGGAGACCAACTAACAAAATTGGATCCAAGCTAACTTGGATACCGAAAGACCAACTCAAATCCTGTTTTGTAGGTTTCAAGGGAGACTACAATACAAAAGATTGGACCTACAAGTTCAAGGATGGTCAACTCAAATTGGGAAGACCAAGGAGTAGACCAAGGAGGAAGGAAAAGAGGCGATCGACGACACGATAAATAACCAACCGACCCGTCGCACGTCGACCGTCAGATTGGAGATCGGCACCGATGCCCGAACCTCCAAGCTATGGATGGAAACCTCATCTGATTTGGCATCCACCTCCATTTGGGCCATTCTATTGGCCATGGTAGGTGATGTAATCTCTAAACCCTATCTTCTTTTATCATTAGCATATAGATAGGAGGAGTTAAAATTAATGAGCTACTTGTCAATTTTTAAGGGGAAGTTTCAAAAATAAGTTATCTATATTTCCTTTAGAAAGGGGGAGAAAAAGATATAGCTATCTTGTCATTACAAAGGGGGAGAACATTATTCTTGTTAAAAGAAATTTAACCCAAAAACAAGAAGAGCATGTTCTAAGGGGGAGTTTACGAAAATTAAAATTTGTAATACCTTTTTGATAATGTC
Source organism: Thalassia testudinum (assembly GCA_037157565.1). Classification (NCBI taxonomy): domain Eukaryota; kingdom Viridiplantae; phylum Streptophyta; class Magnoliopsida; order Alismatales; family Hydrocharitaceae; genus Thalassia; species Thalassia testudinum. The sequence goes on along the minus strand of JAZHRO010000035.1, from coordinate 59,050,940 downwards.
AAAAAGGGGGAGAATTTTATGGATTATTATTTATGATTTTTTTATCATCAAAAAGGGGGAGATTGTTGGTGCTAGAGCACCATGATCGTTTATTTTGATGATAACAAAACATGTGTTATTTAACATTTGCACTTGAAGTCTTAGATTTCAAGTTAATTGCAAATAGAGACGTGTTTAGACGGAGTTCGAGCTCGCATCCATGGCGAATTGGAGGAGCTTGATGGAGAACAGAGGAGCTTCACGAGGAGCGATAGCTTGAAGAAGCATGAAGACAAGAATAAGATAAATTTTCTTTTATCTTGTTCTATGTAATTTTGTTTCATTGTTTTGCTCTTTATTTCCTAAATAGATCTTATGTTAAAGAGTCTCAAGGAACCCTTAAAAGTAATCCTAAGAATACCTGCACAACCCTATGATACTTAGTTTTTCTGTAGAGAACTTACAAACCAAAATAGGGTTCTGACAGCTTAATCAGACGTCTAATATGAAAATCAGACATCTGATAGTGACTTTTAAGATGTCTGACTGTTGACTTAGACGTCCAATAACTTAAGCTGGACTTTGTAGCTTCTGTCTAATGAAATCAAACGTTTAGACCTTAATCCAGACGTCCTAGAAGATGTCTGATGTTTGAACCAGACGTCCAATTAGTGAAACGTTGGCTACCTAAGCATACGTTGAGGAATATGACTGTTAGGCTTATATCAGACGTCTGTAGAGGACCCTAGACGTTTGATATGTGACCGTTCAGCCTCGGTTGACCCAAAATCTTCTCTGTTAGATTTCCTAGTCGTTAACCTATCTTGGGAATCCATTTTCATGTGCAATAGGTTTTTAGACATCCAGACCAAGTGCCAGGCGTCCTGTATGTCGTCTGATGGCCATACACTAGAACCCTATTTAGGTCTGAACCAAGTCAGAAAAGAAACCCACCTAGAATCAGATGGCTAACTTAGTTCCCAGATGTCTTAAACAGGTTTTCCAGACGTCTGATACCCGGACCAGACATTTGATGACCCTGTCAGAATCATGATTGATTCTGATTATGGCCTATTTTGCCTTGGGCTCAACCCCAACGGCTATGGAAGCTTTCTAAGGGCTTCCAAAGCCTTCCTAGGCCCTCTATAAATAGAGGAGGACCCTTTCCTTGCAAACACACACCAAGACACACCTTGAATACCATTTCCATATCTCTTGTGTCAAAAAGAAGTAGAAGATCATCTAAAAGAAGTTCTAGCTCTCCAAGCTTTTGTTCCACATCTAGAGAGCTTGAATCCAGTTGCGCACCCGCTCTCCCTCTGAGATTACGAGAGCGACCAAGTGCCGCCACGTGGTTCACACACCCGCGTCAAGCCAACTCACTTCCAAGCAAAGGGAAGTAACTTTACCTATAGTAGCTAGGTTAATCTTTGTTGGCTTTATAGGTTGTTTTGTAATCTTTCTTTGTTATTGGTTGGATATTCGCGTTGCAAATTCCTGTCTCCTTCGTGAGAGAAAATCCTCCTTGTGAAGAGAAGGGGTTGAGGAACACTACCCTCGTACTTGTAGTGTGGTTGTAATTGAGGTTGAACTACCCTCGTTTAAGTAGTTCGTATAGTGGATTTGATCGACTAGATCGATCGGGAAATCCTAACTCGAGAGGGTTAGGTGGTGGTTTCCACTCAGTTTGGGTTTTCACCTAAAAATTCTTGTGCCATATTGTGTGATTGCTATTTTTGTGAGTTGCTGTTTATTTTTTGTATTTTATTACATCATGCATATCTCACCCCCTCTTGTAGGAATCTACAGCAAGGTCCATCTAGATGCCAACCAGAGGGAGGTTGACCAACCAAGGTATGGGGAGACCTTGTTGGCCGTCCAAGAAGAAAAGAGAAGAGGAGGACATCCTCTTTATAGAGGAGATGGCCATGCCCTTATGAAGAAGAAGAAGAAGAGAAGAGGAGAAACTTCCATGGTGGTGCTTAGTCACCCATGGTGGTGCTTGGAGGAGGAGGAGCACTTGGAGAGGAGGGATGAACATGGAGAGGATTGGGAGGAGGGTGTTGCAAGTGGGGGAAGGGAATAATGTTTGTGTGACCATTAACTTTTGGCTTTTATGGGATGTGTGTGTTTTTTGGAATGTTGGAATCACCACTTTTTGTGGTGGCTCCTATGGTAGTCGCCACTTTTTGTGGCCCTCTATTTGGAAAGGGTGTGCATGTGTGTGTTGTGTGTGTGTGTGTGTGTGTGGTTATGAATTTCGTAGGGTCATGTTGTGCACGATTAGGTGGGATTGGGTTGGGTTGACCTAACCTATGTGGGTACGAATCCAAATGTGAGCTTAATTAGACTAGGTGGGTTAAGTGAGTCTAATTAGGTTCTAAGTTGATCCAATTGGGTTCTAGGTGAACCTAATTAGAACTAGGTGAGTTCAAAAGTGAACCTAATTAAATCTAGGCTAGCCTAATCAGGAAATGGTGAGCCTAATTAGGTTTTGACTAACCTAATTGACTCTGGATGAGTCAATTTAAGTAAGCACTAGCCTAATTGGGGATCTAGCAGGGGAAATAGGCTATGGATAGTGGGATTGGGATAAGGATAGGTAGATGGGGATAAGGGATAGTGTGGATAGGGTAGTGGATAATGCTATCCATGTTTTGGGATATAGGTTTAGGTTAACTACGGTGTAGGTGGCTAAGAGTTTAGGAAGGGCTATCCTAAGGTTTTAGCGGTAGGGATAAGGATATCCTCCTCTCTCTTGTCTGGATCCAACTTCTTTCTTCTTCTCTCTTAATTTATTCCACTTTATTTCTCATTCCGATTTTATTTGGATCTTCTATTCACATGCAAATAGCAATAAAAGCATTAAACAACAGGATAATCTTACATTATTCTATGTACAACAATATAAAATGATACAATGCAGGATATGTAGAATATGAATGCAATATGTACAATGTAGTTAGGTTTCTAACATTATTTAGGTTAATTAAGATCTATGATTGCTGCGTAATCATACCCCTATGCCTAAATTTTGCCAGTCCCTAGTAAAACCTATATGTGAAAAACACGTGGAAAAATGCAAAAACAAGAAAGCAGGTTTTTATTTTTTTTTAATTTATATATATATTTATTTATTTATTTGAAATGTGAAATCTCCAAAGAATTCAAGCAAGTCCAAATCAAACTTCTCAATAAGGTTTTTCACCGATGAATGGAAATCGCATACAAATTGTTAACGACAGAGACTCAATAGTTTTAAAGTATCGACTCAAATCTGGACTGCACAAATTAAATCAGGAATCTTATTAGCCATCAGACTTGGGTCACAAGAGGAACTTTCTTTGACTAAGTTGACCCACCCAAGGTTTGAATTGAATGTGAGAAACAAGCATCTTGTGTGTGATTTGATGTAACTTGTCAGATGGGCAACTAAGTTGATTCCTAGTATTTAATATGTGTTAGAATATTTCTTCACTCTATAGATCCAATTTTTAGATTGGCCTTTGTTACAACCCGGTTCCCGGATCCCTACAGGACCCAAGATCGACTCGCCTCTACTAATCCCAAGACCCAGTCATCCAACGAGAAATAACCAAAAGCAAGAAAATAAACCACATTCACACATGCAATATAACTAAGCAGAAGGAAAAATGAAATAGTAAAGGAAAGTAGAGCAACTGTCTCAAAATAGTACATGCCACTACAACAACAACAGTGGAAAGAAAATAGAAAGTAACAGGAACAGTAATTTAAAAGTCCAGTACTCACAACTATAGTAGAATAAAAGAGCTGGAAAGAAACTACTATGGCTGGGCTCGGCTGGGCCCAGCTCCCTCTGCAGCCGGAAACTTGGGTTGCTCAACTCCTGGTCCTGAAGAGGATTACGAAAAGATAGAGTCAGCGAATGTTGAGTAGAGTGGTGTTTACATTATTTACGTACAAGTAAAGTAAAAAACAAACAAGCAGGTTTTATTCTCATTTCTATTTATATTATCTATGTATTTCTAGTTTATCTATTTCACAAAGTATCCAAGTATTTCTTGATCTTGCTTGTTCATCGTGGGAACGATCTTGATTGCAGTCTTTTCTGTGGAGTAGAAGGTACACGTGGTGCTCTCCTGGCTGGGAGAGTCCCCCGCGGTAGTCCTACACCCAGTCAACTACCCCGAGGTGACTGTTGCGACGTAGCGGTGACTACAGCACGCGTGATAAGCGCATGGGAAGCTACCCCGCACTGGCACGCGGTCAATCATTTCCGCTAGCGGGTACGCCTAAGGTACAACACTGAACAATATAGGGTCTTGCCCTCTCAGAATAGGGGTCTCGCCCCTCCACAGTCTGCGTACCCTCGTCCGACTACCCCGGTTTGCCCAGCAGGCTAACAAAGTCGGTGTAGGGTGGCTAGCTTAACCTCGGGCCCCGTGGGGTGGCTAGCTCCCTCCCTACACTAGTAGCACGCCTCGGTACCACGTACGCGAGGGCTAACGGGAGTCGGTGTACAGTGGCCAATCCTAACCCCGGGTCTCAACTTAAGGGCAGCTAGCTCCGCTCTGCACTAAAAGGGACAGTTGCTCTCCTTAGTACTATGTACGCAAGAGCCAGCTCACTTCCCGTCTACATTCCAGATTCCTTTAACACAGGAGTTCTACTCCTAATTCCCCGTAGGGTTCATGCTCATATTCATCTCATTTATCCATATTCAGATCTCATGTTTCATAACTCGTTCCTCATCCATATACAGGCAGCTCGTGTTTTCACAATTCTATTCTCAATCATATACAGGCAACTTGTGGTTTCACAATTCAATTTCTCATTCACATATAAGCAATTCGTATTTTAACATACATCTCAAGTAAACAGAGTAGCTCAGCATCAAGCTCATACATTTCTACCCTAGAGTTTCAATCAATTTCATCTAAGCAAGCATATTCTTTATTCACATCTTAATAAATGAATTAAACCACTCTATTGGGTATCACGGGAGGAATGGAGGCCTGCACCGCAAATCTCGTCATCTTCGCAGGCCCCAAACATGCCACCGGTTGGTAACTTGTACCAGCGACTAATTTACATCAAACGAGCTCAAAACAGTAGGTACTCAAAACGAACACGTAGAGAAACTCGAGTGGAAAACAGTGATACTTCGTTTGCGGAAATTCGATTCTGTTTGGGCCCTAAACGGGCCAAAAACACGGTTATTATCCAATATCAGATGTTTGGGACTAGTCCCAAATGTCAAAGACGTCAGATCTCACCTTGTATCTCCTGTGGTATCCTCAGACGTTTGGATCCCTCTGCAACCGTTTGGGGGCAGCTCCAGACGTCAAACAAAGCCTCTGGTCGTTTGGAAGTACCGTCGGACGTCTGTCGATGAGGTTAGACATCCAAAAGTGCCTGGAAAAGCACACCACGTGCCTTCCCAATGCCCTTCACTTGCGTACGAAAGTCGTAGGTCCATTCTCAGCCCGACATCTCCTATGCTACAATCTGCATGGTAGAAAGTAGCGTAGGAAACACGTACTTCGCGCGATATTATGCTTTCAGATGTCCGACTTCAGCTCCAGACGTCCTGATGCCTCGCCAGACGTCTGGTCGATGCTCCAGACATCTGATACTGGAACTTTTCCAATTCCAGAACCTCCTCCGCGATGCTGCTCTCCTCGCAGTGCCGCCCGCAGTGCACCGTAGCAGCTTCAGCAGCTGTAGAGGGCCGGGAGGCCGCCTCCCCGAGCCCCTCCTCCTCGTGCACGTGCCTGTCGCCAACCGCGCGAGCTCCCCGAAGGTCCACCGACCTTGTCCTCCTCTCTCACGCTCTTCCTTCCTCTCTCCCTCTTGTTCTCCCTCGCTCACCCTCTCTCTCATTGCTCTCGTCCTCCCTCGCCGCAGCTGCACAGGGAGGATGGCTGGAGGTGGCTGTGACTAGTGGTGAGGGGGTGAGAGTGGTGAGAAGGGGGGTTTAAATAGAAGGGGGTTAGGGTTTAAGGGTGAGGGGTGTGGAGGAGATAGAAGCTCTGTGCGTCGCTCGCGCGTAGAGAGCAAAGGAACGTACGAAAATTCCCACTTTCAAACGTCCGGGCCTGTGTCTAGACGTCTAGACAGACGTCTAACTGAAACTCCAGACGTCTTATTCGACTAAAAAGGCAACGGGTCATTTTAGCCTTACTAAGATTTGGCAACTTTTTCTTCACCACTTTTCTACCCCAAGGTCATCACACTGGGTGTATACCTCCCCGGCTGGACCCCTAGGTCTCTTATTCCTAGTTTTTTTCTCTGTATTTTTTTCTTTTCTTCTATAGGACAAACACCCATACGTAGCATGGTGTTTTTATATGGTGGAAGGGAAAGGGAAGCATCCATATGTAGCGAGATGCTTTTATTAGGTGGAATGGCACCCATTTGTAATGAAGTGCTTATTTGGTGGGGGTTTTCTCATATATATGTTTTTCTCTTTCTCATTTTTTCAAAGGCTATATAAATATATTTTTTTTCTTTCTTCAAATCACTTTTATAGGTAAGTGGCTCTCCTTCATCCATTCAAGAACTACACCTAAACACAGATCCAAAAGCTAAAGATGTAGGCTGCGGTCTGGACAACCTATATCTGGGGAGCATACCTAGTACAACATGCCAGCTATACCCACAAGGATCATTTGACCCTCAGCCTAATCCGTATTGACTACTAATGACTCAACAAAATCACCCACATGACGAATCAGTGCATTGTGTAAATGAAGATGCTTGGAACTCGAAGACTATCCAAACCATAGGATAGAAAGATAAGTCATTCACTTATTACCCTTTTTGACTTAATGCTTTAAGCTTTTTCAAATTCCTTCAAAAACCTAGGAAAACAAATCCAAATTTAGGTAAATACTCTAGAAGTTAAGTCTATAAAGACCTAAAGAGTCTAGGCAGAAAGACTTTGTTTTACATTTCCTAAGGTTGGTAAATCCTCAAAATCGAGAATTCTTGACCCTTTATATCTTAAATTCCAAAAACAACACTAAAACCACTTTTTTTTTCAAAATTTTTCTTTTTTTTCGTACTTTTTTTATATCTTTTTTTTTAAAAGACCTTTATTCGAAAAACACATAGGAAAAATCTATGCAATCATAAATGCAAATGTAAAGATCTTATGCTAAAATCCTAGGTATAAGCAAAAGTAATTCGGCAAATGTACTACCAACCCATGGCTAAGTTCTTGTATGTCCTCATGCATAAAAATAAACATAGAAGAATAGTATCCGAAGTTTTAGCTTTCAGTATATCCGATACCTACATAAGCATGAAATATAAAGAAAACATGCAATGTATAAAGAGTTTTTTTTTAAACAAAATTATAATTGCTGAGTTTTACGCCTCCAGCTAAGCGTAAAGTCAAAAATGATACGTCAACATGGTGTTTAGAATGGTGATTAAAATAATGAGTTTATTCGCCAACCGCTGGCCACAAATGTGAACCAATTGTCCATGGATTCCAAGCCCAAAGAGTCAAAAAAATACAAAAACGGGGCTTAAAATTGTTTGTAGCCAGGTATTGCAAAAGAAGGATAAATAAATTCAGGTGCTTGAGTGGAAAGGAGATAATGGCAACCCTGAAAGATGGTGTAAAGATAAGGTAGATGAGATGCACAGGGAGTGGTGAGTGGAAAATAAATCATAACGATCTTGGAAGTGATGTGGAATGAATGGAGGGACCCGAGTGGTATAGCCTGAAATGATATAGTGACCCACTTTGTGAGTTGATTTGGGTGTAGATGGAGTTAGGTGTAGAGTAGGTGTCTAGTGAAATCCAATGATCCATGTCAATCTTTTCTTCATCAATTTTTCTCGATTCACCCAAATCATGTTGGATACCCGACTCAAATTCATCAAGCTTTTCCTTGGGGTGATCGAAAATCTCACAAGGATCGCCCAATTCATGTCTAAATTGATGATGTGAATCCTCAAAGATAATGGACAAAAATTCATTATCCATCAAAATCATTTTTGTAGAGGTTATAAGATCGGAATCCAAATCCAACAAAGCCTCAAATTCTTTCATCTTTAATTCAGTGGCTTCCATCATGTTTTCAGTGTTAGAATCCATAAGTGAAGATGTGAAGGTAGAAAGTGTAGGTTCATCAAGCCCCAAATCCAACAATGCCTCAAGATTTCTTAAGTTCTCCTCAAAATCAGAAATGGGGTTTTCCAAAATTTAGGATTCAGTCACATTTTCTACTACAATTTCTTCCTCTTCAGGATCTTCTTCGACTTCTTGTTTGACTTCTTCCTCGGCATCTCCCTAGCCTTCCTTTGAAGCATTCCTCTACTTCTTGGGGCATGTGGCAACGCTCTCTTTTGATCGTCTCAAGCTTCCTTACCTTAGTCATCATTCAGACTATTTCTGCTTCTCTACTCTCTCTCTCTACTTCTTAGTTGTAGTTATGAACTTTTGATTAGTAGTAATATATTCTTGGTTTTGCTCTTTATTTTCTTGTTAGCTAGTTGCTTATTTGCTTTATGATTATGAAAATATATAAAAAAGTGTGTGTGTTGTACTTTCGCTATTCGCAAACCCATATTTCCACACTGTTTTGCAATCCCGTCTTCCGAAATTTGTCATGATTTTTCCGTACTTCCAAAAATCACCCAATTTTGTTAGTACTCATACTTAGGATTAGTTAAAAAGTAACCAACCAAAATCCTCCATGAGATACCACTTGGACTCCCATATATTTCATTTTTAATCCATTATGAGTTTAGAAAATAAATTTTGAGCGATCACATAACTTACACTACAATGACACAATTTAACCTTAAACGAGTTTCACGAATCAGCCACATTAATTAAAATTTGGATATATGGTTGGCCATAACCTCCACCTCATCTACACCCTCCATATACTTCCAACTAAACCTAATTATCCTATCCTTTCAATTTAAAGCTCCTAATCCTAGCCTTTCATTCACCTTAATTCATTGTGAAACCTATTGACCAATCACATTTACTCTCCATTTTTATAAATACACGTACGCTCTCACCATTTCCATTCAATTCCATATTTCCCTTAGTCTACTTAGGCCACCACTACATTAGCCCTAAATCCCTGGTCGTCCACCCTTCCCTTTACCACATTCCTTCACATTGATCTTGAGGCCTTCCTCTAGCTCAAGGTGACTCCATGTCGCCTTTGGTGTGGAGCTTCTACCAGGTGCGCCTTTGCCTTCATTTCCTCACCAGCATCTTCATCTTTCTGGCTACGCCTTTGTGGCCGTTGTCGCTTTTATTTTTCATTGTGTTATTAAGCATTCATCTAGTTTCCTAGGGGTAGTTTTGTTATATTATAGCATATCTTGTAAAAAACTCTCTTTGATAGCAATAAAATTTTGTTTTATTTCATCATCTATCTGTCTTTTTTATTGATTTCGTAGTTAGATTATTCTTGTCATTATTATTGTTCTAGAACAAAATTCACAAAAAAATTATAAATTAGAAAAAGAAAAAAACTAAACTTAGGAAGTGTGAATATCCGATTACCTCCCCGTGAGATGACTCAGAATCCAATTTTCAAATATGGTTTTACAAATTCAGCATAAAAATTCTCTTAAGTATTTGCGTGATTTCAACTATAGCGAATGTGTTTTCATGTATCTAGATTTGCGTAGATCACGCCTTAGGGTATAAGGCGATCTCGTGTGACTTCTCGAGATGCAAGACCTGTATAAGACATCTTCTTGGCTAGGAAGATAGCTTATACTCATTGAGTCACCTCGATCCGTCACCCTGGGGCCATTGCGGAAAGGGGTGGCAGCTACTTCGTATGGGGTGAATATGTGCAAGTGTTATGCATGTTGAACCATAGACAACAATGACCCACTCACTGGTCGAGAAAAGAACCAACTCCAACCCTCGAGCCTTGCATCCCGCTTTCCCAGTTGGCCACTGAGCCTAACCAAGGCATTGTAAGGAGGCCAACAACTCCTTAAATTAACCCAAAATCGATCTGCAAAACCAAAGCTACAGCCTAAAATCTGATGAGTAGCGAGCTAGCACCAATTATCCAACTTCCAAATCTTGACAAATCTATCATTATAAGTTTAATAACTTATTTCTAGATAACTGAATCAAAAGCGTCAATTAATTAACCCATAAGTCTCATCATTTACACCCATTAATTGGTTCAAGTTATGAAAGAGTTTACATCACTTCCAAATTAACCATTAACTATTTAGTTTTTGACGGTGGTCCCAAGTAATTTACTAATTAATGATCATAATGATGCTTGTTTTACGAAAAATGGAGTTCGTTTCACACATGTGATGATAGGGTCATATTTAGCATACTTAAACATTAATTATCCATGCATCATCACTTTATTGTATATTCAAGTGGCCAAAAATAGTAACAACAATCCTACATGGGTTTCAGACTTAGCAAAAGGGAGGAAATGCACATTACCAAAAATATATGCAAAGAAATATGCGAAAATGGGTCCACAATACGTAGAATAGACCAAAACAAAGGAAAAGGGTGGAACTACTCTATCTAACATTACTGGAGGGTCACGATGACTTTGAGCAGTGCACAAATTCCTAGAAACACGTGCTGCACCTTCCTTGAACTTCGTTTACGCACTGGGTGAGTTTCCTAAACCAAATGTAGCAAAAACTGGGTTGAAAAATCCATTAGGCACTCTTCTGCTTTTTCATGTAAAAAATGGTACTCAAAAAGGAAAATCATGATTCATGATCACCAATGCGCAGTACATGTCGATATAATTCCAACACTACCTTATTTGTCAAAATCCGAAGTCAAGAAGGCCTCGAACCGCTCAAACAAGAGCGAGGGGGTCACTGAACCAACCTAGACCGGCTGGTTCACTTGAGCTGCGTACCAGCCCACACCTTGACATGCGTTGTGGCATGATTCATGCATGTCGCATCACCCAAATTGCCGCTCCACGCATGAGAATTGCACTAGGAACTCTAGCACAAATCCTAATCATGCACAGGTCCCTAACTTTCCTAATTCACTTCTTTTCTTCTTTAAATCTCTCCATTTCTCTTGAGATTTCAAGCCTCAATTAATGTAATGACGACTCCAAACCTAAGGAACCCTTTTTATAGATCCACCATGAGAATTAGGGTTGGTATTTATGGGGAAAATACTAATATTATCCTTAGTTTCGGTTCACTTTACACTTAGGCCTTATGACTTATTTTGGACCTAACTCGAGCTACGCATATTGGATTCGTGCGAAACAAGTGTCATTGGAAAGCTCATAACAAGAGGAATCCAATGATGCCCCATATGATACCTTTGAATGAGGTTGACCAAGGGTTGATCGAAAACACATGTTTCTTCACATTTTATGAGGCATTCACACTCGCATCGAACCCAATGCGTGTCTATGGGTTCAAAATGACTCGAAACCTAGATTTTAGGATATTACATCGTTTGGCTGTGTTTATATTTTATGATTATGTGTTGCGTAACTTCGATTCTATTGTTCTTGGTTTTTGTACTCGACTTGGATTCAACCTAGTTAGTTGGGATGGTAGGGTCTAGGTTGTCACATTGGCTAATCTTGTTGCTTATATACATTTATCTTGAGGTTTAATAGGATTACTTTTGTACTCTTATTTCTTCATTTTGTTTGGTTTATTGTTAAAGGTGCTCAACTTGTCAACTTTCCTTTCTCTACCTCAAAAAGGGGAGATAAAAGTACTCTAGTTTAGAGATCCAAAGTGGTTGTATCTTGCAGTTAAACTACCTCTGGTTTGAATGTCTTAGTTTATTAGATTGATCGATGGGGGATCAACGGTGAAAATCCTACAGGCTAGAAGGCTTAAGTAGTGGCTTTTACTTATATAGGTTTTGAAATTACACTAGAAGGGGGTGAATAGTGCGGTAAAAAAATGCGAAATAAAATCAATTGCACAAATGCATTCACCACAAAAGAGAAGTATTTTTATGTGGAATCCCTAAGGGTAAAAACCACCACCTAAGTCTTCCCGACTTAGGATTTTCCAATCTACTGAGTAGATCAAATCCACTAATGTATCACTTAAACTAAGGGTGATATAACCTCAATACAGCCACACTACTTATGTGAGGGTAATGTACCTCAACCCCTCTTCTCCATGAAGAGTATTTTGTCTCACGAAGGATACAGAAATTTGCAATGCGAATACCCAACAAAAGAAACGAAACAAAAATACAAAAGACCTATAGAGCCCAAATGTATAGATTAAACTATGCTACTATAGGCGTGACTGGCGTAGCGTAATAGTGCTCTTGGATGTGTATTTGGAAGCTTGGAAAGCAAGGACTGATTTCTCTTCTTTGATCTTTCACTCAATAAGCCTAATATGGTGGAAAGAATTTTCTCTACATTGTCTTTTGCCAAGGGGAGGCCCTCCTCTATTTATAGAGGCCTTAGGATCCTTCAAGAAGGCCTTGGAGAGCCAGTGCAGATTCTAGACCGTGCCGTCCGTAGTTTGAGACGAAAGCAAGTACCCCTGGTAGAGGTTTTGTGGAGGAGCCAGCGGTACGAGGAGGCTACCTGGGAGCCTGAGGCGGCAATGCAGGAGTGGTACCCAGGACTCTTCGCAGGTACGTCTTTTCGGACCGGCTTCGATCCTCTTTGAGTTTGTTATGGTTTTTATGACGTTTTCCCACACCCTAGTTAGCGCAAGTTTCGGGGACGAAACTTCCTTTGAGTTTGTTATATTTTTATGAACGGGCGCTCCAAACGTCTTTTAAGACGTCTGGGAGGTGGCCCAGACGTCGTACCAGATGTCTGGAATCACTTACAGACGTCGGACCAGATGTCTGGGATCATTTCCAGACGTCTGGAAATCGGTTATTTTGGCATGCTACTGTTCGTTTGCGCGCCTGAGCGTGCAGACCTGCGTTTTCTCTCTCTCTCTCCCTCTTTTTCCCTCTCTCCTGCGACCGCAGATGCCTCTGCCGCATTCTCTCTCTCCTCCTCGCCCGGCCTTAAAAGGGCCACGCCTCTCCCTCACTCCCATCACCTCCTCCTCCTTCCTCTTCTCCTTCAACCAGTGCGCGAGAGCGAGCGCGAGGGTGCAGCGGCAGCGACAGCTGCGGTGAGCGTGGGAGGAGGTGCTGCGCGTGGGAGAGGCGCTCGGCCGTGAGGGCGAGCTCGCCGGGGCTGCTAGGGCCGGCCGGCGGGGGCCGCAGCGGGCGCAGAGCGACGCGGGAGGACTGCTGCGGCTTAAGCAGCAGGCAGAGCACTCGCAGCGCGGCCGGGCATCGCGAGCGGAGGGCGAGTGGCGCCCTGGTTCTGGAAAATTTTCCAGAATCAGACGTCTATGCTTCTAGCCAGACGACGGGAATGACGTCTGGAAGACTGTCCAGACGTCTGAAAGGTGAGTTTTTCCCTCTTCTTCCTTCCCTTCGATTGACCGTACTAAGAGAGAGAGGAAATGGGTATGCGCAGGGTCGGAGATTCGCATCCAACGCTAATCAGATGTCTGGTTGCAGTGCTAGACGGCGGGAACGACTTCCAGACGTCCTGGGTGACCATCGGACGTCTGGGAACTAGGCCAGACACCTCCGTAGGCTTCTGGATGTCTGAGAGCCCACGCAGAGCGAGGTAATTCCCTGATCCACTTTTTAAGGCGTCTGGAAGAAGTTCCAGACATTTGATTTTGCACTGTTTCGTCGTTTTCGACCCGTTTCGGGACCGTTCGGGCTCCGTTTTCTACGTTTCGAGTTGCGTTCTTTTCGGAATTACATCCTCTACCTGTCTACAGTAGCTGTATACTGTTTTGAAAAGTTCCTTGTGTTTGATCCTTGTGATAGGACCCCGTTCCGTTGCAGTCTCGGGGGTTGCGGAGGCACGCGGGATTCCCGACCACGCCCCCAGTTCGCCTGTTGTAACCGGTAGAGTGGCTTTAAGTATAATATGTTAAATTATGAAACCATAAATAGAACCTAGGACATTGCATGAATCCTAGGAATGAGAAATAGATTGAATGGTAGATTCTTAGGGTGTTGCATGAATCCTAGGGCTGGAAAACTAGATTGTATGATAGATCCTAGGATATGGCATGAATCCTAGGATGGGAAAACTAGTGGAATGTATGAATACTGCAGTCTTGGAAAATGTGGAAAGGAAATAATAGCTGCCTGTGAATTGAATTAACAGTTGCCTGTTATAAATAAATGAACATGATTATGAATATGGGATGTGTGAACGTGAAACTGGAATGTCCTGAGTTAAAGAGCTGGAACCCTACAGGGAATTAGGAGTACAACTCCTGGAAAGTGAATGGAATAGAATTGGGGAAGTGAGCTGGCCCTTGAGTACGGAGTACCAAGGAGAGCGACTGTCTCCCCTGTTTAGTGCAGAGCGGAGCCAGCCGCCCCAGGGACCCGGGGTTAGGACTGGCCACTCTGTACCGACTTGCTGGCCCTCGTGTATGTAGTACTGAGGAGAGCTACTAGTGTAGGGAGGTACTAGCTACCCCACGGGCCCCGGGGTTCTGCTAGCCTCCCACACCGACTTGTTAGGCCCACTGGGGCAAACCAGGGTAGTCAGGCGAGGGTGCGCGGACTATGGAGGGGCAAGGCCCCTGTTTGGTTACTGTGGAGGGGTTGGACCCCTGTTACTGAGAGGGCTCTTCCCTGTACTGGTTCCGTGCTGTGCTTTGGGTGCACCCGTTAACGGAAACGACTGATCGCGTGCCAGTGCGGGTTAGCTACCCGTGTGTTTACCGCGCGTGCCGTAGTCACCGTTACGTCTGTCAGTGACCTTGGGGTGGTTGACTGAGAGTAGGATCACCACGGGGGACTCTCCCGGCCAGGAGAGCACCACGTGCTACTTCTACTATTCGGAAAAGATTGCAACCAAGATCGTTCCCACGAGGAACATTCGAGATCAAGTGAAGGATCTGAGAAATAGATAAATTGTGAAATAATAGAAAGACGTAAATAAAGAAGAAAGAAAATTTAAAACAACTACTGCACACTTTACTGTTTCTTTAGTTTAGCTGCCACTCTACTCAGCGTTTTGCTGACGTGTTACACTCGTTACCTTTCAGGACCAGGTGTTGAGCAGCCAGGGTCAACGGCTGCAGAGGACGCTGGACCGAGTAGGGTCCAGTAGAGTTACCACTGTTCTCTTGTACCTCTTTTTGTTCCGTTATAGTGAGTAGTTCTTGTTTCCGTTGTACTTTTCTTTACCTGCAATTCATATTATGTTATGAATGTTGTTCTACTGTTGTGGTGGTATATACTATAGTGGTTTCTTTCCTTACTGCTGTATTTCCTTACTGTTAGTTATATTCATGCTGAATGTGGTTTATTTTACTGCTCTTTTGGTTACTTCCTCGTTGGACGACTGGGTCTTGGGATTAGTCGAGTCGGTCCGGTTCTCATGTCTCGTAGGGACTTGGGAATCGGGTCGTTACATAATGATTCTAACAACAGAATCAGATGTCTGATATTTGGGTTAGATGTCTTATCAAACGTCTAATAATATTTTTGGTCATTTGATACAAGGGGTCAGAGTTCCTGAGTTGGTTGGACGGAAATAGGGTTCTAGATCAAACGTCTGGGAAGTCATTTTAAGACGTTTGGGTGAAATTTTGGATGCCTGATTTTATGCGGGTTTGTTCCTAATTGAACTAGATCCAAACAAGGTTCTAGTGTAAACATGTTAGACATCTGATTGGACATCTGATCAAGGGTCTAGAAGTCTAAAGATGAAGTTCGTCTGATTTCCTGAGAAGCTAATGGTTGGATTTGGTCTGACAAATTAAGATTTGGGTCTGATGTCTCTTTATCAGACATTTAAGGCTCTCTCTGGACATTTGAGAATATTAATAAAATATTCCCAAGTAGGTTCACGGAGATATTGTTCTAACAATGTAGAACGGCCACTTTCTAGACATCTGATAGTGTAGTCAAACGTCTGTATATAGATCTAGACGACGGGTAATAGGTATGGATGACTGAGGCCCAAGTGATCAATTTTTTAAGGTCGATTACATAGTTATTGGACGTCTAATATAATTACCAGATGACTTAAAAGTCAAGATTAGACACTTGTTACTCATGTTAGACGTCTGATCTGGTTGTCTTTCCTATTTTAGCTTTCTAATTCTGTTCTAAGTTTGCCTAAGTGTCCTAAGGATGTGTAAGTGTTCCTAAGACTAAGGTGTTATACTTTGAGCTCTTTACAATAGCTTTAAGTAAATAAAGAGTGAAAACAAATACAAGTGCATTGAATAGAAGGACTATCCTATTCTTCTTTCTCTTTTTTCTTTAAGCTCCATCTCCTCCATCAAGCTCCTCTATCTCGCCATGGGCATGAGCTTGAGCTCCTCACACTTGCTTCCATTTGCATTTCAACATGAAATCTTAAACTCACATGCAAATGTCAAATAATAAATATTTTGTTATTATCAAAATCAACAATCGTGGTGCACTTACACCAATAGGTTTTTCCACTATAAATTATTGCATATCTTGTGCAAATGATTTTATCAAAGTATAGTTTTTATTACACTTGATATTAGGCTTGATCTTGTGTTTGTGACTAAGAAAGATCCATTCATTCCATCAGATAGGAGTAACAGCATGGGAGAAGTTCCATTATAGCATTGAACCATTTGTCTCAAGTATGTCATGATGGTATATCCAACTTATTTTAAGCGAAGTGGTACCTAGATAGATATAGATACAATAGAAGGCTAAGTATAGAAATCTAGCGTCATTCCCTAAGGTGCTTGTTATAATTCAAGTGAGAATGGAAGCTACTTATTGTGTTGATGACATTAAGACCCCAAAACTTGAGAACAAAAGGAGTTAAGGTGAAACTTAAGGATTAAATGGGTTTTCACTTGCCTTAAACAAGACAAACTTGAAATCATGGTAAGTGGTAGGTTTTAGGGTGCCATAGGCACCTTATGTAACCTAGTTAGAACTTAGGAGCTAAAACCTAGGTTGTAAAGATACCAATATGTACATGTATGTGTGGATATATGCTATTATGCTATATATTGGGGTTATGACTTTGTAATTATTCGAATAATCTAAAGGGGTTCATGAGAGGGTAATCACCCAAGGGGAAATATAAGTAGCTAGTTAATTAATAAGGGGTTGAGTACGAGGTTCAACTTGGACTTGTGGTGAATGGATGGTTCATTAGGAACTTGGGGAGGTGTAAGAAAATGATGGTAGATGGAATGTACCTGGGACTAGACTTGGAACTGGATAGTTCCTAGTTGTGGTGGTTGGTCGAGGACCGACAACTAAGGCTCATGGCATAAGGGTATTAAGTTGATGGCTCTGTCAATGCAGATGATGCTGGGTACCTCAAGGGAGATTAGATGTGGAGCACTTCACTCAAGATGGGAATAAGCCAGAATGTTGGGGAATTTGGTGTTCCTAAGGATGACCTTTCGGAATACCCATGTGCACATCGTGGGAACTAAACATTCCAAGTGTCCATTTACTCCCATCTTCAAGGATCTGAAGGAATCAAAAGAAACTTATGCTCGAGTAGTCCTGTATGGAATACATTCCTAGGGATCGTGAGTGCTAAGTAGAGGGTCACTTTCTTAAGGCCCGGTCTAACGACCAACCTACAACATTTTGATATTTGAAATGAGTATTCCTTACTCAAGGGTCATGTATACATTTAATTTGTCTTTAGGCCAAGGAGAAGATATTTGTACAAGTTGTACAAGTGAAGGCACACATAGGAAGGATACATCTCAATCTCTTTCAATGAGAAGAGATGATCATATCTATTCATAATGACCCATGTTGTAAGCGAGCACTTAACAACAATGGAAATGGAGTATTTGTCAGTCATAACTAATGGAGTTGGTTGGGTTATACATGGGAAAGTAGGATTGAAATTGGCTATTGGGAGTAGAGCAGTACTCAACTAGTTAGAGGACCTATGCACTACCATATTTCTTGTTCGTAATATTGGATTTATGTCCCTATTAGAACAATTGGCTCATTCCTATATTGTGACTCATTTGTTGGTAGTTATGCCGAGTCATACAGGACTTGTCGCTAGTATTGGTATCTTAGGGTGACCCATACTCGGTACATTAGGATTCAAGAGGGAATCATCTCCAAGATGGTTCACATTTAGCTTCTTAGACCACTACTGTGCCCTAGCATCTTGGACCAGATGATAGACGAGCTATCAATAATTGATCTATTGGATTTCCTTTAAGTGATCAAGAAGTATGACTACGTAATATAGGAGGTTTTGGAGTAGTTGTATTTAGCAGACCTAGTGTGGTATCTCTTTTTGCTATGCAAGCTTATTTTGTACATTGAAGAAATGTTCATGTTACCTTTGCATACTTGAGGATTGTATGTAAATATGGTGGATGGTAAATTACTCCTTTTGGTTTAACTATGATGTATGGACTTTGGTGTGTACGTGTGGAGAAGTACCTAATCTAATTATCTATTAATCAATTGTAAATTTTATGCCCTAGATGAACATTTTTTATTATGCATGTGCTATTTGTGATGTATTCTTTTCCACTATATTGTTTGACGGACACTAATTTATGGTGGCTTGACTACATATTATAGGCAATCTAATTAAACACCTAGGTTAATTAATTTAATCACATCCCTCATCTCAACTTTTGTTTGGATTTTGAAGTGTGACAAGCAAATTTGGAGTTAGTTCTTGGCAAATCTTAATAGAGGTCCATGGAATTATGATGTAAATCTAACACTTGCAAAGGTTAGTATGACAAATTTGAAGCCTACAAATTAGTTCATTTGTGGGATTTAAACATCTACGTATAGATTTACATTTGTCCTTGTGCACATCAATTCGACAAATGGAGATGTCAAAGATGTGGATATTAACGAAGGGGAGAGGTCTATTCTTTAGAATAGAAATGGACTTAGATGTTAAGAAGCTACTCACAAAGGAGATCCAAGCAAATAGCTTAGTCAGAGCATCTTTCTTGGTTGTTTGACATATGAAAAGCTACCTTTATTTTTCCCTTTATGTAGTAAATTGGGTCATGTGGTAAGGGATTATGATACACTCCTCAAGGCTAATGTAAGAATAAAGAGAATTGTTGGGAGATAAAAATGGAGTTTGGCAATTCCTTGAAGGCCTTTAGCCATAGTGACCAACAAAGAGAAACTGTAATCGATAGTGACATGGTCAAGAGATAGGAGGAGATGTCCATATAGACGATACAATTATTGAAGTAGTTGACCAACAACATTTACCACTACTTTAGAAGTCTGTAGAGCCTTGAAAAGCATCTTTTGCATATGCTTCCTTAAAAGAGAACGACTCAACCATTTCAAGATGAACTTCTCAACAACTGCACCGAACTTTAGAAGTTAGATCATTTAATTATCTTGTTGTTCTTCCTAAGAAATCATTAATACCTCTATCCTTATGACCTTTTCACCTCATCAAATGAGCAATCCCCTACTATGAAAATCGCTAAAAACACCAATCCATGCCAAACCCATCCCCTTAAAGAAACAGGACCTTCCATCGTCCAAGGAAAGGAAAAGGTTGCTGAAGGAACAAGGATGGATCTAGGGGATAAGAGGGGGACACGTGCCCACCTACCTAAGATTTCCCATGCGAATGGTGTGGAAAAATTTTAAGGTTATCCCTCTAGATATTAAATTTATACGAAAAAAAGTCAAGGTTCAAGAAAATGAATGTAAAATAAACAATAAAAATTGATTTCAACCCATGTATGTGGTTTCTTCGCCCCAATCTCATTAATAATCGTCCCGTTCTCTCTCTCTCTCTTCCTCTCTCCCACCCAAATTTTATTTTACTGTTATGACATTATAACAAGTAAGCTTATTCTCTTACAAATATTATTGTAGGTTCTTTTTTTTTATAGACATTCTACAACAATCTACGATTACCGTTTTTTGGTTGAGTAATTCATTCAATTCTTTTATTAAAGATTTATACGATTATTTGATGGTATTTGATTTTTGTTAATGCTAATGATATGCTTCATTCTTCTCAATTCATGCTGTTTCTTTTTTTAAAGAAGTGTTGACTTCTTGTAAAATAAGAGTGGTTCTCAAAAATTAAGAGATCACTTAAATGTGAATCTAATTTAGCAATGTGATCATCTTCATTAAAATGACTAAATTTTAATATCCATATGCATAAGAATGGGGACAATTGCAATGACATATTTGTACAATTATCTATATGCTTCTAGTTTTTTTTTGTGCCCCCTCTTGATTTATTTTTTAGACTCCATCCATGTCAAGGAAGGAAAGTTGGGAGACAGGGGACTATTTGGAATTAGAGCTCAAAAATTGGAACATTTCTTCAAAAGTAACAAGGAGAAAATAGGAAGATCAAGATAGAGAGGAAATTGGCTGTCATACTAGGCAACAATGTAGCCGATCATAATCTAAAAAGAGAAAGAAAGCTAAGCAGTAGATGATTGGCCTCGGAGGTTGTTGTCAAGGCCACCGAGGGCCAGCAAAAAATTTGTATGCGTAGGAAATGTAACGTAGCCATGAAGAAATAAAAATATATAAGTAATAATATGAACATAGGGGATTGTTGACTATCGGTGGGAATGATATAAGGAATAGTGAGTCGTAAGCTCTTTGGATTACCCCCCATGAGTCTCTCCTCATACCATGTAGATATGAGATATTTATAAAATATAAATGTTGACTGTTACATTTTTTGGAATATGTAACTGCTAGAGTTATAGGGAGTAATGATATAATGGGGGAGTTATTGATGAATAGTGGAGAATAATGGTAAGTTATTATGTTGACTCGTAATTAATCGGTGGTCCGCATTCCCATGTGAACTAAGTCCAAGTGGGTTTTGCAAGTTTGGTTACAAGCCAATTGAGCTTATTTCGCGAGGTCAATTTCTTCCCTTATCAGTTGCCCCCACTCTCGTAGTCTGGCTGTGTCGATTGCGAGAATAGGCTCCTTTCTCTTTTTGTCCTTGAGTAGAGGTTGCCTTTGCCCCTAATAGCTATCGCTTGATAGTGCTAAGGGATAGGTGCTTCAGTGCCCTCGCTTGCTTCTTGGGGAGGAGGGAGGTGTGAATGTGAACCGTCTCCTAAAAAAATAAGTAATTAGTAAAATATAAGTCATAATGGAAGTGTAAGAATTCAATTCCCGACTTTGAAATAGGCTTTATTAAAATGGTGATATTAATGTCGAAGTGAGTCCAGTGAGTTAACCTAAATCGAGTCTACACCAGTTTCACAATTTTATTTTTTTTAACCTGGCCTACTTGATTTTAGCTTGATCACTTTTAGGCCAAGGGTCGATCTCAGGGAGGCGGAGATTAGGAGAATTGTGAAGTTTTTACGCCTTTCCTAAAACGTATCTCTTCCTTGCGTTTATTTTTTTTTGTTTTCTTGATTTTTAGGTTCTTTTTTTCCGATAATCTTGTTCTTGAGGCACACCTTCAAATAGGTCCTTGACTATATGCCAAAATACAACGAGTCCTGTCTCGCCACACGCGAGACCGTGTGCTTGCAAATCAAGACTTATCTTTTCTATTTTATACTTTTTTTTTAGTCTTTTTAGTAGCAGGAAGAAAAGATAAATTGAAATAGAATGCAATAAAAAGAAATACTTAGCTTAGTATATCTCTATATATGTATATATAATA
Source organism: Thalassia testudinum (assembly GCA_037157565.1). Classification (NCBI taxonomy): domain Eukaryota; kingdom Viridiplantae; phylum Streptophyta; class Magnoliopsida; order Alismatales; family Hydrocharitaceae; genus Thalassia; species Thalassia testudinum. The sequence goes on along the minus strand of JAZHRO010000035.1, from coordinate 59,029,311 downwards.
GATATAGAATATGTATAGTTATATGGATGTTATATAGATAGGGGTGAAGATGGAAATGTGAATGGGATGTAGCATGGTGTCAAGTTGGTCTACGTCTAGTAAGACGCAACCAACAAGACTAAGTGTCGCGTGGAGTGTGGAGTGGATGTGTGTGAGTGAGGGTGGAGGCGCTTGCTTTGTGCGGATATCGAGGAAATCAGCAACTGGTGCGAATATTCCCACGATATGATGCGTGGTGGAGGGGCGAGTGCACAGAAATATGGGTGGTGTTTGTGAGGTGAATGCGTATATAGAGGAATGTGGGTAAGTGGATGTATATATATATATGTATGTATATCGATTTATATATATATATATATATATATGTATGTATGTATATATATTTATGTATATGTAAATATATGTAAGGGTAAGAGTATGTGAGTGCATATATATATGTGTGTGTGTGTGTGTGTATCAGTGTGTATGTGTGTGCGTTGGAGGAGGGGGTAGCAGTTTAAGTCGTCTGCTGCGCGAGGCTGACGTCTAGAGGTGCAAAGGTGCGCAGGCGCAAGAGTTGAGGCGTGCGCATGCGCGCGTGCGAGGAGGCACAGCGCAGCGCTGCGCTGGCGTGTGAGGCACAGTGCGCTGCGGAGTGCAGCGCACAGCGCTGCGAGCGGGGACGCAGTGACCGATTGAAGCGGGTGTGGGCGAGGAGAGAGAGCGCAGCGCCACCGGCTAAGTAAGAAATTTGGCAGTGGCTACAGTGTCACGCAGACCGCGTGCTACAGTGCGCTACAGTGAACGCGCGGTCTAGGATTGGCTGGAGTGGGTTTTGCGTACGCCCGTCGCTGTGGAGTGCCTGCGCGCGGGGGAAGAGGTCATGCGCGGTGACTGACTGGAGGTGCAGGCGGTGCGTGGGCAAGCTGGAACTTTAGAGCTTGAGAGCTTGGAGCTCTGTATTAATGACGGAGGAGACGAAATAAAAAGAAACAAAACAAGAAGCCACCACGCTCACCTGCTCACGAAAGAACTGGGCGGTGGTGGAACTCACAGTGGTGGTCTGAGACCACTGTGAGCTTTCTCCTGCACACGGTGTGCCTCTTCTCAACTTGTGAGAAGAGGAACTGTGTATGGAGAGGGAGAGGGAAGGAGGTTGGCCAACTGTTGACTGAGGGTGGTGGCTAGTCTGAAGGTGCATGCGACCATGCAGCAAGGGGGAGTGTAAGGTGTTTTAAAGTGGGAGGGCACGCCTCACACCATGTTGCTTGCAAGAGGAGTGGTGAGGAGAGGTGCGCGCACCATGCCTTGCAGCTGCACGAAAGAAAAAGGAAAATAAAAATAAAAATGAAAAATGGTGAAATTGCAATGCCACACTTAAGAAAAATGTTAATAATAGAAGTGGATTGGATGACCAATTATTCTCACTCTCTTCCCCTCTTTATAACTGCATGTAAGTGTATATTTACAAATGCAAGTAAGGCTACATAAGATGCAATGGCAATGCTAGGAAATAACACAAGATGGCATATTTACTGGTATATTTTTGCTGTACAATCTTCAGTCCTCATGCAGGTGGCATGTGCTTATGGGGAACACGAGCGGGTTTTTTAGTCTCGACCTGTACCAATTCGTAAGTGGGTGAGGAGATAAGTGGTATAAAGATAATGTTTGCAAATACAAGTATCAATTCTATAAAATGAAAAATTGAACTTATCTTTAAATGGGAGGGAAGATAGTCAAAGCATTGTCGGGCTATGGATGGGCTTGGTAGCCTCATAGAATCCCACATGTTTAGGTAGAAAATTGTGAATAAATGTCATATAGCAAATGACATCAATGAATGTAAAGAGGTGGAATGTGGATCACTTACTTTCGTGGGTGATCAAGGACCTTAAATTGAAACCTTGGTGCAAACATACAATCATAACGAATATATGCAAGAGGTTTAGTGACCTAGTTCCATTGAACGGGGGTGTATGTCTAGGAGAGGATGATACTCACAAGCTTCACTAATTATTTAGTAGTACATACTCTCTATTATTCTCCTTTCTCTCCAATTGCGTGAAAAAATAAAAGCTAATCCACCTCAAGTATTTATAAGGCAAACTCCCTCCTATTGCGGGCTTCTTTTCCGTTCCCGCAATCTCAGGACTTGGCTATTAATAGTATTTAATAAGGAAACCACCAGGCGTCCATTAGAATATGTGTTGGTGCCGTACTTGTATGATTTCTCTCTGGTTATTGCAGTCAATTTGTCGATTAGCTGTACTTCGGATTTGGCATAGCGCGCCAAATGGCCAGGTATATGGACTCAGGTAAACGAATCTACCTTGAAGTGTTGGATCTCTATATCTTGCTGGGTAGTCGGATCCTTGGTGTGGTCGGATCCGTGAGGTGATTTTTCTTCCCTCATCAGTTGCCCTCACTCTCTTTGCCTGAGTCATCAGTAGGGAGAGTAGCAAGTTCTCTCTTATTTTCTTCGTCGTCCTCTCTCTCTCTCTATTTTTTTCTTACTTCATGTGTACCGTGCCCCCAATGATGGGCTGGGTGGTATCCAGATGGTCCTATCATTGAGAATTGATCACGAAGCCTAGAATGGATGTTGTCGGGTAATTAGCCGCCGACCATTTGTATGGATAGGTCAAGGCCTACTCTTTTGCGGATCATGTAAGTAGATAGAATGCCCCCTGTATATCCAATAAGTAAGTATTCGGGCAGATAAGGTGCCGCTTATTTAATTTATAGGCATGTCGCCGCTTGTTTGTTTAGGAAAGAATAGGCGTGTCGCCACCTGATTTTTCCATTGGCCTGAAGAAGCCATTTGCCCGGGTATTTTATTATATGATATAAGCATCGTCTTATGCGAATAATGACCAATCACTGCAGGGGTAGTTTATCACTTCATGTGGACAAGACACGCATCAATTGTTGTAATCATGACAAAATTGCAGCCCAGTATTCTGGATGGATAATAGGGTTTGCATTTGTCATTTGAATCAACTCGTAATGATTACATGAGTAGGTGCATTAGTTGCACCCGGTGAGCAGCGAGATTTAATAGCGTTAGCATCTGCGCGTATCCTTGACTTATAAATAGGGGGTAGTTAGGTAGTAAATGCTCCTACCCTGTGTTTCCGTTGCTGGAGAGAAAAACCCTAAACCTCGCAGGCATCGTTGTCCCCGTCCCCAAAGGAGCAACCACATTGGATTGAAGGAGTCCATTACTCTCAAGAGGATGTTAGGCATTTCTAGGAAAGGTGAGCCATCCTCCTCCACGCTTCGTCTTTCTAATGAGACGTTTGGGTTATATACCTTCAAATTGGATTTTGGTAGCAAATCCATTATTCAAGGGTTTTTGAGGGAACACAGACTCGGAGATGTCCAGTTCCAGATACCAGGCGTTGTAACCCATCTATGCTCCCCGGTTGGAGGGGACTCTTTTGTGATTTGTAAATATGCCATTGAAAATGGCCTCAGGGTTCCTTTGAACCCTTTTCTTACATCTTTCCTTTCATACTAATGCCTCTCACCTTCCCAACTTAGCCTCAACTGCTGGCCTGTTTTAAACATCTTTACTGTTCTCTACTTCCACTTGGCATCCCCTTGTGAATGGGGTTATTCTGCCTCCTTTTTGGATTGATGCCCCTGGAAGTAAAGAAAGGCAGGCCACTCTTTGGGACCTGTACTTTATACAACAGGAGGACTAGGTATAGAATAACTGACCTGCCGGATAGTTTAAAGGGCCAAGACAATCATTTTCTCCTCCATAATGTGGAGAAGTTAGAAGTTTCCAACTCATGGCAGAATCCGCTTGAGAAAGACTTGCTGCCTAGCCCTCATGAGCTTGACCCGTTGCAGAGGTAGATGTAGAAAAAATAATGGATTTTGGGCCCATAGCCTGCTTTGAGTTGAGGTGATTAGACGTGTGGGTGACACTCACATGGGTGACAGATTCTTACCCTACGCCTTGTAAGTTATGGGGAAATGACTTTGATCTCTTTGAATTTTATATGATGTTAACCATGGTCCTTTTGCTTTTGCAGCTTTTGAGTGGTTCGCCAGATCGGACACTCTGAGGTAGTGTTCTGGGAGCTCGCATGGGACCAGGTGGGATGTGGGGAAGCACGAGCCCCGAGGGGCAAGTGAAAGTAGCTAGCCCCCCCGTTGTCGAGAGAGCAAGAGAAAGGGGAGGGAGGAGGCTTCAAGTAATCCTAAGGAAGTGCCCCTCAAACATAAGAGGAGACAGGCAGGAGCTGTGCATATCTCCTCTGACTCTGAGAGGGTAGGTGGTAAGGAAAGCGTCCCCTACTCGTCTTCCCACTAGCCAACCTCAACGGGGGTTGAGGGTGCAGAAGTCCCCATCGAATGGGATGAAAGGAGACAGGTGGGCTTCCTACCTACCTCAGCCGATACCCCAGCGCTTTTGCCCATGTGGCTAAGCAGGTGGCCATAGGGAAAAGTTTTGCAGTCGGCAGTGTATCTAAGCCATTGCTACCTGTGCATGGAGCCCTTGGAGCTAGCGCTCTGGCTAGTTCTCAGGATATAATTGACTCCATAGCTTCTGGGCAAAGGGATGCAAGCTCTGCCTAAGTCACGCTTCAGGTGACACCCCCCAGTCGGGATCTCGTCGCTACTTTGCAAGCCGCTACGTTAGGTGGACCATTACCTACTCTAGGGAGTACGTTAGCATCTCAAGCTCGAGGGGTAGGGGGCTCCACAGGTGTTGACCCAGCCTTGGCTGACCTCAAAAGGCAAGTGCTATAGCACTTGCAGGATGCTGTCACCTAGGATAACCCTCCAAGTGGGAGGGTTAATCTAAAGCATGTCTATTTTTACTATCTTTCTGTGGTAAGTTGCTCTTCAGAACTTGTGCCCTCCATGGTGCCTTCCTAAGTATGTTACAACAATTCCTATCTTGTTGCTGAGCAGGTGGACACTCTGGGGCTGATGTTTGTACCTGGCTCTGTCATGAGCGAATCTCTTTCTGAGCCCAGCTTCACCACCCCCAGCGAGATGGGCGGTCACTACTAGGGTAGAGGAGAGGAATTTTATCTGCCGGCTGGAAGAGGCCAATGCCACCCATCAAAAGGTGGAAAAAGAGGTTGAGGGGGCAATAAATAGGTTGAACTCTTTTAGGGACCTCCTTGCCTGCTTCAGCCATGCCTGCAAGGAGGTGAACGTCACTCGACTGGGGCTAAGAACAACTGGAAAGATGGTCTCCAAGGTCGATGACTCCCTTGGAAAGATCCATCAGAAGGATCTTAAAAAAATAGGGGAGCTTGATGACAAGCTTGAGGGGGCCATCACCAGCCTATTGTTGCTGAAGGAGGAGGTCATGGATGACCTTGCTTGAGGAATATGTTAGTGTTCAAGACGTGCCATTCTTCTACCTTAAAGGAACATGAGAAATCTCTTGAAGAAGAGCGCCTTTGCCTAAGCAGCATCATGGATGACCTCACCAAGGCTAAGGAGGCATAGGAGAAGGTGGGGCAAAGGCTCGAGAGATGAGGTGGAAGTTCCTTATAGCCCGCCAGCTTGCTGAGGAAAGGGCTAGAAAAATCTGGGAGTTGGAAAGTGCTCCCGTGATAGAGAAGGATCCTGACATTGTGATGGAGTTCTTTGCACTCTATCCTTTTATGAAGACTAGCCGAGACCTCATCTCTACTGAGGCTAGGAAATACACTTTAGCAGCAGCGTAATCTATCTTAAAGGGTGAGTATACCTTGGTACAAGAGCTTTGTGATTGGTCCATTGACCAATTGAATGCCGAGTATATCCGCCAGAAGGAGGGGCATATAGAGGATAAGGCTCCCATCTCCCCGCCTAGGGACTGTTGTGACTCGAATAGGTTTTGTTAATATGGTGATATTATCGTTGAAATTAGTATAATGAGTTAACCTAAATCGAGTCTAACCAGCTTCACAAAATTTTTAACCTAGCCTACTTGATTTTATCTTGGTCGCTTTTAGGCCCAGGGTCGATCTTAGGAAGGCAGGAATTTGAAGATTAAGGAGTTTCTACACCTTTCCTAAAATGTATCTCTTCCTTGCGTTTATTATGTTTTTGGTTTTTTTTCTATTTTTAATATTTTTGTTGGTAATAATGTTGTCCTTGAGGTACACCCTCAAAATCAAGTCCTTGGCCTTGAGCCAAATGGTTCTTGGCTTGTAGCCAACTAGGGGTCTCCAAAAATCGATCTTGTTATTCGCAAGATCGAGTACCTGCAAGACAAGAATTATCTTTTCTCTTTTACTTTTTTATGCCTTTTTAATATCAAGAAATAAAAGATAAATGAAAATAGAGTAAGTTGCTAGGAAAGAAAGAAATACTTAGCTTAGTATATATATGTATAGATATATAGTTGATGTAAAATATATATATGTGTATATAGTTATATATTACATATATAGGGGTGGAGGTGGAAGTGGAAATGGAATGTAGCACAGTCTCAAGTTGGTCAACGTCTAGCAAGACGCAACCAATAAGACTGAGTGCCGCGTGGAGTGTGGGGCGGATGTGTGGGAGTGAGGGTGGAGTTGCTTGCTTTGCGCGGATATAGGGGAATATCAGCAACTGGTGCGAATATTCCCACAATATGATGCGCGGTGGAGGGACAAGTGCACGGGAGTATGGGTGGTGTTTGTGAAGTATATATATGGATATGGGTAGGCGGATGTATATGTAAACATATATATGTGTATATATATATATGTGTGTGTGTGTATGTATATATATAGTTGTATATGTATATAGATATGTATATATATATATATATTTATGTATATATGTGAGTGGATATATATATAAATATGAGTGTGTGCGTGAGTGTGTACCAATGTGTGTGTGAGTGTATGAGTGTGTGTGTACAAGTGAGTGTGTGTGTATGCTGGAGGAGGAGGGGAGCGCAGCAGATAAGTCGCCTGCCGTGGGTGCCCAGGCACAGGAGAGAGAGAGCGCGCGCGGTGCAGAGTGAGGCGCGGCGCTCTCTTCGTGCACAGGCGGGCGAGGCGCAGCGTGCTTGCATAGTGTAGCGCATAGCGCTGCGGGCGGGTGAGGCGCAGGTGTTGAGAGACCGATTGGAGTAGGTAGCGCAAAGGAGAGAGAGCGTAAAGCCATCGGCTAAGTGAGAAACGAGCCAGTGGCTACAGTGTCGCGCTGAGAGGCGTAAACAGTGCGCTACAGTGCTGCGAGGAGCGGTGACCGGATGTAGGCAGTTTTGCGTGCGTGGGCATGCTGTGGAGCGCCTGCGCGTGCGGAAAAAGGGTGAGCTCGATCTGCAGGCGCGCGTGCAGTAACCGGAGGAGTCTGCAGGCATGCGTGCGGTGTTGCTGGAGCTTTTGAGCTTGAGAGCTTGAAGCTCTGGCTAATGGCGGAGAAGACGAACGGCAGTGAAACAAAAGGCGAATCCATCACGCCCACCTGCTTACGAAAGAGCTGGGCGATGGTGGAACTCACAGTGGCGGTCTGAGACCACAGTGGGTTTTCTCCTGCACACGGTGTGCCTCTTCTCAGCTTAAGAAGAGGTACTGTGTATGGAGAGGGAGAGGGGAGGAGGTTGGCCTGACGGTGAGGTGGATTTGAAGGTGCATCCCCCCACAAGGGAGAGAGCAAGGATTTGTAAAGAGGAGAGGGCATGCCACAGCCATGTTGCTGGCAGCGCACAACTAGCCATGCTGTTGGCAGGAGAGGCGCGCACACACCATGCCCTACAGCTGCGCGAGAGAGGAAAATTCAAAATAATAAAAATATGAAAAAGGGTGAAATTGCAATGCTACACTTAAGGAAGATGTTCATTAATAGATGGCCAATTATTCACACTCTCCTCCCCTCTTTATAAATGCATGCAGGCGTCTATTTACAAATGCAATTACAGCTACATAAGATGCAATGGCAGTGCTAGAAAATAACACAAGATGGCATATTTACTGGTGTATTTTTGCTGTGCAATTAGGGACCAAGCTGACAGTCTGACTCCTGAAGAGGGGTTGGACAAGACTAGCCTCGCCAGAACCTCGCATGCTGTTGGGGATAGTGGTCAGCCTTCTGGCAGCCTCAATCCGCCTACAAGGCCACCTCAACTCCAACTCCCAAGGTCAACCTTCCTGATGATATGTAATGAAGCCCCACCTAGATAGTGAAAATTTTTTCCCCTTTTTGAAAATTTTCACTTTTTTTATGGGTCGTTTGATGGGAATGACCCCTCGAGATAGTTGTGCTAATGTAGCTCTTTCCAACCATTAATGAAAAAGAAAATTTCAGTATATTACTGTTTACTTGCAATACATCCTTAAGTTGCTAGCGTGCCATGTGCGAGGGACTGGCCAGCCGCTAAGTGTTTGCAACTTATAATAATCAGCATCATTAACTTTACAAGTTTTATAAGGTCCTTCCTAGTTGGCATCTAATTTTCCGCCTGACTCTATCGGTTGAGATGCCCGGTTGTGACGCAATACCAAGTCCCCCTCGACAAATTTTGTCTTCTTGACTCGCTTGTCGTGGGCGGCAGCCGTCTTTTCTTTGTACTGGACTGTTGCCTTCGATGCTCCTTCCCTGACTTCGTCTGCCAAGTCTAGCGCTAGGCGGACTTGGTCATCATAAGTGAGTTGATCATATAGCTGGGAACGATATGTGGGGAGGATTGTCTCAACTGGAAATCGAGCCTCCGTACCGTACACTAAACTAAAGGGTGTGTGGCAAGTGGTGGTCTTTTGACTTGTGCGATACCCCCATAGCACGTCCGGAAATTCATCTGCCCATCTTCCCTTTGTAGAATCCAACTGTCATTTAAGTGCAGAGATTATTATACGATTGGATACCTTCGCTTGTTTGTTTGCTTGGGGGTGGGCAACAGACGTAAAACATAGGCGGATGTCCCATCTTGTACAAAAATCTTCAAACTTTTTGGAGCAAACTGGGTACCATTATCGGTAACAATGGCTCTTGGGTACCCATACCAAGCAATAATGTTTTTCCGCACAAATATTACAACCCTCTCAATTGTCGAGCTGGCCATGGTCTCCGCCTTAATCCATTTCGAAAAATAGTCCACTTCCACCAAGATGAAACACTTTTGAGCTAGTGCAAGCACGAAAGGGTCAGCAAAGTCCATTCCCCATTTGTGAAAGGGGATTGGGGACATTATGGACACCATCTTTCTAGGCGGGAGATGATGGACTGAGGTGAATATCTGACATTTATCACATTTGTGCACAAACTCTTGGCACTGCCACTTCATCTGGGGCCAAAAATAACCCGTTTGAAATAAGCAGGTTATCAGGACTCTGTATTCTTCATGATTGCCATAAATACCATTGTGGGCCTCTTAGATTGCCTGAGATGCTTCTTCTGAGGTAAGGCAACATAATAAAGGGTTGAATAGCCCCTCTTATACAATTGCTCACCTATTAATATGTAGCACAAGGCCTTTAGTCGAAAAGCTTTTGGGTGAGGCTCCCCGGGAGGTAACTCAGTTGTTTTCAGGAAAGTTATTATTAGAGTCATCCAAGAGATAGTTGGTTCTATCATGAGTGCTTGTGGAGGGAGCACTATAGGTTTATTTAATGCTTGCAAGAGTATATCATCCTCTTGCCCCACTGGGATGGTGGGTGCCAGGCGGGCCAAGGCATTCGCCAACGGATTGTTGGACTAGAGTATCTGCTTAATCATGGCAACCTTGAAATTCAGCAACTCCTCTTTTACTTGTTTTGTGAGAGGCTCATATTAAGGTCCTTAGCTTAGTATTCACCATTAATTTGGTTGGCTACCACTTGTGAGTCCGTGTGGACTTCTAGACATGGGGTTCCCATGCGCTTTACTACTCTGAGGCCGGCTAACAAGGCCTTGTATTCTGCAATGTTGTTGGAGGCAGGAAAGGCAAGATTGATGGCATAACTATGAGTAGTGCCATCGGTAGCTGTTAGAGCGATTCTGGCGTCGGCCCCCGCCATCACGAAGGACCCATCAACGTATAATTTCCATGGCAAAGTGGTGGGAGGACCTGGATCCGTGAATCTAGCCACAAAATCCGCCAAGACTTGGCCTTTAATATACTTTCATGGCTAATATTTAACATCGAACTACGCCAACTCCATGGCCCATTTCATTTATCGAGTTGACCCGGCTGGCCTGTAAAGCATCTGGCGCAAGGGGTAATCCGTGGGTACAACTACTATGTGGGCCTGGAAATATGGGCGTAGCTTTCTGGAGGAAGTTAATAGGGCGAGGCCAGGTTTCTCGATTACGGTGTACTTTGCTTTTTCCCCTTGGTAAGTTTACTCACGAAATACATTGGCTGCTGCATTTGATTATGCTCACATAATAAGATAGAGTTAACAACAGTCACGGAAGCCACCAGATAAAGGTAAAGGATTTCCCCGTTATTGGGAGGATGGGGGGTTTTTGAAGGGTCGTTTTCACCTCTTCGAGGGCCTAGTGGCACTGAGGGGTCCAATGTGCTAGTGTGTAGCCTTTCCCCTTCTTGATACATTTGAAAAAGAGGATACATTTGTTGAAAGATTGAGACAAGAAGCAGCCTAGAGCCGTGATCTTAGCAACTAACGACTAGACTCCCTTCAAATTAGTTAGGGGCGTTAGAGCCATAATCGCTTGAATTTTGTCAGTGTTGGCTTCTATTCCGTGGTCGGAGACCATGAAGCCCAGGAATTTTCCCGAAGATATGCCAAACGCGCACTTCTCAGGATTCAAGCAAAGTCGGGTGTCCCTTAAGACTTGGAACACCTGAGCTAAGTTTCTCAAGTGTTAGGAGAAACTTAGTCCTTTGACAAGCATATTATCAAGATACACTTCAAATGACTTTCCAATTAAATGAGCGAATGCTAGATTTACAAGACGTTGATAACTAGCTCCAGCATTTTTTAGGCCAAAGGGCATGACTCTATACTGAAATAGACCTCTATCAGTTACAAACGAAGTATGGGGCCTATCAGCTTATCTGGTGAAAACCATTATAAGCATCAAGGAAAGACATATGCAACTGCCTGCTGCAAGAGTCCACGAGGGCATCTTAGATAGGGGGAACTCGTCCTTTGTCCAGGCGTCATTCACATTTATGAAGTCCATGCACATCCTCCATTTCTCATTTGACTTCTTAACCATCACAATATTGGATAGCCATTCTAGGTAGACTGATTGCTCAATGAAGCCTGCCTCTAGCAACTTGTTTACTTCTACGGCGGTCATCTGCGATTGTTCAACTGACTTGTACCATTGGGCTCGCGTTACTGCTCAAGAGTTTGGTTGGATATTGAGTCGATGCTCGATTAGAGATGGATCTACTCTTGACAGGTCATTGGCCAACCATATGAAAATGTCCGCATTGGCCCTTAACAGAAGGAGTAACTCGTGGACTTCGGACGCGAGCAACTCGGCTCTTATTTGGACAAGTTTGTCAGTTGCATCAGGGTACAACTAAATAGCCATAGTTGAGGAACCAGGCTTCATTTCTTGTGCAGGTGGCTGGATAGCGAGTTCGTCTTCTTTCAGGGCGTGGACCAAACTTCTCTTCTTTCCCCATTTATGAGGTTTGGGGGGTCGCCTCTCCATCAAGAGCTCAAGCTCAATGCGCAACAATTCTTGGCTGGCTGACTAATCTCCATGGACAATTTTCATTCCACATGAGGAATGGAAAAGTATGAATTGGAAATACGAGGAGATAATTAACTGGAAGGCGTGGGTCGTGGGGCAACCTATGATGTTGTTAAAAGTAAGGTTGTCAAAAAAAATCGAATCTGCCAAACCCAACCCAAACTCGCTTACATTAAATGGGTTTAAACCCGTTTATTGAACGGGTCGGGTTCGCGTTTACCCCCATGAACCCACTCAACTAGATAAACCCGATTAATGAGAAAATTTTCCCCATTTAACCCCTAGGTTTACCCATTTAACTCATTATTAAATGGATTAAACGGGTCGGGTCAGGTTTGATGAGTGTAAACGGGTCGGGTTCGGGTTGAAGTATATAGACCTGTTTAATAAACGGGTTAGACCCAACATGACCTGTTTATAAACGGGTTGGGTCTAACTTGACCTAACTCATTTGACAACCCTAGTCAAAAGCCGCCACCAACCCTGCCACTATAAAGGTGGCAGTCTTGTTGTGGTGTTTGTCTCCATCACATATTAACACCGGCAAGCTAATCTTTCCTCTCGGCATTACTTTGTGGTTCCCAGACCCCACTACCAATAGGGTTAGCAGGGGTAGATGTTCCTTGCTGAGACCCAACTGTGAGAGGGTCTTAAGAAAAAGGACATCCACGGTGCTACCCTCGTCCACAGGGAGACGGGGTTGTTGTCAGTCAGGAGGAGCATTATTAACAAGGGATCTGTATGATCAGCCGATTCGAGAAGAGATGAGAAGAGCTTTGAGGCAGCCTGCTTGATGGAACTCCTCTCTCCCTATTGCAAAGTGGGGTATGTAGATTCCCTCGAGAGGGGGTGAGATTTGCGGAATATGAAAAAGATGCGAAAATAAAACAAAAAGCAATCATACAAATGCACAAAGGATTTTTACGTGAAAACCCAAATCCAGGTAAAAACCACCACCTAGGCCTCTTGACTTAGGGTTTTCCGATCGACCTAGCCGATCAAAACCACTATCCAAGTTACTTCAACGAGGGTAACTTAACCTCTTACAACCACGCTACTATGTATGAGGGTAGCGTTCCTCAAACCCCTCCTCTTCACGAGAAGTATTTAGTCTCGCGACGGAGACGGGAAGTCGCAAAGTGAATACCCAACCCAAAGACAATAAACTACAACAGTCCTATAGAGTCACAAAGTACAAGGTAAACCTAGCTACTATAGGTAAAGGATACTTCCCTTTGGTGGAAGTGCGTCGGCTTGATGCAGATGAGTGAACCACGAGATGGTACAATGTTGCTCTCGTAATCATAGGCGGGAGAGCAAGTGCGTCGCTGGGATGGTGCTCTCTAGATGTAGAACTAAAGCTTGGAGTGCAAGATCACCTCTAATGATCAATTGGACACAATATGATGTAGAAATATTGTTCAAGGTGTGTCTTGGTGTATCTCACAAAGGAGGGCTTCCCCCTCTATTTATAGATGGCCTAGAAATGATTTGGAAGGGCTTGGAAGGCTTCTATAGCCGTCAGGAGCAAACATAAGGCAGAAAAGCCGCAATCAGAATCATTAAGGATTCTGACAGGGTCATCAAACGTCTGGGAAAAGTATCAAACATCTGGAAACTACTTTTAAGATGTCTGGAAATTACAACAGTCGTTTAATCCTAGATGGATTTCCTTACTGACTTCAATTAGTCCTAAATAGGGTTCTTGTGAAAGGTGGTTAGATGACAGGTTGGACATCTGGCACCAGGTCTGGATGTCTGGAAACCTAATTAATGGCAGGAATGGATTTCCCAAGGCACAAACGGCTATTAAATCTGTGCAAAGTGATTTTTGCTCAATCGAGGCTAATGTCTATATATCAGATGTCTGAGGTCCTCTAAGGACGTCAGATAAAAGATCAAGGGTTGTTCTTCAACGATCAAATTTCTAAGCCAATGTTCCATTAATTGGACGTTTGGCAAGATCATTAGACGTCTTCTAAGACATCTGGACTAAGGGCTGGTTGTCTGAAATCAACAGACAAAAGGCACTAAGTCTAGCCTAAATGTTTGGACGTCTGTGTAACATTTAGAAGTCTAAAAGTCCAAGATCAGACGTCTGATTTTCAGATTGGACGTCTGATCAGGCTTTTTGAAGCCTATCTTGGATTTTTAATTTCTCTGTGAAAAGCCTAAGTATCCTAGGGTTGTGTAAGTATTCCTAGGACTATTGACAGATAACTTTGAGGCTCTTTAACAATTATCTAGACAGAAAGAGAGAGCAAAAGAAATAACAAAATAATACATAAAGTATCTATCCTATTCTTCATCTCCTTCCTTCTTCAAGCTTTCACTCTGAGCGAAGGCTCCTTCTCTTCCGTCAAGCTCCTCCAATCCACCATGGATGCGAGCTTGAGCTTCGTCTTTCACACTTGTAACCATTTGCATTTTCTTGAAATCTAAAACTCAATGTACATGTTAAATAACAAGTGTTTTGTTATCATCAAAATTAATGATCGTGATGCTCTTTTCACCAACAGGGTAAACCTTCTGGCTGGTCCCCATAGGTGCTGGGGCAGCCCCTAAGTCGGTAGCGGCGTTGACCCCAAAGATAATGTCTATTTGTCCTTCAGCTACGTTCCATGGAAACAACACTGGTTGAGGAGATGAGACTTTAGCCACGTGGCCTCCTGAATGCCTTGCCTTCAATACGACCATGACCTAGCAGTAATACTCCTCAGGTGGGAGCTCCACCAAAATCTCTTGCTAGGCCATAAGGGCCATGGTTTCTACTACCCCCTTCTCCAGAAGGGATACTATGTGGACTCCACGGAGCTATTGAAGCTTCTCTTGGTGATACTCTTTGGGACCCTCCACGGGTCGTTTGCCTTTATCTTGGCCCCCATTTTGCTTAATGAAATGGGCCAAATTACCGTGTCGGATTTGAGATTCGATATGGTTGCGCAAATCTCGACAGTCCTTCGTGGTGTGCCCTTGAGCCTAATGGTATTTACAATAAGGCTCATTCTTTGTCTTCTTCAAAGGCTTTGGTGGAGTAAGTCTTTATCAGTAGACCATACCTCCTCTAACACGTCCGCTTGATTCCTGGACAGGGGAGTGTATCCCTCAAAGAGGTCCCGCCTGAGTTGGTGGGGACCATTAGGTTGGTTCTTGTAGCTAGCCCCTTAGATATGTGAAATTCCCTTTTCGCTTATTGAGATGGTGGCCGCTTCAGATTGATATTGGTGCCACTTCGATTGGGATCTTCCTCTCCTAGGGGGAGGCATGGTCTTTGACATGTCCATCTGCCAAACGGCTATGGGAGCAGAAGGAGTCATCCTACTCTGCAAACTTTGTGGCGCAATCTTATAGCTTTTCCATGTCTCTGGGCGGAAAATCATTAATGTCATACTAGAACCTTTGAGTCAGTAAACCTGACTTAAAGTATTGGATAGTGATGTCATCATGCCGTCACTTGCATTTGAAATATTGAATCTTGAACAGGTCTAGATAGGGTCAGAAAGACTCCTATTTTCTCTGTCGGATCTCCGACAACCTCTCAGGATTATCCCTGATCCACTGTTGGCTGGCAAATTACTGAAAAAATTTATCGGCCAACTCTTGGAAGCAAGAGATTTAGGTTGCCGGTAGTTCATTAAACCACTCATAGGCCATCCCAGACAAATAAGATGAGAACACCCGGCAAAGAACTCCATTCGAACATTTATGGACCAGTATTATCTACCTGTAGCTCCCTACAAAGTTGTTAGGGTTTGATGTCCAGTCGTATTGAGCCAAAACGAGCTATTTGAACTTCTCGGGGAGTGAGGCGGTCATCACCTCGGTGAAGGGGTATGTCGTTACATATGCCCGGGGCCTCATTGCTCTCATTGCCCAGGTGACCCAGTGGACAATCTCAGGAATCGAGCCTCCACTGCTAGTCATCAAAGGATGAGCCCCCGACTACTCGTCTGACTCTCACAACGGCGGGAGGGGTCCTTTAGCAGACCAGGGGGGCTTCACTCTTCTACCTACTAAGCTCGTGCTTCATCTTTTCAAGCTGTTCGCATAGGAAAGAGTTCTCTTCTTCCACCATGCAACGCCACTTTAGTTGGTTGTTGGTGGGGCTAGAACTTTGGGGTTCTTGGGTTGTAGCCCAGTCTCTCATCAGCTGGATCTCCTGCAATTGCTTCGCCACCAGCTGTTGCTCAGCCCTGAGGGTTGCTAGCTTAGCCTCGTATTCATTTTCCTTTGCTTGTAAATAAAGGAAAGCATCTCCTTCAGGGCTCTTCTGGTGGGAAGGCTCTTGTGGATGACTTGGTGGCTGCACCTCCTTCCCTTTGCTTGGCCTGAAGGGCTGCTGGCATTTCCTCGACACAGAAACACCAGATTTTGCAGAGCTAGGCTTCTCAGGATTAGCGTGGGAAGAGTGACGTGTAGAGGAAGCCATTGCAAGGTGGATGAAGTGGAGTACATCTACCATCGACAACACCACTTGATCGAGGGCCTTAGAATAGGAACCTTGATGCAAACACACAATCACAAAGAATATACGCAAGAGGTTTGGTGACCTAGTTCCACCATAAAGGAGTGTACGTTTGGGGGGAGGATGATACTCTCAAGCTTCATTAATGATTTAGTAGTACACACTTTCCGATGTTCTACTCTCTCCAATTACGTGAAAAACAAAAGCTAATCCACCCCAAGTATTTATAGGGCGAACTCCCACCTATTACTGGCTTCTTTTTCATTCCTGCAATCTCGAGACTTGGCTATTAATAGTCTTTCATGAAGTAATTGCTAGGCATCTATTAGAATATATGTTGGTGTCGTACTTGTATGATTTCTCTCTGATTATCGCAGTCAATCCATCGGTTGGATGTTCTTCGGATCCAACATAGCTCGCCAAACGGTTGGGTATATGGACCCAGGTAAACGGATCTGCGTTGAAGTGCCGAATCTCTATATCCTGTCGGGTAGCCAGATCCTTCATGCGGTCGAATCTGTGAGGTGATTTTTCTCCCCTCATCAGTGGGGATGAAAATAGTTTTTCACTTTGATGAGTGCCCTTTGGAAGTTGTTGTGTGTAAGATCTTTTGCCTTACTCTCTTTTTCTATTTTTATGAAAGAAGACCAGCCGACCTTGTCCTCGCCTTGACATCTCTTCTTTTTTATGGATATTCTAAAGTCTGCAGATGGATGGAGTGATGACCAAGAAGGTGTTCAAGAGTGAGTGCCCTGCATGCCATGGGTAGGACTTGTCAAGAAGACCCCAAGGGGGGAGAATTGTCGAATGGAGCTCTTCGACAGGAGGAGCTCCAGCCAGGTGGAGCTTGCCGAGCTGCAAGGATGGGGATGTCAGGAAGGAGGAGAAACGAGGGAGTCGGCGATCGTCCTCATCAACTAGATGGTGCTTTGAAGTGAGAGGAGGGGACAACCGACCAATGCCATGGCCAGTCAATGCCATCATGCGGACATGCTTCAGGCAGATGAAGCTTGCCAAGTGGAGGGGCATTGGATGGCAAGGATCCTTAGCAGGGTGGAAGGGCAGTTGGCCAATCTTCATGGCAGCCAGCACTCACCTATAAAAATTACAAGGTGTTTAGTCGACCAAAGAGGAACTCAAGCAGAGGTCTATGGCCATGTAGAGAAGAGGTTCGCCTATCGGCCCATAGCAAAGGGGCAGCCGGCTATCACAGTTTCAATTGTAGCCCAATACCAGGTGGAAAGGTGGAGGTGCTCATCAGTAGGTGACAATGGATGGTGGCATCTGGCCATTGTCATGGCCAACTGACGCACGTGAAGGAGGCCATCCGACCAAAGAGGCCCCAGACGGCACCCATAGCCAAGGAGAGCAAAGGGGCAGCCGTTCGGATGTGAACATGGGGAGAAAAAATGTCATCCTCTTTTTTATGTGAGTGCTCCTAAGAGCATCCTCATTGACTTGAACAGTAATGTTCAAGTAAATAAAATAATAAATCTCTTAAAACAATGACTTGGCTTTTTGAGTTCGCTGATGGGATTGGTATTTGGTTGATGTCATTTGATGAATCTTTGAGGACAACTATTTGCTCTTTAGTAGGGAAAAAGAGTCTCTTTGGTAAGAGGATAATTCCAGCAAAATGAAGGTCTCCTCCAACGAAGGAGAGATTGCAGCCACACATGAGGTGAGCATGACCTTTTTATTGTTGTTTCCTACAAACGACGTCATTTGATGGGCCTTGGAGGCCGTCATCGAGGGCTAACAAAGAATTTTATGCATAGGAAATGTAACGTAGCCACAAGAAAATAAAAATATACAAGAAACCACATGAACATAGGGTAATTGTTGATTTAGTTCCACCCTTGAAAGGTGTACGTTTGGGGAAGGGGTCTAACCCTCAATATTCACTATCGGTGGGAATGATACAAGGAATAGTGAGTCGTAGGCTCTTTGGATTGCCCCCCATGTTAATGCGAAAATTGTCCTATTTAAAATAATGCATGGTAGTATAGCGACGGAAGTCAATATAACATTTGAATTTATAAGTGCTCGAAAATAAAATAAGTCTGAGGTCGTTCGCAGGGAGTAAATGTGGAATTCACACACTAATCGCAATTAATAACAATGAGCATAATAAGATATTCAATAAATAATAGAAATTTATTCAAAATGGTGTTCAATAATAACAATTGTATCTCAAAAATCACTGGGATAAAAAGAATATCAAAACCCTAAAAATGGTGATTTGAATCACCACTTAAATCCACCATTAAGCACATATCCCAAACTATTCAATTTCAATTCAATATCTCAACAGTGCTTTTCAACCACTTGCCACAACAACACCAAGATATCCATGTCACATAATCTCTCAATAAGTCCACAGTGCCTTTCAATTAGACGTTAGACCCTGAGGTTAGACACCTTAAACACCTAGAGCCTCAACACAAGCCATAGAAACCAGCACAAGGCAACCAGCCTCTTTGAAATCTCATTGAGTGTTGAGCATATGGGCACACATCCCAAGGCTACAGTGCAAAAACCCCCTCCCTCCTCGGATTTCTCTATTTAGATCTAGGTACAAATTAGGTGGGTAATCGGGTCGCATATAGGGTCCAAACTCGCCGGTGTGGATTATAGGTGAGGAGTGCGTGAGCGTGTGTGGGAAGGGAACCCGACCCCCGTGTCATGGGCGAAGAGCGTATGGTGAGATTTCCACTTATGCAAGGATGCAGAGTGTTGACTCCACGATGTGGGACTAATCCCATGTCCTTCCTTTGCACATAAACTTATGTGAGCTACAACAAATGGTGTCGAGGAATTAGGGGTTCTGCAGCTGCGTCTTCACTCAATTGAAGGCCTGGGAGGCCCTAGCAGATAAGTCCGTAGTTCTTGAGAGTTGTAGTAGGGTCAGAACGGGTCGGATGGTGGTTGTCAGCGACGGAAAAGATGATGATGGTGACGTAACTTTGGTAATCTCTTGATATCAAGAACATGGGCTAAACGCGCCAATTAAAGCGCTCATAAGCCTTGCCGTGAGGCGAGAAAGATGATGGCAGTGGTATTGTGGAGTTTTTAGTGGTGTTTGGTGGGCGGACGGAGTTGAGGTGACCAGCGGAGGAGTGGGTTAGTTGGTGGCATTGTGGAGTGCGTGAGAGTGTGAATAAAGAGAGGGTTTTTGATTGGTGAAGTGTGGGGGAAGTGATGGTGGCAGTGGTTTGTTGATTGGTGAAGTGTAGTAGCCGCACGGCTTCGCTAGAGCTACGGCCAGCATTGGAGAAGACAATGGGGGAGAGTGGCAGTCTGCAATCGAATCAAGGAGCTATAGGGCTAGAGCTAACCTAAGGAGATAGAGGAAGAGAGTAGGCCTAACTAACGGACGAAAGGGAAGAGTTTTCGCACTGGCTTGCCTCATTGAATGCGAAGGAGATGAACTGCTTTGATGATGAAGGACGGTGGCGACAAGGTAGATAGGAGCTCCTAGCTATGTGCACCAGAAACAGACGACTTCGAGGAAGAAGATGGATCACCCAATTTGATAGTTGGGTGGTCGGAAGAGGTTGAGTGTGGAGATCGCTGGAGCCGACGGAGCTCTTGGTCAGAGAGGAGGGAAGAAGGTAGGAATTGGCCTAGAATCGACTAAGGAATACATGGGAAGTTCAGGGAACTTAAATAGAGCTTGAAATAGAGCTCAATTAGGAAGAATTCTTGCAAGAGAATAGGATTTCAGAGAGCTCTAGCTTTGGAAACACCTTGAGTTTGTGTGATCTCCATGCTTCGAACCAGCGCTTGAGATCACATTCAGATGGGAGGAGATCTTATTGCGGTCAGTTTCTCCAATTTTGGAGGAGATTGGATGTTGATTGAAGGAGAATTACGTGGTCAAAGTTTGGTTTCCATGGGTTTGACCTGCAGTTTAGGAAACCCTGAGTTTTTAGGTGGCAGGGGGCATTTTGTGAAGAAGTTGAGAAAGCTAGGGGGTCATTCGTAAGGAATTTTGAAAGTTAGAGGCTAAAGTGTAGGAAATAAAGATTTTAGGAGTTAAATTACAAACTAGGTCAAGATGGAATTTGATTAGACCCAAATTTTTGTGTTAACCTAATTTGGACCCAAGAAATCTAATGGTGAACTTGGATTTGAGTTTTGACTATGTTTGACTGGCAGATTGCATAGAAACCTAAATCAAGGCAAATTCCCGTTTGAAGCCTGTCCTAGGTCAAAATGGATTCAGATGGTCAAACCAAATGTATCAAACCTCTTAGAATATTTTTCTATAAATTTTAGGAGGTTTAGATTGATTTTATCCTGATCAGAACCTCTTCAATTTAAGTGGGTTGATAATTAGGGTTTTGTATCCTATTTTGGTTTTCGAAATGCATGAAACCCTATTTCAGTCTGCTTGACTCAATTTTTGGTCTTTAATGCTTAATTGACCTCTAATTAACTCCTGGGTAACCCTGTGGTTACTCTACAGTTGTGATGTGATGTTAAAATAGTAGAATTAACCTTGTTTTATTGTCTTCTCAAAACGGATCAGAGTGGGATTATTGTCCTCAGGCGATCATTTAGGAGTATTTATCTCTTGATTTCAACTAATTTGAGCTTGTTATGACGAATGATGGTGTTACCATCACCCCATGGGTCTCCCCTCATACCATGTAGATATAAGATATTTATAGAATACAAATGTTAGCGGTTATATTTTTTGGAATATGTAATTGTTAGAGTTATGGGGAGTCATGATACAATGAAGGAGTTATTGATGAATAGTGGAGAATAATGGTAAGTAATTCGTTGACTCGTAACTGCTCGGCGGTCCACGCCTCTTTGCATTCCCACATGGACCAAGTCCAAATGGGTTCCACCAGTCTAGTTACGAGCCAATTGGGCTTATTTCATGAGGTCAATTTCTTGCCTCATCGGTAGATATGGAGAAGTTTATTGTAAAAGGAAGTGTACTGGGATGAAAGGTCAAAACATAAGTAAATAGTTAGCTAGTGGTGATCCAAAAATTAGATCTTAACAACTTTATGCCATAAATTGTAAAAGGAAGAACACCATTGAATGGATGTAATTGCCATAAGGGGAAAACAAGAAACCAAAAATAAAGTGAAAATTGTTTTATAGATTTCTAGTAAAAATAATTTATATTAGAGTTAAAGGCTTTAAATATTGATTGTATTTTCTCTCATTCACAATGTGTTACACATGAAGACATGGTTTTATGTGTTACATTATGCAAGCTGAAGAATGAAAAATTTAATGTTCCATGTGACTTCATATAAAGCCCCACCTTAATAACTATCTTGCAACTGTTTTGAATCAAAAGCATTGGTTCTTAGTTGGAAGGATGCAACCAAATTCAAGTATGGTTGTTTTGTTGCTTCCTCCATGCATAATCAAGAATAAAATCTACATAGTCTTCGCTCTTAAGTTCACCACCCCTTAGGAACCAAAAATACCTCTATCTCTCACAAACGATCTCCATAAATTGGTAGCTAAATTGGATGCTCGTAAATTAAAGGTTATTGAAAATAATCGCCTCTAGTCTATCTAACTTTTTATATGATAGGCAAATAATGAATAATGTGGTGTTGGCTAAAGAGATTATCCACTCAATAAGGTGTTTGTATTGGAAGCAAGGAGCTTTGGTGAAGTTAGACATGAAGACTTTGATAGGTTTGAGTGGAATTATGTTCAAGCATGTTTAAGTCAAATTGTCCTCCTCTTTTGGTTAGTCAATTTCATTATATGTCTCATAACATCTACTAGTCAAATTTTAGGTTAACAAATTTCTAGGAGAGAATCACCACTCACTTGCCTCACATTTGCTATAGATACATTCCTTGTTACTAAAGTTACAATTTTAGAAGTAGTGGAACTTAATAGAATTCTATGTGAATATGAACAACTATCCAAACGAAGGGTTAATTATCTTTAATTATAAGAAAAATTAATTTTAGTCACAATTATTTGATAAAATCATAATAAAAAATAACATATGATTACGATTTTAGATAAAATCGTGACAAAAAGAACTAACAAGTAGATATATACATTGAATTTTTGATTTCAAAATTGTAACCAAAAAAAATAACCTACAATCAAATCATAATAAAAAAATAAAAAAATAAACCTTCGGTCATGATCATGAAATCGTGACGAAAACCTTATTAAATTTAAAATTATAACATTCTTCCTTTTCTACCAACAACATTCTTGTATCTATTCCAAAGAAACTTTTTTTTTTTACTTTTTAATACATTCCTTCCCTTCTCTTCGGCAGCCCCTCTGCCGTGACGAAACTGACCCTTCCCCCGACCACCTCGAAACCCCCCGCGCCCTCGCATCCCCAAGCTCTACCCATCCTCCTGCTCCGCTCCCTCCTTCTCCACTGCCCACAACCTTCAAGTTAAATTACCGCCGCCGGCATCCTCACACCTTCCTCCCTCGTCGCGCCGCTCACGAGTGTGATTATACAATCATTAGGGCCTGAAATACAATTCCTTTCTTGTTTTTTTTTGTCGATCAACTGATGCAGAGCATCATCAAAATATATATTGCATGAATCCATTAGATTACCTTCTGGAAGTGTCTCGTGATACAGGTGAACTGGAATCCTACTCATCCCGTCCATCATGGCAATTAGCATCAACTTGGTGGTCTCTTCACCATCCACCTTTCCAGTTTTGGCTTCACCGTCTAACATAGATCGTTCCTCTGTTTTACGTTTCCTGCTCTTTGCACTAGTCTCTGTTTTCTTTTTTGTTAGCATGTTAGCATTGGATTGCTGATATATCTGCAACTTGATTTTTCTTTGCTATTTTATAAGTTTGGATTGTTTGACTATCCTATTGCAACATGACAAATGGCCCTATCCAACAGTAAGCATGCATCTAAGACCCCCAAATCAGTTGCCTGTCATAAAAATAAAAAATAGTAAGTGTAAATGGCCAAGCATATCCACATGGCTGTTAGCAGGCATGTATATAGCTAAAGGTTTAGTAGTGGGTGGTGTAAAAAAATTGAGTGTCACTCACTCTCATCTGATCAATAACAAGGAGATACGTACATGTTCATAGGAAGATGACGAGGCAAAGCTGGTGGAGGAGACTGGTCTGCAGATGAAGCAGATCATCTAATTCAACATTTTAGCAACTAATTCCAACAGTCTGCTAATGCTACTTGCAGATTCGAGACCAGAACAAAAAGGGTTGCAAATCAATCTATCAGCATACCTCTTCCGAGATAATTGTCCAACCAAAAAACTCAAATCTGCCTCATCTCCAAGCTAAAATCTAAGAAAAGGAGTGACCAAAAGCATAACCTTGCCTGCCCAATGTGGATTCTAAAGTCTTGTGCCAGTGACCTTATCCTATTGCTTCTTTGAACTAGACAGTGTAATTAGAGGGTTGCCTTGCAAGTTTTTTTTTGGGTCATACAAAAGCAGAATCACACTCTCTAGGATTTGAACCTAAAAGCACTTTCCTAAGGTTGGTTGTATATATATTTTGCGGGGTGAATGCTCTGCCTTATAAGCCATCAGGAATGCCCCTTCCCCTAATTTAGTATGGCTATTGATCATTGGCTTCAGTAAATTAGTGATGATTCCCCAACCTACTGATCATGAAATATTTCGGATAATTGACATCCTCTAAACACTACAGCCCCTTAATGATGATGACCACATTCTAAACAGCAACCACATGTTTTTCCCCACCTTGCTGTATGCTTCTACTTAACTACAATCTATCCTTGGCTCTATCCATCCCAATACTATCATGGGCATCAGGAGTGGATTCAAGAAGGGCAAACCCTACCTTTCCATAGTAGATTTTCCTTCCAGAATTTGCTTTCATCTGGGTCTTTTTCTTCTCCCTTATTTTCCTTTCTCCCTCAACTATAGCCCTTATGATGGCAGCAATAGGCAAATAGCAGCCTCTGCTCTCTAAAGCAGTAGCAGCACCATCTTTCCTTGGTATTCCCCTTTTTTTATCCTTAACAGCTACAGCTCCTTCCTGCTTCTTCTCAGCTGCAACAGCAACAACAGCTATAGCCCACCTATTCTTCTTGCAACAGCACCACATCCCTCTTCTTTCTGAGCAATAGTAGCTGCTGTCCTTGGGAAGCAACAATAGCAATTGCAATGGTGAGAAGAGGGTGTTCAATGTAGGAATTGGAATGAGAAAGGAGAAAAGGTGTTGAGCGGTGGTGGCAGCAGAATTTGGCAAAAGTAGGGGATCAGTGGAGGTAATCAAAGGGAAACAAAAATTAATGTCAGCGACCATCTTCATATAGAATGAAAAAGGTGAGTAACACACCTCATGTTTCAACATCTCATGAAAAAGTTGATTGGAAAGTCCAATCAACTTTCCAAAAGAGGAAGCAATCCCCTCTCCAGGTTATTGGCGTGAAGGGTAGGCTACTTATAAATACCTCTAATTTTATCTATAGGATAAGATAATCTTCTGTGTGGCACTGCAAACACCAGATAGAAATTAATTTAATTAATAACTCCAGGTGAGTGGTTCCAAGTTGTAACCATGCTACATATATAATAAAGTTGATAGAACTTTCCCTTCGGAGGTGGCAAATATGGTGAATGACATTGGCATCCAAATAGAAATGGTTACTTCGGTACCAAATAAGCTTATCCTTATCTGCTGAACTTTTTTTAGCTTCTCTTGCAGTTATAATGATTCTATTATTAAAACCCTCAGGATAATCTGGAATTCTAAAATCCACCTTAGAATCAAAATGTTCCTTTGGAACTCATTGTCTGTGCACTGCTTGTTGATGAACATATCATTAGGTATACGCAAGCTGTAACCTGACCAAGATGGAGTTCCTGTGAACTCTCGAAAACTGTTCCAATCATTCAAATTGAATTCACGTCCTTTAGATTCAATTATTCCTTTATTGGTTACTTTTACAGGTTTGTTGTGACTGGAGCAAAGGTGCTGAAAACCATAATCCTGTAACAGCAAAGTCTTACATTTGCCTGCATACTCCTCAAGTCAGTTCATACACTTCCAGATTATCCCTATTCCATTTCTTCATTCGTTCAATATAATCATGCAAAGAAACCATATTCAGCTTTCTTGTTATCACCTGAAAATCCAATTAACTTTCATGCCAAGTTTGCATGCATGTTTACATGATTAATTAAATGTATGATGCTAAAATGATGTTTGCTCTTATCTCGCCATACAGGAGTCTGAAGTCAAAGGGAAGCCCTGACTAAGAACAAACCGAAAGTGAATTTGTTCAGAGGTTAGTTTAAGATTAATCTGGCTGTTTACCAATTGTCTTTTTAAGCTGCATTCTCATTGCTTCAAGATGCTATGTCTGGAGGTTTTCTTGCATATTTGCCTCATATTTTTGCTTTAGTTGAGTAGATTTTTGCTGGATTTTACCTATCATCAGTCTAGGGAAACCAGGTTCCAATCCAAGAAAGCATGACCCTGGGCACTTTGTAGCCAATTAGAATGCTATACCTTGCCCAGACTACCATTGGGTTCTTGGTCATTTAAATATAATCTTTATCCAGCTTTATCTTTTAGTCTCTTACTAGTTCATTTAAATTATGTTATTCTTTTGTTACTTGAGCGGGTAACTTGGGCTCCATCCCCATGGCATGATAAATTTTCGTTTGGCTCTAGTGAAATGAAAAGAATGATGGAAATGGAGACGTATTAATACTCTAAAGAACTTCATTGGATACTCTCTCCTATATTGTCCATGTCACAACTGTTTCTTGCAATTCTTGCAAATCTAGAATTTGCATGAGTCCACTCCTTAATGGGCCTTCTAATTTCTTCCTTTGGATCGATCCTTTATTTTTGCTGATGTAGCAACTGTTCCTAAGCTTAAGGATTTGATGCATGAATTTGTGTTGTGTTAATGTCGTGATGTCTTATGGACAAATTAAAGCATGCACCATCTGCATGCACTCACTTTTTCTGTCAATTTAAAGGGATTTGGAGTGCATTTTTTTCACAAATTTGAACTCCATTAGTAGGAGAACTGCATACAGCAGGCTGCGATCCTTCTTGTAAGGGAAAGAAGAAGACAAGTGCACCTCCACCAGGGGAACATAAAATTTATTTTCTAGTAAGGGCAACACATGTAATTCCTTGAGAAACACATGGAAAACTCATTGGTCATCGATACATTTTCTATTTTTATTTTTTCCCTTCTTGTAACACCGCATTGCCTAAGTATCTTGACATCCTTGAGCAAGTTGTTTTATTGTTTTCAAGCCTGATGTCTGTCTAGTAGCTTCATTCAATTGCCTCCCCGATTCACATCTAACAAGTTCATTCAATTGCTTCCTTTTCAACTCAAATTCTAGTATGCCAGAAAATATGAAACAAATCTTCTTTTGTTGACAGTAGATTAGGGCATGATCTTTTGACAACCAATCCACTCAAATTATATTGAAATCTTGCATGTTAAACTTTTTGGCCATATAATTCATTGGTAGTTAGCATATGTTCAGCATCTTCGGTATACATTGTCACACACTTTAACAGTCCTTGGTTATATACATTTAGATGATACTGTCACTGCTTCAACTGCTTGGATTCGAAGAGGTTTCTCTCATGTTTGTGCTCCATCCAGAGAGTACAATGCTTGTTTATTATTGGACCTAATACCTTTTCAGGTAAATGTGGACGTATCACTTAATTTACCTTAAGCTAGACGTTCCATTTCCTTTTTTTTTAGCTTACACTTTATGTCTATTTTAAGGAGGAATGCTTGCAGCAGCTACATAATTGCATAGAAGTTATGTATGATGGCACCAAAATTAAGCATCAGGCAAGCCACCTTGTAGATATAGCCTAGCTTCCACCTGCTTGTTCTATTTGCTTCTATTTATTGAGATCAAATTATTATTTCAGGGTAGCTGATTTCTGGACTTTCAGATAGTTTGTCAATTTTCTCATAAAAGAGACCATCTGTTTTAACCAGGATATTTGCATTTTCATTCAGTTCTATTTAAACCTATTGTGATGCATGTATCAGGGGTACTCTTGTTATTTTATTTTATATCTGGTCTTGTATGTTATTTTTCCCACATCTTCTCTCTTATAAAGGAACGTAGGGTTTCTGATGGTGTATAGATTTGATCATTTTCTCTTACTTGGTATCAGAGCCTAGCTCTGGTATCCCACCCCAAACCCTAGCCGCCATCATCACCACCTCAATCCTGCCCCTGGCACCTCTACTCCTGAGGATTTGCCGCCAGCTTCCCTACCGCTCGTTAGCCTCCTACATGCCTCTGGCTCACCGTCGAGGGCATGCAGAAGCGGCGTCAAGCGGCGCACTCATTGCCTTCGCCCTTTGCCCACATGCAGCACTTCGCTGCTGGGCGGCGGTGCTCCCTAGGGCGGCGTGCACTCCTCCCTCAGCCTCCTCTCGCCTTGCAGCGTGTTGCTACAAGGCTAGAGTGGCAAACCGGTGGCCGATCTCCCTCGCCAGCCTCTCCTGCAGTGGCGGCGCACGTCACAGGGGCCAGACCTGGTACCCTAGCGGTGGTGCTGCTGCTGTAGGGGTCGTTAGCAGTGGTGAGGAGGTCCACTTGTAGAGCGGCAACGGGGACTAGCATCTTGTTGCTATTCCTGCTCTTCCAGCGGCAGAGGTTGCAAGGGTGGCTTGCTCAGGGATCATCTATGTTTCTTGCATGTTGATCCTTGCATGAACCCTCTCAGTGGCGATTGGCATGTGATCTGGCATGTCTCTGGTCTAGATCTTACGCCAATCATTCCCTCTTCTTCAGACTTTTCTTCATGATTTCAAAGATGATTTTCTGAAATCCATCACGTCTTTCGGGCTTTTGTGGTACTGCAAGGCATGATGAGTTCACCAGGAAACTCAAAAGTGACATCGAGTACTACTACAGATGTAGGCAACTACAAAAACCCGTTCTTCACTGCGATAGTGAAGTTGGATGAAACCAACTACGCGAGGTGGTCTCGCACTTTCCTGATGACAGTTGAGGGCCATGACAAGGAGCATGTTCTCCTTGAAGAAGATCCCGAGTAAAAAGCTGGCAAGTATGTCGGTTGGAAGAAGGATGATGCCATGGTCCATGCCTGGATCATAAACTCTGTTGCTCCATTGGTTGGAGATGGCATCATTTACTTTGCCACCGCCAAGGCGATGTGGGACAATCTTCGGGACATGTTCTCCAATGAGAAGAATTACGGTTGCGTCTTCCAGATTCACCATGACTTGGTCAGCCTGAAGCATGAAGGGAAGACTCTTGCTCAGTACTACATTGCCTTTAGGGGGATGGTTGCCAACTATGATGCTTGTCGGCCAGTCTATACTTGTGCTACCCAGAGGGAGTACAGGAAGGAGTTTGCCGTGTTACAGTTCTTATAGGGGCTCAGTATGGAGTATGAAGGCACCCGTTCTCAGATGCTGACTTAGGCCTCTCTTCCATCTCTGGAAGAGGCCTATAGTAGGTTGAGTTGTGTCTCAGTAAGACCCACTCCAGAGGCTCCAAGATAGAGTACTACTTTGGTGGCTTTCGACAGTTGTGGAGGACCCTCTACATGAGGTAGGGGGCGTGGTCATGGATAGAGCAGCCGTCAGCGCACCACCTGTATCTTCTGTGGTAAGGTGGGTCACGTGGAGGCCTCATGTTAGACCAAGCATTGAAACCCCGTAGTGTCTAATTAGGTTGTTCCAGGAGCTATTGATCATATTGAGATGATAACTAAGGCAAAGTATGATGCACTTGCACATAGGTTGGCACAGTTGACACAGGAGACGTCTACTTCCTCCAAGAATGCAGCCTTTGCCACGTCCTCAGGTAATGCTTGGTTGGTTGACTCAGGAGCGTCTAGTCACTTGACTGCTAACAGGGATTGCTTCTAGAGTATCCGTGATCTTCCTCTAGGGAGGACGATTCAGGTGGCTGATGGCCACCATTCGCAGGTTTAAGGTGAGGGGGAGATCACTTTGCCCCCTACCCTGTAACTCCCTGATATTCTTCTTGTGCCTGATTTTCCTATCAGTTTACTATCTGTTAGCTGTATCACTAGAGATCTAAATTGTAGGGTCATATTTGAGGACATGGGTTGTGTCTTTCAAGACAAACTCACTAGGAGGATGACTGGTGGCGGATATGAGGAGGGGGGGTCTACCGACTGGCCCAGACTCCTTTTGCAGCCAGATGTCAAGTAGGGATGACTCGCAGTGTTGGGACAACTTTGCAGTGGCATCGTCGGCTCGGGTACCCTTTGTTGGATCGGTTGAGACGGATCATCCCTTATCTGTCACCCACCACAAAGATCAGATGCGATGTTTGTCAGTTGGGCAAGCATCACTGCTCCTACTCGCCTAGTACTACAAATGTGTCTACTGAATGTTTTGATTTAGTGCATATGGATGTGTGGGATTCGAGTCAGATTCCGAATAGGCAAGGCTACAGATTTTATTTGATTGTTGTTGATGACTTTTCTAGATTGTCATGGATGTTCTTGCTTAGAAATAAATCAGAAGTTGGTGATGCTACTCAAACTTTTATTAATCAAATAAAGATGCAGTTTTCCAAAATTGTTAAACTTGTATGGTCTGACAATACATTAGAATTCTGTACCAAGCAACTGGCCCTCTTCTACAGCTCTCTTGGCATTATTTACGAGACCTACTCCCATACATCTTAGCAGAATGGGGTGGTAAAGAGGAAACACAGACATGTTTTGGATATTTCTAGGACATTGTTGATACATCACAATGTCCCTTCTAGTAACTGGGGAGATGCAATCTTAACTTCATGTTATTTGATTAACCGGATGCCAAGTTCAGTTATACAGGAGCAAATTCCTTGGCAGGTGTTGTTTCCTGGTAGAGATTTATTTATTGTGCCACCCAGGATATTTGGATGTGTTTCATTTGTTCACCTTCTTGGTCCTGGTTGGAACAAGCTTGCCCCCCGTGCTATAAAGTGTATTTTTTCGAGATATAGTAGCACCCAGAAAGGATGTAGATGTTATGACTCTCCGGTGACACTACGTGACTAGTGATGTCTCCTTTCACGAGGAGATACCCTACTTCTCCATGAGGGTTCATAATATGATAGATTCCTCTGCACCTGCTCCGATGCCTATTCCTCTATTACAGCTAGAGGATATCCCAGTTATAGAGATAGAGAGGTAGTTCGTCACAGAGACAGAGGTTAGAGATGGGGTAGACAAACACATTGCTAGTACTAGTGGATCAGATGACAGATCAGATAGTACCCACCCCTCCTCTCCTCCATGTCACAAATCCTTCCCCCCCAGGTACAGTCTGACCTTACTGATGTTACTCCTAGTGACTTCTGCAGATCATGATGCCTACTTTGATGATGCTAATTATTATCTTCTGATTGCCATGAGGAAAGCTCCTCAGTCCTGCGCTTACTACTGAGTCATTGGTGCCCTTTGTACTACGAATCTAGGGAGGAGCTTCAGCTAGTTCACTTCTGCCCTATCTTGCATTGAGATTCCCACTACATATCAGCAGGCCATGCTTCATTCAAAATGGTGACATGCCATGGAGGAGGAGATGGCTACCTTGTAGTCACAACAAAGGTAGGAAGTTGTTCCCTTACTACAGGGAGCAACATTGGTTGGATGCCGCTGGGTCTTCACTGTGAAGTATCACTCTAATGGAAGCATTGTGCGACACAAAGCCAGGTTTGTTGCAAAGGGGTTTACCCAAACATATGAGATGGACTTCTTTGATACCTTCTCTCCTGTCGCCAAGCTCCCGACTCTTCAGATTCTACTCTTTGTTGCTGCTCACTATGATTGGCCACTGTATCAAATGGATGTGAAGAATGCTTTTCTATACGGAGACCTGGAGGAGGAGGTTTATATGCAGCAACCCTCGGGGTACAAGGTTCAGGAGGAGTGTGTGTGCCGCCTGAGGAAAGCCATATATGGCCTTAAGCAGAGTTCAAGAGCTTGGTTTCATAAGCTCTCGGAAGTTCTTCACACGATTGGCCTTCAGAGGTCTACAACTGATCATTCATTATTTGTTCAGAAGACCGAAGGTGGGATAGTTTCATTGCTTGTGTATGTGGATGATATGATTGTGACAGAGAGCGATAAGGTAGGAATAGTAGAGGTAAAACAGACATTGCAAGATAGATTTGTTATGAAGGATCTGGGTGAGCTCAGATATTTTCTTGGGATTGAGGTGGCACGAGGCAAAGGTGGCATTCTCATCTTACAGAAGAAGTATGCTCTCGATATCATAAGGGAGAGCTCTCGATATCATACGGGAGAGCTCTCGATATCCTACGGGAGTCTGCTACGGTGGATTGTCGATTCTACAAACAGCTAGTGGGCAAGCTGCTATATCTTACCATCACGAGGCCGGCCATTTCCCTTGTAGTTGGGAAACTTACCCAGTTTGTGGATCGACCCACAAGACAACACTGGGATGCTGCCATGCAGGTGTTGAGGTATTTGAAGAAGGCTCTAGGGTGAGGCTTAGTGTTTACCAGAGGAGCAGCCATGGATATGGTAGGATACTCCGATGCTGACTATGGAGGGCATCTTTTGGATAGAAAATCTACCACTGGGTTTTGCACTTATGTTGCTGGGAATTTGGTTATATGGTGAAGTAAGAAACAAATCGTGGTATCCAGATCAAGTGTAGAATTCGAGTACCGCGTTATGGCACAAATTGCAGCAGAGATGGTTTGGGTGAGGTCTGTACTCCATGATTTTCAGGTGCAAATGACTGGTCTTATGGAGATAAGATGCGACAATCGGGTAGCTATGTTCATTGCAAACAATCTGATGCTTCATGAGAAGACCAAGCATGTGGAGATAGATTGCCACTACACCAGAGACCTCATTCAGAAGGGAATTATCTATACTTCACCGGTCTCTTCTGAAGACCAGATGGCAGATGTGTTCATTAAATCCCTTAGTAGGAGTGCTTTTGATACATGTTGTAACAAGCTGAGTTTGATTGACATCTACACTCTAACTTGAGGGGGAGTGTTGTGATGCATGTATGAGGGGTACTTTTGTTATTTTATTTTATGTTTGGTTTTGTATGCTATTTTTCCCACGTCTCCTCTCTTATAAAGGAACATAGGGTTTCCGGTGTGAATAGATTTGAACATTTTCTCCTACTAAACCCTTTACCTTGCTTTGTGATCGTTCACAGCAAACATTAAAAGCCCTTTGGCATGCTGCTTTTCCAGGAGTGGAATTCCAAGGCCTAATCTCAGAGCAATGAAAGGAAATGGGCTGGCAAGGGAAAGATCCGTCCATAGATTTAAGGTGCAGTTTACTCTTGTAACCGTTAGTAAACTTGAGGATATTGATACCTTTTACCCATCTATTCCCATGAAATATTTTTTTCATTGAGTGATTGTGGCTTTGTAGGGATGGTGGCTTCATATCATTGGAAAATTTGTTATTCTTTTCAGGGCATTTCCCTGTATGTATTATACATCTACCAAGCTTGTTCTTTGGAGAAAACAATCTTCCTGATATTCTTGTCATTGTTCTTGCATTTCTTTTGTCTTGTTATTGTTATTTGCGTTTTGCTGTTCAGATGGAATATATTGCTGAAGTTGGAAAAGTACTAGTAGATTTTTTTTGTTTGCAATTTCTTTTTAAGAACCATTTCAGTGATCCATTACTGGTGTCTATATATATTTTTTTATCAACACCTGTATTGTGAGGCATTCAATTTGCTGATTCAAATTTATCCTTTAATTTCATGGGTTGTTATAAGCTCATGTTCTTAATTTCGATGTCAATGAATATCAAGCAGTTCTCCCTCTTTCAAAGTCCTTTTCTTCTCACATGTTATGGACCACTTTTTTGAAAAAATCCATGTCATCTTCAAACAAAGCTAACTCTGAGATCAACTAAAATAAGTCATGTACTTTAGTTGTTTAAAAATGTCTTACATCAATCGTAGCTTAAGTTGTCTGTGTTATCTATACCATAGGATTTGTTCATCCTCCTTCCCCCTTTTACCACCAGAATCCTTGGTGAAAGATCTAATAGAGTTTTTCCACTAGATATTTGTTCAACCCTCTTTCTATGTTTTGGTTTGGAAGTAGCTATGCATAGCAAATGACCCCTCAACAATCCCCAACAACACACCCACAACAGCAACTAACCGCAGATAGGTTCCATGCAACAATTGAAGGTGGTGTACTTCATGATTCAGGCCTGAGATTGAAGTCCACCACACCCTATTTTCCTTAAAAGAAAGCCCTTGCTGCATCTGCTATAGCCTTTGTTTTTGCATAGATTAGAAGCAAGTTAAAACCCTTTCACCGATAAAAAAAAAAAGAAGCAATTCAAACCCACTGAAGTTGTTTGTCGGTATCATTTCTTCTCTTTTTGGTGGGATTTTTGCCTCAGAGGTCAGGTACAGGTTGTGGTTGTGCATGAGCATGTGCATTCCTTTCTTCTAAGCCGATTAATCAAGTGAATTCTTCCACCATTTATGATTCCATGCTAAATTTGTAGTGAATCAGATGAGTCTTTTGCTTATCTCCTTCCAAAGTAAAGATATGTTCGAAAAGCAGCCACCTAAGATAAGGACTTCCGTTGAGGTGATTTACTATAACCTGTAGGAGCACTTGCTATAACATCTTTAGTTATTCAAGTACCTAAAACTTTGTTACGAAAGTAAAAATGAAGGTTGAAGTGACGCATACAAAATTTTACCACACTTAAGATGAAAAAAAAAATCAGTTTTACCATCTAGAGTGATGTGGTTTACTTTTTTTGATTGATTTCGATTGGATCCTCTTGGCTTCAGTTGATTTCCCTGATCCAATCACTAGCTAAGATTCCTTACTACCACCAATATAGAATCACTTTTGTTTTGCACACCCGTTAAGTGCACAATGGTTGTTAAACTGAAAGTGATCTGTTCACTTCACTCTACTTTCTTTTTCTCAACATTGGTTTGTTACCACATTTCATCTAGTTATTTAAAGACCAGACTAAAGGATGTATTGGCAGCCTGTCAGTTTATGGGAAAAGCAACCATGACAAGAGTATAAAATCAAAACTGTACTGTTACTAATAATGGATATAATTGAGAATAATTAATGTTCATGTTAATATTGACAAACTAGATTCCAGTGTAAGGAATGGAGATTTTTATCTCACTATAAGATCAGATTTAGTCATTTGAATGTGCATGCAGTACTAATAAATAATTTTGCAAAGGGCCTTCTCTTGGCCATAGACATCTATTAATTTTTTACTTTAGAGAGTACTTGTTTTACATATTGATAGTCCATTTCAGATTTCCAATACACCGAATTATTTATTCTCTCATTTGATTTTTAGCCTTTAATTTTTCAAAACAGAGAACATTTCATGATCTTATGAGGAAGCAGCGAGGTATTCAGGCATTCTTGGAATACCCATTTGCCATAGCTGGTGTAAACGTCACATTTATGCTCATCCAGATGCTGAGTCTCTTATCAGGTATATTTTGTAGGACTTCTTTGGTGCAGATAGAAGTTAGATATGCATCAGTATGCCTATTAACTGGAAAATTGATGACATACTTTATTATCTTAAAGCTGAAAGAAGTGTACATTTGCAGTTATAAGTGGAAATTTTATAAGCTTTGTTTTTTAGGTATGAAATTACTATCCTTGAAGCCCTTTGTTATTAACTATTTTTTTTATACAGTTAAACCACGGACATTGGTTGGGGCTGTATTCCTGAAGCTGCTTTCAGGTACCAATAGTAAATAGCATGTGAGTGTTGTGTTGCTTTGGACTACTGCATGTCAAGTCCATTGTTCCTGTAGCTTTAGTCATCATCCAAGTTATTATAGCAAATGGTCAACATTTAGTTGCATGATTGACTTTTGGACATGTTTATGGCTAAAATGCACTGCATAAAGTGGAACTTGTTTGTCAAATGTTTTTTGATTAAAAGCTACTGTCAGTGGATAAAGCAAAGTGATTCTCAATTGAGTTGTATTTCAGATGCACTCAGCTCTTCTGTTTAAAATACAATTGCTTAAGTGTTAAGAACCAACAAGGTAGATGTTGAAATGGATATGAGTTGGTGATTATTATATGCCGCTTATACTTTCTGGAGATGCTAAAATGGTTTTCCATCATTTATGTTTTTTTTTTTAATTTTCTTTTAGAGAATGAATCATTCTTTGACATTTGTGTTGCATATCCTTCAAATAATATCCATTAGATGGCATGATTATGAAAAAAGATTTTTTTTAATTTACTTGGTGCACACGATAAAGATATCAAAGAATACGATGATAGTGGTTGTATCTTAGATATTTTTATTATTTTTTATTTTTAGATATCTTTGATCATGGTTGATAAACCGTCACCAAATTATGTTCGTCTTCGGGTACGAGTCTTTGGTCATGGTTATAAATCGTGACTAAAGCTCTTTCTTTGGTCACGAATTTAAGTATTTGATCACAGTTTATAACCATGGTCAAAGGCGGTTGAAGTAAGCTAATGGTGGGGCTTTGGTCACGGTTTTATGGTCACGGTTCGAAAGTGAAACCGTGACCAAAGGTCTTTTTGTCATGGTTTTGATCACGGTTTTTGATGGAACCGTGATAAAAATCTTCTGCCACACAACTTTTGATGACATTGGTGACAGTTTTTACCCTTTTGTCACGGTTTTTAACCGTGACGAAATCCTTCGTTGTTGTGAGTTTCAAAGGTAGCCAATGTAAAACAACTTAGCCTTGTGGGCTGAACCGGAAATTTCCTAGCTAACTCCCATTGTCCATCAATAAGCATACACTACTCACAACCAAGTAATAATAGTACAAAATAGAATTAAATTTTTTTACATCAACATTTAAAGCATGAAACAAAAGTAAAAGCAAGGAAATGTGTAAGGTAAAGTAGAAGTATAGTACAAGTTGAAATAACGGATTAAACCTACCATAAGCAATAAAGAAATGAAAACTCTAACTAGCTTAGTAATGCAGATTCGCAAAAATCTTGGTCGGAGTCAAACATTAGACGAGATGAGACAAAGAACTTAGTAAAGTGTTAATAGTAAAAGTAGAAAAAAAGGATATCACAATGGAGAGTGTAGAAGATAGCATCATTGTTAAATCCTTAAGATTAAATCTCCATTCTTTATTCTTGTTTGTTCACTTAGTAATATATTTATCCTTTAACTATTTTATTAACCTAGATCATCAAGTGTAGGATTCAACGAGGCACACCTAGTAGCCAACCAGGAACACCATGTCATTTCTTGTCCTACTTGTAGTGCAACCTGCAACAACAGCCTATAGAGGAGAGATCGTACCCTAAAGTGAATTCTGTATGTATAGAATCGGATCATCCCCACTCGCTAATCCATCATTATTCGACTATACAACCAAACTCAAGCCTCAACGATACACAAGGCATTACACATCTTAATCGAGGTGCCAAAGAGACATAACTTTTCAACTTAATT
This sequence comes from Thalassia testudinum, assembly GCA_037157565.1. Lineage (NCBI taxonomy): Eukaryota > Viridiplantae > Streptophyta > Magnoliopsida > Alismatales > Hydrocharitaceae > Thalassia > Thalassia testudinum. The sequence continues at coordinate 58,992,798 of JAZHRO010000035.1, read as the reverse complement.
TTCTTAGACATTTAGTTACTTAAGCACCTCTTTCATTTTCCAAAAAAAAAATCGCTTCCTAAAATTAGATATAACTCATCTAATTCATTAATAATAAGTCATTTGTTTTCAGATCTCATGTATCTGTATGAATCAAAGTGATCTCATTTGTGTTCAGAGGAAAGCACATATCGTACGATATTCCACGAAATGAATACCCCGTATTCAGATCTTTCAATAACATTCATTTACATTGTTCAAAAGTCATGAATTTATCAATTTTATATTACATAAAACATCCCATTTTGATGATTTCTTAAGATAACAAAAATCAACAAAAAAAAAAAACTCTAACTTTACTCATTCATCTTAAGAATTATGCTCAATAGCTAATTAGTTTTCATAAGTTAGTATTACATATAACAGGTAGCTATCAATTCATCATTTAAATTTACGGGATTCTTGTCAAAGATTACGAGGAAATATAATTACGACTTTCGAAACCAACAAGAGATAGGCAACATTATAAGCAATCTAAATTCTACAAACAGTACGGAGGACACTTTAGCTAAATTGCACGTGCTCGAGGTCCACTTGGTGCTTGGTCGACCCCGATATATACTCCTGAGGTGAACACGTTAGACTCAAGCTACATTATTCTGAAAGGAAGGACCCAACGGTTCAAACTCACCAGTAGGGTTGTAACCTACGAGTCCTTGTGCGTGCTCCACCTGGGATTCTGAGGTCCGTACAACTTCGTCACCTGCACCTACGCGTGGCACATGACATCAAATTGAAATCAAAATTTACGCACACAGCACCCCCGTACATTCTGTACACTCGATTACCCATGCGCTGCCATACTCACGCACCCACGGGCCCCACATGCATTCTAGGTATAGGTACATACCTATATGAATATATACATGTATTAATTATATAATATACGTTGTAATTACTAATATCATCCTCATACGTATATACTATATGTGTACAACCCAATATAATACACACACATGTATAAAATAATTATACAATCACATGTAATTCCCAACCTATACAAAAGTAATTTAGATGTAACCTCCCACACGCATATGTATCTATACATATATTATATATACATTAATACACCCATATATATGTATTTATAAACGTAAGATACATACAAACGTAACTCCACCCTCAATTAAACGCACAACGCACAACACCATGCACAACATTCACACTTGACAGCAAAATAGCCCATACAATTCCTGACAACACACTATTCCTCTCTCTCTTCCCCTCCCATACACACACCCACAACACCTCTTATGCACACAACAGCTATCACCCATCACCCTCTCCTCCTTCATCTTCCTCCTCCCCCTCTCCTTCCTTCTTCAAATGGCACACTCACACCACATGCACAAGACAACACACTCGTCCTTTTTCCCTCTCACTCACGCACACCCAACTCATAACACACACACAAACACATAGACTCACCCCCTACACCCTCGTACACCCTTCTTCCTGTTCATGTACACAACATGATCCACACACACATCTCAAGCCTACGCCTTACTTCCTGTTCATGTACACAGCATGCATGACCCATACTCCCCCCTCTCCTTCCCCATCTTCCTCCCCCTCCCTCTCAATCACATTGACATGGCAACACACATGGCACACACACAACTCACACGCTAGAGTGAGCAAGGGGGAACAACAGGAATCGAGGACTAAGGGACTGACCAAGAGGCTCACGGAAGATCACGAGAAGTTCGTGGGCGGCCGTGAGCAAGCTGCTGCGGTGGCTAGCGAGGGGTGGTGCATGGTGGTGCGGCGAGCCCAACTGGGGCTGTAGAACAGATTGATGGAGGTGGTGGAAGCGGTGGCACTAAATAAGGGGAGGGGCAACGACGTCAACACGAAGGGGGAGGGGGGGAGTTGGTGGTGGGGAGTAAACTAGATTAGAGAATCGGCTGCCCCCATTGCCCCGGCCCCCGTCCTTATAGATAGGACTTCTACTCCTTTAGTTGAAAAAAGTCTAAGGTGAAGATGAACTCATTTGATTTCATTTATGCCAAAAGAAAAGAAAGTTTGGAAATCAAGTTTATTTGTCATAACCTACCAGTAAGTTATGAAATACAAAGGAATTTTTATAAGCATGCCCCTCGAATCTTTGACAATTATATCTAGCTATGACATCATAACTTGCCAATTAGATCTATATCCTTAAAAAGTTATTAACCCTTAAACGATCGTACCCTTAGCTTAAGTCGTCGTTATTTGTTAGGAAATATTTTATTAAGTCTGACGATGTTATTATACAAAAATACTTGTATACCTTCAAATAGTCAAATTGGATGAAAATGCCCCCAACCACCCAGGAGGTTTTCCTCAACCGTTGACTACCTACAATTTATAAAAAGGCCTCAGTAGAGCAAAATTTTGAATTGGGAGATACACTTGTAGCTCAAATTCACAATGAAATAAAGGTACAATGTTCATTTTTCTTACAAATCTTCTGCACTTTCCTTTGCATACAAATTACATGTAACCCTTGAAACCTTAAAATTTACATCTACAACTACATTTATTTGGTTTTAGAGTACAATTCATCTCGGGATTCTTTACGCACTTTGTCACATATTTGTCTTCATTCTTCAAGTTTCCGTGGGAGCTTTCTTACAAGGCTCTAGCAACTGGTAGTGGGCATCGAGTTCATGTGTGTTTTGCTGATGCAAGCTCCCCGCAATGTCCCGCAATGTGAGAACCTCAAGGAAGCCTTGGAGTAGAGGGTGGAAGTTTTACACTTATTTCAAAACAAGGGCAAAATTTTCAAGTGGCTCGAGAATATGGCCTGCAAGGAAACATCAAAAGTTAAAGAAATAGATGTCAGTGCTTGGGTTAAGGATATTCAAGGCATCAGAGAAGATGTAAATGAGTTGAAAAGAGAACTAAGAGAATTGATTTTATGGATTAGAGTTGTATTTGTGTGTGTAGTGAATATAGTACTAAGATTGACCATGTAGGGAACTTACCTAATGAATGACGTTGGTGTCTTTTTTCTTTTGTCTTGTTGACTTGTTGAATGTTCTTGCACATAGCAAAACTATGAAGTTATCTACTTGAATCACATCAATTGAAGAGGCAAAAAAGGGATTTCAAGCATGTACCTACAGCCCAAATTCTAAAAATTGTAACCTATATAAAAATGATAGTGAAAAAACAAACAGACAAAATAGATGCATGCATGAATATAAGCAATATTCAAAGCAAATAACATGAAAGTTAAGGTGATAACATTCAACATATAAAATCCTAATTGTTTAGGATCCAACATTGAAATGAATTTAAGTTTGGAACCACTTGCTCCTATAACAAAACAATTATAAAACCCACACTACTGGTTCAAGTCAAAATGATAGGTCTGAAACTTGTATATAGTGATGATCCCCTCAAAAATAAGAAAAAAAACCATAAGGGATTACTGAATCGAAGCTTCACAAAAAATTTCCTATCCAACCTGCTAAAAAAAATGCAAATCTTGTAATAACTCAATTGGACAACAAGCAAAGTAATAGAAAAGTGATGGTATGACTGCTATGACTCACATATGCAATAATTACATGTGAAATCACATGATGATAACCCTTAAAACATCCAAAACATTCTCAAAACACCCATCATCTAGATCAACCTGCAATGGAATAATCCATTCTAGTGAAAATACATGTCCACACTCAGAGAAATTATTAATGATTGAAAGAGGGTTTACATTAATTTATTGAAATGATTGCTCCATTAGTGAACGATGGTGGAGTTGGAGTCTTCTTGGGTCTATCCCTTCTTTTCTTTGGCTCCTGGCCCTCCATCTGGTTGGGCCTATTCTTCACTTTCTTTCTTTTGTTGCTACTATTAATTGCCACACCATTACTAGATGCCACACCACTACATGGAAATGCAAAATCATTATAAGGATGATGTTTAAAATGAAAAAATGAAGAAAAAATGTTCAAAATATAATGTAAAGAATTATGCCTCCTACCAACAAGGCTAAACAAATTGAGGTTGTTGTTGCCCTTGAGATGATGGCTATCCTTGAGATGGCTATCCTTGTTTTCTATTAAGAGACACCTTGCAAGTGTTTTTATGATGGCCAATGCCCTCACATCTTGTCCATTTATGCTTGGGCACCGTCCTTGGCCCATCTTTAGGCTTGATCCTATTTTTCTTGGGTCATCCTGGTGAGCTCTTTGCTTTGGGGGCCTTGACAACTAAATCCAACTCAACTGGCTACTAGAAATCCTTATGTCGAAGAGGTGTAATCCCTCAAGCATAAGTCTTCTTGTTCTTGCTGAACTTGTAGTAATCTGAGACAAAATTTTCCTATTTAGGAGATGTGATGCCTTGATATTGCTAAAGCCTAAACTTAGGTTTCAATCTCGATTATTAGATGTTAAAGAAGGGGTTGATCACTTTATTATCCAACTAGGGGAAGAAATTACAAAAGTCTTAATATGGGTGTAATACCTTGAGGGAAGAAATTTTGATGTTGATTGACCTAGGAAGCTAAGGGAACTTAGAATTGGAAGGATAGGCAATTGGAGGAGGATTAAGTGCTATGTTGCAAGGAGAAGGTGATTATTGATAACTACTTGATTTTAGTGTCATTCCATGAATAATTTTGCTAATTCTAAGACATGTTGGCAATAAATAATCATAACGAGCACATATTTGGTTGATAAACGCCAGTTTATCATCATTCTTATGCATTAAAACAAACCTAGCTCTTAGGATTTTACTCCGCAAACAGGTTTTTGGGCTGCATTTAGGCATAAATTAGGATATGCATGCATTGCATTTTTTATTGTCGTTTTAATGTGTTTTTGTGAGTGTTAGGGATGTACAGATGCACAGATCCCTAAAACCCTAGCACTCAAGAAGGCAAATGGTGAAGGAGAAGCCCAGACTAGCTGGAACTCAGCCTAATCCAGCTCACCTCAGCTTGATCCAGCTCACCTCAGCTTGATCCAGCTCACCGCAGCTGGAACCTAGCTTACTTGAACTAGGGTTAGCTCATCCCAGCTCCATTCAGCTAATCTCAGCTGGATGGCAGCTCAAGAGAGTTCATCTTAGCTCACCCTAGCTCAAGTCAGCTCAGATCCAGCTCAACTTAGCTGAGTCTAGCTCATCTCAGCTCCCACTAGTTCACAGGGAGCTCTAGCTAGCTCAGCTGAGTTGACAGGAGTTCACCCCAGCTCAGATCCAGCTACATTCAGCTCCACTCAACTCCAGCCAGCTGAAGAAGAATTCATCTCAGCTCAAGAAGCTCAAGTCCAGCTCCCGGGGACTCAGCTTAGCTCAACTTAGTTGAGCTAAGCTACCTTAGCTGCCTCAACCAGCTTGATTCTCCCCGGGAGCACCAGACCTAGCTCACCTCAGCTCATTTTGGTAGAAGCTAGCTCACTTTAGCTTGGCTTAGCAACTAGCAAAGAACTAGCAAGCTAAGCCAGCTAGAGTAGCCCCATGCCAGCCTCTTCAGCAGCAGCCAGCTCTAGCTCCAGCTCCAGACTTCTCCTCCTCAGCTCTTCTCCCTGAAAACCCTAGCTCCAAATGCCTCCAACTCTACTCCCTACTAGCTAAGCTAGCTAAGCTGCTTAACTTAGCTAGTCCACCTCCATGGCACCAAAACCTATTACCCTACTACCTAAGCTCCAGCAAAAAGACCACCTACTCCTACTTTATTTTGGTGCCAACTATCCCTTCCATCACCACCCTACATCCACCATCAAAGCCCATCTCCACCCTCCATTTTTTTCCCTCCAAAATTGCCTTCTAGAAGGTATTTTTGGAGGGAAAACCAAGGCACCTCTTCATTTCCCTCCCATTTTTCCCTCCAAAAATAACCAAGCACCCCTTCATTTCCCTCCAAAAACACCATAACCACCCCCCCTTCCCATCCTATAAATACCCTACCCTACCACCACATAATTCCCATCCTCCCTTAGTGTATTTTCTACCTACATCCACCTATACCTACGCCCAAGGAGAAGGAGTAGAGAAGGAGATTAAAGGGGCACACCACCAGCCCTTTTGGTGCCTTCTTCTCCCCACTCTCTTCAACTTGGGCCACGCCAAGGAGGAGGACTCTCCCACTTCAAGGAGGACGGCCAGGCAAAGGAGAAAAGCTTAGGGTGGACGTCCACCCTTGGAGAGAAACTTAGGGCACGCCCCCTTAGGGCTTGCCTTGGAGGTCATCACCTTGGCGGAGTTCTGCAAGGAAGGAGTTGAAGGATTCTTTTCAAGCTTGGGAGCCACCAACCTTAGAGCAAGAAGCCCTCTTCTTCACCATCTATTTAGAGGATTTGTGTTTTCTTTTACTTCAATTATCTAGTAGTAGAAGCATTCCTCTACTAGGCATTTTTGTTAAACACTTTATCAATTATCTAGTTGCCTTCTTCGTATATCTTGTTTGCATTTCTATTTGCTTATTTTCAGCATTCTTCACTTCCTCTCCCTAATTATTCTAGGTTTCCACTTGCCTAGAGTGAGCTTAGGGAGAGGCTCTACTTGCCACTTAGAAGTAGTATTTTAAATTGAAGTGTAAATCACCTTCCCGTCACCATTCCGCATGTTGTCTTAATTTAAAATAAAAAAATGATATATTGAAAAATACCAAAAAGAAAGTTGAGATTGTATTCCAAGCAAGAGAATCACTATTGCAAACATTTGGCCTCCTTGGACGACCCTAGATACTCCCCTATCTAGGATATAAATTTTAAAAGCGAAAGCGGATTCGCGTGTTACAACGACGTAAAAAAACTGCTTTTACAAATCACGCGTATTTCGCTATCATTGGTTTACGAGTTCAAAGTCTCTAATTATTGCATTTTATTACTTGTAGGACAAAGAAAAGAAGAAATTTTGCAAAGATGGAGCTTAAGAGCATTGGAGAGATAAAAGTGCCATTCTTGGAGGTCTAAGAGAATATGATCTAAAATAGTATTACCTTTTGAGCACCCACCCACTCGACTTGTCAAAGAGTGGCTACTAGGGATAGGGGACCCTTGAGCAGGCCAAAAAAAAAGTCGATGAATGCACATGTTATGCTCTAGCAGTTGACACAACTAAACTACAAGAGTGGGGGAAATTGATGCGAGGAAAACAGAATAGGCCCAAAGAACTTGAGGCCTAACGAAGAAGATGGGCTCATTAGGCCTAACTATCCCCAGGACCACTAAGTGTAGGCGATTTAGATCCCTTAGAAGTAGGGAAACCAGCTAACGAAGGACCTACCTAGGCCTGGTAGAGGTGTTGCCCGACTGGCTCAAGTACTCACCATAATGGTTGCATCAATAACTGTGGTGGATCTAGCAAAAGGACGGTAAGGATAGTTAACATTAGGAGGCTAAGCACCAAAAGCACCCAAGGTAGATAGTCAAATGAGGTGATCCAGATGGATCGATTAGAGTGACAAGTGGACCACCGTATATCGTGCCTCAAATGGTTGAGTGAAGTTGGGTGGAGTACTCTACCATGGAGCCTGGGTGAACCTGGAAGATGAGATGACACCATAATAGGACCATTGGGGAATGAGATTGTAAGGGCTTGCATTTTCAATATGTGTAATTAGTTAATTAAAATCTTAATTGGTTACTTGATGGTGGATTAAGGGCTTTGGGAACCTAATCTTGGTCATGGAAACCTTGGGAATAAGTAATATCTTGAGATAATTGACAAAAAGGTTAAGATAAAAAGATGAGGGGGCTAAATTTATAAGAAAACAATGGTTAGAGGTCTTTCTTGGAAGTTGATTGGCACCCCGAAGATGCGAAGTGTCCAACTCAAGAAGTGATCGGACTCCCTAGAGTGGGTGGTATGATCAAGGGATTAAAGCAATCTCACAAATGACACAAGGGTTGATTATCCAATTCCACCGCAGGGGGTGTACGTTTGGAGGGAGGATGGGACTCCCAACTATGCACTAGAATTTTGTAAGATTATAGAATATACAATCTCTCGATTTCTCTCGGATTGCTTGGGGAAGGACTTGAGTGGCTTCCCACCTATTTATAGTGCAGGGATAAAGCTCCCAGCGACATCTTCTGAGCGGATCGGGCTCGGGCTCCTAGCAGGATTTGAGCGGATCGTGTTTCTAGCAAGACTTTTTGGGCAAATACACTTCCAGGTTATTAATGGAGGTTGCCACTATCAGCATTTATTGAAGGTGCATGCCTGTTGTACTCTTGCCGAACCTCCATTGGATAGTGCCTCCTGGGTTTGGCTGTGCCCCACCTGCTTGCATGCAAGTCGGTTGGATTGCTAGATCCGTCTGTGCAGGAGGTTTTCTTGGGTGTAGGCAGGTTGGATCTCCAAACCCACTTGTATCCAAGCTTCTCTCGGCCGAATCCTTCTTTTTGGGCCTATCGCGGGGTTTCGGGTTCGAGGGCATTTTTTTCCCATCATCATATGCCCCTTTTGAGCTAGCATCTGCTTGCTGAGAGAGTAACACTTGGAGTAGAAACTCTGCGATAGGTGATGCCCCCAAATGTTGCCTCGGCTGTGTATACAAATGGGGGAGCATTACAGCGGGGTTTTTTGGGGTGAAGGCCCGTAATTGTATGGGGCACATGGGCTTGTTATACCACCGGCCTTAAGAGGCGGTTATGAGGCGCGTCTGCCCGTTATGTTACCAGCCTTAAGAGGCGGCTTTGAGGCGCTTCCACTCGCTATGTTACCTGTTGAACATGATTTCTACGCTAAAAGTTTGCGTTTGAAAACCCTGTTGTTGTAGTTGCGTAAAAATTCGTCAAACAGATAATTTAACCGAAACTCAAGGTGAGTCCCAGGTCGAACACAAGGAGGCGAACGTTTGATAAAAAATCACGTAGGAATTATTGTCATGAAAGCAGAGTAGTTGGTTGAAATTAATCTACTAGCTATTCTACTTGAAGAATAATTAATAGAAGAGAGAGAAAGAATAATACAAATAAAGAGAACATAGAGAGAGAATGAACAAGAATTTTATAACAATAGGTGAATGTCCATTACAACTATGTGCTATACTAAAAAGCAGAAAATCAACACTAGAAAGCAGTAAAAGAGAAGGGGATGAGAAATTATCCTTCTTGATGGCTGCTTGGAGGATGAACCGCGTTGACGGGGTGCCCAGACGAGGGTGGTGACATGCTGGATGAAATAGGATGAAGATGGAGGATGGAATAGGACGACGTCGCAGTGGGATTCGCTTCCTGAATGGCGGTGAGAGGACAACCGTGGGATGCTCCACGAAAGGGGTGAGAAGATGGCAAAATTGTATTTAAGACTCTAATGGAGCATCTCGGGTTTGGGATGAGCTCATAGAGCTTTGGAGGAGGTGAGAGAAGAAAGGAAGGGATGCTGAAATGTGTGGTAGAGGTAGGTCTTTTATAGTTGTAGGAATGGGGGGCATAAAGGTCATTTTAAGGCTTAAAAATAAATATGCGACCTTTAATGACGCATATAAGTGTCACTAAAGGCCCACGACACTGTATTTGTGCCTCCATCTTCGTAGCTCGCTCTGCATCCAATGGCTCAGAGGCGGCCACGTCACCGCCTCCTCAACTTCAACCGTTCGCCCACGTTCACCAAGCGTCATGCAATGTGGCCACCTCGTGAGCTGTTGGATCATGATCGCACACTCCAGATTGCTCACGAGCGCGTACGCTGAGGAGCACGTATGATTGCGTGTGAGATCTGGAGCCAAATTGCGCATCCATCTGATCGATCAATCTGAGCCGTTGGCACCTAATCGAGCAGTTGAATTGAGCTCTTACGCATGAGAGAGCACTGCGGGGAAGGAGGAGGGGCTCGATCGCACAACCTGTGTGCGTACGAAGTTCTTAACTGCTACGTTATCAGCCATTCTTTGTCGCGCTTTTGAATTCATCATCGGTGCATTCTCAATCATTGGATCTTGATCTAATGGTCAAGATTGCACGATCTTTGATGAGGATGAAGAGCGCTGGTGACTTTGGTGGTTTGGATGGTGCCCGTGGCACCATTTGAGCCGTCCATCTTCTTTTGCTCATAGGAGGTGCCATGGTTGTCAGATTGGATAGATTTTCACGCCATTAGGCTGCGATCGTCGATTCGAACTCATCCGTGTGGTTAGATTTGTCGTTTGAGGTACAGATTTGCACCACCTTTACCCTTAATCTCTGATTTTTCTCGGACTGTATCTGATGCTATGGAAATCAGATCGGGGCGATCTTGGAGGCGTTGAATTCCGATCGTCACCCTAATCAGATCCGTATGGTTGGATCTTCAATTCGAGGCCCCGAAATGATCTCGCCTTATCCCCTAACCACAAAAAAAGAAAATTAACCTATATTTTATACAATCTAACCTAAATGCATGATGATGTATGCTATGCAATATTTATAATGATGAATGCTTCTATAACACTAGAAACATACATAAATAGACATTTTAGGTCAATTAGATATATGCACATCATACCCACATGCCTATCTTTTGCTAGTCCCTAGCAAAATATATGCTATTTATAAAAAAAATTATGATCAAATTACTTGGATAATATTTATTTCTCAATACTTAGAAATTTCTACTAAAAACCTGAACTACCTAGATTCCATAGTGCCTGGGTGTTTGCCAAAATGCAGATTGCCCAAGCCCTTGCCTTACTTAAAAGCAAAAGCATATTTTTCTTTTTCTTCTTTTCTAATTTTTTTTTTTTAGATTTTTGAGTTTAGAGTTTCGAGGTAGCTTTCTACGGCTACCTAACCCACTTAAGACTCGAAAAGAATTCTAAGTGCTAAGCATCTTTTTTGTGTGAAGTGATAGACTCATTAATTGGCAATTAGAACGGACTTCGGGTTTCTACGCCCCTAGGTGATCTTGAAAAGAAATTCTGCCTAAAGGTGTATCTATCTGACAATAGCTTTCTCCCTACTTTTTATTTTTATGGGGTCAACATAAGGGCGACCCAGTGTATATCTCCCCAGCTTATTCTACTTCCCCGCTTCTTCCTAAGTGTTTAGGAATTAAACGTGCATTTTTGTGAGTTGGGTTCTGGACAACCGACAGGTAAGCTGTTACCACCGATAACTTGCTAGCCATACCTGTGCGGTGAGGTATGGTTTATTTCTTTTTCTTCTTTTTGATTTCTTTTTCTTTTCTTTTTAGATGTTTTTCTATTTTCTTCTTTAAGTAGGTGACTTCCCGGATCTAAGATTTACCTAAAGGTAGCAGAAAGAGAATGGTGATGTGCCTAGGCTCTGGACAACCAGCCAATGAGCTGTTACCACCGACAACTTGCCAGCCATACCACTCTAGAAGGTTCATTAGCTACCTAATTTCCATTAAAATTGCCAAAAAGTGAGTTAGTGCAAAGAGTGTGTAGATGCTTAGGCTTAAAGTCTCCTCAAATCAAAGGGTGGGTTAATAAGTCGTGTACTTCTCACCCCAACTTATTTAACCAATTAGAAATGAATTCAAAATGGCGGGAACTCAAGAAATAAGTCCACATTTTAGTGGACACCCGGACTGATTAAGCCCGAAGACCTGAAGAATCTAAGTGTTTAGGTCCTAACGTATCATTTCCTAAAGTTGAAAATTTTCTAATGCCCGAATTATCTTTTCCTAATTCAATTTTTTTTTTCAAAAAAGAGGAAAATAAAAAGAATCTACGGAGCTAACAAGATGATTCAAAGATGAATATCCACCCCCCCATGCCTATCTAATGCAATGTCCTCATTTTATTAAAAAGACATGAAAAAGAGTAGTGTAGAGTAGAAAGCACCTGAATTTCATGATTATAGATCAGCTTCGAGATGAAAACTGATTGTATATGTGCTGAATTTAGTTCCTTCAGCTAAGCACACTATACAAACAAGGGGAAGAAATAAAGAATTCACAAGTGTAAGTCAGAATCAGAATAAAAAGATCAATTTTTGGACCTGTAAGGAGAAGATGTCTACAGATGTGGACGAGGTGTTGGTGCAGACCCATGCCCCAGGGTCGAGTGTATTAGTATGCAAGCGGGGCTAGGCTTGTGATTTATGAGGATGCAACTCAAGTCCAAAAAGACAGACAAAAGGAAAATCAAGATAAAAAACATAATCAATGAATTTGTGCTTGGGTTGCACATCCTCAGAATCAAGAATGTCATAAGGGTCCTGGTAAAAGGTTGGTGGTTTCCAGTATATAGAAACCCTTAGACTCAGACTTCTACTTTCCCTAGAATTGGCTTCCCAAATTTTCATTTCCCAGTTCCTATCCTCCATAATCATAATTTTCGGGACCTCACAAATGTCATCATCCCCGTATAAAATATCCAAGTCCAAGATTTGTAGCTGAATCAAAATTGACTTAGGTTTAGTGATCTCAAAAATCAAATCGTCATTATGCTCAACGGGGTGTGATTGAGGAATGAGGCTATGAATTGAATCATCCACGAAAACATGATTTGTATCTTCCAAGCTAGCCCCAATAGGATCAATTTCCTCAAATATAGGGCCATCAAATGATTCATTGAATTCCTCATGCCCAGTCGTCTCATTGAAATCATTGCTTTGAAACTCAAGTGAGACTTCACATAAAGATTCTTCACCCTCAAAATCAAAGAATTCTAGATCTGCATTTATATATGTCTCAAAATCATTGATCATTGCCTGGTTTATGGAGACATACTTTTCCTCGTACCCTAGTTCAGGGATCTTGGGTGAAGAAATCAATTCATCCTCAATTGATTGCTTTAGAACAACTTGGTCATCCCCAGTTTCATAAAACATGTCCCCCCTACAGGTGCTTGAGTGGATTCTGAGATTGGCTCTCCTACAGGGGGTTCATGCTGAGAATCATCCCAAGATTGAACTAAAGCAACCACAAATCTCATCCTCAATTTTGATAATTTCCCAAGTAAAAACTTATCGAATCCTTATACTTAACATCTTGGAGCCAATCCAACAAATACTCATTAAGATCGTCAATCATTTGAATCAAAGGCTTTAACTCTTCAATGCAAGGTGTTGGCTGAGCTTCTAAAGATTGAATGATATCCCTTAAGTTAGCCAACACCCTATCTTGGACCTGGTTCACCTAAACCAAATGGTTTGATTCAAGGTTGGGTGGGTTTGGGTTCAGTCCGGGGAAGTCAAGAAATTGAGGTTCTTGGTCCCCTCCCTGATAATAAGTCATTTCGGATTGTTCAAAGAGGGGTGGTGATCTATATGCAATGTAATCTGGCAGAGGGTAAGAGTTGTAATCAGAATATCCTTCTTGATTATAGATTGGGTTAAATTGGTCATCAAAGGGTGGAGATTTATAATCATTATAGCTCAGAGAAGGATAGAAATCACAATTATGATGTCCAGGGTTAGACCTTGAACACGGAGGTCCAGAATTATATCCCCAATTAGGATTATCCCAACTAGTAGATGGGTGAGAATAAGTTTGGTTAGAATAATAATCATCTTGGGAATAAGTAGTGATAGGAGGGTAGGAGTGTAAATGCGAGTAGGATGTGGAAGGATCCATGGTAAAGTGGGAGAAAGAAAGGTGCCCTGCAGTAAAAACAATCAAACTTGTCCTTATGTGAGATAGCCTAAAGATTTACAGACTCCCAGAACCCATCTTGAGATGAAAAGAACGATTTGATCAACTTCTCTCCAGTCAATCCAACCAGTTAGAGGGAGGAGTTGGGGAGAAAGTTCTTCCCTTGGCTTTTGCCTCAAGTTCCTTTGATACCCCCCAACTGCAGTCGTTTGATGCTACTCCCCTACCTAGACATCAGATTGAACAGTAGAAGCAGATTAATCGAAAATAATCTCGATCTGGGCCCTGAAGAGCGAGTTTAATCCTTAAAGCCAACGTCTACTCTATTTTAATTAGGCTTAGGTTTGAATTTGCTTTGGAATGTGATGGGCTCTTTATCTGTGTTGCGCCCTTAATGATCAGTTTCGATGTGTGTGCGTGCACAACAATGGTTTTCAAGCAAGATTATTTTTAGATGCAATGAATTTTAGGGTTCAAATCTTGCTTCAGTAGCTTTTAGGGTTTGAATTAAGTTGAATTTAATTAAGTTCAGGAGGCACACCAGGATTTGAAAACACAGGTGAAGATGCTTTCCTTTGAAATCAAAATAAAGTAGAGTGCCTGATACTGACCTTAAATGTTAGCCCTAATGAGCAAGCTAGTTGATGAGTTGTTTTTAGATGAAGTGGTGGGGCCCAAACAACTCAAACAATTGGCCTGATGCACCACTGAATTAGGCACACAAGTGATTACATAATCTGATTTCTACTTGGTTATGTGTTGATGAGTGTACCGGTTCCAAAGATCGGGTTACCAATTGAGTACGAAGAATTAGAAGAGGCTATGTACCTCCGTGGAATTTTTTAGATTTTTTTCTTTTAAGCGAAGGGTGAGGCGGGTGGAGGTGATAACCAAACAACCAAACTAAGCCTAGGGTTTATGAGAGCTTCTAGGTTAATTAGGGTTTATGTTATTAGGTGATGGAATGAAAACTGGTGGTGGGAGGTGGGGTATACTTACATACCCTTCAACAACACTTTACTCCAATCTTACAGCTTTAGCTTGCCTCAAAAGAGTACTTGCAATCACAATAGGAAAAGAGAAAAGTGAGGTAAACGATTAGTAAGGCGGAAAATGTGGGAAATCAAAGAGCATTACCTCCCTGACAACGGTGCCAAAATGTTGAATGCGATTTCTACGCTGAAAGTTTGAGTTTGAAAACCCTGTCGTTGTAGTTGCGTAAAAATCCATCAAACAAATAATTTAATCGAAACTCAAGGTGAGTCTCGTGTCAAACATGGGGAGGCGAACGTTTGATAAAAATCGCATAGAAATTATTATCATGAAAGCAGAGTAGCTGGTTGAAATTAATCTACTAGCTATTCCACTTGAAGAATAATTAATAGAAGAGAGAAAATAATAACACAAATAAAGAGAAGATAGAGAGAGAATGAACAAGAATTTTATAACAATAGGTGCATATCCATTACAACTATGTGCTACACTAGAAAGGAAGAAATCTACACTAGAAAGCGATAAAAGAGAAGCGGATGAGAAATTATTCACCTTGACGGCTGCTTGGAGGATGAGCTGTATTGATGGGGTGCCCAGACGAGGGTGGTGAGATGCTGGGCGAAAGAGGATGAAGATGGAAGACAAAGGAAGGAACAGGGCGACGCCGCAGCGAGATCTGCTTCCTGAATGGTGGTGGGAGGACAGCCACGGGATGCTCCACGAAGGGGGGTGAGAAGATGGAAAAATTATATTTCAGACTCTAATGGAACATCCTAGGTTTGGGACGAGCTCGTAGAGCTTTGGAGGAGGTGAGAGAAGGAAAGAAGGGATGTTGAAATGTGTGGTAGGGGTAGGCCTTTTATAGTTGTATGAGTGGGGGGCATAAAGGTTATTTTAAGGCTTAAAAATAAATATGCGACCTTTAGTGATGCATATAAGTGTCACTAAAGGCCCACGACATTGTATTCGCGCCTCCATCACCGTCACTCGCTCTGCATCCAACGACTTAGAGGTGGCCAGGTCACCGCCTCCTCATCTTCAGCCGTTTGTCCATGTTCACCAAGCATCGCACGACGTGGCCACATTGCGAGCTGTGGGATCATGATCGCATGCTCTAGATCACTCACGAGCGCGCTCGTTGAGGAGCCTGTATGATTGTGCATAAGATTTGGAGCCAAATCATGCGTCCATCTGATTGGTCGATCTGAGCCCTTGGCGCCTGGTCGAGAGGTTGAATTGAGCTCTTGTGCGCGAGGAGAGAGTGCAATGGGGGGGGGCTCGATCGCGCAACCTGCACGCGTACAAAGTTCTTAACCATTGCACTATCAGTTGTTCTTTGTTGCACTTTTGAATTCATCATCCATGCATTCTCAACCATTGGATCTCAATCCAATGGTCAAGATCGCACGATCTTTGATAAGGATGAAGAGAGCTGGTGACTTTGGCGGTTTGGATGGTGCCATGTGACGCCATCTGAGCTGTCCATCTTCTTTTACTCATAGGAGGTGCCATAGTTGTTAGATTGAATTGATTTTTGCATCATTAGGCTACAATCGTCAATTTGAACATGTCCGTATGGTTGGATTTGTCGTCTAAGGTATAGCTTTGCTCTACCTTTCATCCGTGCATTCTCAACCATTGGATCTCAATCCAATGGTCAAGATCGCACGATCTTTGATAAGGATGAAGAGAGCTGGTGACTTTGGCGGTTTGGATGGTGCCATGTGACGCCATCTGAGCTGTCCATCTTCTTTTACTCATAGGAGGTGCCATAGTTGTTAGATTGAATTGATTTTTGCATCATTAGGCTACAATCGTCAATTTGAACATGTCCGTATGGTTGGATTTGTCGTCTAAGGTATAGCTTTGCTCTACCTTGACCCTTGATCATTGATCTTTCTCAAACTGTATCTGATTCTACGGAAATCTGATCAGAGTGATCTCGGAGGCGTTGAACTCCGATCGTTGCCCTGATAAGATCCTTACGGTTGGATCTTCAATCCGAGGCCCCAAAATGATCTCTCCCTGTCCCCTAACCACAAAAAGAGAAAATTAACCTATAATTTATACAATCTAACATAAATGCATGATGGTGCATGCTATGTAATATTTATAATGATGAATGCTTCTATAATACTAGAAACATGTATAAATAGACATTTTAAGTCAATTAGATATATGCACATCATTACCGACCTTAAGAGGCAGCTTTGGGGTGCTTCCACCCGCTATGTTACCGGCCTTAAGAGGCGGCTTACCAGCCTTTAGAGGCGACTTTGGGGTGTGTCCGCCCGCTATGTTACCGGCCTTTAGAGGCAGCTTTGGGGCGCGTCCACTCCTATGTTGCCCGCCTTAAGAGGTAGCTTTGGGGCACATCCGCATGCTTTTTCCGCGGGTAATGGCCAGTTACGTCAGGGTTGAAATGGTGTCTCGTTGTCTGAAGAGACTGGCATTTATTGCCATTATGATGAGGTGAAGACCTCAAGCGACGTGCCGACCATTAATGGGACCACCCTTTTTTTGCGGTAGCAGATATGTGCGTAGGGGTGTTAAATGCCCATAATGATGGCCAAGGTTTTCTTCGCCTTTGGCGGTTCATTTGGAATCCACGCCAGATACAGTGGGATTTCATTTTTTCGAAAGTCGTGCCCTGCAAGGGGGGAGCCACCCTCTATGGGGGCTATATATAGGGGTGGTGGATCATGGTTAATGACCCATCTACCTTGGAGAGTGCCTGCGCAGAGTGCTTTTACTCTTGGCAAAGTGGTGTGAGGGGATATCCTTCGTTGGAGCTTCACCGTGTCGGGACCTCTTAAAAGAGAAAGCCATTATGTCAGGTTTTGCAAGCATGGGAAGTTCGTTGCTTCTTCTTCTTCTGAAGTCTTTGCTGAGACCGAGTCCTTGTATAGTTTTTCATCAGACTTTCGTAGTTGGTTCGCTATTTTGTCATTTTTGTGGGAGTACGGGCTTGGCAGGGTGTCGTTTGAGGCCTGTGGGTTTGAGATCCATCTGTGTTCATATGGGACGAAGGACATGTTTATCATATGCAAATATGCCATAGAGCATGATCTACGGGTGCCCTTGAATCCCTTTGTGTCCTCCTTCCTTTGCTTTTATCGCCTTGCCCCTTCGCAGCTTAGCCTTAATTGTTGGCTGGTGTTGAACACCTTTACCGCCCTTTGCCTTCATTTGGGGATTATTCCCCATCGTGCTTTGTTCCACCTGCTTTTTGGGCTGATGCCCTTGAAAGTGAAAAAGGGCAGGCCTCCCTCTGGCACGTATACATGATAACGCTACATTTTATGGTGATAATTTTGCCAATTAGGGTTTATCTTAAGGACTAAATGCACAGATAACACATCATAAATGGGCATGGGAGCAGTACATGCATTGCACATTGAGATTGCTTATAATTCACTGTTAATGGCCATTTGTACAAGTTCATGTCAAAACAGGCCTCAGATGAGCAATCGGACTGCATGGATAGATTCAGAACGACGAACGGAGTCCAACAGACTCAAAATCTACCAAATCCGACATCCGGAGCTCCTGCAATTGGCCCAAGAAGATCTGACCATTGATCCGATGATCAACGGCCATAAAACCACCACGTGGCACAAGATCGACCCCTCCATCAACTGCAACACACACCTCCATCACTTGCAGAAGTGATCTCAGCCGTTGATCTTCGATCAAATGGCTGAGAACGGCTACCAGTGCCCGCTTGATCGCAACATCCACGTGACTTAGTTCAACGGTTCGCGCTTCCTCCCCCGCACACTCGCCGCGAGTTCGAAGCACAGAAGAGCGAAATGCGGCAGCAAATGCGCGTGCGGCTGGAATTCAACCATCGATAGTGAACAGATGGCGTGGATGAAGGCACGCAGCGCGATCGCAAGCGTCCAAGCCAGATGCACGTGATGATGCGCGATGGATCGGCAGGACTGTTTTACTTGAAAATGTTAAAAGACACCACATCTTAAATCCTTGCTTGGAAACCATGTCTTGATTAGGAGCACACACATCTGAATTAGATAACTAAGAGGCACCAACCCAATTAATGCCTCATCACATAACCCGAGCACAAGCACTACTTTAGCCCCATTAAAACAGAGCAGACGTGCCCTAGGCAAGATTGGGTTAAGTCTCAAGAGGCATGGTTTTGTTTGCTGGGCAC